>OZ010790.1:445833590-447033590 GCA_963932465.1 Maratus speciosus | reverse complement strand
AGTGGAAAGGATTCCAAGCTGGGACTCGAACCCGGGCCATCAGTACAGCGCACTGACGTTCTACCGACTAAACCACTTGGAACGATAACTAGCTCGGAAAATCGTTCCAAGTGGTTTAGTCGGTAGAACGTCAGTGCGCTATACTGATGACCCGGGTTCGAGTCCCAGCTTGGAATCCTTTTCACTATGTTGGCCTTTGCGCCTTTTAAGCAATCACTTTGAAATTTGATTTTCATTTGAAATATTGTATGCAAGGCGAATGTTTCTCTCTGGAATACTTTCCATGTATCAATAATATATTTCGATAATGCGCTGGTCTATAAGAATCATTTTTAAAGATATGCAAACATTTATTAACATTTCGTCAATATATGCACGAACTATTGGCTATGAATTTGCGAAATGTTAGTACTGTAAATTGTAAAAATAATTAGTAACAAAGAGTTATAAAAGAATTGTTGTATGCATGAAAAAGGTTAGATGATGTATATATATATAAAGCTGAAATGAAATATCAAGGAGTAGGAGAAAAAAAATCCATTTGGGGTCAGGTTTTAGCCTTTGCAGATAGACTCTCTTTCACGAATGAAATTTGAATGTAATTTTTTTCATACTATATTATTTTATAAGAATAAAATTATTTTAATTAATGTATACAGCAAAATACAAAACTAAATAAAACTTTAAATATAACACTGTTTGAGTTATTTAATTGTTAATAATAAGCATTCATTCTGCTAAAAATATTTTTTTTTCGAAATTATGAAAGAAGAAAGAAACCACCAAAAAAACTTTCATTATTCACATATGATATAGAAAATAGTGTTTTGATACTTTATACACTACCAAAGATTATTTTATTAGATAATAGTTCTGTTGCAGAAAAGACTAACAACAGAAAAGAGTTATGAAGATTTGGTTCTATGTGCATGTGTATTAACAAATTTCAGATATTTCAACTTAATTGTTTGGCTTTCAAACTCAATACGCAAACGATGCATTAAAGTAAGTTAACATTTGCTAAAAGTGTTAAAAATACACTTACAGGACAAATTCCTTTACTGATTCAGATATTTCAACATAATTGTTTGGCTTTCAAACTCAATAATCAAACGATGCATTAAAGTAAGTTAACATTTGCTAAAAGTGTTAAAAATACACTTACAGGACAAATTCCTTTACTGATTCAGATATTTCAACATAATTGTTTGGCTTTCAAACTCAATACGCAAACGATGCATTAAAGTAAGTTAACATTTGCTAAAAGTGTTAAAAATACACTTACAGGACAAAATTCCTTTGTTGATTCAGATCGACATGTTCATTTATTATTTATTAGTTTCATACATAATTTTAAAACAATACATTGATGAATTTATACAGCTGGATTGATTGTGCAATTAGATTGCTTGTAAAATCTGGCGTTGCACAGATTATGACAGATTTAGCAACAAATAACTATATCACACCCTTGCTACAAAAGTGGCATAACTCAAAAAACTCAGTTTTTCAGAAAATGCGAAAAACTGTTTCCGGGCTGTGTAGGTAAATTTTAGTTGATTTAGTGATGTCACTAAGAAGAACTATGCATATAATAATATTACAGATTGTCATTGTTGCAGATTTTTTTTAAATTTTCAACTGAAAATACCAATTTTTGAGTTGTGCCTCTTTTGTCGCCCAACACACACTAATGACTATGTCATCATTTTGAGTTGTGACACTTTTGTTATTTGTTTTCTGGACATGCGACAGATCATGAATCGTCTAGACTGGCACAATTCGAAATCATTTGGAAGATCATCCTAATTTGAATCATTAAAAACGCCATAACTCAAAATAATGCATTTTTGAACTCACGTTCACGTATAAAGCTTAGATCACAACTGAGGATGTGGCACTTTTCTAGAAGGGTCAGTGGTCATCTTACAAGCTTAAAAAACGACACAACTGCTATCTGGTGGTTAGATTTTCAGTGCACTATCTGGCACCTTAGGTGGTTGGTAGAGAAGCAAAAACCAAGCCGAATGGCAGCCATAGCTCAAAAAAGTCAATTTTTGAGTTGTGACACTTTTGTAGCAATGGTGCGATATGTACAGCTATGTGTAACAGCTAACAATCGAAATAAAAGTAAATTAATTGAAGAGCGACTCGATTTTTAAGTCTGTTTTTAGTAATTTCGATAGCAGGAGCATCTGAAAGGCTCTGATTATTTGACATTAACAGGAAAGGAAAATCATGCGCCATGTATAGATTATGAAACCCTTTCCAACACCATTCGGAATACTGTAACAAAACTTCAACGTTTAATAAGGTGATGTAAACAATTTGGAAAACGCATAACACAATTGAAAACAAAATCTCAGCAATTACCAACTACAATCGTAAAAATATCCGAAATTTTTTGTGCAATCATGTATATGGTCTATAGATTTGTATATATACTACATACATATGCAGAAATTTAACTGTGTTACAGTGTAAAAAAAAAAAAGTATTTCTCAATCTACAAAAAGATAATATAAATAAGAATGAAAATATAACATGACCTCTTCCGAGTTGCCCACGATTCCGAGAGGTGTTTCTTTATCTTTAGAAAATTCAGAATGCAATAGATTTTTAAGATTTAAAGAAGCATTTATTAAAAAATAAGTTTCTTTTGCTGCCATTTATTTTCGGACGCGTTACCGAGAAGTTTTTGTAGTGCTTTAATCAGTTTTCTTAAACCAGAATATCTGTTTTTTGCATGCTATTATTTCTCAAGTAAATATTTTCCTGTTCTATAAACCTGTTTTACGAACAAACATGGTAAATTAACAGCATTAACATTACTATTATTTTGTTACTCTTGCATGCATAAATTCGGTTACGCAGCTGAATATTTTTACTTCAGAATTAATATCATCTGAAAAACCGATATTTCCGTTTGAGAAAACTAATTAATACACTATAAAAGCTACTCTGATCTAATGTTTAATGTTAAAACATTTTACTTTTCAGTTCTTGTGCTTTACTTGAGAATTGATAGCATCTGAAAAACCGATATTTCTGTTTGAGGAAACTAATTAATACACTATAAAAGCTACTCTGATCTAACGTTTAATGTTAAAACATTTTACTTTTCAGTTCTTGTGCTTTACTTGAGAATTGATAGCATCTGAAAAACCGATATTTCCGTTTGAGGAAACTAATTAATACACTATAAAAGCTACTCTGATCTAACGTTTAATGTTAAAACATTTTACTTTTCAGTTCTTGTGTTTCAGCACAAAAATTGTCGTAGTATATTCCCAATTAATAATTAAAGTATGTCCTTAGTTATCACCACGTTTTCTCTGCATTTTATGAAATGCGATAACAGAGAGATAGCAAACGTGTAATAATTTTTCTTCCTCTTTCATTAAAGGGCTTATTATTTACCCCACTTAACGTACGCAATACAATTAAATCAGTGGCGTGGCGTGAAAATTTTCGGTGGTCATCGCAATTATTTAAGTTTGTGGTGAAAAATTATTAACTCTAAAATTCAATGGTTGAATGTTCAAAAAAGAAACTTTAAATCTTACCTTCACTTATACATGAACTCCAAATGTTCTGCTAAAACTGGATCGTAGAGTTTTAAAAGCTTATTAAGAGTTTTAAAATATTGCTTGGTCATCGCCGCATCCAGCGATGACCGGACGCCACGCCACTGAATTAAATACTGGCTCATTTTTGCCACTTGTAAGCATCTTGTTTCCTATTCATATAACACAGAAATCCAGTATCTAATAATTACCCCTTGCATTTTTAAGAATTACCTCAATCGACAGGTTTTTTTTATTTTTATTTATTTATTTATTTATTTAATTTTTTTTCGTAATTTGCAAAAAAAAACCCTTTAATGAATATGATGAAAACACAAATTAAATAATGTTAATAATAAAAAAATAAATAAAATCTGAACTATATAAAAAAAATCTTTTTTATAATAAAAGTTTACGTTTTGTCTAAAAATTACCCCGGTTACCCCCTAAAGATCTAAAAGACTCTCAAAAGGAACACTGAAGTGTTCAAAAGTTAAAACCATATGATTCATTTGAGATTACAGCCAACAACAGCGGCATAATGATGTTATATTGAGATACTTGAAATTAAGTTAATCCTATAAAACGCTTCTAATGATTACGAGTCTGATAAATTGTTGAAATGATTCAAAGGAACCTAATAGTCTGGGAATAAATCCGCATTCTGTGGAAAGTTTATGAAATTTTCTAAATTACTGCGGAAGATACTTATTTGAAAACTATCATCAAAGTACTTCTGGAGAGCTCTTAGTTTAATTAATGAGTGATACACCACATAATGTTATTTTCCAGTTTGTTTAGCTTTAACTCTTTCTGTGGGGCTCGTTTTCAGTAGTTATCAGTTAATAAAGAAGTAAAAATCTCTAATTAACTTAGGGTGTTTTCTTTTTAATTTTTTTAAAGTAATTATAAAAAAAGAACTAAGGTCATTGTGCCTAAATGCGATGTGATTTCTCAGAAATTTGTTGTATTTTATGATATATTTAGCTTTGCATTTAATATAAAATGCCAAATATAAGCAACAAAGCATAGATTATTTAGGCTTTTAAGTCAAAGCTGATTTGTTTTGAAGAGACTGAATTCTTATCTGTAATCTAAGTTAAAATATATCATTGTCACATTTAAGTAATTTTTATCACATTTACAGTAGTTAAAACCTAAATGAGATGTCCAAAGTATTGGAATGTAGTGCATTTTATTTATATAAGTACATCTTAATTTTAATAATTTAATTTTAATCAGTTTTTTAAATATTTAATAATGCATTATAATTAAATTATGAATAATTTAATATTAATACGTTAAACATCTTTAGTTTTGATAATTAACAAATAAGAAATAAAAAAGGAAATGAATGAGTATTACAATATTAGTTTAACCAAAACAGCGCTTATTACCGTATGCTTTACAAAAAATGTAATATTTTTTTTTTAATTTAGGAATTTCCGGTTTGCTATGGTCGTCCCTGGAATTTAACAACTTTTGTAATGCATATTTTGCTAACTTTCTTGAGTATTTTTCCGAGTCAAATAAATATAATATGACCCAGAAAACTTACCTAATGAAATTTTTCTTTTCCTAGTGGTTATTTATTAACTTCTTTTATTTTATAAAATTTCTGGTTTTCAGTTACTTTGGGGGAAAAAACCCCGCGGAATGCAGGCAGATTTGTCGCTTATTTTATCCAGTTCATAAAATGTTTTATCACATCATTTCGATCACTTCAAACTTTTGAGATAACTCATTGTCATTGTGCTTACTTCGATGTTAACCCTTTTAAGGGCGGTGATATGTTTATGAAACCAATTAATTTTAATTACCAAATGCCACATTGACACAAGAATTTTTGAAAATATTTTTTCCCTTTATTATGTATGTGAAATGTAGTTTTTCCTTATTTTCAAATAAATTTGTACATACATTCCGGTGTCAGCCGTTCATTTCAACATTTTAGCAATGGAAGGGCTTTGCTCCTTACATATTATTTCGACTTAATACAAATAAAATTCTTTAAAGAATTTACTAATTTGGTTTTTAGAAACAGGGCTGCTAATCTGTAAATAAATTAGCATTTAGTGTTAACCCTTTCAGGGGCAAGGTGCTTGTATTTGTAAAATGTAGAAATAATTGAATGACACCAGTATTTACAAGAAAATTTATTTGTAAACAAATAAATGTATAATTTCGCGTTTTTAATAAAAGTGAAATTTTCATAAAAAAATTCGGATGCCAATGTGGCAGTTAAGGATTAAAATTATGTGATGTCATAGCGGCATTACTGTCCTTCAAAGGGTTAATAGTGACAATTTACCCTCATACTCAAAAATTACCTACAGCCTTGGCCAAATACGTGGAAACCTTTTTTGAAAAGGTTTATTTTTGAAGTTTGAAGATTCCTAACCCGACTCTTTAAATAATACCATAAAATTATGTGCCGATGGAAAGTTAACTTAAGGGGGATTAACTTTAATTCGGTTGAAAAAAATCAATTTATTATTATTATTATTATTATTATTTACATTTTCCATTCCTTATAATCTGCAGATTATCGCTGTAAAACGATTTAGCCGAATTCGAAGTTCTTTTGTAGTTATTTAGTCCCTTTAGAACAACGTGCCCGTACTCTTGCACAGTTTTTGATAACTGTAAGTGCATTTTAAGCAAAATGACTTTTTTTCAAACTGGGCGGGATCAAAACGCAAAAACTATTAAACCGATCTTGCTATTTTTTTAAATTAAAGGTAGTATATCTTATTGGAACTTGGAGCACTTTCAGCAATTTTTATAAAAAATAGACCTTTTTTTTTTCAAATGGCCGCCACTTTGTTGATTTTCAACTTTTTGACCTCAAAGTGTAGGTAGTTCTAAACAACATTATCTACTTTCATAATCCTTAAGGAAAAATTGATTCCAAACGACTCTGGCGATCGATCGGATTCCACCAGATTTGGAGTGCACGGCGTGCACTCTAGGGCATCCACCTACGCAACTCGAGTCACATCATCAATTTCTTATTTTTTTAAAAAATGAAATGCTCTTCAAATGATAATAAATAACATAGATAAAACCCGGAGCTAAAATATTTATTCCTATTTTTTAAAAAAAAAAAAAAAACTTTTTTTTTTTTGTCTTCTAGAGGCACATTTCCCCTTAATCAAGAACGTAATGCAACAAATTTCACGAAAAAATGGTTATTAAAACAGCTGTTATAAAGAAGAAAAGTAAAACATTTCGAAAAAAAAAATGAGACATAAAAAACTTATCGCAATGTCATGTAACACTTAGTTGGGTAACCTTAAGGGTGTATTCCGATCCAAACTGCTTATTTTCTGATTCATTTTAAAATTCATTTTTGCTCTCAAACGCATCAAACTGGGAAATTCTCTTATTTAGAAACTATATAATGTGCCGTGCTTCTTAATTTTTTGATAAATGCAGAAAATACTGTAAAAAACGCTGTCAAAGTTGGCGTTTTGAACCGAATTTTCCGAAGCGGGCTATCTGGGAATGAAAAAAATGGTCATTCTGAGAAAATAATTGTTTAAAAATCAAATTCTAATTAATTGAGCTGAAAATGAAATCACACGGCATGTTAAACATGTCTTCAGAAATCACCCCAGCAAGTTTCATATTTTTACTTTTAAAAATGAGTCTGAAAATGTATCAGAAAATTTCGAGCTGTTGAGGGTGGAAAAATATTTTTTCGAATACGCCCTTAACTCTTTACGGCCTTACAGCACCTTCCATGAAACACCAATCAAGACTTTAGGTTCATAAAATGTTATAATGTGATATCAAGATTAAATTATTGCTTTTATTGAAAGGATTTTACTACTGGGTTACTTCTGTGCAACAAGTTTCTTTAGTCAGCTAGCTCATTAGAATTTCAATTGGGTTAAATTCTGAGCTATTCTCGGGCCATTCCAAGACTGGAATATGATTACTGGAATATGATTATGAAACCACCTTCTGCACACTTTAGCAATATGACACGAAGCTGAAACCTGTTGAAACATTAATTATTCATTATCTTGAAAAAGATCACGTGCGGAAAGCTTTAGTTGGAATTTAAGTATTTCATTTACGTATTTTTGAGCATTTATATTCCTATTAATCACTGAAATGCTGCTTACACCTTTTGATGTCATACAATCCCATATCACAAAACTTACTGGATGCTTCACGGTGTGTGTAATACGATTAGGATACAAATCTTCTCCGATTTTTCTCCTTGCATATTTTATGCCATCACTACCAAACAGGGAGATTTTGGTTTAACACTGTCCAGTTAACATAAGTTTTAGCCCAGTATAATCTTTTAAACCTTTATTGGAGAGATAAAAATTGCTTTTTCGTGGAATTCTAGCATTTAAACCAAATCCTTGCAGTCTGCGTCGAACAATCCTTACATTCAACATCACATTGGCTTGCGCCATTTCACCTTGTACACATCCATATGATTTTCGTCTGCTCCCCCTGCAGAATCTCTTAATTCTTCTGTCATCCCTTCCTGTTGCACATATTTTCCTGCCTTTACCAGTTTGGCTTTGGAAAGACATAGTCTCCTTACACCGCTTTAAAAATTTAGAAATGCCAGTTTTGGTTACATTTTCTTCAATTCGCCTTCTAATTTCTTCATAACTGTAAACTTGTTCACTTAATAGTACTATTTTACATTTGTCATCACTTGCTGCTGCACACCTTTTCCTGCCTTTACCAGTTTGGTTTTGCAAAGACATAGTCTCCTTACACAGCTTTAAAATTTTAGAAATGCCACTTTTGATTACATTTTCAGCAATTCGCCTTCTAATTTCTTTATAACTAACCTTGTTTACTTAATAGTGTATTTTACATCGTTTTCTAGGTGACCACTTAAGTCTTTCTGCCATTTCTTTAATAGATCTTATGCACGCGGCTTGGGGTTGAGGCTAAAATTCGTCTACTGGCAGTATTTACTGTTGAACATTGGCATAATTAGTCTATGGAGTGTGAGTTATTAATGCTTGGTTGATGAAAATACCGCAAAAAATCATTGTTGTAGCAGTAGATACTTAATATATTGTAATATAAATTCAAAGTATGCGAGAACATTCTCTAAATTTTAAAAATTTCGGTTAAAATTTATGCACTTCACCATGGTCGAGGCTAAAGGTCGTTTGCTTGCGGGGTTTGCGTCTGCGCGTACTGGCGGTGCAGTGGCTAGAATAACAGATCAAGATACCGCCAGCTCTGGCGTCTGATACCACTTGCATAAGGTCCATTTTCTTATGTGTTAAATCCAACTCTATTATCAATCACATAAAGCACTGACAAATGTCCTCCTCACAGCCCTCTAAAACATGACAACAACAGTTGAATCCTACTGTAACCCGATTGACTTACTGCTAAAGCAGGATAACACTCGATTGGCTCTCTAAACATTCATGCTCATTGGATATATTCAAATAAAGGAAAGCTACTTCATATTAACCTAAACAAATTATAGTTTTTTTTTTGTTTAATTGACTATAAATTTTTATTAAATACAAATAACTGAACAAAATGTATTTAATTACATTCTTGATTAAGGGTGTTCTCAAATCAAAAAGGGCAACTTTCTGACATAAGTTTTAATTTATTTTTGTTCGAAAATACATGAAACTAGCTGGTGTTGTTGTTCAGAAACTATGTAATTGAGCTGTTTTTTCCATTTTTTTGCAAACGCAGTAGATCTTTCAGAAAATAATGTCAAAGTAGGCGTTTTGAACGAATTTCCGAGCGAAGGGAGAAAGAGCATTTAAGAGCGGGCAAAAAACGGGTTTGTCACGTGATCGAATTCGCTTATAACTCAATAGGTAATGGATTGATCCAAAAACGGAAAAAACAGTTCCATCCCCAATCACTTCCATGGCCAGGCTTTCCAATTTTATATCTTTCCGTTAAAAAATGAATTTGTAAATATGTCAGAATTTTTTTCGCCTGCTGAGCAGAGCAGTTGAGAACAGCCTTAAATTATCTATCAATTGCTATATAATTTCATGGTATTACTTAAAGAGAAAGTGGTATTAAGAGCCACCAAACCTCAAAAATACACCTTTTGAAAAAGGTTTCCACAATTTTGGCATCTGCTGCAGATGAGAATCCACTCTTCAATTAGCATTTTATCAGATAAGTTTGAGTGACTGGCTGCAAAAATTCATTCTTTTACTTGACCATGAATTGTCGAGTAAAAAATATTATATTTCCCATGAGCCTGGCTTTTCATGCTGTCGTTCGACTAGTTTCTCATCCTCGACAGCTTATGTAACTTCTAGCACTTTTTAAAAGCTCCCTTGAGCATTTTTTAAGGACGTAGATTAAGAAACATTTGCCTTTTTAACACTTCCAACATAGTTGAAAAGTGTTTATGAATTTGGTTTGTCTGTCCATGCTCTAACTCGCGTAAATAAACTCGGATTTTCATGCAATCGATATATGTTAATGATGTTTCCCAGCAAAGAAAGAAACAGTGGGTCATCAGCTGGAAAAAAGATCGCAGGCAGCATTGCCATCAGCGGTAAAGTGCAATGATGCCATTACTTAAACCAGTACAAAAGTGTCCGTGCGGAATGCAGCTGGCCCATTAGTGCTGGCCAACAGCAGGCCAGCATTGGTATGCCATCACATTACTTCAATACGGCACTTTTCCTGCAGTGCTTGCTAGCACCTATCCGACTGCTATTCCTTTGCTGGCCCAGCACTTTATTTAAAGATATTTTTATTTTTGTTATACCGCAGCAAAGAAAGAAACAGTGGGCCATCAGCTGGAAAAAAAGATGGCAGCCAGCAGTGCTATCAGCGGTAAAGTGCAAGGGTGAAATTACTTAAACCTGTCGAAAAGTGTCCGAGCCGAATGCAGCTGGCCCATCAGTGATGGGCAATAGCAGGCCAGCATTGGTATGCCATCACATTACTTTAATCCGGCACTTTTCCTGCAGTGCTAGTACCTATCCTGCTGCTATTCCTTTGCTGACCCAGCACTTTCCCTTACAAAAATTTCTTATAGAATTCTATAAAAAAAACTTATAGAAAATGTATTATAGAATAATGGCCCGTTTTTCTATGAGCTAGTTTCACCAACAGCTATAGAAGTGTCTATAATAGAAATACTTGAACTCGCAGCTGTTTCCATGTGGTCACCCTCCTAAGTACTAACCGCGCTTGGTGCTGTTTGGTGTTCGTGATCGGACATGAACAAATACTTTCAGCGTATTCTACGACCGCTCGTTGATTTCAAGCTCTCATTACACTATTTCAAGTTTGTTTCTTTTGTGATTTGCGTTCCCAATCATTAAACTTGTATAGGAATTATTGTAGTATTGTATAGAAATCCTATATATTTTATACGTTGATTGATTCTCAACTGTGTAAATTACGAAAACCGAAATCCTTTGTAACTTAGTAAAACCAGATTTAAGAAAAAAAAAAGTGCGTTGAAATAAAGAATTTATTTATTTATTCATTTACTTATTTATTTTGTTGTTGGCAGTGGTGCTATATTATTTACAGTTTCAAAAAAAAAAAAAAAATAGCTTGACAGCTTAAATTGTGTTAAGATATTCATTTCAGATTTGTGTTCAAATTCATTAATCTGCCGCGGTGTGATAAAAATAACTCTTATTTTAATATAGACTTGACAAAATATTTAAAAATCTAATAAATTATTATTTGTTAAACTTGAAACGTAATTGTTTAAATATTTTTACACTTCAGATTAAAATAGTTCAATAAAAATTACAATTAGTGATTTTTTTTTAACTTAGATGAATTACGCCACCCAGCATAAGGGTTCCCAGAAATAATACTGCAAAAGTTCGTGCACTTCCATGGTGTGGTGGGCCAGCGCAAGAGATAAAACGGAGACCCATCAGAATTTTACCTGATGATTTCCAACAACAAAGTTGACTGAAGCTGACCAGCAGTGGTCATGCAGTGGTAGACCATTAGCCAGCACTTCTCCATCATTGCCAGCAACTATCTTGCTGCTAGCCAGCAATTTCTTCTTTGCTGGGTTACCATGACATGCTTGGTATTGAACCATGAAGTGTGCAGCATTAATAGTTCATTTATAGGGGCACTCAAAAGAAAAAAAAACGTTTGCAGTGTATTTAATGGCATTTACACTATTTCAATTGTATTGAAATTGACATAAATCACTGAATTTCACTACAAGATGATTGCTATAAAATAGGACATTCATAGCATTTATCGTTCATTTATAGGGACACACAAAATAAATGGTTACAGTACTCCCTTTGTGCAATAATTACTGGAAGTTCGTTTCAATTTTAGTATGCGCTTTGAAATTTAACTAAGTTTTTGCATGTCACTCGTTGTGCATAAATTCTATACCTCTTTTGGCTGCACAAAAGTATTCATGCACTATTCTACTTATTAACCGAAATTGCTGAAGAGGAATTTTCAACTGTGCTATGTATTTCCGAACTGAACTAAATTTTCGCATACACATAGTTTATATATAAAAATCTATATATCATATTACAAGGATGCTCAAAGAATTCGGGTAATTTTCTAACTGTAGATGGGAATTGCTGAAATTAAGCTTTCAAATGCATTATGTGTTTCCTAATGGTTTAATTAGACATCCTATTTCAACTTATTAAACCGTGAAGTTTTGTTACAGTATCCTGAATGTGTTGGAAAGTTTTTCATAATCTATGCTTGAAGCATGATTTTTTCTTTGGTGTTTTATGATGTATACTGCATTAGAAAATTCTCCTACAAGAAACACTTTAATTTTAAATGCATTAACATATTTTGTATTTTGTTCCTGAAATGCGAATGATGGATTTATGGTACATTTATATACGATTTTTGCCTTAGATTTTAGGCATAAGAGCTTTATTACATGTATCATGTATATTACATCACATTGAGGCACATTGACTTATAATGAAAAATACTCTTTGAATAAAATGCTTTCATTAGTTTTAGGTGTTTTTATTCCTTCAATGACATTCGATTAATTAAAAAGCAAAAAGCTGTAATTAACATTATGACTTTTCTACCTAATTTTTTAAACAATAACAAGACACGACTATGAAGGAAAATATTCATTAAAATGTGTTTTTTTTTTTTTTTTTTGTTTTTTTTTTTATTATTTCTTTTCTACAGATTTTGGTAAATCATACGGTAAAAAAGAAAAAAAAATTAACATGACTTTTCTACCTAATTTTTTAAACAATAACAAGACACGACTATGAAGGAAAATTATACGGTAAAAAAGAAAAAAAAAACACTGTAAATAACTTTACAAATTTTACCTTTTTAATGTTTAAAAGAGTCACAAAAAAGAAATAAGATGGAAAATATTTTTTTGAGGAAAATGCTTTCATTAATTTTTTAGCGTTTATTTCTTTTAATAGTTTTCAGTAAATCATAAATCATAAAGCAGAAAACTGTAAATAACTTTAGAATTTTTCTTACTAATTAAAAAAATATAAATAAATAAATAAAAATAAAAGATTATGACGAGAAACAATTTTTGAGCTTTTATTACTTTTTAGTGTTTATTTGTTTTATAGTTTTCAGTAAATCATAAAGCTTAAAGCATAGAACTGTAAATAATTTTACAATTTTTCTTATTCATTTTTAAAACAATAACAAGGTAAAAATAAATAAAAATAAGAGAATATGATGGGAAATATTTTTTGAATAAAATGATTTTCTTACTTTTAGTGTTTATTTGTTTTAATAGTTTTTAGAAAATCATGAAACAGAAAGCTCTAAATAGTTTTACAATTTTCTACTACTTTTTAAAACAATAACAATTTTTCTGCTAATGTAAAATACTTTTTACTTTTTATTTATTTTTTATATTTTTAATAGTTTTCTGTAAATCATCAAACAAAAAGCAGTAAATAACTTTTTTATTTATTTTTTTAATAATAGGAACTATAATGTAAAATATTTTCCGAATAAAATGCTTTCATTATTATTATTTTTTAATTTATTTTTTGCCTTCAATAGTTTTCAATTAATCATAAAACAAAAAGCTGTAAATAACTTTACAAATTTACCTCTTAATTTTCAAAACAATAATATACAAAAATTGAAAATATTTTTTTAAGTAAAATGCTTTTTTTTTTCATTTTAGTGTTTTGTTAAATAATTTTCAGTAAATCATAAACAAAAATAAACTGTAAACAATTTTACACACTTTCTTTTATTTTAAAAGAACAGCAAAAAATATCTATGATGGAAAATACTTTTCGTGTAAAATCTGCTGTTATTATTTTTTCAATACATTTCAGTTAATCAAAAAGCAAAAAGATGTAAAAAATAACTTAGTTTTTTTTTTATTATTAGCTTATAAAACGATAACAGTAACAGCAAAAACAACTATAATGAAAAACAATTTCTAAATAAAATGGTTTTATTATACATTTTTCTTTTTACATTCTCTCCTCCTTGGTAAAGACTATTCAGAGGCTATCAGGTAAAACCGATTTTGAAAGTTAATATTTAGTCATAATAATTTTTTTTTTTTTTTTTTTTTTTTACTTAAAAAAAGTTGAAACGCAATCAAAAAATTAGTCACGCTTCACAATTTTCTGAAAAATCTATAAAATGATTAAAAATAAATTCGAACTGATAGCGCATTTCTTTTTAAATAAACGAATTATCCTGATTATTATTAAAATGCATATTAAAAGTCTTGAACTGGTATTATTCCGAAGATTTAGAACAAGAAAGAAAAATCATATGTGTCGCTTCTACGTCAAAAAAAAAAATAAATAAATAAATAAATAAAAATAAAAATAAATAAAAAATAAAAAGTGTGATTTCAAACTAATATAATTATTACACCGGAAGTTCACAGTAAAACCAATCCGGCTCAACCGACGTATAGTCGTTTTTTGAACACAATTTGCTCTGAAGAATTGTTAGAGAACCTAATGAAATTTTACTACCAGAAAATTTTAATAAAAAATTTAAAAATTAACATACTTTCATTGGTGAAACTTTGGAACACTTCACTATAGTAGTTTTAACTACAGCTAGACCATTTATTAACAATTTTTGAGATCTTTATCAATTTTTTACTCATCTTAAGTCTAAACTTAAAATTTAACTTTAATACATTTCTGTACTTAACTATTATTTTCTCTTTAAATTTCTTAATTTTTTCTCTTAAGTAGTTCTAAACTACAGTTTAACTTATCCCTATGGCTCACAAAACATAGGATGTTTCATTTCCTAGACTGGGTGTTAAGCTGATATCAGCTAAGGAAACCCTTCAATGCTGCTCACCTGTTCAGCACCTGTTCAGCTGGAACACTAGAGATTGAATGATTGATTAAGATCTCCATTGACTTGGGATTTTCATTATTTTTCACCGTTAGGACCACTTAGTTAACTAGCTATTTTTGAATATTAAAATGAATTTAATTCGTTATCAGCGGAATCAATATCGAGTCCATAAAAAATAAATAAAAATAAAAATAAATTTGGTGACTTTTGCTTCACCTTTTTCATGCGGTCGATTTGAGCCTTTACCGTCTCTATATGGGCAATGGAGACGGTAATGTTTGAGCACGAAACTCGCAATTTCGAAAGCCGAATCAAATTTCACTCGAATTGCTTGTTTGAGAACCGAATTGTTTGAGAACTGGGGTATTTAAGAGCTAAAGTTCTGGAGTTTATATATATATTTAATTTCTAAATTACGAATTTGGTCAACTTAGAAGTTTGATAAACTTCTGTTAATAAAATTTCTTTTACGTTAAATATAAAAGTTTAACTATTTTTAAAAACTTAGACTAGATTTAGGATCAAATTTAGCACGAATTTCTTGAATTATTCGACAACTGGGATGTTAAGATGTTTTAGAACAGAGGTTCAACTGCACACATTTTTTCGCCTAAATTACGAACTTGATCAACTTAGAAGTTTGATCAACTTCTATTGATAAAATTTCTATTACATTAAAATAGAATTTAATCCCAAAAGTTCAACTATTAAAAAAAAAAAATAGACTAGATTTAGAATTGAATTTAACACGAAATTCTTGAATTGTTCGACAACTGGGGTGTTGGGGGTGTTTAAGAGCAGAGGTTCAACTGTACACATTTTTTTTTTCTAAATTAAGAATTTGACCAACTTCTTTTGATAAAATTTCTTTTACATTAAATATAAAAGTTTATCACTAAAATATAACTATTTAAAAAAAATTAGACTGGATTTAGGATCAAAATTAGCAAGCATTTTTTTAATTCTTCGACAACTGGAGTGTTGGAGTGTTATATCCGGGTATTATATTATATGTTCGCTTATCCGGGTCGAAGCATTTCCGACCATTCCGGTTAATCGAGAGTCTACTGTATATCAGAACAATCCTTTGTTTCTAATATGACAGCATAAAAATCAGACATCCCGAGCAAATTACTTTTAAATTCAGATTATAAATTTTATAACAAAATGTTCATAATTAAAATGGCATTTATTTAAGGTAAAAACTGAAATTTTGATTTTCTCAACCATTTTAATAGCAACATTCCTTCAATAACTCGGGTACTGGTTTGCCATATTTCCTAAGGTACTATTCCGAAGTACATTTTAGCAAATATTACCAAAGTATATACCATTAGATTACAATTCTTTTTATTTTTTTTCTCCGCGCAACAGATAAGTTAGTTTCATGCGTTCTTTCCATGAAATTATATCAGAAGAAACAGTTGTTTCTAATATCACAGCCGTAAAATCAGTCCTCAGTGTAAATTTTCGAAATTTAAATAAAAATTTGATAACAAAATATTCATAATTAAATAAGCATTTAATTAAGATAAAAATGGAAAAAAAAAATATTTTTCCAACCATTTTAATAGCAATATTTTTTCAATAACTCGAGAACTGGTTTTCCATGTTTCCTAAATCATTCCAAACAACCTTTTTAAGTAAATGTTATGACAAGTATGCACTCTCGATTACGATTTTTTCACCTCATGCAACAGATAATTTAGCTTAGCATCATTTTATTTTATAAAATTATATTAGTAAACTTTCGTTTCTAATATGACAGCAACCCTGTTCGAACTTTATTCAATTTACTTTTAAATAAAAATTTGGTAAAAAATGTTCAGATTTAAATAAATATTTATTCAGGTTAAAATTCAGGTAGATTCCGTTTCTTCATTCATTTTAAGAGCAACTAGATAGTGCCCGTCAAGATTTGACGCTAAATAACTTGAATGTTTCATTAGAAAAATTCTTGAATTTTTAATTAGTTGATTTTAAATTAATGAAATCGTGACAAATTTCTATATTGCCTAAGTGATACCTCATTCTTTAAGGCGATAGAGGGTGCTGTCAGTCTAATCTATTCAATGAAGTGAAAGAATTTTAAGTTTATAATTTACAGCCAATTACGCGTGCTTTTTATCAGAAATTTACCTAAAAATACTGGGTAAAGCATTTTTTTTTTTTTTTAACTTACTACGGCCTTCTTTTTTTTTTTTTTTTTTTTTTTTTGAAAAAATAACAATTTTTGTCAGTCACATTCTCTAAAACCCAAATTTGAAACTTTATGCAGATATCGATTTATAATATATATTTTTTATTACTTGAATTTTATTTTACATTTTTTATTTATTTTTTAAATATTAAATCATGGATATCAAGGTAATTTCTTTTATAATTCTTATATGAATATTTTTTCTTTGGGATCGTTCAAGTATTACGTAAGCAGTAAGTGGGGAGCGGAGGGTGGGGTGGGGGGGGGTCCAGTGTCTGCTTATTTTTGCTGATAAGGGGGAGAGGAGGGTCACGAAAATTCTTACGTAAGCATTAGACAACGAAGCAACTATAGTTTAACAACAAAAAGCAAAAGAGCATGATTTAGATGAGCGTTCTGCGGATGTTGAACGACTTGAGAAAAAAGATATGCAGTAAACAAGGACTAGAAACGAGGATCATTCCAGCCCACCACTATATTGAAAACTTAAAAATAGACAATGCAGAAACATGGATTCAAAGATCTTGGACAGCAGACTCAAATGTGAACGCCAAACACACAATATTCCTATGATTCTTGTTAGAATTTTTAGTTATGTGCCTAAATAAGTTAGAGCCGGTTGTATTTCTTAAAGTTTTTTTTTGTTGTTGTTCAATGCGATAAATAATAATACGTATATAAAACTATTTTGTATTCTATGAATTTTTTAATGCTATAAGTAACAATATATTAGACCGATTTTTTTTCTTCAATACCACAACGACCTATGTGTCTGTTTATGTAAATTTGCTGGATTAATAATGCAATTTATCGCTAACTGTAATTTTTTATGGCAAATAGAGCAGATGTTAGAATGTCATAAAATATTACGTAAGCAAAGGGGGGGGGGCGATCCAGTATTTGCTTATTTTTCCTTACAAGGGGGAGGGAGGGGTACAAAATGACTAAAAATATGCTTACGTAATACTTGAACGGCCCCTTTCTACCACACACACACACACGCATATATATATATTCTTGATAATAGTCAGAAAATATAGCAAAAATTATAGAACAGCTCAATTTATTTAATTGATAATTACGTTCAAAATATTTTAAATAAGAAAATATTATTTTTTAAAAATATTGTTGTGTATTAAATTTTATTTAATTACAAAGCATTCAAATAATAATAATAATAAAATAAAAACCATATAACTTTTCCTGTTAATAAAACATGTCATTATTGAAGAGAATTATAGCAAAAAATATTACAGAAATCATTTTGCCGGGCGTTGGGAACCCACCTCCTCTACAAAAATTCAAAGTTTTAAACTACTGCTTTTGACCGCTGCGCTAGCAGGATCTCGCTCAATATTCCTGTAAATTGAAGAAGTTCGAAAAACAGTTGGCGCAAGCGCAAATTTGTCAATTTGGTTCTTACTGATCTTACAAAATTGCCTTTTCGTTTTAATATATATGATACCCCCTCAATACCTTGAGCGCTCCGTTGGTTTGCCATATTTTTTAAAGCGTAACGAAATACCTTTTTAACAAATATCATCACACGTATACTCTCTTGATTACGATCTTTTTTCCATGCACCAGATAATTTAGCTTCATATGTTTGTTTTTTAATGCAATTATACCAGAATAAACTCTTGTTTTTAATATGACAGAATAAAAATCAGACATCCATGTAAACTGCTCCTAAATACATATTCCAAATCCGTTAACAAAATGTTAATAATTAAATAAGCATTTAATTAGGGGAAAAATAGAAAAATTAATTTTCACAACCATTTTCATATCAATATCCTTTTACATAACGCGAGTATTGGTTAGCCATATTTCCTAGAGCATTCCAAACTATCTTTTTTAACAAATTTTATCACAAGTATACGCTACTTGACTACGATTTTCCCTCGTGCAGCAGATAATTTAGCTTCATCTGATTTTTTTATGCAATCATATCAGAATAAATTTTTGCTTCTAATATCATAGAATAAAAATCCGACCATGAAAAATAATTCTAAATTTAATTACTATAATTAAATCTTCGTTAAATATGTCAAAAGAGATTGAAATAATTAATAAATTAATTCAATTAATTATGTTAAATTAATTTGGTTTGAATAAACACATATAAATTCATTGCATTTTTGTAATAACCGCAGATAACACTTTAACATAAACAGGGTTTAAAAAAAAAAAAAAAAAAAAAGACTAAAAAATTAAAGAGTCTATCAAATTTCCAGTTGGTATGTCAAACAAGATTATTTTTCTCAAAAATTGAGATTTAAATATTAATTCCTTTTGTCAATACTATAAGAAAAAAGTTAGTCGTTCAAATAAGTTATATTATATCAAATAACTGTTGTTAATTAAATTTAAAAAATCAAAAAACCCGACTGCGTAAAAAGCGAACTAATTAATTATTTCTCATGAATGTGAAACTATTTTTTATATTACATGCCTATTTTTTTATTTACCTGTATTGATGACTTTTAAGTTGTGTTTAATTGTTAATTCCTATCTATAAACACTGTTTTGATGAGGCCTATAGATGTCTATGAAGGTTAGAATTGTAGTAAAGCTAGAGATCTACCTACACAACTTCCAGGTTGTGTAATATTTAAACGGAGCTTCTGACTGTAAAATAGTCAATGAAACATCGTCTTCATTTTGAAAGACCTACCCAATGATTTGCCACTCAATAGGGTGCGTAAAGTTCTTTTTTCGTCTCTACCATCATTTTGTATTTTACAGCCGCCATTTTGAATTTATAAAAACAAAATCTAGCCTATAACCATCGGACGGTTAAGATGAATCAATAGAGACCTCATTCATTAAAATCCATCCAGCCGTTGCGATGTTTCGAGGGTATAAAGAAATCCACATACCCAGATACACGTGAAGCACATAACCCTTCTTGGCAGTCGGGTAAATAGGTTTAAATCTTATCTTCATTCAAAGTTCTAAAACTGGTTTTCACACAAATCAATCAACCCTACGTAATTTATACCTTTAGGCAAATTTCAAAACTAGTTAATTTAAATTACTAAAAACTTTATAATTTCAAAATATTTATTTAATTTTTAGCCATAATGGCATTTAAAAAACAAACAAACTTGATAGTCCTGGCAATAGGGAATTTTACCTAGCAAAATTAATGGTAGTTCTGGAAATCGGCTTACTTTATGTTTTTTGGGTCGCTGAATCCGAATTTGTAACTTCCCACCAAAATTTCCCCGACAACCCCTCCAAATTTTGGTAAAAAGCCTCCCAAAAAAGGTTTTTATTAAAAAAATCATTTTTTTTATAGTTCTAGGGGGAAAATATCTAAAAATTCAGAAAGTAGACAAAATTTGTAACAAACAAATTAGATATATGACATTATGACTTAGGATAAAGGGGAAAGGGGGATCTGCCTCGGAACGTGTGCGCGGTGTTGCGTGGACTAAAGTACGCAATTCCACTTAACCACTCACACGTTTACATTCGCCCTCCCATCTCCCCTCGAACTTTCCTTATAAGGTTTACTTTAAGTTTTTTGGGTCGCTAAATCCGAATTTTTAACTTACACCCAAAATTCCCCCCCCCCCCCCGAAAATCCCCAAAATAGTTGTTATTAACTTAAATTTCTTATTGTTTTAGGAGAAAAGCATTATGAAATTCAGAAACTAGACAAAATTTTCAACAAATAGGATATATGACATTATGACGTAGGATAAACGGGGAGAGAGGAGGCTGCCTCGGAACATTCCCCGCGCGCTTTTCTGAAAAACCAATTTTTTTTTCAAAAAATCAATTTTTTGGGGGGTTGCCGGGTGAAATTTTGGTGGGAAGTTACAAATTCGGAATCAGCGACTCAAAAAACATAAAGTGAGTCGAAATCCAGAACTAGTATTAATTTTTCCAGGTAAAATCCCCTATTGCCCGGACTTCATAACTTAGTGCACGTAGCGCCGCAGTGCATGTTCAGAGGCAGCCCTCAGCGTTCCCATTCATCCTACGGCATAATGTCGTATATCCTATTTGTTGCAAATTTTGTCTAGTTATTGAATTTCGTAATGCTTTTCCCCTAAAACAATAAGAAATTTAAGTTAAAAACAAGTATTGGGGGGGGGGGGTTCGGGGGGGGGGAAGTTAAAAATTCGGATTCAGCAACCCAAAAAACTTAAAGTAAACCTTATAGAGAAAGTTTGGAGGGGAGATGGGAGGGCGAATGTAAACGTGTGAGTGGTTAAGAGGAATTGCACAACTTAGTTCACGCAGCACCGCGCGCATGTTCCGAGGCAGATCCCCCTTCCCCTTCATCCATAATGTCATATAATGTCATATATGTAATTTGTTGAAAATTTTGTCTACTTTCTGAATTTCTAGATACTTTTTCCCCAAAACAATAAAAAAATTGATTTTTTTAATAAAAACCTTTTTTTGGGGCATTTTACCAAAATTTGGGGGGGTTGCCGGTGGAAATTTTGGTGGGAAGTTAAAAATTCGGATTCAGCGACCCCCCCAAAAAATATAGTAAGCCTTTTTCCAGAACTACCATGAATTTTGCTAGGTAGAGCCCCTATACGGTCTCTATTGCCTGGACTATGATACATTTTAAAAATCAATATAAAAATATGATTAAAAAAACCAAAAAAGAAAAAAAAAACCATAAAAAGGAGCCCTACCTCTATTTTATTGCCATATAGACGCAGAGAAAAACAGGAATAACCATTCGATTGGGGAATTATATCTTCTTTAAATACATGTTAAAAAATAATCTTAAGGGACCATCTTCGTATTGAAATTATATCAAACTTTGAAATTTTCAATGTTAGTACCTAATTTGGACATTAAAATTGGAGTTTTCGGCATATTTTACTTTAGAATGTCAAACGGGAAGTCATTCCGTGGGGTAGTTTTTGAATTATAGTGATTTAAAGTTTTTAATTCCTTTTTAATAATTAAAAACAAGCTGCAATATAGGTAGTTTTTTAAGCGTAAAGCAAAAAATACTTGTCGAAATGGCTGTAATTTTGAATTAGCATATTTGAATCTTCTGAAAATCGACCTCTGTTTAAAAAAAATATATATATAGGTTACAACAGGGTTCTCGCTGCCGCTCGCCATTGCGGCAAATCACGACAAAATGATTCATTTGGCGAGTAAACGAACAATCAGACTCGCCAAATTGTTAATGCTCAATTTTTGCTCTTTATTGTAGGGGTGTGCGTCAAAGACACAGAATGGTATTTCCCTATTGTCAGTTAATCACTATCTATGCGCTAGCGTCGCGCCGGTAAAAGCACACACAAAATTACTCCCATCAAGTGCCAAATATAGAAAAGTTTTGCTGGAATGCGACGCTTAAATTTGCCATTTAACATACTAATTATTTGTTGGATGTAAAGTACAACTGACTGATCAGTGTTTTCTATCAGTTAAAGTCGAAATCTCACAGCAGCTTTTAGTGTATATTTTCGCAACAGTAAATCGGAGATAGCTTTTTTGAATTTTTATTTAGACTGCTAAAAGAACATCTGAAACATTTACTCATTTAAGAAACATTTAGAACGTACTTATTTTTAATAATTTCTGTAGAAGATAGCCGAATTTCTATTTTATAAGCAATTACAAAAAAAAATAGCTTATTTTAGAACATATTGGGGAAAAAAAGGATACAACAAGGGGTCAAAGACGAATTTTTCAGTGTTTCACGCAGAATCTATTTTGCTAACAATTTTTTTCGTTTAGCTACAGTTTTTTTAATTTCTTATTCTCCAAATCGCTAATGTTGGTCAAAAGCCAGCAAGAACCCTGGGTTACAAAAAAAAAAAAAAAAATAATAATAATCGGATGTGCCAATCCCAAAACATGTTAATACTCCAAATTTCGCTGGGCCAAAATTAAATGACAATCTATGTCCATAATGAGGATTCTAAAGGTATAGGTTTGTTGAATTGTGTGCATTTTAAAAGGAGATATAAGCAACGCATTTTTCAAACGAATTATTGAATTTCGGCACCTACCCTTTTAGATGTCGGCAAACAAAATTCTCACCCCAAACAGCATGAAAACGACAATTGTCGCACAGTATCACCCAAGTATAATAGGGATCTATTTATATAAAAGTGTAACGGAATATGAAGTTCAATTAAATTCCGTGCATTAGTTTTTGAGATATCTATCGCCAAAATCGTGCAATTCCAGCATAACAGCGCCACGTATTATATGATTTATACGAAAACCCAATCATCACCAAGTTATGTAAAGGTCTAACATAATATGAAGTTTGATGAAATGCTGTGCAATTTAGTTCTTGAGCTATAACTATCGCTAATATCGTGCAAATTCTGAAAAAAAAAAAAAAAAAATGCATAACAGCAGCGCCACCCGTTTGGAGATTTACACCAAAACCTAATAAGCGACAATTTATGTCATTGTGTATGTTTGTACATTATGTATGCTTTTCGAAACCGATTCAGCGTCTAGCTGAATCTGAAGTTTGACGAAAATCCGTGCATTATTTCTTGAGATAGAGCTATTGCGGAAACCGTAAAAAATGCAGTATAGCAGTTGGGCGATTTACACCAAAAACTAATCCGCACTAATTTATATCAATGACTAACTGAATCTAAAAGTTTTATTAATATTTAACTGATATCACAGAAAATGTCCCATAACTAGTGTGAAGCGGTCTGTGAGACCGCTCCATGGCAAGATGAATAATAGCCGCGATTAACTCATAGGATGTTGTTTTTGTACTAAACTTTTTGTACAGGAGTGTTATAATTAAAATTCACCTATTCAAAAGTCTCTGGTGATAGTACTAAAGTTCCAAGCGAAACAAAATTTCAGTAGTGTTTGTAGATAAACTAAAATTTGCAAGTTAAACTATGAAAATTGAAAAAAGCACCGGTCTGTGAGACCGGTAACATCAGTTAAATTAAGTGCATTAGTTCTTGAGATGGAGTGCTCACAAAATTTTTGTGACAGACAAACATTTTCTAAAATGAGTCAAATCGTGTTAAGGAAATCCTAAAACGTATAAATCCGTCGAAAACTGGAAGTCGAAATTTTTCACGAATCCAATACTTTCATCTTGTAAAGATAGAAGAAAGTGAAAAAAATCGAAAATATAATTTCGAGAAATTAAATATTTTGAAATTATTTTCGAAAAAAAAAATTGTAAACCTAGAAAAACCGAAAAAAAAAAAAATTAAACCTTTTAACAGAAATAAATTTCTAGAAGCTTCAAATATGCGAATCCAAAATTAAAGCTCATTCCGCCATGCAGCTTTTAAATTATTCTTACAAAACTATGGACTTTGCAGCTTGTTTTACAACAATTAAAAATGAATTAAGAATTAAAAATGAATGAGTAAATTAAAATTTGTATTTCAAGGGGAGTTCAATGCGGGTTGGGGGGATTCCCTAGAGAAAGATTTTTAGTTCAGCCTCCCTTGCAGGCATATATCATTTAAATAAAAAGTTAGAAAATATATTAAACTTCGTGACATCTTAGTTGAGAAATTTGAAAATATTATGAGTGTCAGATTATAAACTACAAACAAAATTGAACAAACATCTGATTTTGAGTGGAAGTAAAAAGGATGATATTTGAGATTAGCCTTAATCTAACAGATTAACTGTACTCTACTATGTTCAAATTTAGAAGATAAGGTTAAGGGGCTACTTCAGTAACGCGAAAAGACCCGCTCGCTAATGCTAATCCTATGGAAGACATTTTTAAAGATATCTTGTTTGCATTTAAATATTTTTAAATGATTTTTTTTTTGCACTGGATAGCTGAGGTCGGTCTGTACACTGGTCGTTTTTTACTTTTTCGATCTTGTTTGTAGATTTTTTTTTTTTTTTATGAGGATGCTTTCATTTTCGAAACCGGTTCCGAAAGTGAAAGTGTCCTCACTAAAAATACCTGAAAACAAAATCGGAAAAGTAAAAAATGGCAAATGTAGAGATCGATCTCAGCTATCCAATGTTTAAAAAAAAAAAAATCACTCTAAAATATCGAAATGCAAACGAGATATCTTAAAAAACTTCTCCCAGTGGATTAACATTAGCAAACGGGTGTTTTCGCCTGACTGAAGTAGCCTCTAAACAGTTTCGATCAAAAAAATTAATCTTTAATACTAAAGAGTTTTCCCACAAAAATTATTGTTTAGTAGTAAGAAACTTCGGGTCAGGAGTCGAATCAAGAAAACGTTAAGCCAAAGTACCAGGGTTCGATTACTGGCCTGAATATTTTTCACTCAGTTGAAATAAAAAAGAAAATCGCAAGATCAAATGATTATATTTTGATGATTCAAAAACAATTAAGCAAACAACGTTTTTCTACATTTTTAAATAATTACTTATTACAATTTCGATAAATATATTCGGGTTTATATTCTTGTAAAAACAAATAAAAACTTCTTGATCGGTAAAAGTTATCGGTATAATATAACTTAGCTGTTTAAGAACTATAAATGTATACCAAAAATTAAATGGAAAGTAGTCGGATATGCCGTTTACATAAAATAAAATACTCAGAAAATACTAATTAGCGAAATTCCAAGTTTAAAACAGTACATTTCCAAAACGATATGTAAATAAACCTAAAATTTCTGTATGTACTGCATAGTGAATATATAATTAGGCAGTAATCGTGTTTATTCAGCTGTTACGTTTCAGTTATTTGAATTTATATTTTGAAATTCCACATGTTGCTTAAGCAATAGCTTTTAGAAGTCTTTTAAGCAATGATGCATTTCACATTTTCTGTGAAATTATGAAGCTGAAACATTCCCATGTCTCTTGCATTAAATGATTCTATGGATTTAAATCTAATATAGAGAAAATTTATTTCCGTTTAGTAAAAGTTAAACGGAATCAAGAAAAAGTTAGATAACGGTTCATTTATTGTAACATATTCATAAAAAGTATTTGAAATTTAAAATGAAGTAAATTTATATTCTCACCATATTACTTCAATCATAGTCAAAACTCAACTTATTGCAATATGTCTTCGTATTTATTAGCAACTTAAAAATGTAATACTACTTTAATAAACTAGTCAATATCTATTTTAAAACAATAAAAATGTATTAAAGCGGTTCTTTTGTAATTCTTTCAAATAGAAAAGTTAGAACATTTTAAACTAACTCAATGATGAAAACTCATTCTTGTAAAGTCTTGATTTTTTAACGAGAGAATTCATAATTAGAAAAAATAACAATTATTTTTATTTTTCTATGCTTAGTTATTGTTGGGGACATTCAAAGTTTTCAGATTATTATTTTTGAAAAAAAAAAAAAAGTTTTTCCCAATTAAGCGCAATGCTTGAAAATTATACATTTTCTAACGTAGTTTTCAATTAGAATCTTGCACTTTGAAGGAAAAAATATTATAAATCCGAGATACACAAGATAAGTTAACAAATTAATAGGCAAGTTAACACATGCAATGGTGAAAATCAAAAGTTTAAAGTTGAAATAACCTTGATTTATTCAATTCGAAATATACTCCACCCCACGAACTGAAACAATGTGCATTTACTCGCCTTGGTATGCTAGACCTGTACAATTATTAATCACAGCGTGAGGGAAATTTTCTGCCATATGCTACTAGCAGTTGGGTCCGTAAATCAATATTAGTAGTAAATGGTACATATTTTTGCAATTGTCGATAACTAACATCCTAGATGTGCTTGATGGGTGAAAAATATAGAAACTGACAGCTCATTGTAGCATGTACACACGCTTCGCAAGCTGTACGACACACATGACAATAAAGTTTAAAATTGCTGCGCTTGGCAACAAATTTATGGAACAGCTTTTAGGAATAGCGCCACTCTGATCTCAAGACTAATTTGGAATAGTATATCCACAGTATCAAATAATAAAAATGCAGAATAAAGAAGTCTGCCTACAATACATAATTCTATCCATATGGTTACTTCTGGAGTTGTCTTGACATGGCATTCTCAGGTAAAGACTTGTGGATGATTTTATTCACGTACTTTTCAGACCATCTCTACACAGTAAGAAAAAAAAAATCTGTATTATATAACAAAAGGTGTTCGCACCCCGGCTGCCAACACAGTTATGTAAAAGTTACAAGCTGTTGTCTTTAAGAGTGCTGTAAAATTTCTCAAGTCTGGAGAAAATTGCGTTACTATTGGCTGCGTGGTGCACGTGACAGAAATAATTCGATTTTTACTTCACTTGTTGCTTGAATTCAATTTCCCAGCATCGGTGCTAGAGAAATAATAACAGAAAGTGCAGAAAAACCCTTTTTTCTTTATTTCTGCCTGCATATGTGTCAGGGTTCTCGCTGCCGCTCGCCATTGCGCCAAATCACGACAAAACGTTTTATTTGGCGAGTAAACGGATGATTAGTCTCGCCAAATTGCGAATGCTCAATTTTTGCTCATCTTTCTTGTGTGTGTGTATCAATCAGTACAGGCGACACTCTTACTTACATTACTGAACGATGTTGTCATTTATCATGTTCAATCGTATCGTACAATTTACAATATTGTTAGAGATACTAACCCAACACCAATTCAATTTAGCTTCAGCCAAAGCCACAGTAAGCAAGAATATCATTTCAATATGTTTTAATGTGCCCAATAGGCAACAGTACTATTTTGAAATAGCCTTTGAAGTATGGGCTTCAATGTAAAGCCGAAGAATTCTAGAAAAATAAAGTTTTTGATACATTTTGTTGTTTATACTTTGAATTTTTTAGAATACATTGAATGTAATATATTGAAATCCTGAGTTAACCGGGATTGGAATTTTTATTTCATAACATTTTATTGGTTGGTTGTATTTATGACGGCCAATTATCTGCACGAGGGATATAGGCCCAGGGGGGAGTGCCCTTCGTGGGGGTCTTTCTAAGGGAACCTAACCCGTATTAACGCTTGGAAATCCAAGGTTCGAAGAAAACCACGAAAACTCCGAACGATTAGGCCGACGGGCGCGATTGGGATCAAACCCAGCACCTCCCGTCTACCAATTTTTATTGAGTTAAATCAAATTTTATTTTTTTTCCTTGATTGTGCAAGACATTTAGAATACAGTTATTTTTTTAGTTTCTGTAGTGGGTAATTAAATTTAGATGTATAACTGATCTATAAACAGTTTCAAAAACTTGGTTATTTCAGAACATATTGAAAAAAAGGGTGGGGGATACGTTAAGGCTTAAGCGATTAACTTTCATTGTTCCACAACGAATTTCTTTTGCTAATTTTTTTTTACATTTGGCGAATGTTTTTTACTTCTGATTAGCCAAATTGCAAACGTTCATAAAAAGTCAGCGAGAACCCTGTTATGCGTCATGATCGAGAGTAGTGGTAGTATATGGTGAAAACATATGCCTTCGTGTTGGATTCGATGTCCCATTTTAATCAAATACTTGATAATGCTTCAACATTTTTATTTTTTGAGCTTGATTGGTGGCATCTATGATTTTTGACAGTAGAAAAAGAATGTCTAATATTTTTCTAATTCAAAGAACCACATGAAAGTTTGTATTAGGGATAACATACGAAATGCTAAATATAGTTAAAAATTTTAATAGTTTCTATAGCCAGGCGACGTTCATGCTTTATAAAAAAAACGCAAATTTATCAAATGGAAAATCAATGTAAAAAATTCCACAAGCTATTCAAAAATGGAAGAGCGTGGATCAGTTGAACCTTAAATACAATACAAGCTAATTCTTCTGATCAAATATTTCAATGGATATTTTCAGGGCATGGAATTCAATATTTCGCAAAATGTAATGACTCGTGTGTGCATCTTCATTGATTCATTAAAAAGGTTAAACATGTAGCTGTAAGAAACATGTGAACTTCGCGATTGAAACGCAAAAAAATTATAAGTTTTAACTTCAATTTCTTTTGTTGTATTATAACGGCGGTCTTTTAAAGGTATATCATCTTTCAATTGAACATCTGTTCCACATATTCATAACTGGACATACATTAGGAAAGGGTGAGAATGTCATGTTTTGCGCAATATGTTTTGCAAGGTATTCGAGCAATTTCTGTAGAGCACAACGATGAAAACTTTAAACTATTCAATACAAACGGGAATTAGCCTTATTCATATCATTCTTCATTCCAGTAGGAGTCAATTATTTAAAAACAAAATCTCTGTTGTAAAACATTTTATATAACTAGTCTAAAATTAGTAATGAATATAATTTTAGAATTTTCAATGTATATTAAAAAAAGAAATAAAATCGTAATCACGTGCTATACACGTTTATGTTAAAAATAATAAAATTGAAATCTTACAATCAAAATGCTTTTCTTTATAAGTAAGTTACTTAAACTTTACTTTAAAAAAATGTTTGTTCTCGTTTTCGGTCAAAACTGATAAAAAATGTTAATTTTCGGTTTCATTTCGGCAGTAAAGACACTCCAAGTAGCATGAAATGATTGGGACAACGTTGGCTAGTTGTTGTCTTAGGTTGGCCCACAGTAAGTAATGGCCGCTTTGCCGTACCATTGGACAATGAACCATTTACCAACGTAGGCCCAACAATGGTCGAACCGTTAAAATCCTCCTCAGTAGGGTGGAGCGAAAAAAATTATTTTTTGAAAATCAAAAACGGGTAGGTGCCAAAAGTTGCCTTTATACTAGTACATCATCTGCGTGCAATATTGCCGCTGAAAAAAAATGGCTTGAGTCTGCGCTTTTGGTCCAAAAGTGGAAATTTTGGTTAAAATTTGACATTTTTTCAAAAATTAAAAAAAAAATTCTATAGAGATGGTTATTATTTAAAAATGTTATTTAAACCTTTATTATTAATAACTTAACATATTTAAACGATAAAACTATATCTTTGTTCTGTATAACTGGAACAAAACTGACAACTTTTGGTGAAAAAAAGGCGTTTCCACTCTGTTGTGTCATACAACTAATTGTTATTTGGAATACAGCTCTTACGTAGTTGCTTTGAAATCTACCAAGGGGGTATCAAGTGGGAGTGGCTGCATTTCGTGACACAACAGTGCATAGCTTGACCACCCTTCCATCTGAACACAATGTTTTATTTATATATTGAATTGTGATTTTTTATCAAAGACTGACATAAGATTCCTATGTATCAACCTAATCCATCTCTTCTTTGTATTCACAGGCGTTGGGTGCTGCTGTGACACTTCTTCACGTAAATTTCTACTGCTTGTGTATGATAAGGCAAGCAGAGTAATGCAGTGGAATTAATGGAATCTATTCAGCCCTCTAGCATCTTCCCCAAAATTACATCCAGTTACTGCATAGTGATTGGGAGTTCCATTCCCACAACATTTTACAACATTTAGGTATTTCATCTTTGAGTATGCCATCATTTACTCTACCTCTTGAATTTTTTATATGCTGATAAGCTTGTTGTTTAATGTGATGGCGATCGTCATCAAAATTGCAATAAGAATTTGCTCTCGATGTGAAAAGCTACAATTGTCCTAAATAATTTTTTTTAGTATTCGTTTTTTGCCGATTTCTGTGATGTTTTGTAGCCGAGTAATTTCCCATAAGTTTTTAGATCAATTTTATGATGTGAATTTTATTTGGTGTAAGCCATCATGTGGCATAAACTTGGATTACATACTTTGTGAATGAACCAGACTCTGATGGTCAATCAGTTCAGTGCTTATATAAAGGCGAATAATTTTATGCGCCGTTGTGGGCCATCTTGCTTAGGACAAGTTTCTTGGGTTCTTATTCGCTAGTTCTTCTGAGCAATATCTTGATGAAATAACTTTGCAGATATCTATCAGATATTTCTGGTATGTGCTGAGTACCCTTTTCTTGATTTCAGGAAATAATGTTTAAAAGTTACTCTCTATGGCTTCAAAAATTGAAATAAGAAAGGAATAAGCACGTGGACAAAGATTTTCCTATTGGTCCGGCGCATCCCTGTGGGTTAGAATTTAATTTTTGTCAACGATTTTATCTAATAAATGATGCAGAGGAAATTAACTGGACTTGGAGGAGACATATGATCCATTGTAATGATTCATTCTAAACATGCCGCTCGCAGAATGGATGACAACGACTAACAGAATTATCCGCCTTCAAATGAGCACTCACTGCCCATCAGAGTCTCTACGTTCACTCAAAAAGTACTATGTTATCCAAGTTTGGCTCCAGAATAGTTTACAATCAAATGTAATCCTCAGCTAAAGAAGGAATCCAAAAACTCATGGGAAATTGGCTACACAAAAACAACTTGGATACTAAACAACACACAAAACGGAATAAAAAAAATACTGAAAAAAAGGTTATTTAGGATAATGGTTGCTTTGCATACACAGAGGAAATTCTTATTTCAATGCTCTCTGGCGATTGCCATCACATTAAACAGCTAGCTGCTCAGCACATAATAGTCGAAAGATGAGAGTAAATGATGGCATACGCAAATCGGAAATATTGACAATCAACTTTGAAGCGGATAATTATATAAATCTAACTCATTGGAAGAGTGTTGTGGTAACAGAATCTCTAATCAATATGCATTTATTGTGTGCAATCTTGGTGAAGATAATAGAAGGCTGAATAGATTACATTAATATCATCCGCACTGCATTACACTGTTTGTCTTCTCTTACACAAACAGTAGAAAAATACGTAAATGAGATCACAGCAGCAGCATTCAAAGTCTGTGGGTTTAAAGAAGAGATGTACCAGGTTGATACATAGAAAACTTATGCCAGTCTTTGATAAAAAAAAATCACAATTCAATGTATAAATAAAAAATTGAGTTCAGATGGTAGGGTGGTCGAGCTATGCACTGTTGTGACATGAAATGCAGCCACCTCCACGTGGTGCCTCCTGGGTAGTTTTGAAAGTATCTAGGTAAGAGCTGTATTCCAAACAACAATTAGTTGTATGACACAACAGAGTGGAAACGCCTTTTTTTTTTTTCATCAAAAGTTGTCAGTTTTTTTCCAGTTATACAGAATAAAGATATAGTTTTTTCGTTTAAATATGTTAAGTCATTAATAATAAAGGTTTAAATAACACTTTTAAATAATAACCATCTCTATAGAATTTTTTTTTAATTTTTGAAAAAATGTCAAATTTTACCCAAAATTTCGACTTTTGGACCAAAAGCGCAGACTCAAGCCATTTTTTTTCAGCGGTAATATTGCACACAGATGATGTACTAGTATAAAGGCAACTTTTGGCACCTACCCGTTTTTGATTTTAAAAAATTAATTTTTTTCACTCCACCCTACTCCTCAGGTATACTATCTGTATTTATTATTTCCCAACCATTTCCTAACGGTACCCACAAATTGTCAACGATGTTCTACTTGGGTAGTAAAGGTCATCTAATATTAAGTTCTTAGATGGCACAATTTTTTTCGAAAAAGGTTCGTTTTTCCTCTTAAATGTCATCCAAACATTTTACGAAATAAAAGATTGTTGTTACTGGACTGGTCTGATGACCTATATTATTCATGTCTAGCAAACATCATTTATATTAATTATACAAGCTATGAAAAATGTGAAGAACTTATCATTTCAGTTCTTTGTTAGCTGTTATTTAATACTAAATCAGAAACTTAAAACAAAGGTATTCAGAAAAAGAAAATTAAATATTACATGAAACACAGTAGAATGAATCAGAAACAAGTGCAATTATTTTTTTTCTCACTGAACACTTTTCAGTTAATACTATTTTGAAAAGGAAATAGATAGCAATTTATTAAAACATAAGTTATAAGTAAACAAAACTCTCAGAATGCTGCATAATAGATGACTCAATAACTTTACCTACGATTCCTTATACATACTTTTTACAGGCAGGTAAGAAGAAAATACACGCGTACAGTGTATCTACTTTACTTCAACCTTTTCCACCTTTTTAACAGCATTTTATTTCTCAATTTTGCCATTTAAAGAGCACTTCAAGCTAAGTTTTCGACTTAATAACATAAAGGATGATTTTTTAATCCTCGTTTAAAGTATAATTAAACAGTTTGTAAATAGCACACAAAAATAAATAAATCTCTCTATTCTAAAAAAAAAAGTAACTACCGTTGTCACCGCCGCCACCGGTCTTGAATTTTTTGTGACCGGAGGTCTTTCTTCGTTAATATTAAGAAAAATATTGCATACAAAAATATGAAAATCGGTGGTGTAATAGAAAAATGTTTGATAAACACGCTGATGCAGACAGTTTTCAAATAGAAGAATTATTTTAAGAGATATTTAATGCTAAAGTTGGACAAAATCGTTCCATTAAAAAAGTTTTATAGGAACAAAAACTATACATCGGAATTTAATCACATTTAGATCAATTTATACGTTTGAAGTTCCCGGTGTGCAGACTGTTTTTATTTTTTTTAATTTGACTCATTTCTGAAGGTTTTATTTCTATTTTAAATTCAAACTTTCAGCATTTCGAGAGATATTTTTTACATATTTTAGAAAATGGTATTAATTTAAACTGTTGTCAACTGTATAAACAGCGCAAACAATAATGTTTGCTTCAAATTAAAAATTCATTTACACGTGACTATTATGAACAGAAAAAAACCCTTTCAAATTAAAATTAAATAATTATGTATAAAAAGCAGGAACTTATTAAAAATTACGTCATAAAAACTATATTTACACATGAATTTTAAAAGAAAGGATATTGTAAAATAATAAATTCATTAACATTCGTTAGAAGTCTTAACGCCCTACTTCAGTCACGCGAAAAGGCCTGTTCGCTAATGCTATTCCTATGGAAGAAATTTATAAAGATATCTCGGTCGCATTTCAATATTTTTAGATGTTTTTTTTTTTTTTTTTTTTTTTTTTTTTTTTTTTTTTTTTTTCAGTGGCTAGCTGAGGTCGATCTGTATGCAGGACGTTTTTTACTTTTTCGATTTTCATTGGAGATTTTTTTCAAGAGGATGCTTTCAATTTAGGAACCGGTTCTGATGATGAAAGTGTCCTGACTAAAAATACTTGTAAACGAAATTGAAAAAGTAGAAAACGCCCTGCATACAGATCAACCTCAGCTAGCCACTGCAAAAAATATCATCTAAAAATACTGAAATGCGACCAAGATATCTTTATAAATTTTTTCCATAGGAATAGCATTAGCAAACGGGTCTTTTCGCGTGACTAAAGCAGGGCCTTAAAAAGGAGAAATTACGTCACATGTATGTCACATTACAGTTATTACATAAAATGAACAAAAAATAATATTGCAAAACAGTTTAAATTTAGAAATTGTGCGAGACATTTATTTTATTTATTTAACAATAAACATATGACTTGTGTGCTTGACATGAGAGCCCGATTATAAGTCAGAGACAAGATAGGACTAGGAAATATTACAACACAAGAGAAATACATACTGGGAGTTCCACACAAAGAGTGCGTGCAATGGAATCAGCGGGATTCGAACCCACAATCTCCTACGCTCGCAAGCGATTAGCAGCGTGCTGCTTTGACCGCTCGGCCACAGAGACCCCGTGATTTATTTGATATTTTGAGATGATCTTTTCAACTATTTTTCTTAGGACAGCGCAAATAATATTTCATTTCTAACAAAAGTATTTTCACGTGAATATTAGAAACAGAAAGAATAGCTTGGTCAAAATTACGTCAGATTAAAAACGATTCATTTAAAATGTCTTATTTAAAAGAACTTTCTTTACGCTTTGTTAAAAAATGCCGGGAGACAAAGACTCTGTTTACTTAATTCAGTTTATATCAGTTTATTTTGAAATGTTTAACTGATTGTATTTAATCAAAGACGAAAACAGCGATTGTATATTTTAACATCAGTTGATTTGGCCTTAAAATTCCCCAATCAAAGAGAAATGAATAGAAACCCGTGTATAGGGAGACCGCCACTGATTTTTAAATTATAATTCAATTTTCCGAAATCTTTTAAAAGCCGATCAAATTAGCGTGCTTTTAGTATCTGCGGTGTCAGAACGGGGGTTGGCGAGCGTAGCTCGTAGGGGGCAGAGCCCCCTAGTATAATAATAAAAAAAATTCGCTCCGTAAGTTTCAAATTTTGCCTCCTCTAAACACTTTTGAGAACGCTTTCCCCTGCAAAGATGTTCAAATATTTTATAAGGAAACCAGTTGTATTATCGATCATGAGTGTTCATGTCTAGTAAACATCGTTTGTGTTAATTTGACAAATGATTAAACATAAAAAATTTTATCCAGTCATTTGCTAATAATTGCTTAATACTAAAAAACGCCATTGTTTTTATAATCTTAAAATTTTATTCAGAAGATAATCAAAATTTTAAATGACTTAATAAAATGCAAAATAACAAGTCAAAAACTATTGTAACATTGTTTCTTTCTTAAAAATCATTCCTTATTCATTATTAGTATATTTTTATCTAAACGGATAGTAATTTAATAAGTTATAATTTATAAACACATATACAGTAAAACCTGGTAAAAGGAAATCGAAATGAATCCCAGAAAACTCCATTTTAAACAGCTTTTCGTCTTATTAGGTGTAGTTACATTGTAGATGTACAGTGTGATCAAGAAAATTTTCCTCTAAACTTTAGGAATCCGTTATAGAAAGATTCCGTTTTCATACGTTTTCTGTACAATAATATTTTCAAAATGGTTCATAATGGTTTGTTTCAATAACTGAACCTCAGATGCGATATACTTTTAAAGAAAAAGAAATAATTTACTGCACTTTACTTCAACTTTCTCACCCCTTTAACAACATTTATTTTTCAACTTTTTTTTTTCATTTATTTTCCATTATTTCTCAATCTCTCAATTTTTTCATTTAAGGAACACTTCAAGCTAAGCTTTCAGGCTTGAGCGATATAAAAAACAAAATTTTTAATCCCCGTTTAAAATATAATTAAAAAGTTTGTAAATAGCACAATAAAAAAACAAACATACTTGGCTGCTCAAGTTTTAAATTTTGCTCCTTCTCAATTTTCTTTTCTTCATCCTTATTACTCGATTCAAGTTCTCCTGAAGTGAAAAAAAAAATGCATAAAAAACTGAGAAACAAAAAAGTTTAGACTTGGCAGTATGGGTTTATTTAAAAATTACGCATAAAACTGTGCCAGATGTATTTTTGTTTCACTTTTTGCTAACAAACTTTATGCACACATGATTAAACATGCCAAGTTTCTAAAATACTTTACAAAAAACGAGGAGAGGATAGGGAAAAAAAGTGCGAATTAAATACTTTATTTTTGAAAATTTTAAGAGTGTTTAGTGCATTTTTAAAAAGAATATCGATAAGATGATTTTGTAAGAAAGATTAAAGTCACAAAAAAGTTAAGACGTTAGTTTTAGATCGAAAAAAATTAAGTGTTTTAATTTAAATTAATTTAGATTAATATTCGTCATTTTTTACGGCCAATAAGATTTATGAATTTTAAGTAATTTTAAAGAAAAAAATTAATTAGTTTTTTACAGTCTAATGGGATTTACTGAAGTGTTTTTTTAATTATTATAATGCCGAAACTTTGTAGGAAAAGGAAGAGAAAAAAAAAACATATAATCACCAATATTCATATTAAAAAAATTAATATTTAAAGAAAAAAATATATACATATACTTAAAAAAAGGCATAAAAAGAATAAAAAATATAATTAACTATTTAATAGCTTATATTTCAAGCGATAGCTATAACTAGTTATTATTAGATGCAAATAAAAAATAGTCTAGATGTGTTTGTAAATAAAAATATAACAAAAGCTGGAAGAAAAAAGCATTTAAAATTCATAATATTTTTAAACAGTAGCTTGAAAATGGCAGCATTAACTTCTAAATGCAGAAATTCATAAAAGAACTTGGGCATGTTTGAAAATTTGTAGATATAATTGATTGTTATGGAGATGAACAACTTTAATTTGCGAAGACTAGAAATGTTTCTCCTTAGCACGATTATCAATATCTGCACTACGTTTCTCCTTAGCACGATTATCAATATCTCCTCTATCAGTTTCGTTAATCATAATAGAAACATATAAATATTTTTAGAGATTCATACCTGATAATTTAAAATACCAAAGATATATCAGATGTATTATTATAATTTGACATTAAAATCATTTGCAGAGTCTATGAAATTTTTTTTACATTAGCATATATTATAAATTCCGCCATTATAATCAATGTTAAACAGACATATTAAATGCATATAATTTAAACTATGAACAAATCTTAAAATAAATATTGAGAAAAAATATATAATCACCAATATCCATTTAACTAATTTTAAGAATTCAACACAAACAAAAAAATATTTTATATTAGAAAACATTTTACAATTAATTATTTAATAGTTTATATTTCATGCGTTAACTACTATTAAGTTATTATTCGATTCAAATAAAAATATTTCAAAGATACTCATTTGTGATTAAAAATATAAAAAACTACTATCAGAAGAAAAAAAATTACAAAGATTTATAAAATAATAGATTGGAAAATGTTAATTGAGCTTTAAAGCGCAGAAATTTATAAAGGGTCTGCTTGCTCTGAATTGAAATAACTATAGATACAGAGTCCGATTAATCTCTGAAATTATGGGAACATAAGTAATGATGACGCCATATTGACGGTAACAACACCTGACCAATAAACTTAGCATTTATTACATTTTTTTTTCTAGACATCGCATAATTTCTCAATAATATAAATAAATTCCAATATTATAAATAAAACACAAATTTTATAGACATGTAATCGAACTACGTACTTAAATCATTGGAATTATCAGAACCAAAAAGGCTGGTCTAAGTAACAGTGTTTGGCTATTAACTCCTGTCATGCGGCTAACACGAAAGTATAGCTTTTAACACATTTTAAAACTTTATTTAATCCCTTAATTCTCGCTCCCGTGATATTCACGGGCTGTGTCTTTTATTCAGATTGTTTGATTCCTACCAGTTTTATAAAATAGTGTAATTAGCTTTATTATGGTATAATTTTACTTGACATTAAATAAGGGGGGCATTTCTTTTTCAAAAAAGTTGTGCCAATAAGCAATTTGAATTTTTAAACCGTAATATAATGCAACCGTTGAGGGGTTAAATTCTGATTTTTTATTATATCAGGTGAGATTTTATGCTATTCTTTCAATAATTTTTTCTTTAAAAATTTTTTTTATTTCAAGAGGTTCCTTGATATAATGTTTTCTTTCAGTTTCGTGAGATGCATCGATGCATTTGTGCCACAAATGCCCAATGGGATTAAGGTATGTAGGATTGTCGTGGTTGATCGAAAGGCTTAGGCGTTTTCGACAAACTAGTCATTTCTTCATTATTTTCAATGAGTGCTCAGGATCGCAATCGTGTTGAAAGATCAGGTTTCGAAATTTTAGGCTATTCTTTCAATAATGTTTTCTTTAACTTTATTTTATTATTATTTCAAGAGATTCTTTAACATAATTTTTTCTGCCGCTTCGTGAGATGCATCCATCATGTCACAAATATCCAATGGGATTAAGGTATGTAGGATTGTCGTGGTTGATCCAAAGGCTTAGGCGTTTTCGACAAAATAGTCATTTCTTCATTATTTTCAATGAGTGCTTAGGATCGCAATCGTATTGGAAGACCTAGTTTCGAAATTTTAAGCTGTTCTTTCAATAATGTTTTCTTTAATTTATTTTCATTTCAAGAGGTTCTTTTACATAATCTTTTTTGCCATTTCGTGAGATGCATCCATGCATCTATGTCACAAATGTCCGATGGGATTAAGGTATGTAGGATTGTGGTGATTGATCTAAAGGCTTACGCGTTTTCGATAAAATAGTCATTTCTTCGTTGTTTTCAATGAGTTCTTACGATCGCAATCGTGTTGGAAGACCTAGTTTCGAAATTTTAGGCTATTCTTTCAATAATGTTTTCTTTAACCTTTTTTTTATTTCTAGAGGTTCTTTGACATAATTTTTTATGCCGTTTCATGAGATGTACCCATGCATCTATGTCACAAATGTCCAATTGGATTAAGGTATGTTAGGATTGTCGTGGTTGATCCAAGGGCTTGCGCGTTTTCGATAAAATAGTCATTTCTTCATTGTTTTCAATGAGTACATAGGATCGCAATCGTGTTGGAAAAGGTAGTTTCCAGAAAAGTCAAAGTTCTCATCGCTTGCGACAACATTATCTCTCAAAATGGTTTAAAGTAATCCATTCCATTTTATACATTGTTGGCTTGATGAAAACTAGAATTCTGACGTTTGTTGGTGTCTTAGATTCCCAGATCAAAATTCTGCCACCATATTCTGAATTACACACTTGTCACTGTTTCCTTCGTAATTTTTTTATCGCCATATTTTTCGAAGAATGTTTTCCCAAAGATTTCCAGTTTGCTCCCACGACTTGAGAGAACGCTTTTCCAAAAATTTAAGACTTTATTTTCAACTTTTCTGGAAATTTCAGACGCTTTTTAAAATTTTTTTATAGATTTTTTTAGTTTCTTACGATGTAGACTTCCAGATAAGACACATTTGTGAAGAGTATTCCTTATACACTTATATTTACTGTCATTCCTTATTTTGCCGATACACCTTGAGTTGCTTTAAATTTTCTTACTATAGCTCATTTCCATATTAGTCAACCGTTTCGGTCTTTGTGCCTGCTGAAAATTTTCAATGTACTCATATTTAACGTATTTTTCAATGATATATTCTTCACTGTATGCTGACTCCTTTTCGAAACTTCACCTATTTTGCGTAATGACATTCCTGTTTCTTACAAATTTATTGCTATTTTTCGCATTTCTATAGATTTTGCTTCTCTGGCGAAAATCGTGGCGAAATCTCTTAAACTTTACTCGAAAAATTATAAAAATAACGCAAGAACAAAGTTTAAAACAGATTATTAGATTGAGTATTTTAAATGCTGTGTGTAAAAAATAAAGAATTGGTTGGAATTGAAAGAAATTGTAAGGAAGGATTTGCTGGTGGTTATTATTTTTTGATGCGTAAAAATCGGTATATTTTTGGATCAAGGGGATATTGAATTAGACTCCTATTGAATAATTAATTCCGTATAATTACTTTATATTATTACTCAATAATAAATTTATACTGAAACATTTAATGTTTGAAAACAGTTTACTTTTATTCACCGTTAGGCTCCCTACTCTACTTGAAATTTGGTAGTGATCTGTAAAGTGGTATAACCTTAACCCTTGGGGACGATGAGCGACCGGTATACGTGCCACCTAAGATGCTCAGAATCCTTCATTATTCCCACCAGTTATTTTTTTTATTGTAAAGTTTACCTTATTTAATCAGAGCATTTTCGTGATTCAAGTACAAAAAATTTTCTGCTTTGAAAAACCGGTGGTAATAGATTAAAAATTAAGCAAAGAGCGTCACGAAAGGGTTAATCAAGAAGTTAACAGATGTACAAGATGAGTTCATGTAAGATTAGATTTTTACGGCGGCTGTAAAATTACAAGAAGCAGGGAAAGTGTGGAATCGTGCTATGAAATGTTTTTGTCTTTTCTTTTTATATACAAAGAATTTCTCCCAAATGAAGTACAAATTAGGAATGGAGTTTTATATAGCATTGCATATACGGAAAAGTAGGATAATTTCCGAAAAAATTATGTATGAAATATACACAAACTGAAACAAATAATAATATTTATATTCCTTGTTGAAATAATAAAGTCATAAAACTGTGATTATTTACTCCCCATCCCCCCATTAATACGAGAAATGCAAGTTACCTGCAATAATCTGAAGAATCAATTCATCAGACATACTCTTGATCTGTTCCAAACATAATTTCTTTAGTTCCTCTTTAGAGCGTTTCTAAAAATAGAAAACAAAACTTATACGTTTAATGCACTTTTAAATGCTATTAAAATGTATAAAAATCTTTAAATAAAAAGTAAAGATAATAGATAAAACTCTTTAGTTTATATGAGAAATACAGACTCGAACGCGCAAAATGATCATTGTTTAGCATTTTCTCTGAACGATAGTTTTAATTAAATTTTTGTATTACAGATTTAAATTTTGTATTTACACTGTATTTATATAAAACACAATTAAAAGGATACATAAAGCATCTATACTATATAATTAATTGAAAAAATAATCCTTACTTCTATATTAATATAAACGTTCATATATTCATCAAAATCTTTTTTAGATAGGTTAAAAACATATGCATGTCTGCTTTTCATCCTTTAACGTTAAAACAATTAAAGGAAATTAAAATATCGAATTCTCTTTACAATTAAATGTTATACTTTCCCATTATTCTATTCCTAATTTTAATTCCTAATTCTAATAATCCTAATAATATTATAAAATCAATCCGAAAGTACAAGTGAATATTTGGCTGAAGAAAGCGTTAAAATGGAGGATTTAATGCCTTTGTATCTTTGCGTATAGGTGTATTATAACACAGTAAACGTTGTAGGCTATTTTTAATTTATTTTATTCTGTTTCGTTTAAAAAAAAATTAAATTTTATTTTTTTCATAGAGGATCATTGGATGAGGATCAATTCCTATAACATTTAGTCATTTTCCTTTATAGTTACGAAATGTTCAAAACTCGGAATAATAATTTTACCGCAGCAATTAATTTTCAATTGAAACATTTAAAAAGGGAATGGTGAAAATGAAATAAACATTTTCAAGAATTAAACAGCGGGTGAATATGTTGTCATACACGGAACGAAAATATTTTTTACTGATACACGAAACATGAATATCATTTACGTACCGAAGAAATTTTCTGCCAAAAATGACTAATTGATTAACAGGAAAAGAAAATGAACAAGAATCATACCATTAAGAAAAGATTTCGCTTGAAAAACAAATGACATCATATTTGAAATAAAGCACGTATTTTCTAATAGTTTTTAATAGTACAAGGAGCACGAATATCAATAAATACAGAAAGTAGGTGAATATGACGTCATATTTGAAACGGAAAAATTTAAATATTTTTTACTATAATACTGATTATTGAGCCTGCGTATAAGTTACATAGAGGAGAGAGTTTGATGTCAAAAATGTCGTCATGATTAACAGGAAAAGAAACTGAACAAGAATCTATTATATTGAATGTCTGTTTGTATTTCTTAGCTACTTCAGCTACAGTACGGCAAATTTTCCGATAAAACTAATGTTAGTTATTTGTATGGATCCGAAGGATGTCATATAAACTTTTAAACTTTTAAAATTTAAATTTTTTTTCAGATATTGATTTTTTAGAATAACTTTTAATGAACTTTTATAATGGTGACAGCTAAAGCCTCTTCCTCCCTTATTTTATAATGGCACCTTAATTATGGAAAAGATAAAGAAAAAAAGCCAGTAAAAATCACGGTATTTATATATTATCACCTCTCCTGATACTTAGGCAAGACTCTTAAATAGTACGTTTTTTTAATACCAATATTGGTGGATTATGACTCAGAAAAGGACATACATTTTTTATGTGATTTAAAAATGTAATTCTTAAAAAAATTAAAAAATTCAATATTTCTTACATAATTAACAGATTTTTTCCCTTATAAAAATAGCTTTGTTTCTTTGCGGGTGCCACATCTTCAAAACCCGAAGTAATATTTCCAGAGTATGTAATTTTCAATTGTAATATTTGCACGTGAAAATAAAATAAAAGTTTCCAAGAACTAATTAACTATGTACGAAAATCAGGTAAATATGATGTCATATATGAAACGAAAAGTTTAATATATATTTTAATGGTACATGAAGCATAAATAACAGTTTCGTGCAGAAGAGGGTCAACAAGATCTGAGAATAAAATCCATATAAGGTATTTCCGGTTAACCTAGAACCTTCAAATTTGGCACGAAAGAAGATCTTATACTCTTATGCATTTATAACGCGATTTATTATGTGACAAACTCATGAATTCGCATAATCAGGAATACTGATCATATATAAAAAACAACATAATATTATAAATTAATGATTTTCGGATTTTTTCCCCTTTACAATGGCTATAAGACCTTCCTACGTGCCAAAGTTCAAGACTCTATGTCAATCTTAAGTACCCTATAGATTATAAGAGTAAAACCTATAGGGCACCTCTGGTTGACCTAGAACATGGAAATTTAGGACAAAAATCCAAAATCATTAATTTATAAATCTATGTCGATTTATTGTGTGATAAACACATGAATTTCTATAACCGTTAAATTGTGACGGAAGTTTTTGTAACGATAATACAACATAGCGGTACGAAATCCCCAGGGTGCGCGCGCACTTGTCCAGATTAAAAACACGGGATTTTACGGTTTCGGACATTGGGGATGTATGACATCAAGGTGCGAGATAATTAATTTAGCAATATTATGATTAGTTGGCTCGATTGGCATATCCCGCCGATCAAATAAGATTATACTAAATTTAACCTAACTTTGAAAAAATAGCGAGACATCCGTTTATGGAGCTTTATTGATCAGTCTATGATTATTTTATTATTTATATGAAAGAATATACTAATTACTTTTTTAATTATTATTATCAACTATGCAGAAACTACATTTGATTAATATTAAATGGATGTTGGGAGTAAAAAAAAAAAAATCACTTAAAGTAAAAGGGGAATGTGAATTATTTTTCAAAGTAAATAAATAAATAAATAAAAATACTTTTACTAAGAATCTTATTAGTGCAGCAGTGCGTAGGGCAACTGTCCCGGTCAGGGAAAATCACCATTTTCGAATATTAAGAGCCGCTTTATTTAAATGCAGAATTTTTGTTATAAATAAGGCAAAAATTATTTTTGGAAACAATGGTGACTGTTTGCTCCAGTTGCTAAGTGTGCTTTTAAACTACAGTAAAATCTGTCTAAGGTGGACTCTGTGTAAGCCGGAAATTTGTCTATCACGGAAAGATTTTCAAGTCCCGCCGAATCCATAGAAAATAACATACTCTATAAGGCGGAATCTGCCTAACGCTGAAACGGAAGGGATTTTAAGGTCCCGTTTAAAACAAATTTTTATATAAGACGGAAAAAAGGATACTTTAAAAAATGAAAAGCATCCGGCATATAAAATTTTAAAACTGATAGATAGATCAAATATGTATAAATAAATACATATAAAATACAAGTACAAATAAAAAACATATTTTTTACGCATTCATTTGTTTATAGAGAAAAAATTGTAAGTATGAAAATTTTAATTTTTGTGGATTTAATGAAAAGGAAAAGAAAATATGCATTTTGTATTTGTTTACTTGACAAATTTTCCTTTTTATTTACAATTTTTAACCCAAATAAATTCCTGTTTTTTTACGGTACAAAAAATTAAAATATGCATTTTTATTTTTTCCATTTCCCTTATTATAAACAAAAATATATATATAGGCCGTTATTCTAACAAAAAATATAAGACTACGAGATTTTTTTTTTAAGTCACACATTCAAAATTTAAAAAGCAAATTTTCAAAAATCATATTTTTTGTAAATTATTAGGATAACGGGAAAAAAAATTTAAATAGTATAGTTTAATTTTATCTACCATATTCCGTATGTATCCATTTCGCCGAGAAAAATAGAAGTTTATTTGTGTAAAAAACTCTAAACAATCGTAAATAAAAGAAAAATGTCGATTGAAAAAATAAAAATGTATACATTTTTGTCTTTTATACTTTTCATTAAATTCATAAAATGCAAAATTTCATACTTAAAACTCTTTCTCTCTCTGTTAAAAAAACATACGCGTCTAATTGATAACCCTCCTTTTTTTTAATTTGTTAAACATACGCAATAGTTTGTTTTTTGTTTTTTACGAATTTGCGTAACACGGAATATTGTCTGCGACGGAAAATTTTCTCGGCCCCGATCAATTCCGCCTTAAACAGATTTAACTGTACATATCTTTATAGTCCGTGAGCCGGTGACATCGAAAGCCACGTGATCGCGGAATTAAAATTTTTTTAATGTAAATCGATAGTGAAAAGTCATACGAACAAAATAAGCTAGGTATGACCAGGTTTGACAAGCCGAAAATATGTTTAATTGAATTAATTATTATTATTATGAAAAAGCTATAATGTTTTACCGTTTTCGTGGAAAACCAACACTTTCCAGTGTCCAGACGCGAAATAAAGTAGCCACCAGTAAAAATTCAAAACTAAATAAATTTGACATGACATGCTATCACTGGCTGCTTTCTTAAAATTGGTATGACAGACTTTTCCGGCAGAAAGAAGTTTGTCATACCAAGTTTTTCTGAAAGAGCGCAAAATCTTTATATATATTACGCTATCGTATGTGGCACAGAAATCGAGATTATTTGTTATTTGTTTAATGGCAACGCCCGAATGAAACGCATCTCATTCGTTATTGAACAGCATTTAATGCATCTCCATCTCCATACCTATAAGGGGGGGGGGGGGGGGCCCTGTTCTGTCGCCAAATGCAACCAAGTTTGTCCCCAACTTGGCGATATCTCTAATGTTTCGCCAAATTCCCATAGACTTCCATTGTAAACCAATAAAGTTTACTTGCTTACAGAAAATCAACAAATTGATATATATTTAATGCACCAAAAACTAATATTAGCTTAAGGGATTATAGTAATTATATTCAAGGGAGTCCAAGTAAATTAAATTATGAATAAAAGTAATATGATACAGTGCTTAGCATGCTTTCCCAAACATAAATATTAAGGGAGGCCAAACGGGTCGCCAAGGGCGGCTAGTTTTCTATAATATGCTGTAAGAGTAGTGAATATCCGAGATAACGGTAAAACATTATAATTTTTTAATAATAATTAATTTAATTAAACATATTTCCGGCTGGCAAACCCTAGTCATAACTCGCTAATTTTGTTCGTATGACTTTTTACTACCGATTTACATTAAAAAAATTTCAATTCCGCGATGACAGGAGGGGGGGGGGGGGGGGGGTTCGATGTCACCGGCTCCGGACTATTGCGACTAAAACATAAATCAGTGAAAAAAAAAAGCGAAGCTCATTTTTTCCCCCTGAGAATTTAGTGATTAAAATGTATCGCTCTCCTTTATTTTGTGGCAGATTGTACTACTAAAATCACTAAATTGCGTATAATTCTGAATACATGCGAAAATATTAATAAAAGAATATTTGCAAATAAATAAACAGAATGCTAAGCTGACAAAATCTTTAAAAAGGTGTTAAATTATTTTAATACTTCTCAGTACTTTCAACTATATACATAGCCCACGTCAGAGAACACAAACATAAAAATACTGTTATTAGCGTCTTATTTTTAAATTTCACGATCACTTTCACTCCTTTCGGCACCAATTACGTGAAATTTAAATATAAGACTCTAATAACAGTATTTTTATTTTTGTATTCTCTGACGTGGGCTATGTATATAGTTGAAAGTACTAAGAAGTATTAAAGTAATTTAACACCTTTTTAAACATTTTGTCATTTTTTAAGTAATTTGCACATAGTGTAACTTTAAGTTTAAGAGAATATCTCTTTCCGTAAATATTAGATTGGGTTGCAATGAGGTCCTTTCTTTCCCCAACGATGTACATTCCTTTCTATTTTAAGAAAAATGTTCAACGGAGATAACGCAATATACTTAGTTTACAGGAAGATAAAAATGAGGTTTTATTAAAGTGCAAAACTCTTAAGATGAAGTACACCGGTGTCCAAAAATTGGGAAACAAACACAAGATGTTAATTACCGATTTTGTGAGTGCTCAAAAGAAAATAACACAGACGACATGAGTAGCAAGTAGGTACCCTAACAGCACAACTATTCAATATGACGTCTCTTTAACGTCCTTAATAGCCACAGCATTGGATTCATAAACATTTTCGAATTCCGGTTTTCGACGGATTTACACGTTTTAGGGGTCAGAGAACCCGAAAAATATGTTTTTACAAAATGTCTGTCTGTGAGCCTGTCTGTGTGTGCGTGACACAAATTTTGTGGGCGCTCTATCTCAAGATTTGAATGGAATTTAATAAAACTTTATATTCAGTTAGTAACCACAGACTTCTAATATAACTGGACGCAGAAATGGTAATCTTTTCTTGACTCCAAAAACTGTCATTGGAATTGTCGCTCCCGGTATGTCAGATTCAGCTACAACTTGTTGCTGATTAGATTTTGTTGTAAATCACCTAACCGGTGGCACTGATATGCTTTGTTTTTCAGGAAATATTAACATTTATGAGACAGAAGAAAGTTTTGGAATTGCCACATCCGACTAGTTTTTTATTGGTTCCCGAATTTCCATCGTGACTAACTCTTCATTGAAAAATATTAGTTAAAACATGTTGTTTCTAACCTCGAAGTGCAAGAACAATTCGTCAAGATTCGTCTCTAGATATTCGAAAAATACTTTTAAAATCGAAAGTTTCCTGTGCCTATTGGAAATGAAATGTATTATGAATTTATTTATTTATTTTATAATGTAATAATAAGCGGCAGAATTTATAAAGTAAACTTTTTTTTTTTAATTTCTTATAAACTAACAGAAGCCCAGGAGCGTAGTGGTCAGCACGCCCGTCCACTACACTACAAGTCCCCAGTTCGATTCCGGGCTGTGAACAGGGCATGCATTACTCAACTTTTCATCCCTTCAGGGTCGATAAATTGAGTACCAAGTTTGCTTGGGAATTAAACATTGAGGGTCCGGATTAGACTGACCACCTGGCCGGGACATATGCTGCATAGCACCTCAGGACGCATGGTCAAGAAAAAAGGGCTGGATACCGTAGCACAACATCTTAAATGGATTTCAGCGACGCAGATTTAGGTTCAGTTTAGTTTTTAATAACTATATACCTTCAAGATTGTTATAACAAACCGGAAGGTTTTATAAAAATGTACGCGAAGTAGTCGCGTTCCGAGATTTAATCCCTAAGGTGTTTTCCCTAAGGTCATTTAGTGTTTGAAGCAGCTTTTGCCATAGTACCCCTAGATCGTGAATACGTATAAGTGGATAAAAATAAAGAGAAATAAAAAATGAACTTGCTTTTTCAATGAGTTATTTAATATCTCAAGCTAGACATGATAATTTTAGTCACTATTCTTTTAATCATAAATTAAATACTTTTATCAGGCACCAATAAAATCAGTAAATCGCTTAAAAGTCTGAATGGATGCAAAACTTTTTAAACAAAAAATATTTGTTTTTCTAAATATTACATTCTGGGTAAATGTTGATTTCTTTTTATTTGAAAAGTCTTAATATGATTTTGCTAAAATTACCAAAGTTATTATACATTTAAAAAATATATTATTAAATTAAATAAGGCCATTTTGTTTTTAAAAGTTAATGTAATTAGGTTTTAGATTAACTTTAGACATTAACTGTTGATGACTTTGAGCTTGTTACCAAATTCAGAATTCGTGGCAGAGTATTCAGTCAACATTGGATATTTCTTTTAATTTATGAATAAATATTTTTTTTTTTAAATTCTGATAAAGCGAATCTATTTAAGCCAAAACAAGATCTTTCTTCGCTAATGAAGAAATCAAAAGTAATATTGGTCTGTCGGTGAGTTTATTTGAGTCATCATTCCAGACATAGAAATTTTATCTCCTTTTCCCTAATTCTTGAGTTAAGTACTTAAGTTGCTTACAATTCTGAATGCATGTGTAATTTTTAAATAGAGAATATTTGTTTTTCTGAACTACCTTTGGTAACCACGATGTGGATTTAATCCTTTACTTTCTATTTTAAGTGAAGTTTCCATTAGAAATACGCAATACTTGTTTTACAAGAGGATGATTCTTTAAATTGCTTAAGATGAAATATTATAAAATTAACGTATTTGAGGAAGCTTTTGCTTTAGTACCCTTAGGACATGAATGTGTATTTCTGATTAAATACTGCTTCCAAATGTTTTTTCACACACCGTGCTTTTCCAGTAAAGTCTGTAATGAGGAATGTAAATATTTAAACAGAGCAGGCAATAAAGCGAATTCATTCATTTGTGATAGACCGATGCCAAATTGAAAACTGTCTTAAGATGAATTAAATAACACTTCACGCATCTCCGCAAAAATTCATTTTAAACCTTGCTCTTTTGCTTGATCAAATATGCATGAGTAAAAATTATAAGCAGAAGATTCTTTTAAATTTCCATTTACTTTATTAATTAACTTCCCTCCTTGCTTCTCAAATCAAATGATCGCTTAAGAGAAGAATAGAGAAGGCAGAAAAAAAAATCAACAATTAAAAATACAATCTGAATGTTAAATATTAAAATAACTCCATGTTCTCGAAAATTCTCCCTTCGCTGCTGTTGTGTATAAAGGCGCCCACAGTATTAAAGTAAAAATGCAAACTGTGGATCGCCTTTTGTCATCCAAAACTGACGCTCAAATTTATTTGCATAAATCTAGGCTTGATTAGTTCATTTGTTACTTTTGGTTATTAGCATTTTGTGGCATGAGTTGCAGGTGCGTCGCATTTATTTGGTTGTATTTTTTACCCAGCCAACAAATTACTCGAAAGTCTTAATTAACTTACCATGTTATTAATCAAATATTTTTGAATTTTTAAGCACAACTTGTTTACGGCGACAGAAGGTCATTAACTATTAATTTGTCGTCGTAACCAGTGAATATTTTCAATGGTGGCTGATCCGGGAAGATACCCGTGCTATTGGAATGGTGTATTTAGAGCTTTTTTTTTTCTGTTTCACTCTTTAGAGATAATTCTGCCTCTTCCCCCTCATCCTTCCCGCTTCCCTTTTAATAAGCAGATTTTTAAAAATATTCTTCCGGTGCATAGCGTGTTAAATTTCTGTGAATCCTTAATTAAAACTGAAAGAAAATTTCCTATCATTCCACTTGTTAATGAGAATAATATATATCTTGTTTATGCTTCAATTTCACTTGTTTTAACATCGTGCTTAATCAATTCATTTAGCATAAAACTTAACTCCCCATCCTTTTATTTGTGTTAATAAAATTAGAAACGCAGCTTCATGAATCGTATTATTTTGCAAATTTGCTTTCTTTCAGTTTTGTACCGAAAGCATTGAAAAATCCCGGATTAGCAACCTTTCGTCAAAAACCAAACCTCTTCTTCTTCTTTTAAATATGTAACAATGGTTTAACAATTGCATTAGAAAAGAAATTCCTATACATTTCTCATTCATTGCGACTTAAATCGTATAAATTCTAAATCAAAAGTCTTGCGCTTTTATGTGAAATTCTTTTCAAGCGGGAATATTTTAATGATATTACCTATTTATCTATTGAATTGAATTTACAAAAGCTAATAAAAAGCACTCTCTCTTTTCTATGTTTTTGGTATTACTGTCACATGCATTCTTCCCTCTTTTCTATTGTTTTTGCGTTTTATTACTTTTGCGTTATTGTTCTTGGAAAAGCTTAAGTGAAATTAATGTGAAGTCGTCGAAAGATGGAGAGGTATATGTTTCGTAGGTTATTAATTGTAAAAATTCGTCTATTCCCTTCCTTACGTTATAAAAAGTAATTTTTGTTGTATTTCATGGAAATGGTGGGAATTATCGTGAGACGATTAAATAATCCCGTAATATTTGTGAAAGTTAAGTTAAAAAAAAAAAAAACCCGAAAATATGAAATTTACGAATGTTGAAATCCTCTTAACACTTTTGTTGCATAATATCCGCACCATAGTGGGCAAAAACTGAATGGGAGTCTTTTTTCCCAATCCATCATATACTATTCTGTGACATGTATGATTTCAGTAGAAAAATTGAGGTAGCGCCACAAGTTGGATAACTTACTTGTTGATATATCATCAGTATCAATGTCTCTTAAGAATGCCGGTAAGTTGTCCTGCATGAACTAAAATGTTCCTAAACCTACAATAATGTTATTTAAACGGTGTTTTGTTTATTAATTGTTTTTAGACTTCTTGGCTCAATGCATAAGTGAAACACAAGTATAAAAATACATTATTTGATTTGTTTTGGGCTATAGTGTACACGTTTTAATACTAATAATAATAAAAAAGAAATTGCACATAATTTTCCTTTTCTCATTTTGCGCGACCCTTTTAGTTTTTAATGTTGGGGATTTGCCAGTTTTTGAGTATGCAACAAAAGGTGCAATACTGAATTTGAATGAAAAACTCGCCAAATTGGCTTTTTTTTACGGCGATTTTTTTTAATCGCCAAATTGCCAAGAATTGACAAGCTTGGCGATAATTTGAGGCAGGTGGATATGAGTTTAAGTATAGTAAACTATTAGTTTTAAATATATGAGAGTAGCGGCAGTGGTTATAATAATAAAATAAATTGCCGAGACGTCACGTTTTCTAAAGCTCATAAATGAAACTTACTAATGCACACAAAATGGGAAAAAGTTTCGTGAAATTTTAATTTGAGTGACAAAATATTTAAATGAACAACAACAACAAAAAAAATGCTTATTATTGTTACGCATGTACATGGGATCCTCAATAATTGGAAACTTTAAATGAGTCGCGATATGCAATATAAGCACAGGGCCATGTATTCATCAGTTCACATCTTAGAAATGATATGTTGATTAAAATTTTTTTGTAGTGTGAATACACAGTTTCATGCTGGATGTACAAATACAAAAATCTGAGCTCAGCTGGGTTAAATAACTTAGTTTGAACAGAGTATCAGAAATGACACTTTATTAATTTTTAATGCAGTTATTTTTCATTGATAAATAAATAACACGAATTGAAAATTTCCAATTGGGTGAAAGTAAAGTGTAATTACGTATTCAAAGTTTGTTGGAGTTTCATTACCTGCGATTTATTCTGTTGAGCTGATTCATATATCAAAACAGATGCCATAATTAGCAACGTTCTCTGAGCGAATTGTGTCCGACAGATTTGTACAGGATAGCTCAGTTGGTAGACATTGGCCTCTATATCTTGAATTTCATCTTAAGTTTAATCTCATGTATAATAAACTTCGAAGTCAATTTATTATTAATAGGTCAATTCAATGAGAATTACTTTTACAACTTTGACACTCGATGAAATCTGGAAGCAATATAATAGCCAAGTTCTACCGCATGTACGAGTATACAGCAACTTATAAGGTTTTGATTGTATGCAAAGTGTTTTTAAGCAAACGAAAATTTGTAAGAAAGAGAACTGTCTAAGCCTTTATGATGTCTAAGCCTTAAGATTGGATATGACGTTCCTATGCCTGGACCAGTTAGATAACTAGATAACATTGTGCGATATATTTGTTTTTTCTGTGGCGATACTTTAAAGATCACGTGCACCGTACTTCGGTGTCTAATATAAATAAACACTTGCAGCCTCTCTGGCATTCCTTTGACATTCACCATAAATAAGTATCATTTCGGCACATTCCATGTAGCTTGCCACCACGATCTCAGCGCTGACTAGCATGTCCACTGCTAGATGGCTCGTGTTTTATCCTGAACGTGTGGCGCTGTGGTACTATTGTAATTTGCATAATCCAATTTTCATGCTCGTTATAGCTCGGCTGGCCGTTTGCATTCCGCTGCCATTTATCTAGTCCTTAGTGAGTATGTTTTATTTCCCGGTTGGCGATTCTACCTACTTTGACGTTTGCATGTTGTTCGACCCATAAAAGTTAGCTCAAATTTTCAGCTGAAATAACCCTCTTTGGTGATTCCCCGATTTGGCGACGCCGGCTAAAGATGGCTTCGCCGTAAAAAGGACAATGCACCCTGATTTTGATCTCGAATTACTTTAATTCATCTTTTAACTGATCCCTCAATAAAAGACAAAATCATGTGCAAAAATCTCAAACTTTGAAATTTAATAATTGTGTCAATTTTTGTAGTACAGATGTCAAACTTTTGTGTTATATCTGTGATATGTGTAAACTTTTGCTAAATATAACTATAGGGACTGGGGGACCGTATAAAAAGTTAGATTTCGTAATTTTTATAAAATTGATTTTTTTACTTTAACTAATGCCACAACATGAATATTTACCTCATTTGAAACGCTTTTGTAATTGGAACTATAATACTATAACTACGACCAACGGTTGAAAAATTAAAGGTCGGCGATACATAACATATTGCACCCTATCTATATACTGATATATTTTTTTTCGACTTACATTTAATTTGCTATTCCTGCACCGTACTGTGGACCCTCCTGTGCCTTAATCTGCTCATTTAAAATGTTTTTGCTACACCAACGAGCAGTACGAGCTTTTTTTCATCGTCTGTGCCGCTTTGATTCTAGCATGTCGCAGCGCAGACATCCTCCTTTGCATCCCATTACTTGTAGTATATGCATGTAAATTTCTGCACCCCCATTATATGTGGCAGAAGAAATATCGATGGCAATTTGAACTATAGAGCGACTTTCGGGTGTGACTTTAGGATAAATTTTCTAAATTTTAGTATTCAAATTCTCGTTAACGTTCAATAAGGGAGTAGAATCTTTAAAATGGCTCAATACATTCTCACAAATATAACGAACAACAAATAAAACATGTATTTGTGAGTTTCTACCTGAACGCTACAGCTGGTTTTATATTGTTCAGCGAGGTCGGCTTTACTGATCGTGCGCGCACTCACATTTTTTGCTCATATTTTCTTAATAATTTATATATCAGCAAAATATTTTTGCCCTATTCTAATTCTAAACACTATAAGGATTTAATTTCCGACAAAAAAAAAAAAAAAATCGATCTTTTGAATGTTGAGAATGTATGTAGCCCGTTAAGCGAAAACGCCCCTGGTACGAATCCTGGCCTGGACACTTTTCACTGAGTTGAAAAATTACAATTCGTATCAGAAATGATACTGTGAAAATTGATGATATTGAAAGGGCGGCGAAATTGCTTTCTCTTCAGAAAATAAAATATGCAGCATTTCTGACTGTAGACCAGTGTTTTTTGTATCAGCAACATACCTTGATTTTCTTTAAAATTCTGAAACACATAACATTTTTCTAAACTGAAAACTAAGTTCATTAGGCTAAATCTATTCGAACAGGTAAAAAACAATAAGAATAAAACTGAACAAATCTCTAAGTCTTTAAAACCAGTATTTTTGCTCATAGAGCATTACACATTCTTGAGCAAACGAACAAAAGAAAATTAAAGGGCTAAGTAAATTAATTAAAGAAAATATGAAACAAATAAAACAAAGCGTCCAAACCAATAGCTGTTTTCTGCTTCCAAAAAGCAATCTTCATCTTTTTACTTATCTTTTTATTTTATTTTATTTTATTTTATTTTTACATTGCACCGACTTACGAAAAGAAATTCGTTAGAAATTTTACTGTTCGTCATTTAATGAGAGTAAGTTCTCCTCATATAAAATCCAGATACAACAAAGAAAAAAAAAAAAAAAAAAAAAAAAAAAAAAAAAAAAAAAAAAAAAACTGAAAATTTATTGAATTTGAAATTGTACACATGTGAGTTGTAACAATATCTATCTAAAATCTGTGGGAAATATTACTATTTTATTTACAGTAGTTACTATTAAAGTTTTATTCGTCTGAGTTTTAAAAGGAGAAAACAAGTTGGAAATTGTACGTCAAACGTGGCAAATAAGGTGCGTTCGTACAATAACTAGTTTTATAAACATTCAGATCTTGGTGAAATAGCTGTTTCACTCTTATGCATAAATGCACGAATACAAAATTCACTACGATTATATATATTAAAGTCAGTAATATGGAAATAATGTGACTCCATCTTAAATAGGAGGACCATGGCAACCTAGAATCATTACCTATCATGGGATATCATATTTATATAATTACGAAGGCACTTAATGAATCGGTAAAATATTTAATTTGCATAACAAAATTTTAAAAAGAAAAAAAAATGATGTATAAACGAAAACGAAATTATGCACAGGATAACCGAAATATTTTGTCATTGAACTGAACATGATTGAATTTTGAATAAAGTGAAACAACATATGAATATAAAAGTCTCCTAATTGGGAAACGGTGCTTTAGTACTGTAGTAATCTTGGTTAATTCTTAAATGATGAAAACGTCACAAATATTCCCTTGCCGACATCCTTGCAGAAAAGCAAATGAAAGGAAATAGCTTTACCTTTTTTGTTAAGTCCATTAGTACAGGTAAAAAGTAAAGATAAAATTAATTGAATATCTAAGCCTCTAAAAACAGAATTTTTGTTCATAGCGCATTACACATTCTTTAGTGAACAAAAGAAAATTAAAGGCTAAGTAATAACTAAAGAAAATATGAAACAAATACAGCAAAGCATCCAAATCAATGGCGTTTTCTACTTTCAAAAAACAATACATTTTATTATTTATTTATCAACTTATTTTTTACACCGTTCAGATTCACCAAAAGAAATACCGTCAGAAATTTTATTGTTCATCCTTTAATGAGAGAATGTTTTTTGGAAAGTGTTCTTCATATAAAATCAAAATACGACAGAAAATGTCTGCCAACTCATTGAACTTGAAATTATATGTGGGCTGTAACAATATCTATCCATCTGTGCGTAATTTTTCTACTCTCTTTTGTTTCAATAATCGTATTATAATTACTTTATCTGATATCTGCAGTAATTTTTACAAAAGAGAGTGAAAAAAAGGGCAAACTATTTCTTAATCATCTTCATCTTCATAATGAATCTGTATCATTTTTAAAAGACAAGAAATTAATTATAATTTCGAATGCATTATAAACTAAATTACGGTCATTAGTTTGGGCAAATAATGGAGTAACAAAAAACTAGCCTTTTTTTAAAAAAGCACGTCTACAACATTTATCCTTTTTCCTGCCTCTTTAACGGCTGTCGATATGTTCGTGCGGTCACCTAATGGCCATTGGACATTTTTCAAGAAAACGGCGCGAAAAAAAGTCATAAAGATGCAGCATGTATCAAAAGTTCCTTAAAAATATCTTACCGGCTTCGCCACCTCCCCCACTAAGGAATAAACGTTATTCGAAACTTCTATATCCCTGTGACAAATATTGACATACGAACACTAATTATGCCAGTTTTAGAGAAATATTTTTTTTTATGAGGCCATCCTCTATATTTCTATATGTGTGTGTGTGTATAGATATATATATACACACACGCACACATGTATACATCCAACACTAGCATTTTTACCAGCTCTGTGCCGACAGTAATGAATTATTGATTTAATGTTAATTATGGTCATTACTTTGCGTCTTTAAAAAGTGTTCTTATTCTTCTTCTTTCTCTTCTTTCTTCTTCTATGACAAAATCAATTTTAAGTTTTAAATGACTAAAAAAATCGATACGTTTATAATGAACCCCGTTTCCGTTCCAGTACGTTGATGATAAAAGGAAAAACAGTCTTAATGAAAGCCAGCTCCATTAGTGCTGTACGCTGGATAAACATAAGAATCAGGAGAAAAAGGGGCTAGGATACAGGAGGGGGGATGTTTCAAAAAGAAGGGAGGGGGGGGGGTTGCTTTGGACAAATAATGTTCAAGATATTTTTTTAAACTCTCTTCCTTCATCATTCTTTCATTTCTTCTATCACTCTAATTTACACGGTTACTTTTCTAAAACAGGAAGTCCGACAAACTGGTGCCATTAATTTTCGCCGAAGTTATAAGAGCAGCGCATAGAAAAAAAATTATTTATGCGCCTGTATAGGTAAGTAAAACGAAAATAACGATAAAAATTAAATGAGCAAAAAATTTTGAAACGAAGATGATGTATAGTGAAATTTAGTGAACGGTTATCTGTGTGATGGAGCTCTAACAATTCGTCAGTTTTGAATTCGACCCCCCTCCCCTTCTCGCTGTTTTTACTGTGCATTTTTTGACGGTAAAAATGAAGTGTTTTAGAATTTTTTTTTTCTGAGTGTACAGTGTGATTAGGCGCTCGCGGTTTGTTTGTATAATTATGTCAATGAAAAAAAAAAGATTAATTATGTTTTTTCTTAATTGTGTTATTATCGTAAGGTTTTTATTAGCATATTATAGAATTTTTGTATTTTTTAAGTACATATCCATTAAAAACCCTCGGACGTTTGTTTGGCACGGAATTTGAAGGGAAAAACTGTGCAGCCGAGATCTCATTACATCTGATTGATTATATGTACATAAAAATGATTTTGAAACATTGTGTTTGAAAAACATGCTGTGAGCATTAATTCAATGAAGTGTAAAAGCTCAACAATGAATTTTGAATAATGATAACTATTCAAAATTTACATTTTTTTTACTTAGTTTTATCTACATGAATGCACATATATGTTTACTTTTGAAACACATTTGTAAAGCATTAGGTAATGGCAGTGGAAAACAGCACTACAACTATCTAAGTCATCACAGTAGTGACAGAATTCAAATCGAGTGCATATGTGTGGGACATGGAATAAACACATACAAAATGTGCGCGCAAGTGTATCTTCTTGCATGCAATTAAATTTAACTGTATCTATAAAAAGTTATTTCTTTTCTTAAGGCTGTTCTTAACTGCTCTGCTCAACAAGCGCAAAACGTTTTGACACATTTGCAAATTCCTTTTTTAACGGAAAGATATACAATTGGAAAGCCGGGCCATGGAAGCGATTTGGAATTGAACTGTGTTTTCCATTTTTTGATCAGCAAATTACCTATTGAGTTATAAGCGATTTTGATCACGTGACAAACACGTTTTTTGCCCTTTCTTGAGTGATTATTCTACTTTACTACGCTCGGAAATTCGGTTCAAAACGCCTATTTTGACACTATTTTCTGAAAGATTTGCGTTTGCAAAAAAAAAAAAAAAAAAAACGGAAAAAACAGCTCGATTACATAGTTTCTGAACAACAACAATTGCTAGTTCCATGCATTTCCCAACAAAAATAAATTAAAACTTATGTGATAAAGTTGCCCTTTTGGATTTGAGAACGCCCTTAAATATCCACGTTCATTAAATGCTGTTAAGCAGAAATAATAGAGAAAATGTACAGCCACATATTAAACAAAACCCCAAAAGGATTTATTTTCTTTTAAGAAGTTGGTTCATTGGCTAAATTATGCTTTCAGAAGGAATGCGTACTTTCACACGTCATTTAGATAAGTAAGGAATGCTAATGAAGAAGTTCCAAGAATTCTGAATTACAGCAAAAGGTGAAGAACCAAAAAAATACATTATTTTCGAACGCGTTAACCCTTTGTTGCATACTGTCCACTACAGTGGACAAAATTGCCAATTTTTTCTTATCCAACCTATTTCATTCACAATTCCTATTTTAAGCTTATGCTACTTTTTGACATTCATGCTTGCAGGGAAAAAATCGAGATGGCGAAACAAAACTGTTAACTTACTTCTTGAGATAGAAGTAATATGGATGTACCATCAGAATGCCTGTAAGTTCTTCAACATGAACTAAAATGTTTCTAAACCTATAATAGTATTATTTAAATGATGCTGTAACATATTATTCAGAATCCGGGGTGGAAACTATCTTATTACAAAATAACACTGGATAACTTATCATCTACAAATAAGTTTTATATTTACAAGGTATTTACATATTACTATTTACAAAATAACTCAGTTAATTTAACATTACGGCTTAACTCACATGCTTTGTCGGCAACAACTTTGTAAACATTCTTCTCTCTCGTAAAGTCTAATTTACTCAGCTTGTCAGTTCTTTTGAAAGAAAAGAAAAAAAAGTAAAGGAGAGAAAATATGATGGAGTGCATATTGTTCGAGCGTTACACTCTTCCCCTCACACTGCATTACTGGTCCCTCAGATGCAGTGTGCATTTCCTGGGTGGATTCCTTCGGGATGCTTTCTGGTGCCTAAAATCCTCTATGGTTCTCGTGTTTTGTGATCCTTTCGTAAATATTTGCTGGCAGGGCGTTTGACGTTTCCCGGGTCTGCCTCTAGGACGAATAAAGCCTTTAGAACCTCCACCATCCTCTTGCGTGTAAGGACACAAAGCTGATATATGATAATTTCCTAAGGGAGAAAAGGGGTTTTCTTTAGTGACAATGGTATAAAAAGTAGGAGATCTTTGTTTTCCATAGTACCCATTATCATGTCTGTAACTTCCAGACCTATAATCCAATTTGTAATTATCCTGATCATTAGTTCTAAGATCATTTTCATATCTCTTTTCGAATTTGCTAAACGAATCTGGAGTTCGCCGTGCACTATACCTGTGTGATGGTTGGGAATTTCTTGGCTCCTGATAGCTACCTCTACCTGATCGTCGGCCATCATAATTATAATTATTTCGAGCATGATAGTAGACTCTATTTTTGTACCTAGGAGAAAAATTTGGATTATACTTTGCTTTTGAAGTAAGTAAAGCACTTTCTAGCGTTTCAGATGCATCATTAGGTTCAACCATATCTGATGAACTATTCACCAAACCTTGACTTTCTATCATATCTTGAGATATTAAAGAATCTTTAGTCTCAAAATTTTGAGGAATCTCTGATTCATCTTGGTAAGAATTCTCTGAACCATGTTTCTCATAACTATTTTTATTGTAATTTCCATGGTTAAATGACTGTTTAACATATTTTTGGCCATATCTATTATTGCTTCTGTTAACAATTGGTCTATTAAAATTTCTGTTCTTACCCCTATAATCGAAATTCCTACGGCAATCTTTTACATAGCATTTTCTATCATGTGCAGGACTATCAATTTCATCAGATAAAATTATGCCCATCCGTGATCCTGTATCAATATAATGTTTAACTTTAGGTGTAGTCTCTTCCCCTAGTTGGAAGCTACTAGTAAATTTTTCAAGCAGTTCATTCAACCTAACTTGTTGCTCTGAAGTGAGATGCCTACCTTCATCTTCTCTAAGAAAAACGGTGTTTAATTCAACGGATTTTATCGCTAATTCACTGGGAGGTCTATATGTATCTTCAGCGAATCTATACTTCCACCTACATCTATCAGCAAAGAACCATTCTTGATTTACTACATCCAAAACAATTTTTGCTTTGCGTAAAAAATCGATTCCCAAAATTGTACGATTATTTCTGGCATTCGGCAGAGCATAAAGTGTTGTTTTAACGTCGCGACCTTCAATTTTAACATGAACTTCTGTTTTATAAACTTCGGTAGTGTTTTGTAGGCCATCCGCTAAGACTACGATCATTTGAGTTTTTTCAAACTTCACACCTTGGTCTTTTAATAAAGAATACAAAACTTCACCCGCAACGCAATGTGTTGCGCCAGTGTCAGCACAAGCTGTGCCAGAGAGACCATTTATGCTTATTTTCACCAATAATGTCGGTGATGTTTGCATATTACATGTACGAAATTCTAGTGATTGAAAGTGCACCGATATATTTTTCGGAGAACAGGTTGGACACTTGGATTTAATAACTCCCTGGTTTCCACAACCATAGCAACTTAACATTGGTTGATTTAAATTTGAAGGATAGTTAATTTTATTTCTCTTGGACTCCTTTTGATTGCCAATTTTACAAAACTCATTTCTTTTAAAATCTAAAGACGTTTTTTCAAAGCGATTAGAATTCCCGACCTCACTGATTTTATTTGATCTCTTTATTTCTACTTTGTGTGACCTCAAATTATCATATAAATCTAACTTTTCAGCTAATTCAACAGGATCTGTTAAATTCTCCCATTAGTCTAAATAATGTTCTTTGCAATCAGGGGAAACCTTTTTCTTTAATTGGTCAGCAATAATTAATTCCGATAATTTTTCAAAGGAATTTATATTTAATTCGGATAGCCATCCCTCAAAATAGCTTCTGATTTCAAAATAATATTCTTTCCAGCTAATATCGGTTCGCTTTGGATGTCGACTAAACAAAACTCTAAATCTTTCAGCAGTTAATTTGAACCTCTGCAACAATATATCTTTAATATAAGAATAATCCTCAAATTTTTCTTCCGGTTCACGCGCAATTAATTTACCGATTTCATTCGGAAGGACTCCAATTAAATACGTAATCCACAGTTCTTTAGAAACCTTTAAAAGTTTCATTTGCCTCTCAAAAGTTATTAAAAATAAACTCATATCATCCTTTTCAGGATTGATATCGGGTAAAATCTTTTTCAAGTCAACGCGGATTGAAGAAGTTTCTAGAGGGTTGCTTGTATTTACAACAACATCTCTTGTTCCTGCTTCTAACCTGAGCTTCTGTAGCTCAAATTCTCTTTCTTCGGCTAAACGCTTCTCTTCCTCAAGAGTCTTTCTTTCTTCTACGATATTTTCATAAATTCCCTGTACAAAATCTATGTTATCTTTAAATGCCTCACTATTTACAATTTTATCACGTAATTCGAGGACTTTATCATCGCTACTTACTTCTACTTTTAATTCTGAAGCTAAAGTGATTAAATCAATTTTCTTACCCTTAGAAAGAAACGCCATCATTTGAACTAAATATGTTTTAGCTAACTTCAAACTTAATTCGTGTACGAATAACTCTTAGCAAAATACGTAATTTTTAACATACATAGAACATAGATAACATACAATATCTTTCAAAACTCAATATAATGACACCAACTATTTGCCTTTTTTTTTTACACAATAATATCAATCATATAATAATTAAAATAATGCCAAGCACTCATTTATAATAATAACTTCATAATAAAATAGCTCAGTGCAACTATATAAATGTATAAAATAAAGCAAACGATTTTTATTTTTCAATAATAATTATTAAAATTATTTCTCTTATGAATATCTTCATTTAATTCAGATACTAAAATACTTGAAGCTGCAGACGACTTTTCGTATTTCAATTCTAAGGAAAATATCATTCAGGCTGAATAGAACAATTCCAAAATATTTCGATTCTGGACGAATCAAATACAATTTTCAAAAATCATCAGATTCCGGATGAATCAAAAGTACTTTTGTATAAATTTTTGTACTTTAGTATCTAAATTTTCTTATTAAATCAGTTTAACACAATTTAAAATAATACTTATCTTCATATCTTGCTTCTTTCGTGCCCGACGTTGGGGAGCCACTTCTGTAACATATTATTCAGAATCCGGGGTGGAAACTATCTTATGTTACAAAATAACACTGGATAACTTATCATCGACAAATAAGTTTTATATTTACAAGGTATTTACAGATTACTATTTACAAAATAACTCAGTTAATTTAACATTACGGCTTAACTCACATGCCTTGTCGGCAACAACTTTGTAAACATTCTTCTCTCTCGTAAAGTCTAATTTACTCAGCTTGTCAGTTCTTTTGAAAGAAAAGAAAAAAAAAAGTAAAGGACAGAAAATATGATGGAGTGCGTATTGTTCGAGCGTTACAATGCTTTGTTTATTAATTATTGTTTTTAGATGTCTTGGCCTAATAGACAATTGAAAAACAAGTATAAAAATACCTTTTTGTTTATTTTATGGAAGGTTTTACATAATGTCCACTATAGTGGACGCCATGCACAGCATCAACATTATGACATTTTACTTTGTCAACTGAAGTGGACGTCATGAGTGTGAACAGTGAAAATTTTAAAATATAATTTTGACGTGTTTATGCGATTTTAATATTATGCAGGCATATTTTATATAAATTTTCATCTCTTTCACATTTTTAATAGTTATAATTGTCTGACTTCATATATTTATGTAATTTATTAGTTTAAAAAAAATTGCACATGTGTTCTGTTTGAAATAGATCTGTTTGACAATACTGAAAAACAATAAAATAACAATAAACAATTTTAAAATTAATATCTACGGAACACTTTTTTAAATATTTAAAAAAAATTAAATGAAAACTTATTTGAATTAAAGAAATTTCGTTGTATACAGAAGTGTGTTTCCAAATTGCGACATACATTTTGGAAAATTTAAACTGGCTCTAGCAAGTGGACTCATTCAGTCAGTGATGCGACAATCTGGTGAACCGCATTTGATTCCAGACTCTGAAAAATGTGATATGCTGGAAGACAAACAAGTAAGACAATTTCCAGTAAGAGCAAATTCTGTACACAAGAACACCAGATATGAAAAGGTTTATGACATTTTCCCCTCAAATATCTCAAAGTGCCCAGCGATGCAAGATGGAACTATGTAAAAGGAAGTCAACATATTCATGTGTAAAATGTAAAATTTACCTTTACATCAATGCAAAAACTGATTGATTTTACAAATTTCACCATCGATGAATGTTTTCTCAATTTTAACCACAATTATTTTTAAAATATGATAATATTCTAGAAGAAAACTATCATAATTCTTATTTTTCTAACAGCACTACATTTGAATTCTGTGTTCATAGTCTCCACCATAGTGGACAAGCTGTAACTCAAATAATAAAAAATTATTACACATAAAATAATTTTCTTCTCATTCAGCATGATCCTTTTAGTAGGAAAATACTAAATTTAACATTACGGACTTGCCAGTTTTAGAATATGCAACAAAGGGTTAAAACGTTTGTATAATCTCAAATTGACCAGTATACAAATAATAATTGCAATTATTCAGCTCCTCACCTTAAATCTTTGATGAATTAGCTGAATTTTGAATATTTAACTTGATAGCTCTTGAGCTTACACGCTGATAGAGGGGCTCGATGATTGGCATTAAGGGTGTTGGTCACTCAGCTTCCGATTTCCTCTTACTAATGCAAAATCTATGGGCATTTGATGCATTCGTATATTTAAAATTTCTCCTCGGGAAATTAATTCTTCTATTTTTTAATTAGTTCTTCTATTTTTTGTGTACACTTCCTAAAAGATGTCTCTTTTTTTCTTAGTTCTTAAAATATATCTAAAGTATTGACTTAATTTTATATGAAGTGTTAAAATCTTACTCACAGTTCGCCCGCTTTTAACACAGAAAATATTAAATTCAGAATAGATTTTAGAAATATTTTGAAAACTAAGAAAAAAAGAGACATCCTTTAAGAAGAGTACACAGAAAAAAAGATATTAAAATAATGAATTTCCCGAGAAGATATTTTTAATATACAAGTGCATAAAAAGTCCATAGAATTAACATTACGGAGGAGAATTCCGAAGCTGAGTGAGCAGCCCCCTTAAGAAAAACGCGTTTCCCGTTCCTAGATGAGGTAAGTCATCATCATCTATTCAAATGGAGAGGGACAGAATCCTTGAATTCGGATGTGCTGGTTTATAAACGCAGCTATTCGCTAAGAGATTACACCGAATTATCAGTACTATTTAACGTTAGAGTTACAGAGCTTGTGAAAATAACGTTCTATTCGTAAGACAATAAGAGTTGGACAAATGTTAATTTCTGCATCAACAATCATAAAGCGGCTCTCCGTTCCTAAATCAGATAAGTCATCATTATCTATTGCAAACGAAGTGGGACAGAATCCTTGAATTCAGATGTGTTGGTTATAAATTATTACATAAAAGGGGGAGAGGATTGTACTTTGTGTCAACATATTAAAATGAGAGAAACAACGTTTACAAAATACAAATGTAAGTAATTTTAAGTAATCCCTTTTACTGCGCGTTTTTGAACTCTCCCGGAGCATCTGGGCGGTTTTTGATTGGTTTCCCTGTGTGCGCGTGAGACCGACTCTGTGGCTGTTTGTCAACAGTGATTTTCATTTCACCGTTGACGGTTGGGATGAGAGGTGCGCCTCTCTGTCTCTGTCTCCCCCCTCTTTTATTCCACACTTTTATTTTATTTTTATATTTAATTTACAAGCATTGATGATGAGGCCTTAGAGGCTTCGAAATAGCTATATGCTTTTTAAAATTACTTACTTTTGTGTTTTGTAAACATTGTTTCTCTCTTTTTAATATAAATTATTACCCCGGCGAATCGTCACACGTTTACATCGAAATATCACCACTATTTAACGTTAGACGTTACAGAGCTTACGAGAATAATGTTCTATTCATAAGACAATAAGAAGCGGACAAATGTTAATTTCGAACTCGATAATAATAAATTGCAAGAATTATTTTAACAATTCCTATTCTACTTCAATATAACTTCAGTTTGTATAACAAACCCAGGAAGTCCACATGTGCCTACACAAACTATCAGCCTACCCTTCCACGTGGGCTACAAGACAGACTATTTAGTGAGAAGGATCCATTGATCATAGGTCACAAAAGACAATACTGATGTACATTTCAATGGAAATATAGCTAAAAATTCTTTCTTTAGTGATTGACAAACTTTTTTGTCTCGGACAAAGAGATGGTTGAACATTTATGTGGAGACTACGTGGACCGACATTATCATACAAGAAGTCTAAAACGGAATATTGTTTTTTAGTAGCATAATGATGCAGAGTGGCATGATGTATACAGAGTGTGGAATATACCCCTGGTCCAAATTATAAAAACACTAAAAAATGTAAAGAATCATAAGTTTTATGCAACTCTAAGTATCAATAAACATGTATTTATAACAAAAAGAGAAGAATATTGCTAATTTTGTATCAGAAAAAAAAAATAATAATTTGTTTAAAATAGCTGAAATATGAAAAATAAATTTTTTTAATTGTTATATTTATAAGAATACTGCTTATAAGTTCGAACAGATATAATTTTAATAAAAAATGTAACCAATAGACACTGACACACACTTTTAGAGACACTGAAACATACGAATCTACATGCTTGGAACAAGTTTTGATAGTTATGATGTGTAAATAGCTTATACCTACTTACCTACCAGGGATAATAAATAGCTTACCCAAGGTCTGTAATACATGAATATTGTTAACCATTTACATAAAAAAGAAAGTTCACAATTGTAAACCATTAAATTTTTACAATGTTGATATCGTGCAATCAATTTTGGCCAAACAAATAATGGGATATTGTTATCATTGAACCAAACTTTTGTAGCTTTTGAGGTATGATTTTTCCCCCCTTCAAAAAGCAACCATGTTCTAAAGCTTGTGTTTCTAAAATATGGGTTTGCACTATTACGTTGATTTTCTTAGAAATAATAACTTGATAAGCTTTATATTGAGCTGACACAGCATCAAAAACCATGATTGATCCTACTTTATTTTGATGATGCCATGCGACGTTTCTATTCCGAAACAAAAAAGTTCAGTCTTCATCAGCCTAAAATTATACATCAAAGCTGGCACGATTTAAAGAGAAATAGAAACATTGCATGGACCTACCAAAATAATAAAAAAGGATCAGTTCTGGTACTGTGTCATCGCAAGTTAAAACTAATTTAGTTATTGTTTCTGAAAAGATGAACTGAAATATGTAAATTACAACAAAATAATCCAAAGTGCAATAGCTGAATAGCTATGAAAAATGATTCAATGATAATAATATCTCATTATTTGATAAGCCACCTCGAACGCACAATATGAACTTTATAAAAATTATAGGAATGCAATAGTGAACTCTTTTTATGTGAATAACAAGCAATATACATGCATTACATACTTTCGGAAAGCTATTTACAATGTGTCGGCAGTCGTATCCACATAATATAATTAATTATTAAAAGTATTACAAACATGTCGAATCGTATGATTGAATATCATCAAAGTAAAGGTGGTTACAATTTTTATTAATATTGTATTATTCGAACTTGTAAGCTGTGTCTTATAATTATGACAATTGCAAAAGTGTACTATTTCATATATATATATATATATATATATATATATATATATATATATTGTAAATAAAAATTGAGCAAGACACTTCTCTTTGGATTATAAATGCATATTATATAAAGCTTATTAGTACTTAGAATTGTATAAAATTTGATTCCTTACCTTTTTAGTATCCATATATATTTGGTCAGGAATATAACGGCCTTTTATTTAGAGACAAATGCTTCAAGTACAAGTACGAACTTTTAGTATATGGCCGAAATAACTCTCGTTGCTGATAAAGTTTAAAATTACAGTATATCATACAAAACTTCAAATCGCAAAACACAAATAAAAGAGCGTTGCTTATGTCTCTATAGGAGGCAAAACCCACTAATCATCATTCTTAGAACAATAACTGAACATTGAGTTTATTTTGTTGTGCGATCATCGTGACAATGCCTACAAGGTACCACAACAGTGTTGTTTGTTTTACAACACACAATGGCCACGATTTGTTACCAACTGAGCATATATTTTATAAAACTGTAATGAACTGTTAAGGGAAATTCTAGCTCCAAATGTTGATGATTTATCTACCCAAATCCCTCCAGTATGGAAGACCATATCTCAAGCTCGACTAATGATTAATCTTTTAGACAGTATGCGAAACCGTCTGAATTATGTGTATTTACACACATTGTTGTCTTATTCTATATTGTGTAAGTCAAGATGATTTAAATTTTTTCTTTGCATATTTTTACCGCTTATATACGATTCACATTTCTATCGATACTGTAAATTTAAATTTTCAATAAAATTTATTTAATGGGAGTGCAGTTTCAATCTTCAGGAGTGTGTTTGAAACCTCTGACTCTCTCGTCCAACCTACACTTCTCTAATTGAGGCTCTGGAGCTGATTAATATAAGAAAATATTGATATGTGCCCGCAATAAAAAATATACAGAGAAAAAGTCAAAAGGACTATTTTTGATAGCTTTCATTATTAACAAATGCACCTAAAAAGTCAAAATGAAATACTACTACCTTGATGTATGTAGTAATAAAGTTTTGAAAGGGTCTTAAAAATATGAGTTGTACGTAAATAATGAATACGAGGCCTATTCAATAAAGAACGATCATTTTTTTTTATCGCATAGTTTGTTGCATACAAATTTAATTTTATGTTGTATTGTTAACTTAATTTGTAATAAATATTTGGTAATTTTTTTATCATTTTATTTCCAGTAATACGGCAGGGGCCGCTATTCAAGTTCATTCAGCATCGCTTACGGGACCGATAAAGGCAACAGCGTGACCAGCAATTGGAGTGCAGTTTCAATCTTCAGCAGTGTATTTGAAACCTCTGACTATCACGTACAACCTACACTCCTCTAATTAAGCCTCTGACACTGATTAATGTAACACTAATATGTGCCGTAATAAAAAATATACAGAGAAAAAGTCAGAAGGGCTATTTTTGATAGCTTTCATTATTAACAAATGCATCTTTAGAGTCAAAATGCAATACTACTACCTTGATGTGGTCGTAAAGTTTTGAAAAGATCTTAAAAATATGAGTTTTATGCAAATAATGAATACGAGGACTATTCAATAAAGAACGATCATATTTTTTTTATCGTATAGTTTTCTGCATACAAATTTAAGTTTATGTTGCATTGTTAGCTTAATTTGTAATGAATATTAGGTAATTTTTTTATCTTTTTATTTCCAGTAATACGGCAGAGGCAGCTGTTCAAGTTCATCCAGCATTGCCTACGGGAACGATGGAGGCAACAGCGTGACCAGCTATGGGAAAATTTGCTTTTGCCTGGTAAGATCGTAAGTCGACGGCTATGAAATGCTACAGGAGACTTATAAAGAGTCCATTCTTCCGTCTAGTACAACCAGAAGATGGTTTAGGATGTTTAAGAAAAACAGATTATCAACTTCAAAGGAAGGTGGGCCTGAAACTCTAGTCACTGCGCTTACAGCCTCTGCTACTATCAGAGAAGATCGCCGAATAATATTATCAGCACTATAAATATTGCAGATATCAGTGAGTGCCACCGACAGATTAATAACAAAAAAAAATTAAAAATAAATGAATATGTGATGTGTTTGTGTGCGATGGCTTCTGAGACTTCTAACAACCGAACAACATGATATTCGCCTGAACGTTTATTCGCAGTTAAAGGCGATGTTACAGTCCAGATCTAACCCCATATTACTTATCCAATGTTGCTTCCATCATCCCAAGCGAACTGGACGTGTTTGATTTTGCACGTTTGCCTCTGACGTATTGAAAGATAAAAAAAAAAAGTTATAACACATTTTATTATAAGCTAGCAATCAAGCCTAAAATTAAATTTGAGTAGAAAAAAAATATACAGGGTATCCCAAATTTATCTTTACATCTTTGATACTCCATAAAATATAAACGAAACAGCGACGTTCGGTTTTGTGCGCGCATAACAGCAGCTCATAAGATTTTATTTGTGCTAAAAAGAATGTTTTTACTTTCAGGTATGACCCAGTAAGATCCATAATTTGTGATGACTACACCACAGGAGAAGGCCCAGTGTGTGGCCTGATTCATAAAGACGATATTAGATACACATGTCCAAAGGAATTCCATCTTTCAGCAGGATGGTGCACCTCCGCACTGGGTACTTTGTGTCCGTGAGTTTCTTCATGCAAACTTTCCTTATAGGTGGATTGGACGGAAAATTCTTTAGCCTCCACGTTCACCAGATTTATCCCCCCTATACTTTTTCCTGTGGGGCTATATTAAAGATAGTGTGCATCGTACATAGTTTAAGGGGTCTTGTACCTTTTAAACTCGTCGAAAATCAACAAAAACATTAACAGTTTGAATTAGTGTATCTTCAGTAATTTTTTATGCATAAACATGAAATTTTCACTTTTGATTAAATAGATTATACTTTTTAATATAATACCAGTAGAAACTGATTAGCCTTTTACAGAATTTGTGTATTGTTGAAATTAAAACCGCTCTTTTTTTTTCACTCCGTAAGTCATTGCGCGCATGATATCTTGAGAACGTATGTATGGATTGTTATAAAATTTGGTGTAGATACTAAGAAAATATGTGTGTTTAAAATGCTCCACTTTTACGTTATTACAGTGGTAATATTTTTAGTTATGATTATTTTTGTTCCTTAAAAAATGTAAATTTCCGGGTTTTTTTTAAACGTAGTTAACAAAATAATTTTGACCTAAGAGTAGATCATTTTAAACACACATATTTGCTTAGTTTCTACATCTACACCAAATGTCATATCAATCCATACACACGTTCTCAAGATATCATGCGCGCAATGACTTACGGAGTAAAAATAAAAAAATAAAATAAAAAAAGAGCTATTTTAATTTCAACAATACAGAAATTCCGTAAAAGGCTAATCAGTTTCTAATGGTAGCATATTACAAAGCACAATCTGTTTAATCAATATTAAAAATTTCACTTTTATACATAAAACGTTTATGAAGGTAAACTAATTCAAACTTTGAATTTTTTCGTTAATTTTCGCCGCGTTTAAAAGGTACAAGACCCCTTAAGGATTTGGATGAGCTGAACCACAGGATTACTGCGGTTATCGCTACAATTCCGGCAGACATGCTCCAAAGAAAAAGAGGTTGAATACCGTCTCGATGTTGTTCGTGCAACCAAAGGTGGTCACGTGGAGCTCTTCTAGCATCGTATAAAACTTTGGAATTTGCTGTTCATTATACAATGAACAGATTTTTGTCATCTAATTTGTTTAAGCTTTATGGAGGATCAAACTTATAAAGAAGAATTTGGGAAATATAGTACAGTATAACCTCTTTTATCCGAAACTCTCTTAACCGGAACTCTTGGTCAACCGAAATTCATTTCTAAAGTTTTTTAACTATCACATATTCCTTGTGTTCAAAATCCATTTTGAAAGCTATTTTTTTCAACCTATCATATTCCTTGTGTGAAAGCGGTCCTTTCCAAACTACGAGTACATATAAATATAATCGATCCCCTTTATTAGAGTTCTTTTGAATTTAACTTGATCTCCCGTAAGCTGCGGAGTGGAACGAAGAAAACGAACAAATTAGCAATTCTGAAGCTTTTGAATGTTTTGTAAATGGTTTGGCGTGGCTGGAGCAGCAGAAAGACTGTGATACTGGTGAACTAATAATATTAAAAAAATCCGTGATAGAGCTTCAAAGCAAAAGCAATCGAAACTGTGACAAACAAAACATTTTTTCAAACTCTTGTGATATATGTAAAAGGTACTTAATTTCAAAATTAAAATTCAGGTAATTTACTCTTGTTTCCATTTTGCTATTGCTTTATTTTTATTAAAAACTTGTTACCATAATAAGAAATATTGCATATAATTAATTCTCCTTAATACTAAAATTGAAGCATTCTCGAATATCCGAAAATTTCGATTTCCCGAAAAAGGGTCTGGCCCAATTATTTCGGATAATCGAGGTTCTACTGTATATATGTGAATAAAAGAATTATTTCTGCAACCCTGAAGAAGAGAGAACTATTATTATCATTTTTTTAATGCAAGAAATCTTGAACTACTTCGAAGATTCTTGGATGTTTTGCGTTTTATAAAACAATTAATCGAATGTAGTAAGATATTTAAATTGGAAAAAAAAATTGGGTTCACTGATTTGAATGTTTCTTAGTGTAATACCTACCAAAAAAAAGGTACTAAATATTTACAGAGAAAAACTGCGCTTCACTGAGTATTCAATTTTTTATAACAAAAATATCAAAATATTGAGAAGTTACATATTCTAATTTAAGAAATCCTTACCATTCTCACATCTTTAACTTTTAAAAACCAGGCGCTATAGTTTTAAAATGTTTAGCTATAGGAAAATGATTATGAGCTTTTCGATGAGACTACTTACAGCGTCTCTAAGGGTGAAAAATAGCGTTTGCGCGCCGGTCTCGAAAACTATACGAGATACAAGAAAAAAGCCATTTATAATGTTGCAGGGAGTATCGATTTAATACAAAAAGACACCTTGCGCACATAGTAAGCTAAGAATAGATAGCTAAGAATAGAACGCATAAAATATTCATTGTTTTCTTAGCACGTACCACTTTCAAATAAACACACAAATGAGCAATATATGAGCATTTATATGCGCAAGGTATCTTTTCGTACTAAATCGATGCTATTGTGAAACTTTGTAATTAACTATTTTCCCGTATTTCGTATAGTTTTCGAGATCGGTACGCTAACTCTTAATTTTACCGCTAGGGAGCGCTGTACGAATTGTCACCAAAGAGCCTATAATTACTTTACTCTACCTAGACATGTTTTTTATCACTTTAGCTATCGGCTTTCAAAAGATAAGGCCGTAGACGTGAGAATTGTAAGAGTTTTTGAACTAGAATATTTAATTTCACAGTATGTTTATACTTTTATTATAAAAAAGTGAATTTTCAAGCAAGCAAGATGATTTTTCTCATAAACTTTTTTTGTACTATTTTTTTCGGAAACTTTTGCAGCAATTCAAATCGGTAGAACAGAAATTTTGTTCGTTTTTTTAAGTTCAACACTAAGGCGAGTATCCAAGCTTTCAAATTTGCAAATTCTCTTATATTAAAAAAACAAGCAAAATATAATCTACAGAAAACAAACTTTAATATTTAAAATAGAAAATTTTATAATGAAAAAAAATTAAAGCATTTGGAAATAACAAGTGTAATGGAAGAAAATGAACAGAGCACTTTGAAGAATGTAGCACATTTGTCATCAATGCTATAAACGGATTTTATAAACAACGAAAAAGATCATCAACAAGTAAACAACAATAAAAAAAAAATCTGAAATAAAATTCAAAACATTTCCTAGCAAACTCGAAGAACCGTAAACTAAAATTAATCCCATTAATTTGTCTTTTACTTACAATAAATTACCGGGTTCTGTCTTTAACTGAAATGCAATTATCAGGGCACAATCTGGGGCCCATTCAGTGCGAGGGCCCCCCAAAACAAATTACTAATGTCCACATAGCAGCGAATACCCAACCGTATCTGCAATTAAAGAAAAAGTCTCAGCACTGCCCGCTTTATTATGTACACGTATATAACGCAAGGCGTTAAGTCAATTAGGCAGTCTAGGAAATAACGGAGGCGGGCAATTAACAAGTTTCATTTCACTTAAAAAGGAAGTTCAAAACAATCAAAGTGAAAAAGAAGAACGTTTGAAAAGGATGGAAGAGGAGGAGAGAGAGGGAAGAAAAAAAAAAAGAAACGAAAAGACGAGTAAAATGAAAAACTAGTAAGAGTTAAATTTCGCGTGGCGTTATTCAATGTTTAAGAGCGAACGAAAGTTTGTTAAAGGATTGTAAAGGAAACCAGAAAAGAAATAAATAAGATTACTTTAAAAAGTTCGTGGCATATGCATTTGAGAATAAAGAAAGTTTCAGATATCGTTCAAAAAGAAAAAGAGCCTTGTTTATTGATTAATTGAATTATAGGGATTGAGCGAGTTAGATGCGATAATAACATATTAGTTCGTGGAAAGAGAAAGGACTTGCAAAGAATGATGTGGGATAAAAAGGGGAAATACAATAGCTTTAACCAATGTAAGTGGATTAAAAAACTTCTAATGTCTTTAACGAATCATGTATTCATTCTATTATCTTTTTACCATACTTACTTCATATTGATTAAAAAGTCATCAAAATATCGGGAAGGGAGGGAAAAAAAAGAAATAGCTTGCCTTGCGTTTGTGTGTTTGCGCATAAAATTCAATTTTAAAATATCTAGAGAATAAAACAGATTTTTTTTTCTTTAATATGATAATGTCATAAATTGGAATTTTTTTTTTCTGATTAAATAGATAAAGAACATTATTGATAATTAAATGACATGTTTTGGCATTTCATATAACAATAACCAATAAACAAAAGAGAGATAATTTTTTAATAGCTTGATGGATGGTTATAATGGAATATTAATCTCTAAAATGTTACACGTAACATCAAAACACGTTAATAAATCTTTGACAGGTGTTTAAAACACTTAATAGCAAATACAAATTTTTCTTCAGAAGTTTTCATACCTGTTTTCTATGCAGTAATTGATTCCCTTTAAAAGTGTAAAATAATGTAAATAAATGATCATGATCAATTGTATTAATACTTAACTACTGTGGCAAAAATTATGCCATAGTTCAAATGAGATGTCTGCGAGACCGCTTGATCGAAAGATGAGTGAAAAGCTATATTAACTCATAGGATACTGTTTCTGTACTATACTTTATGTACATTCGTGGAAAAAGGAAAAGTAAACACCCACTACTAACTCTGCAACTAATTGTAATAGAAGAAAATAATTGGTACCAAACGATTGGAAATAAAGTCTACTTTTAAATGATGTGTATAAAATTTGCTTAGGGGGGCATTTACAAATGAAAATCTGACCAAACTTTGTTTTTCCAATGGCAATGCCCAATTTTCACAATATATTTTAAATCTTCGGTTCAAACTATGCCTAGAAACGATATTTCAAATCGTTTGGATGATAAGCTTTTGAATTATAAACATTCAACATTTAGAGCTTCTAACGTTAAATTAAATTTTTATATTTTTATTAATATCGCCTGAAATTATAATACTAATGTGATAATTTTTGTGTGGACTATAATACTAAAAAACCCAAACATATATACATTGAATTTGCAATTTAAAAAATTTTATAATATGAATTATGAATTTAATATTCGAAAAAAAATATGAATTGCAACCTACATTTTTTTTTTGATAGATTTATATTTATTGTACCCTGCTTTAAGCAAATTCTCAATTTAAAATTTTTTCTTCCAAGCAGCTTTCGAATTATCATTAAAAGACGTCAAAATGATAGATTTTAAGGTGCCGTCTGTGATGTGCAGAGAAGCATAATTTGAAATATGTTATTATGATATTAGTCATTTTATTGAAACATTTGAACTGGCAATAGTCGAAACATATTAAGCGAGTGAAATGGTCATATTGGCAATAAATAATGCATTATTACAAGTGACATAGCCATTCTGTACCATTTCAACAACCAAGTACCGTACTTCAATTTGGATACAGCCCCTAAAATATGCTAAAATAATAAATTTCTCTGAAACTAATCGTACGACTTTCACGAAAATTTGTTTTAGGCTAATTGAAGGGCGTAGAATTTATTTATGGTGTCAAAAATGAGTATTGCTATTTAAAAAAAAAAAAAAAAGTTTTTTTTTTTTTTTTTTTTTTTTTTTTTGACTTTTTAAGCAAATTTTATGTACATCATTTAAAAGTAGACTTTATTTACAATCGTTTGGTTGGTACCAGTAACTTTCTTTTACAATAATTTGTTTCAAAGTTAGTAGGGGGTGTTTACTTTTTTTCCCACGACTGTACTATTATAATTAAAATTGACCTATTCAAAAGTACTAGAAGTCTGGTACGAAACAAAATTGCGCATGGTTATAATGAATATTAATCATTTAAAAGTTACACTAAACATCAAAACACGTTAATAATTCTTTGAAGGGTGTTCGAAACAATAGCAAATACAAATTTTTATAGAAGTTTTCATACCTGTTTTTAGGTGCGTTCGTAATTATATAAATACGTAGCACCTATAGTCGCCGTTCAGTCCGTTTGTCTGTCAGTCAGTCCGCATATATCAGCGCAAAAATTACCCAACCGAATCGCTTGAAATTTAAAATATATAATTGTTGCATAATTTTGTCGAGTCATTTCAAATTTTATGGAAATCGGATGCATAGTTTAATTACAGGGACAGTCAAAAGTTTTCCGTTACATTACGGCCAATGGGAAAAAATAATTTCAAGTGCATTTTAATGCTGCTACAGCTTTTCGAAAAGAATGAAATTGATATGCACTTATGAAGTGCACTAAAATATACATTCAGTACAATATGTAGTGCAAAAAATATTTATAAAACTAGTTATAGTACGAACGCTCCTCATTTGCCACGTTTGACATGCAATTTCCAACTTGTTTATCTAGCAATTGATTTCCTTTAAAACTGAAAAATCATGTAAATAAATTAGCACAATCAATTAACTTATTCCTTAACTACTGTGATAAAAATTGTCGCATAGTCACTGTGAGCGGTCTCCGAGACCGCGAGATCGAAAGACGAATAAAAGTCTAGATTAACTCGTAGGTGCTGTTTCTGGTACTAAAATCTACGTACAGGGCTACTATAATTAAAAGTTACCTATTAAGAAGTACTTGAGCTCTAAACGAAACAAAATTGCGCAAGTATCTATAGTTAACTGAAAGTTGCAAGTAAAACTGTGAAGATTGAAAACAAGTGGGTAAGTGTGATCACAGATCGCACAGAGGGTTTCGCTTAATATTCCTTTCAAAACACTTTATCCTTTTTCTAAATCTGTTAGTTTCACATTTCGAAACCAGGGGGCGCACTCTATTCTAAACAAACCTCTACCCGAACGGAACTCCGTTTTACAACCTATCCGTAGATATATTGGTCGAGGGAATCGGGCCCATAGCACCCGAGATAGGTAGGTACCCCCTGGTGGTAAAAAGTGCAACTAAAATATGTAAGGCTATGGTGCATAATATGAAAGAGTTGTCAAAGGGGTGTCGGCAAAAGTTAGAAAAGTGCCCCCCCAGGTGAAAAAGGGGGGGGGGGGATAAAAAATTGTTTAAAACGCATAAGTTAGAGCCCGGAGGGGTTTAAATAATATAAGACTTTTTGAAAACTTTATTATTTTTCGTGCGATCGAAAGTGTTCTTCTATAAGTATGAAAAATTTCCTGTCTCCAACTTAATTAGGGCCTGACTTATAAAAAGTGCTTAAAATACGCAAGTTAGAGATCGGAAGGGTAAGTATGAGACTTTTTGAAATTTTATGATTTGTCGTGTGATCGCAAGTGTTCAACTCTAAGTATGCAAAATTTCAAACTTCCAACTTAATTAGGGCCTGGGTTAGAAAGCGTGCTTAAAATATGCCAGTTAGAGATCGGTAGTGTAAATATAAGACTTTTTGAAATTTTTATGATTTGTCGTGTGATCGCAAATGTTCAGCTATAATTATGCAAAATTTCAAGTCTTCAACTTAATTAGGGGCTCAGTTAGAAAAAAAAAAGTTTAAAATAGACAAATTAGAGCCCAGAGGATTAAATATAAGACTTTTTCAAAATTTTATGATTTGTTGTTTGATGTGAGGTGTTCAGCTTTAAGTATGCAAAATTTCAAGTCTTCAACATATATAGTTTCTGAGAACGGGCTCTATGACGGATGGACAGACAGACAGAGAGAAAAGTGAGACGAATAGGGTTTCGTCAGATGAACGAGACCCTAAAAAAAACAAAAAAAAAAACCAAACAAAAAACAACAACAACAACAACAACAACAAAAACAGCGGTCTGTGACCACTAACAGCAATTAAGGATTAAATAAGAAAAAAAGAGAAATCATTTGACACATGCAATCGTAGGATACGTTCTACTCTTAAGTACAAATTACATCATAATATGCGTAGCGTTTTATAATACATTTCAAATGTCGTTGCTGTCCGAATATTATTATGAACTTTAAATTGCTGAAGTGTGATAAGAAAACCTGCAATGAGGCATATGTAATAACGCAGTAAAAGTAATAGCTATTATTTAATAGTTTAAACTTCGTCAAACAAGTGTTGTCTGCATTGAGTAAATAACAACACACAAGAAAAAAAAAAAGTAATTTAACAATTTACAACGACTATTTGGAAAATGATTTTTTTCAAAGACTAAAATTTAAGACATAAAAAATCGCACGGAGTTGATCATACATTACGTACACCATGAATTACACATTAACATTCCTGGACCCATCATGAACAAATTTTAAAAGAAATTTCAGTTTTACAATTTTCGGTACTGTAAATTTTTCAACTTCTACGGAGATGGTCATACATTACGCATGCCATGGATTAAACATTAATATTCCTGGACCAATTTTAAATGAAATTTCATTTTTAAACTTCTAAACATCCCACAATATTACTTTTTACATCGTCGTATAGAAAAAAAAAATGCACATTTAAATGCAATTTGTTTGAAAGCTGTATCTCAATTTGCTTCTGAGTTATTAATTTTTTTGTAGTAGTAGTTTTTATTATTTTTTTTGCCATAGTGGCAACAGAAGTATCCATCTCTGTTGAAAGCAAAGGGAAAATACAGATTACTGTATAGACCAATCAGAAAAGGAATAAAATGCGGGATTCAACTAATAAAACGCTTCAGATAGGTTTTTGATTTCCTACGCTGACCGAGGACAATAACCATTTTTCCAAATGGTTAAAAAAACAGCGGATTTCTGAATAATGACAGTATGAGAATGAACCAATTATCTTTAGTTAATATATATATATATATATATATATGTATTACATATATATATATATATATATATATGTAATTAAAAGGACAGATTGTCTAGTTTCGTTTTGTGAATTTCTGAAGAATCAATATAATTTAAGATTTTCAAAATAGTAAAAGTAAAAATAGTATTAGTTAGAAGCTATTATTTAATGAAAAATTAAATTTTTTCCCCACATATTCTGGCTAATTTTTTCCCTATATTTTCGGTATGAAATCAAGTACTTTTTATACATGTTCATGAAAAATTAATAAATACTGCAAATTCTATATTCCTTATAACAATCGACAGCAAGAGAAAGAACCAATTTTCTACAATTATGAATAATATCCACAACTTAAATCTAAATCATGATTTCAAACAGATATTTAATATTAGGTAAATTGTCTATTCAGTTTTTCGTATTTTAGAAGAAATAGTATAGTTTATTAAGATTTTGAAAGTGGTAAAAGTAAGAAGGGTAATTATCAGTAGCTATTACTGAATGATAAATTAAAATTTTGTTCTCGATAATCTGCCAAGGAATTTGCTAAATATTTGCCATGAAGTTAAGCTTTTTTTTTGTGCTAGTTTATAAAAAGTTAATAAATATTGCAAATTATACAGTCCTCTTAAATAACGTCAGCATCAGAAAGAATCAATTATCTTTAATAATAAAAAAATATCAAAAGCTTAATACTGTTTTAAAGGCAAGAATTTAATTGTAGACAGATTGTCTAGTTCCGTTTTGGGAATTTCTGAATAGTCAATATAATTTTCAAGATATTCAAAATAGTAAAAGCCACAAGAGCAATAGCTATTATTTAAAGAGAAATCAAAATTTTATTCCTGATAATCTGCCTAAATTTTCCCCCGTATATTCGGTATGAAATCAAGAATTTTTTGGGAATGTTAAAGTTCATGAAAAGTTAATAAATGTTGCAAATTGGATATTACTTTAAAATAACAACTACAAGAGAAAGAGCCAACTTTCTTTATAAAAATATCCAAAACTTACAACTAAATTCTGGTTTCAAACAGGAATTTAATATAAACCAAACTGTCCATTCGGTTTTTTGAATCTTAGAAAAAATACTATAGCTTATTAAGATTTTCAAAATAGTAGAAGTAAGAAGGGTAATTATCAATAGCTATTACTGAATGATAAATTAAAAAAAAATTCTAGATAATCTGCCTAGGGTTTCTACTAAATATTTGCCGTGAAATTAAGCTTTTTGTGCTAGTTTCTATAAAGTTTATAAATATTGCAAATTGTACAGTCACCTTAAATAACGTCAGCATGAGAAAGAAGCAATTATTTTTAATTACAAAAAAAAAAAAAAAAAAAAAAAAAAAAGCCCAATACTGTTTTAAAGACAATAATTTAATTGCAGACAAATTGTCTAGTTCCATTTTGGGGAACTTCTGAAGAGTCAGTATAATTTTCAAGATTTTCAAAATATTAAAGGCCAAAAGAGAAATGGTCAATAGCTATTATTTAATGAGAAATTAAAATTTTGTTTCAGATAATCTGCCGAATTCTTTTATCATATACTCCGATTGAAGTCAATGAGTTTTTATGCAAGTTTATGAAAGAACCAATCTTCTTAAAACATGAAAAATATCCAAAACTTCTATCTAAATACTTGTTTCAATCAGAAATTTAATATTATCCAAATTGTCTATTAAGTTTTTCTTTAATTCAGAAGAAATAATATAGTTTATTCAGATTTTAAAAATAGTAAAAGTTAAGAAGGGTGATTATGAGCATCTAGTACTGAATGATAAACTAAAATTTTGTTCTAGATAATCTGCCTGGTATTTTCCTAAATATTTGCATGAAATCAAGCTTTTTTGTGCAAGTTCATAAAAAGTTAATAAATATTGCAAATTATATAATCCTGCTAAATAACATCAGCATGAGAAAGAACCAATTCTTTAATTACCACTACTTATTACTTTAACCATCGTCCTATATATAGGGCAGCATGCATTTATAGCGCATACTCATCAAATATTTGTGCTATTGCTTTTGTTTCGGTATTACATTACTGTGAAAGAATTATTCATTACATTGGCTTAATCTTTAATCTTTAACTTGTAAAAATTTATTTACATTGAATTTTCAAAATATGCCAATTTTGAGAGAACGGAAGGAATATAATTCAACAACAACAACAACAAAACAAAAAACTAATCTGGCAAAAAAAAAAAAAAAAAAAAAAAAAAAAAAAAAAAAAAAGTAATGTTGGACTCTGTTTGAACTGTTTCTTAACATTTCATTTGAAAGAAGACGTCTGAGAAAGTAAAAAATAATAATAATAACAACTAGATAACAGGAATTCTGCTTTTTTAGAGTCGCCCGCGATGAAAAAAAAAATATATTTATGTATACACTGTAAAAAAAGATCTGTAATTTTTAGAGGAAAGAATTGTATTTTTCACAGAAAAAACTGTTTTTCTTCAAAACAGTTTTTTCTGTAAAAGAAACTGAATTTCGTAATTTTTCCAGAAAAAAATCTGTATTTTTTACACACACACACACACACACAAAAAAAAAATGCTTTAATGACAAATTACAGCTTTTTTCTGTAAATTAAACGGTTTTCCACTGGCGCCAAAATTGACAGTTTTTTCCTGTCAATTCGACAGACTTTTTTTTTGACAGTGTATAAATATAGATAGTACAAAACATATTTCAGTTTTAAGACTTAAAACACACGCTTTTATTTTATATAAAATGACATCATTCGCATCCGCTGAAAAATTCCACATTTACGATCCAGTCTTAAACAACATCTACAGTAACGTGTGCATATGGCATCAGTATCGCTGAATAATACACAAATCCCAAAAAACAGATGTCGTCATTCAAGAAACTCGAAAAAAAAAATTGGCTCTCAAATGATTCGTATGCCTTCATGTATTTGTAATATTAATATAGATACTTAAAATTAACTATAGTTTATATAGCTCCATGTTTTATCAGAAATCATTCATTTAATTTTTTTTCAAAATAGCACGTATTTTAATTACATTTTTTTTCCAGTTGTTATGGGAAAATGGCAACAAAAAGATATAATTACTATTTTCCAACTATTTTTCCTTTACTTTCTACAGAAATGGAGTACATGCGTTGCCAAAATTAAAATGGCACTAAACAAATGGCACTAAAAACGACAAACAATTTAATACCTCAAAAATAAATTGAGATGCAGTTTTCAAACAGATTGTATTTAAAAGTACTTTTTCCCCCCCAATACGATGGTATAAAAATTGAAAATGTGGGATGCTTAGAAGTTTAAAAAATTGCAGTAGAGTATTTAGCCGTACAATGACACATCTACTTTGTTTTATGGCTGCCTTATACAACTGAACGTTATTTTTTAGAGATGACACGTCAATTGCCGGGAGAAAGAAACAGCATATCGGGGCTAATAATGTCATAGCAGAGGATTTGTGCATTTCCTTCATATATATAGGATATCTTGTAAATTTGAAGACAATAAATTTTTGGTACTTTTTCAATTCTATGTCTTTCCTTCTGTTTTTATGAAGCCAAACTATAATTCTTGAACAAGAAAATGTTTTTTTTTTTTTTTAATTTAATACTTGGTCAAATATGGGTTAAATATAAGAATTTAATTGTAGAAAGATTGTCTAGTTCCATTTTCTGATTTTCTTAAGAATAAATATAATTTTTTAAGATTTCCAAAATAGTAAAAGTAAAAAAGTCCTTCCGGCCAGTGCCGGGAGGAAGAGGTAGCTTTCATATTCCTTATTTTAAAAAAGCCAACTTATATCATTCAAACACACGAAGCTCAATATAGTGGAAACTGAATATAGGAGATTCAATACTAATTTTTATCAATATAATGAATGAGAATTTCGCGAAATTAGTCAGCTTTATCCAAGCTGCTTTTCTTTAAAGTAACTCATATTTGGCTGCCAAATTCGGCGATTTCTTAAAGTGCCTACCATTTTAAGACAACATGGTGGATGAGGCTAACCAGTGAACTTGGTCGAGACCTTAGTAATTGCTGCTCACATGCTCTCTCACATCGGAATCGGTCGATATATACGAGTGCTGTCGCATGCAAAAAATCAGATTTTTCAAAATGTCACCCACAATAGAAATTGAAACTGCTATATCTGAGCCATTTTTTAAGGTAAAGACAAACAAAAAATGCTCCTCAATACTTATATCAAGGTCAAATACTTAAGAAAGAAACCTTTTTCAATTTCTAATTTTTTTGCACCTCACATTAAATATATATATATATATTTAATTTAATGGCCGCCATTTTGAAACAAGATGGCTGATGAATCTGGCCAGCGAACTTCGTCGAGGTATTGATGCATACTATCCACATGCCTTCTTACATCGAAATAGGCGAATACGTGTGTTATCGCGTGACAAATACAAGTTCGTTTCAAAATGTTAGCCATGCTAGAAATTTAAAGTGCTATAATTCAATAATTTTTTAAGATATAAACAAAAGAACAAATTTTCAGAAACAAAAACTGCTCCGGAATCTTTGTATCAAGGCCAAACACATAAAAAAAATCTTTTTCATTTTGCAATTTTTTAATACCTCGTTTTAAATTTTAAATTTAATTTTTTTAAAATGGCAACCCATTTGAAACAAGATAGCGAATGAAGCTGGCCAACGAACTCGGTCGAGACATTAGTATGTACTATGTACAGACCAAGTTACATTCAAATCGGTTCATAAATACGCCTGTTATCGCATGACAAAAATCAGGTCGTTTTAAAATGTCAGCCACAATAGAAATTCAAAATGCTATTACTCAGCCATTTTTTTAGATATAGACGAAACAAAAACTGTTCCGGAATCTTTGTATTAAAGTCAAACACATACGAAAAATATCTTTTTCATTTTCAAATTTTTTGGTATCTCATTTTAATTTTTTTATTTTTAAAATTTTTTTAAATGGCCGCCATTTTGAAACAAAATGGCGGATGATGCTGGCCAACGAACTCGGTCCAGATATTTGTATGTACTATGTACACACCAAGGTACATCCAAATCGGTTCATAAATACGCCTGTTATTACGTGACAAAAATCAGGACGTATCAAAATGTCATCCACGCTAGAAATTCAAAATGCTATACCTCAGCCATTTCTTAAGATATAGACGAAACAAAAACTGCTCTCGAATCTTTTTATCAAGGTCAAACACATAAGAAGAAAATATTTTTTCAATTTTCAATTTTTTGGTACCACATTTCAAATTTAAATTTTTCTTAAAAATTTAAATGGCCGCCATTTTTAAACAAGATGGCGGATGAAGCTGGCCAACGAACACGGTCGAGACATTGGTATGTACTATGTATAAACTAAGTTACATCCAAATCGGTTCATAAATACGCCTTTTATCGCGTGACAAAATTCAGGACGTTTCAAAATGTCAGTCACGCTAGAAATTCAATATAACTCAGCCATTTTTTAAGATATAGACGAAACAAAAACTGCTCCGAAATCTTTGTATAAAGGTCAAATACATAAGAAAAAAATATTTTATCATTTTTAATTTTTTGGTACCACATTTAAAATTTTAAATTTTTTAAAATTTTTTAAATAGCCGCCATTTTGAAACAAAACGGCGGATGAAGCTGGCCAACGAACTCGGTCGAGACATTTGTATGTACTATGTACACACCGAATTACATCGAAATCGGTTCATAATTACGAGAGTTACAGTGTGACATAGGTCAGATATATATATATATATATCAGGGTGGCGAGTGGTCAGGGAAAAACACAGTCAAAAAAGGAGGAAAGTACCAGTATTTTCTTATAGAAAATACTTCAAATAATATAAAGGGATTAACGAAGACGAATTTCTCTTTAACAGTATACTGGTATTTAACACCTTTTATGACTGTGTTTTTCCCTGACCACTCGCCACCCTGTATATATATATATATCAATTTTGAACGGAGGATGGTTTCGGGGTCTGGGGGTCATGATCGATGAAAATATACCAAAATTTTTTGATATCTCTTTCCTCCGAACGGCTGCAATATGTAGCTTTTTGTAATGAAAGCTACCTAAAAGGTAATGGCCAGTAGCTTAATGAAAAATTAAAATTTTATTCCAAATAATCTAAGTTTTTATCCTACGTACTCGGCATGAAATCAAGTAATAGATATGTAAGTTCATGAAAATTTAATAAATATTACAAAATCGATATTTTTTCTAAATAATGACAGCAAAAGAAAGAACTAATTCTCTTTACTTATGAAAAATATTCAAAACTTATGTCTAAATCTTGGTTTCAAACAGGAATTTAATATCAGCGAAATCGTCTATTCGGTTTTTCGAATTTTGGAAGAAATAGAATGGTTTATTAAGATTTTGAAAATAATAAAAATAAAAAGGGTAATGATTAGTAGTTATTACTGAACGATAAATTAAAATTTTGTTCTAGATAATCTGCCTAAGGCTTTGGACTAAATATTTGGCATGAAATCAAGCCTTTTTTGTGAAAGTTCGTAAAAGTTAATAAATATTGTAAATTATATAGTCTTTCTAAATAACGTCCGAATGAGAAAGAACCAATTATCTTTAATTAGAAAAAAAAATCAAAAGCTAAATCCTAGTTAAAAGCAAGAATTTAATTTGTATAAGACACTTCTGTAAGCCATAAGATACACTTCAATTAAGCATCAAGAGTATACCGAGAATTTGAAATTCACAAAACTGCCGATTGTATGACCTCTCAGTACTTTTTCTCACGAATCGGCAATTAAGGGTTTAAGGTACATATACGCGACTTTTTAACAATAGCAGGTGGATTGGATTTTAAAAGCGAAGATTCGTATTAAATATTCAGTTCTTTAATAGCGGAGCTTTAGATTAGGGTCTCTCATTTACAATTGTAGGGAAAACGTCAAATTGCGCATTGCGAACTATGAATTTTTCATGAGATGAAAATTCCAACTGATTAAATTCATTTTTACATTTTGTTTTGAACTTTTTTTTTCACGTTCTTTAATGTCCTTTTTTACTTTAAAGGGTAAGAGAAGAAAAAAAGGATCAAAAGTTTTTAGAGTCGTTAGAATGATAAGACGTCCTCATCTTTTAGACTAATTGGGTCTACTCGCTAGAGCGTGTCTGATTCGGATTAGTAACCTATTGTTTCTGGTGATGCTTAGAATAATTAAAGATATATTTAAAGAAAATGGGATTACAATAGTGAGTTTTTAGTCTTGAATACAAAGGGATTTAGCATTGCCATGGGTGGCAACGTGCACGTTAAGCAATAAAAGGGGGGAAAATATCCACATTTATATGAAACTGGTACTTCTAAAACCAAAATCCTTTCTCAAGCATAGCTAAAAAAGTTACACGCATAACATATTTTATATAGTCAGTTTTCATTTTTGGGAATTTATTGTATTTTAGACGTGCCTTATCATTTTGTTTACAACCATCGTAAACATAATACAAAATCTGGGATACAAATATTTACAACTTAAATTTGGAAAAAAGGCTCAGATTTATTTCGATTTCGTTTGAACGGAATCTAAGATTTTATAGTGTTTAAGTATCAGTTTGAATTTTATTTTTATTTTTTAATGTTTAATCGGTCTAACTTATTTGTTACAAAAATATAACATTAAATGTAAAACTAACTGAATAAAATATCTTAATATCTGTCCCCTCTCGGGTTTAAACAATGTAGGAAATAAATACCTATTTTTATTTGTTCTGCAAATTATGTTTTTGTTTAATATGTCAAATTTTTTTGTGTTTTATTCGGATTAGTAACCTATTGTTTCTGGTGATCCTTAGAATAATTAAAGATATATTTAAAGAAAATGAGATTACAATAGTGAGTTTTTAGTCTTGAATACAAAGGGATTTAGCATTGCCATGGGTGGCAACGTGCACGTTAAGCAATAAAAGGGGGGAAAACAATATCCACATTTATATGAAATCGGTACTTCTAAAACCAAAATCCTTTCTCAAGCATAGCTAAAAAAGTTACACACAGAACATGTTTCCTGAAATCAGTTTTCATTTTTGGGAATTTATTGTATTTTAGACGTGCCTTATCATTTTGTTTACACCTATCGTAAACATAATACAAAATCTGCAATACAATACAAATATTTGCAATTTAAATTTGGAAAAAGTCTGAGGTTTCTTTCGATTTCGTTTGAACGGAATCTAAGTTTTTAGAGTGTATCAGTTTGAATTTTATTTTTATTTTTATTTTTTAATTTTAATTGGTTTAACTTATTTGTTACAAAAAATATAACATTAAATGTAAAACTAACTGAATGAAATATCTTAATATATGTCCCTTCTCAAGCTTAAACTATGTAGGATAGAATTGTTTTTTTATTTGTTCTGCAAATTATGTTTTTGTTCAATATGTCAAATTGTTTAGTGTCTTATTTGGATTTGTAACCTATTGTTTCTGGTGATCCTTAGCATAATTAAGGATATATTTAAATAAAATGAGATTATAATAGTGAGTTTTTTGTCTTGAATACAAAAGGATTTAGCAATGCCATGGGTAACAACGTGTATGTCAAGCAATAAAAGGGGGAAACAATATCCACATTATATGAAAACGGCACATCTAAAGCCAAAATCCTTTTTCAAGTATAGTTTCGTTTTGCAGAATTTAAAAAAATTAAAATGTTTTACCAGTCAAAATAAAATGCTAGCTTGCACTGAATCAATCAAAAGCAATCAATACTGTATAATATCTAAGAAATACGCGCATCTTAAATAATAAAAAATATTCATCATGAAAGAATTAATGGAAAATTTAATTTAAAAAGCTAAGTATTTTTTCAAGCATTGCTAAAAATATTACATAATGAATACATTTACTGAAAAATTTTCTCGCTGGACAGACAATATGTGTTTTTTTTAAGTATTACGGTTTTTCTTTTTCTATTATTGCTGTAGAATAAACGAGTATTTCGCAAGTTTTCAATGAAGTACAATAATCTTAATTTACTTGTAAAAAAATATAAGGTTGAATGATGGTGTTTAACTAAGGACAGAATGCATGTAATTTTTATCGATTACGATAAATGTAATTAGAACTGCTTTATACATAGCTAAAATATTGAGGAATGCCTACTCCATGATAGTACCAGTCAAAATAACATGCTATCTGCTATTGAATCAATCAAAATTCAAAAGTAATCAATACTGCATAATATCTAATAGGAAACACGTGCACCTTAAATAATAAAAGATATTCATAATGAAAGATTTAATGGAAAATGTAATTTAAAAAGACTAAATCTTTTTCAAGAATTGCTAAAAATATTACATAGTGAATACATTTAATATAATTTTTCTCACTTGATGGACAATATGTGTTTTTTAAAAGCAATTTTTCCCCCATTATTGTTGTAGAATAAACGAAAATTTGGCAAGTTCTCAATGAAATAAAAATAGAATAATCATAATTTACTTAGAAAAAAAATCTAACATTAAATAATGTTACTAAAACACACATACTACAATATATATTAAAACACACATAAATAACGCCTGCATTCAACAGTTAAAGATATATATAAATATTATACAGACATACATACAATAAATACAACAAATTGTATTTATTGTATATATGTCTGGATAATACTTATATATACCATTAAATAATGTTGTTTAACTAAGGCAACAATGTATGTAATTTTTTCTATTACGATAGAGGCAGTTATGATTAAAACTTGCTAAAATTATTGAAGAATGCCTATTCTAGGATACGTTAAATGTTAAAATAAACCAGAATGTTAAAATTCATCTTAATAATACATTATAAAAATGTACAAATGGTTTTCTACTTAAAAGGTAATTAATGCAGTTTAATAATGTTAAAAAAGCAAGTACTTTTGGCTAGGTACCTAGCCATCATCAGGATTTCAGATTTAAACGGGCATTCGTAACGCCGAAAGTACTTGATTTTTTAACATCATTAAAATATATTAATTATCTTTTAGGTAACGAGCCATTTGTGTATTTATATTAGGTTAAATATTTTAACTTCTTTTCACACTTTGGAATATTTCAACTAAATTCCACGATTTTCAAAATATTAGATTCTAAACTGTAATTGCTGAAATAACCAGTATATGTACATCCCATGGTTATACTTAGACATATTTATCACTTGGAAGGAAATCGCCACAGTACGAAAAACTGTAATTTTACAAAGAAGCAATTTTACAACGGCTGCTCTTCAACGACAAACATTGAAACTGAAATTGTAACATTATTTCTGTAAAAAAAAATATATAAGGGATTTCAAAATTAAAAAAAAAAAATTCAAGCAAGACAAAACACACGTAATTTTTTTTTATCGTGCACTTATTTTCCAAGCAAACGATACATTGCAATAAAAAAGAAACAAATAAATTTAATTTGGATTGATAGTTAGGTTTCTTTTGCAAAGGATTACTTTATTTCCTTCTTTTTTTTTTTTTTACTTTAGAAGAAGATTTATGATTTTCCATTACTAAGTATTCCAGTTACAGTAATTATTTCAGCAAGAGCATAAATCCGGCCTTCCTGGATTCCAGAATATAGGTACAAACCATTTTTTTTATACCATAATAGATTTTTTAGATTTTATTATTATTATTATTTTGAATTCCCACTAACAATGCCAAAATTCATTTTATATGAAAATAGTGACTATGCATTCAAATAAAATTTTGAAATTTATTAAAATCGATACTTTCGTATTGGCTTCGTTCCAGGAGTTAAGCAAAGAAGGAGTTTAACCAATTAATGAAGAATTTGTCAAGGACATCAATCTTTACATCAGCCTTTTTTATTCTATTTCAGTGATTTAAGCGCTTAGTTCAATTACATGTCTTAAATTTGTGTCTTATTTATATTTCATTTATTTATTGATGAAGTTTTAATTCCGTTATGAAGTATAAGCACGAAATAAATACTGAGCTATTTATATTAATTTAAGTGCAAAGAGATGTATTTTTTGTAATCGTCTATATGCGATAGAAATAGGTTTAAAAAAAAGATTCACGCTTGAAAATCTTAAAAAAAACATAAAAAAAATGAATAAATTGGGATACAGTTTCCAAAGAAATTGCAATTGAAAGTACACCCCCCCCCTTTTTTTTACGGTGTAAAAATTAAAAATGTGCGATGTTTAGAAGTTTAAAAAACTGCAGTAAAAACTAAATTTAATTGTTTGGTGTTGCCACCGTCAAAATGATGTCAGCGTTACACACGGATACATTTTTCTTTTATAATATAGATAGACAGATGGGAGATTTTATAAAATTTACAGAAGAATGTATTGTGAAATTTTGCAATAGAAAAAAACCCCCTTAATTTCATTATATTTAAAGAACTGTTAACAGACAATGACGTAAGTTTAATTTCTAATGCGGTCCAGAAAAAAAATCTTCATTATGTAAATAAATCATCATCATAAACACAGAGATCATCCAAGAAAAAACACTTCCAGAATTAATCGAATTTTTATGTCTATTCGTACATTTTTTACGAAAACTAAAATTTGAAAACTAGAACACATGAAGAGACAAACCATAGTTCTAATAATCACGTTTCGGCATAAACTATATTTAAAAATAGTATCACCCTCAATATCAAGAAAATATGAGACGGATATTTAAGTACATTGGCTCAAGTGAGGTAAAAATAACATCAGCCAATTAAAATTCGATTCGGACGGAAATCAAGCACAGTAAAAACGTTTCAATGTTATTCAAACTGAGTGAGTATTTACAATGAGAAGAAACATAAAAGGAATTTTTATTTTAGCACAGAAAATTTCTGTGTCAGCACGTGAAATATTTTCAACGTGACTAAAACACATGATATCTTTATACCAAAATATCGCTCTTTATGTTTCTATAGATTAATATTAGAAACCCTATCAACGGTATTTTCAATCCTGCTTCCAATTATAGCAGTATCAGTTGTATAGTAAAAGAATATAATAGGTCATAAGTTTAGTTTTTTAAATGCTATAAAATACAGTGATTCTGATACAGATAACATTTCGTGAAAAATATACAGGGTGCAATATGTTATCTATCGCCGACCTTTAATTTCTCAACCGTTGGTCGTAGACATATAGTTCCAATTACAAAAACGTTTCAAATGAGGTAAATATTCATGTTGTGACATTATTTAAAGTAAAAAACCAATTTTATAAAAATTACGAAAACTAACTTTTTATACGGTCCCCCTGTCCCTATAGTTATACTTAATAAAAGTTTACACATATCATAACAGATATAACACAAAAAGTTTTGACATCTGTACTACAAAAATTGACACAGCTATTAAATTTCAAAGTTTGAGATTTTTGCACATAATTTTGTCTTCCATTATGGGGGATCAGTTAAAAGATGAATTAAAGTAATTCGAGATCAAAATTGGGTGCAATGTCCTTTTTACGGCGAAACCACCTTTAGCCGGTATTGCCAAATCGGTGAATCACCAAATATTGTTATTTCTTCTAAACATTTGAGCTAACTTTTATGGGTCGAACAACATTCAAACTTACCGACAATCCGGCTAAAGGTGGTTTCGCCGTAAAAAGGACATTGCACCCTTATTTTGATCTCGAATTACTTTAATTCATCTTTTAACTGATCCCTCAATGAAAAAGAAAATCGTGTGCAAAAATCTCAAACTTTGAAATTTAATAACTGTGTCAATTTTTGTAGTACAGATGTCAAACTTTTTGTGTTATAACTGTTATGATATGCGTAAACTTTTACTAAATATAACTATGGGGACTGGGGGACCGTATAAAAAGTTAGTTTTTGTAATTTTTATCAAATTGATTTTTTACTTTAAATAATGCCACAACATGAATATTTACCTCATTTGAAACGTTTTTGTAATTGGCACTATATGTCTACGACCAACGGTCGAGAAATTAAAGGTCGGCGATAGATAACATATTGCACCCTGTATATAGTCGTTAATTTAAACGTAACATAGCAATTCAGAATAATGTTATTTAATACGAACATATAAATATTTCTTCCTAGTCTATATATTTTCAATTTGACATTGAAACCGTAAAGTTGTGGCAAAGTGTCTATATACTCCTTTACCGTCCTCAGCAAAAGTTTAGACACTGATGATATTTAACCTTTAAATAAAAAGTACGAACTCTTGGGTTATAAAAATTGCTATATTTATTTTTAAATGAATTTTAAACTTTTTAGGCACAAAAACTTGGTTTAACTCTCAAAATATTACTGTTCTCGATTCGCCCCTGATCTGAACCCAACCCAATCAAAAACCTTTGTAGCATCATGTTTTGTAAGGTTTACGCAAATTTTCGTCAATACTCCTCTGTTAATGAACTTCGAGCTGCTGTTGAACGTACTTGGTACGAAATAGACCCCCAAGGGCCCCAAGTGATGCAAGATTTAGCTTCTTTAATGGAAAGTCGCATTTTTGCACGAATTGCAAACAATAAGGGTGCAATTCGATTGTAATTTATAATTATTTTTTTGAAAATATACAGATTGTCTATATTTTTGCCGCAATGTTAATTTTGTTTTATTGTCGTTATACATTATGTAAAGTGTACAAGTTAAAATTTATTGTTTGTGAATAAAGGATAAGCCACAAGTAATTTATCGCAGTTGGGTTATAACAATTCGTTACATACTTTTCAGTGCAGAAGCAAAATCGACCATTGTCTAAACTTTTGCTGCGCACTGTATAAGAGTGCTTTAGTGGACGAGAGAGTTTTGATATTTTGCATGCAGAAACATTCTTAGGGGGGTGTGACAGGTGTCTAGGGAGAATCTATACCTAGTGTGGCCTCGCACCCAAAAAAGAAAAAAAAGCAACTTTTTTTCGTTTTTAATAAAATTTACTTTTCTCTTAGACTTTTGGGGTATTATGAACTGTATCTTGTGTGTTTTAATTGCTAAACTGTAAAACAACGTTGAATCTGCTCTTTTATGGCATACCATGGGTGCAAGTTTGAAATTTGGCCAAGACTGAAAATATTTTAAACCCTCCCTCACATATGCACGCGCCGACGCACTACTTGGACAAAACTCGTGCTAAATATTACATGCAGTAAAATTCAATTATGTTGAAACCGAATAAAAAAAAAAGCGCATATGGCATGTAAAACATTCATATTCATGTAAATAGTATTTGAAAAGTTTAATTCATACAGGCTACAGCTAAAAACAATGAAATTGACATGCTATGACACGACTCATAAAATTGCGAAATACTCAAGAATGTGCATGGGCCCACTTATACAAAATGTTTTTGTAATTTAAAAAATATCTTCTCATAAATGACATTTTTTTTTTACCTTAAATATCTGCAGATGTAAACGAAAACACAGTTTAAAAGATATCCCATTCATATTTACTTTTAGATTACAATCCTTTGAAGGAAGTGGAGATATTTTAAGTCCTATTTTTAAAGATTTTGCGCAAATCCTGTAAATCTAAAAACGGATTTTTTTTTTCCCTCTGAGATTTTTTCCGTCCCGTTTCCGTCCTCAGGAATTTTCAAATGACGGAATTTCGTCTGTGGATGGAAAACTTGCACTCATGTGGCATACACTATTTGAATGCTATCGTTACAAAAGAGGTATTTTTAAGAAATGAAATCGATCTAGTAGATGTCATTATGCTCCATATAATTAAGATAAGCTGTTGAGGCAGTCGAACCAAACAAAAATTCGTGCAAAACTTTAAATTTTTCGCACCATTAAAAAGTTAAGAATTTTTTTTTCAAGCTAATTGGAGAATCATCAGCTCAATCAGCTTTATGTTCCTCAGGCTTGTTAGAGAGAGTCATCAGATAGCTTTAGACTGATCGGAAAATAGCAGCCAGTTCTTACCCAATCAGTCTAATAATTTTAAGGTTTATTGTAATGAGTCTATGCAGCACCAGGGTATTTGGAAAATGCCAAATTGTTTGTCCAAACAGCCGTGTTTCACACAGGTTTATTGCAATAAGTTCAAGGCAATGAATGTTCACACATTATTTTAGTATAAAAATAGCAGCTGGAACCTAAAATGTTTATAAAAATGTATAACAAAATTATCTTACTTACATATTTAATTTTCGTATCTGGGTGCTTAACATTTGTGAATACGAGGGTGCATCAATAAGTTTTTTCCTCACATAGAAATAATTGAGTGAAGTTTACGAAATTGCTACATTGTATTTAGTCTTTTCTATATTGCCACCGTGCACAGTAACACATTTTTGCAAACGGTATTTCAAAGAGAAGGGGGAGAATATATTCCAGGAGACGCGATAGTAGACCCAAAGGGGATCCTTTTTCTAACTTTTACCGACCCCCACAGATGACATATTGTTGGAAAGGCCTGTGACTACTTATTCATGCTATGCACCTCCCGAGCCCCTCCTCTCAAATTTGCACCCGGGGGGCATGAATGATGTCCGCAAAATTTAGAAAAGTGACCCCCGAAGGGCAAATTTGGGGGGAGGGGCTCGGGAGGTACATCAGAGATATTTTTTACATATTTAGAAAAGGTTATTATTTTAAATTGTTACCAATTGTAAAAACTGCGCAAAGAATATTTCCTTTCAATTAAAAATGTATTTACACGTGACTACTATAAATAGAAAAGATAATCTTTCAAATTAGAATTACATGATTACGTGTTAAAAGCAGGAAAATATTGAAAATTATGTCATAAAAATTGTATTTAAACATGAATATTAAAAACAGAAAGAACTTTAAAATAATAAATTTATTAATACGAGTTAAAAGCAGTAAAAGGGGGGGGGGGAATTGTGTCATATTTAAAATGGCCAAATATTAATATTACCAAACAGTTTAAATTTAAAATTTATTTACACGAGGCATTTATTTCATTTTTCGAGGCATTCATTTCTTTTTAACTATTGTTGCCAATTTCAAGCGCAAATAATAATATTTCCTTTCTAACAACAAAAGTATTTTCATGTGAATGTTAAAAAGAGAACGAAAACTTTAAAACAATAAATTCATCAATATGCGCTAAAAGCAATAAATGGGAGAAATTACGTCCTATTTAAAATAGCCAAATAATAATATTGCCAAACACTTTAAATTAAAAAATATATTTATAAACATTTATTTCATATTTCGAAATGATCAACAAGCGTTCCCAATACTAGGACAGCGCAAATAATAACATTTCATTTCTAACAACAAAAGTATTTTGACGTTGAGAATGAATGAAAGAGAAAGAAAACTTTGGTGAAAATTACATCAGATTTAAAACGATACATTTAAAATGTCTTATTTAAAACAATTTTATTATAGCGTTGTTAAAAAATACCGCGAGGCAAAGACTCTGTTTACTCTGACGTAAAAAAAAAATATTTTAAAATGGTTTCTTAGTCGCAAAACCTTTTTTCTAAATATAACTTATAGGAAATGAAAGAAAAAAAAACTGTTTTTTTTATTATGCATACAACTCTTTGTAAAACAAATGCCAGTGGTTGAAGAGCAAATAATCGCCAATAAATATATTTTAAATCACACGATGTAACATACATAGATTATTGAACTTTAAAACCTCTTTTTGTGAAGTGACACCTATTGAGAGTTATACACCCAAATATAATAAGGAACCGCAAAAAAAAATAAATTAAAAGAAAAACTGCTGTTTAATATACATACAACTCTTTGTAAAACAAGTGCGAGTGGTTTTAACAGATAATCGCCAATAAATATATTTTTAATCACACGGTGTAATATACATAGATTATTGAACTTGCAAAACCTCTTTTTTTTGAAGCGACACCTATTGAGAGGTATACACCCAAATATAATAACGATCTGTTTGTGTCAAGGTCTAACTGAATCTGAAGTTTGATTAAATTCCGTGCATTAAATCTGGAGATATAGTTGTCGCGACAATCGTGAAAAATGCTGAATTTCAGCAACACCTGTTAGGCAATTTACACCCAAACCTAATGCGTGTCAAGATCTAACTGAATATGAAGTTTGATTAAATTATTAAATTCCGTGCATTAGTTCTTGAGATATAGGTATCACAGAAATCGTGAAAAAATGCAGTATAACAGAGCCACCTGTTTCGCGATATACACCCAAACCTATTGAGTACAAATTTATATCAAGGTCTAACTGAATCTGAAGTTTGAACATTAGTTCTTTAGATAGAGCACCCACAAAATTTGTGTCAGTTACAAACAGACATTTTTAAAAATCAAATCGTGTTCAGGACCTTCTAAAATCTATAAATTCGTCGAAAACAGGAAGTCGAACTTTTTCACAAGTACACTGGTGTCCAAAATGCTCAAAATACTCAATGTCAAAATACTCAAAAGGAAATAATATAATTCCAATAATTACTATCTGTACAGCACAGCTAATCTATGTAACATCTCATTCATGTCACACTTGGTCACAAGTGTCACAGTCACTACGATGAAGCAAAAAAATAGGAAATTCCATACATCTCATCATGAGTCTCAAATGATCACTATATGTAACTCCACTAAGACGTCACTGTGGCTGCTGCTTTGTGATGAGTCATCATGTGACTTTACAATGTAGTTACATTGTGACTCATGTGACTATCAGCTGCAGACTCAATTTCAAAGTCATCGTGAACGCTGGATTGTGATAAGTTACCAAATAATGTCACATTAAAGTCACATGATGACTTTCAGGTGACAGATTACTGTGAAGTCACCATTGTGCTCTTTTGTGAAAAGTCATCATGTGACTATAATGTGATATTATTTGGTGACTTATCATGATGCAACGGTCATGATGACTTTGAAATTGAGTCTAAAAATGGCAGTCACATGAGAGTCACATTGTAATTACATTGTAAAGTCACCTGGTGACTCGTCACAAAGCAGCAGTCACATTGACGTCTCAGTGGAGTCACATACAGTGATCATTTGAGACTCATAATGAGACGTGTGGAATTTCCTATTTTTTCTTTCACCGCAGTGACTGTGACACTTGTGACCATGTGTGATATGAATGAGATGCTATATGGACTAACTGTGCTGTAGGGATAGTAATTATTTAAATTACATTATTCCCTTTTGAGTATTCGCTTACTTAAAAATTAGCATTTTGTGACTGGTCCTTAATTTTGGACACCACTGTGTAATACTTCTTTCTTGTATAGATAGATAGAAAGAAATAAAAATATATACAGAGTTCGTATAGTACACACGTCTTCAGGATGAAGTTGAAGTAGAAAATAAGGAGGAAAGGGGTTTCAAGCGGTTGATTAGATCGAAACATAAGAAAGGGATAATATTCAAATAAATAGTAGTTTGAAAATCAGCCAAATATTTTCTAGGATTTATTCAAATCAAATTTATTTGAAAATAACCAATTATCTAGATAGGCGGTGGTCAAATATTTTAACGAACCAAAAATAAAAATAAATAAATAAAAAGATTCAATTTTTATCCGGATATATTCAAAATCCACACATATTAGAAATATCCACAGTGTATTAGCAATGCTAAATTTTTTTTCTGCTATACGGTTTTGCTTATAATTGCATAGTCGTATTCGTTTGAAATTACCATTCTAATTACAAAATATATATACAATTTACGCTAAATCTCAAACATTAAATAGACTCAGCTAATTAGATTTCACGCAACAGAACTAATAAATAAGATGAATTTAAAAAAATTACAACATTTCCGAAAATGCATTATCAGTATTAAAATTATCAGGTTGGGAATTTGTTTTTTTAAGAGCACGTCTCCTGGAAGGGCATTAAAACCGGAGCAATGTATAGCAACGGATCATCAATAAAATTAATTAAAACACGCTTAATTACGTCTGCAAAATCTGAATTGTTTTACTTAGAAAAATCTTTCAAATTTATTGCAAACACACAGAAAAAAATGTCATTAAATCTAGAATAAAAAACGGGAAGGATCAGCGGAAAAAAATAATCAATTTGCTTTGTTCTCGAATATTTAAAAGTAATTAAGTTTTGATTCCTTCCTATATTACTGATATCCAAATTTCAATACAGATTTAGTTTTGAATTTCGCTTTTTTATTGGATCATCAAATTTCGCGGAGAAAATTTCAATAATTACAAAAAAAAAAACGAACATTTTATTACAAAAAAGACTATTAAATGTAAGAAGTTCAAATTAAATATCTATTTTATCTCTTTTTTCGAAGTTTTATTTTTGTTTTTTGTTTTAATGAGGTATAGAAATAGGAAATAAGTTGAACATTATTAAATTTTTTCAAGTTATATTTCTAGGGGAAAAAAATAATACAATATACAAAGGGTATTCCACAAAAACCAAGAGTAAAATGTTCAAGAAATATTTTTAAAAAAATTTCATTACAAAAACCAAGAGTAAAATGTTCAAGAAATATTTTTAAAAAAATTTCACTCTTTGAAAATAGCTTTCTACTTCATATCTCAGATTGTATGTAATAGTCCCTTCATTCAGTCCACATTTTAAAGAAAACGATGCAGAATTTTATGGAAGCTACTTTACCGATAACATTAAACGCCTGAAATAACATGTGTGAGTTTTCTATATTGAATTTTCTTTCATATAGCTACTCCTTTATGGTGCCATCTAAAAATCGACTACTCAGTACAAATTTTGTATTTGTAATCTTGTTTTGTTACACACTGTAAAAAAAATAATCCGAGTACAGACGGCTGATTTTATTTGAAATATCTATCATTTAACATAAGCTTTCTATTTTGAGTGGAAATCGTAAATTTCCCTGGAATTAACGGAAATTTTCCGTTTTATCCTTAATCCTTGGTTGCTAACACGGAAATGTTCCTTTCAGGACAAACAAACTTAAATGTTTCTTTTCAATTGAAAGAAAACGGGAAAATTCTAGTTTTAAAATTTCGTAATTGTTATTTTGACTTATAACCAAGTGGTTGAATATAGACAGTTGAAGTAGGAGACGGAGAATTTATCCTCGAATCGCGAGAACAGAGATTCGAATCCTGAGAAAGGCACCGCGATAAAAAAAGAAGAAAAAAAAAACGGGTGTGATAATAGTCAATACTTGTGCTGTACAAATATGCGTCAGTATATATACCAATTATTTAGATTTTTTTTTATATTGCGCAATCACACTCATTTATTACTAAACAGAAATTTCTCGTTTTGAAAGCGGAATATTTCCATCTTAAAAACGGGGGAATACCTAAACAGAAATTTTGCAAAAAAAAAAGGAGAATAAACGGAAACGTTGCTGCCTGGACATTTTCAGTTTTTTTTTTTTTTTTTTTTTTTTTTTTTACGGGTTTATTATTATTATTATTATTATTTTACAGTGCAGTAAATGCTTTCGAAAGCTGTTTGGCTCCAATGATAACCCCAAGAAATAAAATTCAATACTGCAATCTTTCATGTTATTTCAATTAAGGAGGACAGCGTTTCTAAAAGTGGGATACGCATACCCACATTGGAATACGCAACTGGATAGAGAGCCATCATACAACATGAATAAAGCCAAGTTAGAGTATAAGGCCAAGTACTTATTTATGCGGCCAAGTATTCATTTATCATTTTATGTTCAACAAACATGTTTTACAGACAAAAATGATAAATTAATAGCATTAAGGGGTCTCAGGACTCTTAAAGGTTCAAAATTTTCGAAATTTTTATTTTTTTAGATGTTAAACTTCTATCTTTTCTAAACATTTTGGTATAATTGCTGCCTTGAAATTCCCATTAGGACAGAAGTTATAGCTTTTAGAATTATACTTGCTCAATAGCCGAATCGGCGTTTCCGAAACTTTGAAGTCATTTTTCTCCAAATGACGTTTTGGCGTCATAACGCGGAGGATATCTCAAAACCTTCTGAATATTTTTTTAATGAAATTGTTTCATGTTATTCTGTATAAACTAAACCTAAAATTTCCTTTTTATTGTTCAAAAAAAAATTTTTTTTAGGTGATTATACTGTTGAAATTTTAAAAATTTTGCATTAGCTAAATACAACTTTGTATTAAAAATATAAAAATGCTTTAAATCAGTGGTAGAATTGATTAAAAAAAGTCACTGGTCCCAAGGACCACTAAACATCAGAGTTTACTGGTCCGCAGACATCGTCACTGGTCTGCTTCATAAATTTCTATTAAGTACCTTTAACCCTTTGAGTGCCCCCCTCCTCCTCCTCCTAGAATATAAACCAAACTTCTTTTCAGTTACCCGAAGTTTTCGGCATAATAAAATGTAAAATTATAATTTGCTAAAAATTAAATAAACAGTACATTAACAAAAACTATAAAATTATTAATTATGTATTTTATTTCCGATTATTCATTTCAACTGACTGTAGGTTTTAATGCAATTTTTTATTTTTTTAAATAAAATAAAATTCTGCGGTTTGTGTTTGGTTGCGGTTTTCTCAGGGACGGGAAAATTTACGTTTACCTGTCAGAGAGGAAAAAAAGGTTACTGGTCCTGCGAACCACTAAATTTTTTAAATTAGTGGTCCGATTGAATTTTTAGTGGTCTCGGACGAGCGGACCACCAAGGATTTCGAACGCTGCTTTAAATACAAATTTCTTTAGGTTCACTGTAATTATTACAATCTGAAGTATATGTAGGCACCAAAATTTTTATTCTAGTTGCAATATTTATTTTATAATCCTGCGCGTAATCTGTTATGCAATCAACAGATCTGTTCGTCAAATGTCTGACAGTTTGGAGCCCCCTATAAATGTTAATTCTGCATCTTGCAATTTTTTAAATACATGAAATGAAAGAATATACTTCCCTCTTTTCGTTTAGAGAAATTTCTGTTTAGTAATAAATGAGTGTGATTGCGCAATATTTAAAAAAAAAATCTAAATAACTGGAGTATATACTGACGCATATTTGTACGGAACAAGTATTGACTATTATCACACCCGTTTTTTTTTTTTTGTTTTTTTTTGCGAGTGAAGTATATTATTTCGACTGACATTAGCCGCGCCCATTTGCAGGCTTTTTTCCTTCCTACACCTTCGCTAGCACGTGTGTTTCTTTTTCACGTTAAAACAAAAAGCGTGCAAATAGACGTTTGTCTGACATTAGCTTTATTTTATCCCTCCTTTTATTATGCTTTAAACACTTCAGATTCGAAGGAACTCAAACAGACGGACTGTTTTGCATCATTATTTTTTATTAAAATATTTTAATATTGTATGTGGCCTTTTAAATGGGTTTTGTTTGACATATAGATATTATTGCTTGCAAAAATTGCGGAGGGAGGTAAAAATGCTTAGTGAGCTTCGAAGGAAAATTATGACAGTGAACCAAATTCGGAAGAAAAAAAAGTTTGGGAAACGCTGTCTTAGGCTGCACACAGACGCTCGTTTTGCCATCCTTCTCCAGTTTTCATGGAAATATTTTGTTCAGGACCCTTCTGCGGCTTATTCACAAAAGAATGAGGGGAATCAACAATGGGTTAGGAGTAAGAAGCTCATGGATAAGGAGCTCAACCGTATTTGAAGGAAAGGTTCCTCTTTTGCAGGACATCAGTCCCTTTCCTTTTAAAGTCATTAAAAATCAGAAACGCCGCGTGGCCACAAGAAACGACGCCGACACTGATAACAGTTAGAAGGATGGTGCGTTCGCAGCTTTAGTCATCAGCTTCGGTATTGGAAATGTTGAGCTAAATACTTTCCAAGGGATACCCCTTCCCCCATATTAATTGTATTCTGTTCTAATAGCAAAACAGTATTGGGAATAAGCCAATGTTGGCAGGAAATATTGCCCCAACATTGGGTTGTTTATATTATGCCAATATTACAGCACTGGCAAGAAATATTTCGCCATTTCTTTGCCAAAATTTCCTATTATTTTTGCGATATCCTATTATTTTTGCGATTGCGGCATTTCATTGCAAATGTTTTCGATAAATATAATAATGTGCAATAGTGGGAACCAATATAACAAATATAAACAATAATTGCACTTTTTTTTCTCTCAAGTTAACAGTATTTCAGCAACGGGTTATTATTTCAAATGAGCATACAGAAAAGACTGATATAAAAAATCGCCACAATTTAGTTTACTAAAAATATATTTACATACACACACAGCAGAAGAGACACTAAAGTTAGCCTTAAAAATAAAGAAAGAGAAACCGACTACTCGCGGAACAGGCTGTGAGTGGCGGAATCGGAGGCCCCTATCTTCAGTTACAGACCAGAACAATAGGTGGTCCGATCACGGAAGATGCCACCGAAAAAAAAAAATTAAAAACTAATTTTAATAAGTTTAACCTCTTCAGTTCCGAAGCTAAAATAATAATGTAAATGTTTATTCATTGGTTTTTTCAAAACAAAATGACATCGTAAATGACAGAAAAAATATCTTTTCTGAAATTGATCATTTAGGCGCTTAGTAATTTAAGTTCAAAAATATGGATCTAAAACTACAAATCCCCTTGAAAAGATCAATTTAATAATCATTAACACAAGTTAACGCAATCACAACTTTAAGAGCGTTAAACAAGTAAATAATCTACAAATCCTCAATTTTTTTTATTGAAAAAAATTTAAGTTAAATACTTATGAAAATTTCTCACTTTCTTGGTCATACTGTCTTTTGGGCCTTTTTAGGCCTTTTGCAAACTCAGATGAAAATAACATTTATTTTATGTGGGAATCAGCTTAGATGTTGCTATTTATTCGTTTACTTTGAACGCAAAAAACATTCAGCTATTAAGAAGTGATGTGAAAATGTAAAAAAATCGGACATTTTAGTTTTTATAAGGAAAAGAACAGAGGTCCCCGTAAGGGGACCAAGGGACCGAAGAGGTTAAGTATCGACCAGCGGGTTCGGGGAGCAGGGGCGTTTAATACATCGGACGACCGCGGTGGCGTCTAGATCATCATAGCTCTCATACATTCAGTCATAATTCTGAAAAATTATACAGAACTTGTATGACACATTAGCATAGGTTTTCTACGTCGGGTTTTGAAGCTTTAAAAATCTATGCAGTATTTATGATTTCTTTTAATCGTTTAAAATTTTTAGTGACGAATCAATAATACATCTCAATGTGATAAATTAATGGTTTTTTCTCTTAAACTGAACTTACATAAAAGATAAATATGCACATAAAATTACACACATTCTGTATCCGAATCATAGAAACTCCCTGTTTTTTTATTTTTTTTATATTATATTAAAAAAAAAATATCGTTTACATATCACATTGAAAAATACATAACTGTCAAAAATTAGTAAAAACGCAGGTGATATTGCGTTCAAAAACACACTAGAGTAACCTTTTTCATCATTTTAACAACCCGCATGCACATGTACCTACATTAAAAGATAATGCCATTATCAGTTTCAACCCTATCTGATCGGAACTGAGAACAAATGAATATCTGCAAAAATATTACCATCCATACATAAAAGATGAAAGCATCTGCAGAAACGCGGGCCGCCGTTAAAAATAATAAAACCTGGCTCTTATCGCGGAGAGAGATCAGAATCACGGCGCGAACTAAAATCCAAAAATGTCCAACATCAAGAGATTAACTGAAAAATATCTGTTACACCGACACCATTAGAATCACCCTTGGAACGATTAAACAACTCCCGGGAATAACCTGGAACCCCCACCCATTTTAATATCCCCTTTCCGATAGGCTATCACAGTCAAAAAGAGGTGTGGATTTTATACACATTTTTTTTTTTTTTTTAATCAGTTGTCTCATCGAACTGATAAGATAGATAGTATTCCTATCTTGAAATATGGCAACGTCAGCCGCTAATTGCTGGCCTTTAGCAGGGCTATTAAGCAGTAACAGAATACACATATTGAATATGTGCCCCCCTTCAGTACCTTATCTCGGCACTTTAATCGCCATTATTTCTAGTTTTGCTGGAAAAATTGATGTATTAGTGCATATATACTTTTCAGGTTTGAGTACCTGTTCCGAAAGTTCTGAAAAACGATTGCTTTTACAAGAGAGTTCAGGTGCTAATTAATTTCAAACAAAGGATGGGGTTTGATGGAGCGGTTGGCACGTATTTTCTACATTTTTGTTGCGATAGCGGTTTACAATGAAGTCGAGAGAAGAAAAAAATAAAAAAATGATGATTTTTATCAATATAATACAGAATCAGCTTGTAATGGCTTGTTAACGTTTCAGAAAAGAAAAATGAGTCTATTTTTGCGAGAGTTCAATTACTTAAAGGGGTGATGGTCATATGACAGAATCCATGTAATATTTGCTGTAACATTTCATGATGATGAATGGTCAAGGCATATGCTGCAAATAAAAAAAAAAGCGGAGAACCTGCAAATTATTTTACAAACTATTCATATCTTGGTTATAAGAAATCCTTATTACATTTGAAAGCCTGATACAGCTGGGTATTTGTATTACATTTAGTTATTAATATATCTAATGATAAATAACAGAAAATTGAGAGAAAAAAAGGAAATAATATGAAAAAAAAACCATAATAGATCTCGTACGATAATCTTGACTAGAAGTCATTATTTCTATGCAATAAAATCACAAGAAAAATAAAAGTGCAGTAAAAGGCTTAAAGTTCTTGAAAGATTTTTATTCATATTTTTTTTTTTTTAACGATACAATATATTCTAAATGAATAAAAATTATGCATATTCGATTCTTTTCAAAAGACAAGGCCAGCTATAATTTATTACTAGGATTTCTTACAAAATTTTAACATCTTGAACGGAAAACGGTATGTTAACAGCTCAATGGTCCTCAACATCACGATTTTATGAACTTTCAATTAAAATAGGTAAACCAAATTTAACCTTTAAGAGGGCCCGCTTTATTGTTTTTTTTTCTTTTGTGGGGGTAAGTGCGTGTTGTATTTTCTACGACACAGAAATGAGGCCATTCAAATGATTCAAGATATTTCCAAATATTACTAAAAAACACATAAAAAAAACCATTTATACATATCAGAAGTAAAAATTAAAGTTTAATTTCGGCACCATATTATGAGAATAAAGTGTAAGAAATATCACGTTTGCCGCAAAATTTACAGAGTCCCACTCGTTGACACATTTACAATATTTTTATGGTATTGTTTCTTCCTATATCATCAGGGAAAGAAGGTATTCTGTAAATGAAAAAAAAAAAAGGGGGGGGGATGGGCATTATTTTGTGGAAAATAACATTTTGTAACGAAAGTTGAAATCCAGTTACTCAAATTCGAAGCAAGAATTTGTGAACATTCTTTAAATCCCCTTGCTAAAGTTTTTGTTTTTCGTGACCTGGTTTTATTTACAAATTACACACTTTAAAACTGTTTTCATGAAAAAGAATGTTACGTAGGGAGCCTATTTTATTAAAAGGAATTTGTGAAGGGGCCTGTTTGATTAAGTTCATTTTTGTGAAGGGGCCCATTTTATTAAATTTATTTTTGTGAAGGGGCCCATTAAATTTATTTTTGTGAAGGGGCCAATTGTATTAATTTTTGTAAAAGGGCCTATTTTATCAAATAGATTTTTGTGAAAAGGTTCTAAATAGGCCCCAAATTTTGCCTGGATCGACCCCTGAAATTGCATATTGCAAGAGTCAGGGATGAGAGCGCTCCAACCCAAATGACCGATTGCTACCACCTAAATTTTAATAATATTTTTCGCGTATTTAATGACAGAATTTTTGAGATTTAATAAATCAGAGTATATTTTTGAGATTTAATAAAGCTATTAAAATTTAGCGGTGAAATTCAACTTTTTGGGTTGGAGCGCTCTCATTCCTGAAAAGTATTTAAAATAAGATAGTAATTAAGATTATGTTGATCAAATAATCCTGTCATTAATTTTAAAAAAAGTACGTATTTTGAATTTTTATACGGTTCCTGGGTCCTAATATTAGCAATCTTGTATTATTTTCTGCTAAAGCATATTTATAATCATTTATTCTTCCTCTTTGCACTGAAATATTTTAGTGAGCCTGTTGTTTTTGTGTCGCTTCTTTGTTTAATTACGGGAGAACAATTACGACAATACTCATTATCACCATAAAGTAAAGAAAATATACTTAGACTTCTATCCGATTAACCTACAAAAGACAACCCTCTATCGTGAGAAGGTATTCTTTATTCGACAAGTAATGCATCCAGAAAAGCTTAAAAAAGCAATTAAGTGTACATTCTATTGTGTCATCTTCGAGTGACACTTGACAAGACGTTATGCAAAAGTCATGAAAAAAATACACCAGTCAAGTAAACAATACCCAGCAGTTACCTATTCTATTTTTTAATAATCTGAAATATTTTGTTCGATTTTAGCGCAAAATATAGTGTTTCACTTACTCTGTATTGAATATCTTAATTTCCTGTATTATTAGTAAAATATATTTACTTCCCTCTGGCAATTTATTTTCTTTCTTTAATAGTAAATTAAAAATTAAAATACTTGCTTATCCTATATCGTAGCATGAAAAGGGGTTGTCAATTGTTCAGATAACTTAATAATCAGAATTTCTGGTCAAAAAACGAAAATATGAATTTATTCGTTTCAGTTATTAAATATGCTTTTGTGATCTTTCAGTTTTAATTTAGTAGCTATTTGTATGTTGCAAAATACATATTACGAAAGTCAGGTATGAGAGCGCTCCAACGCAAATGACCGATTGCTACCAACTAAATTTTAATGGTATTTCTCGCGTATTTAAATACAGAATGTCTGAGATTTAATAAAGCAGAAAATACTATTAAAATTTAGCGGTGAAAATCAACCTTTTGGGTTGGAGCGCTCTGATTCCTGAAAAGTATTTAAAATAAGATAGTAATTAAAATTATGTTGATAAAACAATCCTGCCATTAATTTTCAAAAAATGACGTATTTTGAATTTTTATACGGTTCCTGGGTCCTATATATTAGCACTCTTGTATAATTTTCCGCTAAAGCATGTTTATAATCATTTATTCTTCCTCTTTGTACTGAAATATTTTAGTGAGCCTGTTGTTTTTGTGTCGCTTCATTGTTTAATTACGCGAGAACAATTACGACAATACTCATTATCACCATAAAGTAAAGAAAATATACTTAGACTTCTATCCGATTAACCTACAAAAGACAGCTCTCTATCGTGAGAAGGTATTCTTTATTCGACAAGTAATGCATCGAGAAAAGCTTAAAACAGCAATTAAGTGTACATCCTATTGTGTCATCTTCGAGTGACACTTGACAAGACACATTATGCAAAGGCACCGGTCAAGAAAAAAATACCCAGCGGCTACCTGTCCTTTTTTTTTACTACTCTCTGAAGGGTTCTATTATTGAACTTTTATTTATTATAATCCTTCTCCTTTTCCTCTTAATAGCAGTATTTTATGTCATTTTGTATAACATCTTATCGTAATTAAGTGCAAATAAGGTACTGAAAAGAAATATTGATTCTTAGAACAAAAAAGGGAAATTTCCTCATCAGGAAAAACATTCGATTTCATTGATTACCAATGTGAAAAATTCACCACTCATCTAGATGCATATAAATACCGCTATCACCCCCCTCCCCTCCAAATGCGAACATTGTTTCTTGTTTTGCTTTCATTTAATTTCCAATTATTAACACGAGACCGGTGAAAATTAAACGTAGATTGATTCAGTCGCATATTTCTTCTTCTTCTTTTTTTTTAATTTTTTACTCATTGTTCATGTTTCTTCCGGTATTTTTTTTTTTTTTTTGTTTAAAAAAGGAGAATCTGAATTAGATTTTTAGCACGATATGAGGATCATTAATTTATTTTAATTTAAAAAGACTCGTGTCTTGAGGGATGGAAGAGGGCCTCAAGACTAATTCGGTTTCTTCCCTAATTGAAGAGTTTCATTGCAAAGTAGAAAAGGACACGGAGATAACAAGCAAGGAAGAAGAAGAGAAAAAAATACATTTCTCTTTTCTTCCTAAAAGATGAGCTAAATCAAGGTAGTTTATTATTTCGAAATTCGATGAAATTAGCGCGCTAGAATGCTACGATGAGTTCAAGTTTTTTCTAGAATGCGTCATTTTTTGCCAAAAGTTTATCGAAGCGGACTGTCTTTCTGATTGATAAACCATATAGAGCAAGAAGAAAGGATAATCAAAGATAATTAACATTCGAATAACATGCTCCAAGTTCAAATCAAGTAAAAGAAAAACGAGGCAGATTAAAAAACAAATCTAACGCATTTATTGTTTTGGACATAAAATTTAATATAGTTTCTTTGATAGGCAATGTAATAAAACTGCTCTATCTAATTAAAAGGCTTGGGTAATTTGAACCGGAATTTTGAAAAGATTGAAGTCGAAAGCCGATTATACTTCTAAAGCAATTGCTCGGATTAGTATTTTTTAAGGCAGAGGTCATGGAAGTCTTTCTCTCTCTTTTTTTTTTTAAATGAGAAAAAAAGTAATGCAGCTAATGAGTGGTATTAAACGGAAAGAAGAAATAGGTATTTTTATTTACAACTTATTCTCCTAATTTGTATGAAATAGGTTTTTATAAATTGCTTTTTTTTATTGATTTGTTTTGTATTTGTATACTATATGGCTTAATATTCAGTTATGTGTGTGTTCAATTATTTAGAAAAATGAATTAGAATATAAATCCCAGGTATTACTTTTAAAGATTTTTCTTTTCAAACTAATTATAATTCCGAAAAGAAATGAATCAAATTTAACATATGAGTGTTTTTATCTGGGCAAGATATCTTAAGTTTTTAAAATAAATATCTTTCTAAGTTTTTAATAATCATTAACTAGAGAAATATTAAGCCGTTTTGTAAAAGTAGGGTTTTCTTAAAAAGTGTAAATTTATATTTAAGTGATTATTCCGGCTGATTCTCTAAATAGCTAGTTAGCCAGCGCATGCTCTGTTTGAACTGTCCACTTCTGAACTGAAACGAAGTAATCTATTGTTGGTGTTAGAATTCTTTAGTTTAGATGTATCGCCTCGAATGGCGCTTAATAGATTTTTTATGTTCCGTTTTGTTATTAAATGTTTGTTTGTGCCGTAAAGAATGTTGATTATTTGTCGAATTAGATACACTGAACCCACCGATGCTAGATTTGATTTATAATGAATATTTCGATTAAGTAGAAAAGAATAGAATGATGTTATACCAGGTCATTCAAAATATCTGGCACTAGTATTCCCTGGTGTCCCGCGTAAATCAGAGCTCCAAATGCTCTGGATACCACTAATTCCTTACAGTTTATTAAGCTATCCTTAATCGTAGATATTTTTGCATTAGATAAGGCCAGAAAGATTACTTTAAAATACTATTGTCTAGAGCATTTGGAGCCCCGATTTACGCGGTATACCTGGCAACACTATCTGACACGAAAAACTCTGAAAATTCTTAAAATTCAAGGTATGATAATTCGGTAATTTTCGGTCGTAAAATAATGGAAATTTCTTAATCTTCTTCTTATATGCAATCAATATTTTTCTAAACACGTTATGGGAAAAGAGTACCTTATAAAAGAATAGATTTCGTACTTTAATATGTATACAGCTCCTTGGAAACAAATACCATATCTAAAAGCTGTAACATGTTTTGTATACTTTTTTATAAGAAGCTGTGCATATATAACTTTATCACTTTGGGAGGGGAGTGGGGTTTGCCACTTGATATCTTAAGATATCTGGGGGGAGGGTTGCTTTTTGTTATCGTTATCATTTTTTATCCAACCAAACTTTTCTTTTTTCAGTAACTTTTTCTTTACATCAAAATAGTCTGTTACCTTTTTTTATTATTTTTTTATATGTTTTTATCAAAATTCAAAGCTATTATTAAAGCCATTACATGTTTTTAAAATCATTTTATTCCAAAATTTGGAATACTCCAATGTTTGTCATTCCTGTTCTTCTACTATATGCGAATATAATTCGTTGTTAGAGAAATGAGGAGTATAATATGAAGGAAATGATACCTGCGTTTACCAGTAAAGAAAGTAAACGAATGTTGCCCACTGTTTTGTTGATAAGCTCTGCTTTTAACCTCTCCGGGGAGGGGGAAGTGCAAGAAGACAATATTACTGTTGAATGCATTATTTAACAATAAGCTATTATTAAATACTTTTAAATAGTAACTAACTCTTTTACATGTTATTTGATATAAATTTATTTCACGTATTAATATTTTATTGACTTCTTGAATCCATAAAGTATGCAATTAATAAATGTATAATCATGTGTGTATATAACTGCATACGTATATAAAAAAAAGAAAAATAATGTAAAAATAAAATAATTTTTAGACATTGATAACGATATCATCGGGTAGGGGGAGGGGTGGGGTCGCCAAATGATAACGTATGATATCGCAAGGGGGGGGGGGGTCAAAATTAGCAAAATGTTGATAACGTTATGTATGAATGGCCCCTAATTGTAAGTGATTGGACGAGATTACAATCCAATTTGAATCATCTAGTATCTATATATCTATATTATAAAGGACAAAAGTGTTCGTGCGTAACGCTAACGTCATTTTGACGATTAAATTTAATTGTTACTGTAATTTTTTTTTCACTTCTAAACATTACACATTTTCAATTTTTCTACCTTCGAATAGTGAATAAAATGTTCTTTCAAATACAATTTGTTTTAAATCTATATCAAACTGTATTGCAATTTACTCAGTTTTTACTATTTTCAAAATAATTTTCAATCATGACGTTTTTCTTTAAATCAATTTCCAATCGAAGCAGACGATTACGAAAGATAATACTTAAATTAATGCAATAATAAATTTGCACTTAAATTAATATAAATAGCTCAGCACTTGTTTCTAACATATATTCATAACTAAATCAAAGCATTCATCAAGAATTAAACAATAAAATATAAATAAAACACAAATTTAAGATATGTATTTGAACTATGCAGCTCAAACCGATAAAATGATCAAAATCAAAAAGGTTGATTGTAAATATTGATCTATAGTCAGTTCTTCGGTTGTTAATGCCTGGTGCGAGGCCAATACGAAAGTATCGCTTTTAATACAGTTTCAAAACTTTATTTAAACGCGTAACTGCTGTTTTTCATATAGATATATTTTTTCGTATTGTTAGTGGACATTCTAAAAAGGATGTATTAAATTTAAAAAAAAATCTATTAGAGTTATCAATTTAAAAAAATAGTTTTCGAGTATATTCTGTAACCCGGAAAGCTCAGGTTTATCCCCTTGTATGTAATAAAAAGTTAAATGGCTCAGAATAAAATTACCTTTCAAATTACGTTTTTCGAGCGTCGCTAACTCATCGTATAAAAGTATTAAATTTAAAAAATCTATTAGAGTTATCAATTAAAAATAAACGGTCAAGTGCGAGTATTACTCGCGCTCAGAGGGTTCCGTACAATAAATCTATGAATTATTAATTGTATTATTTAAAAAAAATCGTTGCTAAAAGAATAATAAGACTTTGTAAAAAACTATACAACGTAGGGTTGAGTATAGCTGTATATATACAAGAAAAGTATGAATGGATATACCATAAAAGTTCAAAGAGATATGAAGCCTAAATAATAAATATTTCTATTCTGTATAACTCTTTTTTTAAATCTTATCCTAATCTGTTCTTTTGATGAACTTAATTCGGTACTGACAATAAAAGTGTTGCATATTTAAACTTCATTTGGCAATTAATAAATTTAAATTCAGCGTAGTAATAATTTTTTCTGTTTACAGTGTAGCTGAAACAAAACCCTTATTCAAAGTTTAAACGGCATTGTGCTAAGCGCTCTTCGAAAGGGGGTCGCAAAGTTGCTACGCCGCTTTTGTTCGTGCCGCGATTTTCAAGATAAGTTTTTAATTAACTTTTAAAGACATGGGAGGCGCATTGAGATATCTAGGGAAACTAGTCACGAATCCCGTAGTAATCATGTCATTAATTCTAATTAAATTAGTCTGTTTTAACAATTTGACATTTATTGTTTTTATACTGCTACTGGGCATTGCATTACACAAACATATTATTAAAAAGTTTTAACCCATGCTTTAAAAGCCGATGGTACATAGAGTACGCCGCCACTGTCATTATGTATGTCCAAACCGTCCGTGTCTTATAGGGTTAATATCTCGGGCAATTACCGACGATTTGTTTCGAAAATGATTATCAACAATGCTTTTATACTTCTGCGATGATTGGTGCTTCCAGCTCTCCTCAACATTTGCTGAATGCCCGCAAATCGAAATTTGTGTGTAACGGAAAATTGCGCTTTTCTCAAAAACTTTGTGACCAAGGGTAATCCCTATTTTCCTGCAAAGTTTAATTTAACATCTACTACCTCTAATTTTTTTCATAATTTTAGTTTCAGTATTCGGAAATAGAGGTAGGGAAACATAATTTTGCACTATATTTTTGACGATACTCTGAAAATATAATACCTAAAATAAAAAGAAATGTATTTTTGTCTTCAGCGTTACGAAAGCTTTCACACGATACCCCACACAATATACAAAGAAAAGATTATTTTTTTCAAGTAACTTAATTAGCCCCTCTACACTTTTCCTAAATATATTTGTGAATGTTTAATAATCTGTAAATACGTGGGTCAATAGTCTTTATTACTTCCTCCAATTTGAACTTTCCACGTTACATAGTTTTCGTTTAAAATGGCTGTGACAGACAGACTCAGGAGTGATCTTATAATGGTTCCGTTTTTACTTTTTAATTATAGGTTAATTGGATAGAAGACTATTTTCTTTACTTTATGGTGATAATGAGTATTGTCGTAATTATTCTCGCGTAATTAAACAGTGACGCGACACAAAAATAACTGACTCACTAAAATATTTCACTGCAAAGAGGAAGAATAAATGCTTCCTTATAAACATATTTTAGCAGAAAAAAAACACAAGGTTGCTATATTAGAACATAGGAACTGTATAAAAATTCAAAATGTGTAACTTTTTGAAAATTAATGGCGGGATTATTTCATCAACATAATCTTAATTCCTATCTTATTTTAAATATGCAATATACAAATAGCTATTACATTAAAACTGAAAGACCACAAAAGCATATTTAATAACTGGCCTAGTAAATGCATGTTTTCGTTTTTTTCGTTGAAAAATTCTGATTTTTGATGTATCTAATCAATTAACAATCCGTTTATTATTGTTATCTACCCGCTGTTTATCCTATCCGCTAAGTAATAATAAAGTGTTTTAATTTTTTTAATTTACTATTAAAGAGAAAAAAAATAAATTGCCACAGTCACGATCAGTGAATAATATATCTCTACTAATAATACAGGGAATTAATTAAGATATTCAATACAAGTGAACCACTATATTGCGCGCAGAAATGGAACGAAACATTTCAGAATAATAAATAATATAATAGGTATCTATTGAGTATTGTTTACTTGACTGGTGTTTTTTTTTCTTCATGACTTTTGCATATGGCTTTTGGATGACTTTTTTTCATGACATTTTGAGCTATCGTGAAAAGTGTCACTGAAAGATGACGGAATAGGATGTATACGCTTAATTGCTCTTTTAAATTTTTCTCGATGCAACTTGTCCAACAAAGAGTATATTCTCACAGTAGAAAGCTGAGAGGTACACTGCAAAAAATAAATTTTTGATTTTACAGCATTATACTGGCAGCTAGGGTGACAGTATAATGCTATAAAATTAACAATTATACCGTTAAATAACAATAATAAACCGTTAAATAAACAGTAATATACCGCTAACTTAGAAATATATGGTATTTTTCTGCGTTCTCATTTATAAATCGGTATAATACTGTTTATTTAAGGTTTGTTACTGTTAATTTTACAGTATAATATTCGAACTCCAGCTGCCAGTATTATACTGCAAAATCAACAATTATTTTTTACAGTGTAGGTATCTTTGTACGTTAATCGTATAGAAGTCAAAGGATATATTTTTTTTTTACTTTATAGTGATAATGAGTATTACAGTAACTGTTCTTGAGTAATTAAATAATAACATGACACAAAAGTAATATGCTTACCAAAATACTTCGTCTTAAATTATAAGAATAAATGCTTACAAATAGTAGCGAAAAAAAAGCTACCATTATTAACCATGGATTCCCTGTAATCCCATCTCTTATTTCCACCCACACGTCAAATCGGCGTATACTCATAAAATATTGCTATTTTTACGGGAATATTCAAAGGAATTGAGAGATAAATTGAATATAACTGTATGAAAACTTCAAAATTTTCTAAACGACGTGTATTGAATGAGCGCTTCTTACCACCTACATGTCGTTCCGACGCCTTAAGTTTCAAACAAGTTGGAAATTGCACGTCAAACGTTGCAAATGTGGTGCGTTCGTACTATAACTAGTTTTATAAACATTTTTTGCACCGCATATTGTACGGAAGTGCACTCCATAAGTGCCTATCAATTTCATTCTGTTCGAAAGGCTGTAACATCATTAAAATGCACTTGAAATAATTTTTTCCCATTGGCCGTAATGTAACGGAAAACTTTTGACTGTCCCTGTAATTAAACTATACATCCGATTTTCATAAAAATTGAAATGAATCGGTGAAATTTTGCAACAATAATACATTTAAAATTTCAGACCATTCGGTTGGGTAGTTTTCGCTCTGTTATATGTGGACAGACAGACAGAGAGAAGGACCGAACGGCGCCTATAGGTGCTACGTATTTATATAATTACGAACACACCTAAAAACAAACCAGCTCAAATTAATGTGGTTGTGATATTGAAAACTTTAAAAAAATTACACGTCGAATTGACGTAGAAGGTGGTAATCCGGGGTTAAAGACGCATCTTCGCTCTAAATTTTTTGGTTATTCAAATATTTGATCAAGTAACAATCTGGTTGATGTTATCGACGAGACAATGATAGTACTTTAAATTTTTGAATTGACTATTAAGGAAAAAAAGATAGATTGCGAGAGTGAAGAATGGTGAATATTTTCTCTTCATAACAAATAAATAAATAATAAATGATATGGTATAAAAAATTTAATTTAGTACAAGTGAAACATCAAATTATGTGGAGGAATCGAACGAAATACTTTAGAGCAGTGATTTCCAAACTATGGTTTGCGGGCGATGTTTAAATGGGCTGCGAAATGCTCGATCAGATCTTCAGAAAATATATTACAAAATTTATCTGCTGTAAAAAATAATATGAATTAGAGATCGACCGAAAATTCGGTTTCGTTTTCGGCCAAAAATCTGAGTTTCACCGAAAATTCGTTTTCGGCGAAAATGCTGCTGAAAATTGCGCCGGACAGAAAAATGACCGAAACTATCTGTATTCCAAAAATATCGTTTCTTCCTTCGGAAATTTTCAATATTATTCATCGATTTGAGCGTATCGACTCAAATAAGACTATTTATTGCTATGAACTTCATTGTTTATATTTATCAGTCATGACTGACTCAAGACATGACTGTAAACTATAAAGCAAGCAATGCATATATATGACTAAACTTTTTCATGTTCTCATTAAAAGCTGCAGACTTAACGGTAATAGAAAATTATTAGTTTGAAACCGCAGAAGTATTTCGAATACTTTTTGAGAAAGTTCTAGTATAACAGATGATCATTTACAAAAATCATTATAAAAGATAAATCGAGGTGTGTGTACCTTACCTAAAAATAAATGATATTCGTATAATTAGGAAATCTTTCTGCGTCGTTGAGGCATTAATTACGTTATATTTTATATCAATATAAAAAGTTTTAGGTCCAAGGCACAGAGACCCAACTTGGGCCACACGTGTAATTAATTAATAATTACTTATATTGAATAAATACGTATAATTAATTAAAAATTATGGATATTTAATGAATAAGTATAATTAATTAATAATTATGGATATTTATGTATGTATTAATTACTTTAAAAAATATGGTGCATTTTCGTTTTCGTTTTCGGCCGAAAATAGGAAGATCATCGATATTCGATTTCTGTTTCTGTTTCGGTCGATCTTTAATATGAATACAATATGGTGAATCTTTAAAGGAAAACTGTCATAAAGAAATGTGGGTAATTAACTTCATGAACTGGCAGTGTTTTATAAAATATTGTGTAGGAGCGACTTGAGGCTACAATTAACAAATTTCAACTTTGATAGAGATTATCTCCATTGGTGCAAAAGAATGCTATAAATTACATTAATTTCTAAACTGTATATTTTTTTACAATACAACTGTTAGAAAACATACTTTTCAATGCTTAGTAAAATAAAGTTGCATTTTATTACCAAACCTCTTTATAATTATTATTACGTTTTTTCACATTAGGGATACCAATAACTATTTTCGTATCTATATATATACTGTACGATAGCCTCCATTTTCCCAAGGCTAGAGCACACAAAATGTGTCATACATGCACAATACAGAGTGTCCCAAAACGATTGGAATACACTTTAACCCTTTATACCCCGACTGTACTTTAAAGTACCATTAAAATAACTTGTTGTAAAATCATTTAATACATCGATTATTGCTATATTATTATTATGTTTTATATTATTATTAAGTTATATTATTATTATGTTTTTTATATAATTATTACATTACTATTAAATTACATTATCAGTGATCTATTCAATCTCAGAAAAATGCACTCTAAAAACTTTTAATAAATTCACTTAAAATTGTCTTCCAAATTTCAATCACCACATTCCCTTTCCTCATTCTAAAATAATAATAATAATAATAATAATAATAATAATAATAATAAAATGAATAAATGAAAAATAGAAAAATTGCTACGATTATCATAAAGTTAATATTACAGTAAAACTTAAGAATTCAAATAAAATAAAAGGGTAATTCTTTGGGAATAGTGGCGAAAATATTTTATAATGTTGTCATATATTATGTAATTTAAAGTAAAAGTGTAAAGGTTTTCTCTTATATTATTATTTATTTTTTCTGTTTCCTGAAAAGGTATTAAATAAAAACTATAAAAATAGTTAAGGGTGTTCTTAAATCTAAAAGAGCAACTTTCTGACATAAGTTTTAATTCATTTTTGTTCGAAAATGCATGAAACTAGCTGGTATTGTTGTTCAGAAACTATTTAATCGAGCTGTTTTTCCAGTTTTTTTTTTGCAAACGCAGTACTTCTTTCAGAAAATAATGTCAAAGTCGGCGTTTTGAACCGAATTTCCGCGCGAGAGAAGAAAGAGACTCAAGAACGTGCGAAAAACGCGTTTATCACGTGATCAAAATTCCTTATAACTCAATAGGTAATTGATTGATCAAAAAATGGAAAAAACAGTTCAATTCCAAATCGCTTCCATGGCCAGACTTTCCAATTTTATACATTGCCGTTAAAAAATGAATTTGTAAATGTGTCAAAACGTTTTACGCTTGTTGAGCAGAACAGTTAAGAACAGCCTTAAAGGGTTTTAATAAACTGTTAAATTTCCGTTAGATTATCATTCAATTCTTTTCTTCTACTACAATTAATAAAGTAATGTTTTTAAAGAAATTAAAATTTTAAATTCTGTTTAATAAGTATGTGTGTGTGTATGGGGGGGGGGGGGGGAGTATTATTATTATTATTTATTTAATTTTTTTTAATCAGGTTTTAGCTATATTAACTTTGTAGGACGAGGAAAGGAAAGGAGGTTATTGAAATCTGGAAACGTATTTTAAATGAATTTATTTAAAAAGTAGAAATCCAAGTTTTAAGATCTGTGAAGGATCTATTTTTCTGAGATTGAAATTTGTAAAAGACACAGATAACTGATAAAATAAAATAATATAATATAAAAATAATGTATTATTATATTATTATACCTCTTTTATTACACATTACAATAATGCTCTTTTGACAGTTTTTCTATTAAAGCGGAAACTTATGCGAATATATAAATGACATATAAATACATAAAAAGTTGTCACAGATAATGTTTAGAATGGGAAAGCTGATAATCCACTAAAATTAGAATATTATCCATCACTTACGTAAAATGCAGTTTCAATAAAAAACACAGAAAAATAGAAAACACAGAGAATTTACATCTCTTTAACGGAAATAGAAAAAAAAAAAAAAAAAGATAATAATTGATGCAAATAAATAAATAAACAATAAAATAAAATAAAATAAAATAAAATAAAATAAATAAATAAATAAAAAGTCACATGATCAAATATACTCACTGGTAATTACTGGTATTTACGGTCAGATACGGTATTAAAAGTTACTGTGATTTACGGTCAGATACGTTCTTGAAAATTTCTGTCATTTACGGCCTAATACAGTCTAATTAGATAACAGTACGTACTGTAATATCACAGAAAAATGCTGGAATCTGTGCTACTAGTCTTTTCCCGTAATTCAACGGGGAAAATTTTATCAGTGTTACGTGCAAGATAAAAAAAAAAGTAAAAATTTTTACTACCTAAATTTGAAAAAAAAAAAAAATAAATAAATAAAAGTAAAAATAAAAATAAAAATAAAATACAATTTCGGGCATCTTCTGATGCAATCTTTTTAACTTATCTTAACATGATACTAATTTTATGTTAAACATAAAATCAAAATATGTCTTTCGTTTCGGGATTTCAGTTTAACGCCTAAATGCCGTTTCTCATATCTGATCTTATGATTAATCTTTTTTTCATACTTTTTAATTTGTACTGGGCAATCAGTGATAAACATGTCACTAGTTACTTTATGTTAATGTAGCAAGCCGTCCATTGTTGAGGGAAGAAATCGTCCTTTAAAATTATTTTTAACCTCTTCAGACACGAAGGTAAAATTAACACTGCGAATACTCATTCATTTATTTTGAACAAACAAAAAGACACCATAGATGACAGAAGAAGCCTTTTTTCTGAAATTGATACTTTATGGGGCTGGTAACTTAGGTTCCCAAATACGGATCTAAAATGACTAACTCCCTTAAAATACCGATTCAATTATTGATAACCTAAATTACACAGTAACAAGTTGAAGGCCTTTAATTAATTGAAGGATCTGCAAATCCTCAAAATGTTTTATTGTAAAACGTTTAAGTTAATTATGAAAATTTGTTACTTTCTTGAACATACTGTCTGGGATGCATTTTGCAAACTCAGATGATAATAACACTTATTTTATCAGGAAATAAGCACCAGTGCTACCATTTATTGGTTTTGATCCAAAGCCAAAAACATTCAGCCATATAGAAGTAAAGTAAAAATGTAAAAAAAATCAAATACAGTAAAACCTCTCTAAAGCGACCACGTTCCATGCTAATAAAAATTGGTCGCTCCCAGAGGTGATCTCTTAATGGGGATCATGTTTAAATCTAGATTTTAATTATTGAAAAAAGGTAACAATTAACGTTACTAAAATTTATTTTTCACATTAGGAGAAAATATAAAAATTTAAGTATCAAAACAAAAGTTAATTACATAAGTTAATTACTGCAGAGTTTAAAAAATGAATACATTGACGTTTGCTTTGATTTTACGGCCTTATCTCTTATGACTTTTATTTCCAAGCCCTTTCGAAATTCAGTAAATAAATGATTTTTTTTTTTTTGGAAGGAAATAAATAATGATGATTTCATTAATTTATCTATTTCTTTGAGAGTTTCTCGACAGAATTTGTCATCAGAGTTAAATTCATTGCTTAAAAAGGCACAAAGAGGTTTAAACACTTAAAAGTTACCGGAATAAAAAAAAAATCTAAACTTAGTTTCGAAGTCTGCGCTCCCCGGAATTATTTTTCTAATAAAACCTTCTTCAAGCGACCTGGAAAAAACGGAATTTGTTTCATTTTCTTCAAAGAAATGGGTCGCTAATGGGGGGAGTTCAACTGGGATGGTCTCTGAATGGAGGTAAAATTAGTATTGAGCCTATGGGAACAAATTTCGTTCCATGAAAAAAATGGTCGTTCAGGGAGGTTTCACTATAGTTTAGTTTATATCCTCTTCGGTTAGGAAGTATCACATGTGATACTTCAGAACTGAGGAGGATAAAGTCATTAAATTGAGCTACAGTTTTAAAGCAAATTTAATTCAAAAGTACATTTGTTTTTCTATTCGATGACGTAAAAATTGAAATTATGCGACATTTAAAAGTAATGTATGGGCGATAAAAAAAAAAAAAAATAGAAATTGATTTTTTGCATCGTCCAAAAGTCGCCTACACATTTCTGATAGAAAAGTCCGCAGCGAAAGAAACAGAACTTCGTCGCAACCAAATGCCAAAGGGGATGAAAGTGAAATAATTTCACCACAGGATAAAAATAAAAGGTACAATCTGCAACTATGTATTACATTTTACCAACCATATTTTTAATAACATTCATTTGATATTTTTTGTTTCACAAAAACATTAACACTTACAACGCAGGTGTGCGTATATGTGTAAATTTGCATCTATAATTGATAGCAAATGACTAATGCATTAAAAAAAAAATGTATAGCTCAATCAAAACTTCGATAAATATAGTGTTATATACAGAATCAGTTTTCAAGCACTCCAATTATGTATGATTTGTCATGCAAGGTCATTCCCACTAAAACTTGCAACAAAGTCTACAAAATCGGAATGTAACACGCAATTTTTCGATTGAATTTATCCAACCTGCAATTTAAGTCGGTAATATAGATTACGATGAAAATCCGATATCAGTTCCAAACTTATTTATTCAATATGAGAAGAGATGGTATGTTTACGTGTGTTCTGATTATATCGGATGGTATGTGGCGGTATTTTTAATATATTTCATTTCAGAACTCTATAATTTACTCTTATACTTTGTATAAGAAAATGCAGCATTAACGACGATTTAAGTAGTGGAAGGATGCTTTAAAAATATGTCTAGTTCCTTAGTGGAATACCAATTTAACAAATTAAGCATTACCGTATTCAAATTACTTTTTTTTTTCATTTTTGCTTGAAATGTCATTCTGTTGATTAATAGCAAGCATAATTGGCAGCTATTAGAGTGATGCAAAAGTTCTGTCGTATTTTAATACCCGTAAAATTTTAATACCTGATAATTTAACAAAATACGACAGAACTTTTGCATCAACCCGTTACAGGGTGTCTGTCCACTCTAAACGGTGTACTGACCTAAGCCGTTAGGCATATACATTTTCAATTAAAAAATGTTTTAAATATGAGGTAAATAAATATTTCAAAAGTTGCTTAAAGCTGGAAGGATTTTTTAAAAATATGTCTAGCTTCTTAATGGAATACCAATTTAACAAATTAAATGTCTACGTATTCAAATGACTCTTTTTTAATTTTTGCTTGAAATGTCATACTGTTGATTAATAGCAAGCATAATTGGCAGCTATTAACTTAATGCAAAAGTTCTGTCGTATTTTACCTAATAGGTCAAATTATCAGGCATTAAAATACGACAGAACTTTTGCATCAACCCGTTACAGGGTGTCCACTCTCAACGGTGTACTGACTAATTCCTAAACCATTAGGCATATACATTTACAATTAAAAAATGTTTTAAATGAGGTAAATAAGTATTTCAAAAACTGCTTAAAGCTATTTTTAAGGCTGGAAGGAGGCTTTAAAAATATGTCTAGCTTCGTAGTGAAATACCAATTTAACAAATTAAGCATCATCGTATTCAAATTACTTTTTTTTCATTTTTGCTTGAAGTGTCATGTTGTTGATTAATAGCAAGCATAATTGGCAGCTATTAGGCTGATGCAAAAGTTCTGTCGTATTTTACATAATAAGTAAAATTATCAGGTATTAAAATAAGACAGAACTTTTCCACAAACCCATTACAGGGTATCCACTCTCAACAGTGTACAATGGCTAAATCCTAGTTAGGCATAGGCATAGACTTCAAATTACAAAAATGTTTTAAATAGGGTAAAGAAGTATTTTAAAAGCGATTTGGGTCAATAAAAATATTTCTTAAAAAATTACGAAACTTAAATTTTCATACGGCCTATAGTTGAGAGTAAAATTAACATTACAATATAAATTTGAAATCTATTTTCATTCTGACATATTAAAGAAAAATATACACTCGTACTAAAAATATAAGCTAAGAAATAACAGAGTTTTTGTTAAATGAAATGATAACAAGCAACAGTTGCAATTCTTCACAAAATGATACATATTTTAAAATGCTATTAGATTATGTAATCTAAAACTTAATTACTAAAAATTAGAGTTATCTCTAAACATGCTCAAAGTGACTCACTTCGGCTGGGATTGGGGGGGACCGTATAAAAATTTTAATTTCGTAACTTTTTAAGAAATGTCTTTATTGATCAAAAAAACTTTTAAAACATTTTTTTTTACCTTTTTTAAAATATTTTTTTTTATTGGAACTATAGACTATAGGTCTATGACTAACGGTTTAGAAACTAACCATTGGACACCGTTGAGAGCTGACACGTTGTATATTAAGGGGTCGATCCCGGAAAATTTTGAGGCCTATTTAGGGCCCCTTCACAAAAATTCATTTAATAAAACAGGCCTCTTCACAAAATTCCTCTCTATAAAACAGGCACCTTCACAAAATTCTATTCCATAAAAACACACACTTCATTAATTATTTTCATATTGTTAGATTATAAAATGTGTATTTACAAAGAAAACAAGTTCACAAGAAATGAAAACTTTAGTAGAAGGGCTTAAAGAAATCATTATTAACAAATGCTTGGTTTCGGATTTCAGTAACTAGATTTCATATTTCATTACAGAATTTTATTTTTCACAAACATGTAATAAATTTCACAAAAATAACTTTTCTTTTCACGGAAATATAATAAATTTCATAAACTAGCTTTTATTTTTCACCAAATAGGCTTCCTGCATAAACCTCTGATATTGCAACTATTGTCAAGCCTTAAGTTTGCAGATCATTAAAGCCTGCTGCATTAATCATGGCTGGAGAAAAAAAAAAAAAAAAAAAAAAAAGCAATTGCATTCAGTCATTAGAATCATCCATTGATTTCATTAAATTTGCAATTTGTCCGTAAAATTTTATTTTTGATTTTTAGTCAATTGTCTTTAATTATTTAAACCAAGCCTCGAAAAACTTTTACAGCAATCGATTAACTCTTTCAGGGGCAAAGTACTTAGCTGTTGCGAAAATGTTAAAATAATTGATCGACACCAGGATTTGCGAGCAAATTTTTATAAAAATGAGTGAAAGGTTTTCTTCGCGCACTTTATAAAAAAGAAAATTTAATTCCAATGTTCTGGTGCCAATGAGGTATTTGGAAATTAAAATTAAGTAGTATATATAACGGGTGGTACCAATTGAAACACTCCAACTCTGACCTTTCTATATATCGAACCTCAGTGTAAAGGCTTCAAATTTTGTGTACATACACTATTAGTCCAAGAGCTGTTAAACATTTTAGGGAAGGTATTTGAGGCACCCTGAAAATTTGTGCAACACTTCTTTTGTAATGCCTGAATACAAAATCGAATGTCTGGCTGAAGGATCGTGGCCCAAAACCTGTGCCAGACAAAAAATGGCACTTGACACGTGTCTGGCACAGTTTTTGTGCCGACTAAAGTGTCTGTCATTTTCAAAATACTTTTTTCTAAGCATAAATATTATTGTGCCTCAATCTCAGTGTGCCTCAAATACCTTTTTAGGGTAGTCAAAAAATGGCACTTGACACGTGTCTGGCACAGTTTTTGGGCCGACTAAAGTGTCTGTCATTTTCAAAATATTTTTTTCTAAGTATAAATATTATTCTGTTTCAATCTCAGCGTGCCTCAAATACCTTTTTTGGGTAGTGTCAAAAAATGGCACTTGACACGTGTCTGGCACAGGTTTTGGGCCACGATCCTTCAGCCAGACATTCGATTTTGTATTCAGGCATTACAAAAGAAGTGTTGCGCAAATTTTCAGGGTGCCTCAAATACCTACTCAAAAATGTTCAACAGCTCTCCTACTATATTCAAGATATGGGGAAACGGATTATGCAAAAAAAGTTAGTTCCGGTAACATCGATAGATGGCGCTGTACAACAGAAAATGGGGGGAAAAGGCAAAAATAATAAGAAATCCAAACACATGGGAAATAAACTTTTTTCCTTTTAATTTCTATTGCCTTAATGAGGAAAAAAAAAAAAAACTAAGTAAATAAGCTTGAACTGCCACTGTAACTGCAATTTCACTTTGTAAGCATAAAACTTTCCATAAACCCATGGTTTGCAGCCATGTTCTGGGTATAAATGAGAATAAAAACTGGGGAGTGGGGAGAATGTTACTTTTTCTGCAAAGCAACTAATTATGCGTTTCTGACAATCTGGCCATTTTGTTCTCCGAATCTTAATCCGTGTGATTTATTGCTGTGGGGACACTTAAAAAATCCTGTTTATCGAGGACTTCTATTAACCTTGGCATACCTGAAAGAAGGTATCAATCATTCTACTTGTCAAGCTGCCCACAGACTGTAGATTATACATCTTCATGAAAGAAATCATATTGAGCAGCATTCCGTGCGTAGATAATGCCCTTGTCACTGAATATTTAGTACATTCAAATAAAGTTTATAGAGATGCAGCTTTTCAGCGTACGGCCAGTTCTACAGCCTATCTATCGGTGGTTTCTGAAACTAATATTTTTTTCGTGTAATTCTTTTCCCCGTGTCTTTAACAGCATGTGCACAAATCACTGAGTAGTTCAATATATGGAGAGGTTGAAGTAAGGGTGTTTTAATTATGGCCACCCTGTATTATACTGAAGTTCTTCAACGGTTTAAGGGTGTTCTCAAATCCTAAATGGCAACTTTCTGACATAAGTTTTAATCTATTTTTGTTCGAAAATGCATGAAACTAGCTGGTGTTGTTGTTCAGAAACTATGTCATCGAGCTGTTTTTTCCATTTTTTTTGCAAACGAAATAGATCTTTCAGAAAAGAGTGTCAAAGTAGGCGTTTTGAACCGAATTTCCGCGCGAAGGAAGAAAAAGCACTCAAGAGCGGGCGAAAAACGTGTTTGTCACGTGATCCAAAACGCTTCTAACCCACTTTGTTCTTTTTCAAATAAATTATGGGTTCTGTGGTCGGTGGGGCATGGCCGCCCTGGCGGGTGAGCGTCGCCCCTTGCGCCTTTTGTGTATGTCCGTCTGCATACGGCCAGACAGGGCTGGACTCACTAACGAGCCCCAACGTGTGGGGAACATACCGGGAGAGACGTTAAGCTCTAAGGGGCAGGCCTAGCCGGCCCTGAGCAGTCTCTCTTAGGCTGCCTAACTCAATAGGTAATTGATTGATCGAAAAATGGAAAAAATAGTTCAATTCCAAATCGTTTCCATGGCCAGGCTTTCCAATTTTATACTTTTCCGTTAAAAAAGGAATTTGTAAATGTGTAAAAACATTTTGTGCTTGTTGAGCAGAGCAGTTAAGAACAGCCTTAAGAGAGAAACAACAGTTTGAAAATCATATATAAAACCAGGCGACATTGATGTATCTTTTTCTCGGTAACTACTGAAGGCAATTTAAATATTTTTTGTTATAGTTTTGGCAGTTGATGAACTAGAAGTTGGTCCTTCGGCAAGAATAAATAAATTAGTATGCTAAGACCATCACAAAACTTTCCTCTATATTATTCTATTCTATTAATTTAAACAACGATGGCAGCAATTACGAATAAGGTGGATTTTTAAAAATTCAACTTGTAGTTACAGTGATTAGAAATGAAACTAGAAAGAAAAATCATGCGTCAAGCATAGATTATGAAACACTTTCCAACATTTCCAGTATACCTTAACAAAACTTCGTTATTTAATAAGGCTAAGACCTAAGTAAAAATTTTAGAAAAAGCATAACACATTTGGAAAACAGACTTTAACAATTACGCCCATAGCCGCGAAGGTACTACAATTTTTTTGTGCAGCTCTGCACATGATCCATAGATTTGTACAGATTCTACACACTATGCTAAAATTCAGTTTAGTAAGAAAACGCATAAAACAGTTGAAAATTCACCCTCAGTAATTTCTACCAATAGACGGAAACATGCTTAAATTCTTTTGTACGGTCCTATGTATATTACATACAGACTTTTATACACGTCACATATTAAGCTGAAATTTAATTTAGGTAAAAACATGCTTAAAACTACAGAAATCATGCTTCCAAGAACTACTTTACATAGACGGCCATGCATCGAGTTCTTTGCATAGCCATTTATATGATTTTATTTATATGCTACAAACATTTCTTAGTACACTAAGTGTAGTTGAGCTTGAAAATTCATAACTTAAATTAAAAAAACACTTTAAAGGAATTTATGCTCCTTTTCAGCAATGATTACGAATTTGTTTTGTGTAGCTCTGTATATGGTCTATGAAATTTATGCATACGTAATATGCAAAAATTTTGTTAAACTTAAAAACGTATCCCATAACTGAAAACGTATTATATTCTATTGCAAGCATCTTGTAGTAAATCTCATTAATGTATATATGTTTGGTCCTGTTTGAAACAGTGCAACATAACTAAAATATGCTGCCAACAGTTTTTCATCGTAGACCATTATATAACCGAACTCTTTTGTGTGACCGTGTAAATGATTGATAAATGCTTTGCACCCCATATTCTAAAGAAAGCATGTATTAGTGCACCTCAAAAATTCATATCAATTTCATTATATTTGTATAAGAGTAACATGATTAAATACTCCGCAAACGATTTTTCTTCATAGACTTTAATACAACGAAATACTTTTGAGTTCCCCTGTACGCGTACTGTAAGTGCTACACAAAGCATATTCTGTAGTAACCCTCTTCTAGTGCACATCAATATCGTATAAAAATTTCATTATGTTTAAAACATAGTAACATTATTAGAATACACCACAAATGATTTTTCTCAATAGACCATAATGTAAAGGAATACTTTTGAGTGCCCCTATAAATGAACTGTGAACGGCACACACTTCATTTTGTATAGCGAACATGCCATGGTGATTCTCAATAATGTACGAGGGCTGTTTTTTAAGTAAGGGCCGTTTTGTTGTACACAATAGTAGGTGGCGCGCGCGCCGCAACGAGTGCTTGCGTCCTGCCCCGGCATTCTTTGGGAACAACTGTGCTCAGTTGCAGCTGTGTAGGTAGTCTGTACGGTCTGTCCTGTGTCTTTAAAATGTTAAAGATTATCGAATCGCCCGCCCCGTGCAGATATGGTCAGTGATACATTTTTTGTCGCAAAGCGATTCAAAACAAAAGACGCAGCATGCTGATAGAGGGAATGGACTCTACTCAGGTGACGTCAGACGCCAGAGCTGGCGGTATGATGATCTGTTATTCTAGTTACTGCACCGGCAGAATACCAGTATGCGCAGGCGCAAACACCGCTTGCAGACGACTTTAGCCTTGACCCAGGTTGAGTGCATACATTTTAACTGAAAATTTGCAAACTTAAGGAATTTTCTCGCATACAGAACAACATTTTGAATTTAGATTACAATATATTAAGTATATGCTGCTGCATCAAAGAATTTTTTTGCGGTATTTTTAACAAACAAGCATTAATAACTCACACTCCATAGACTGCTATGCTAAACACCACCAGCAGACGAATTTCAGCCTCGACCTCAGGTCGCGTGCATAAGGTCCATTTTGCTACGCCATGACAATGCAAGAGCTCATACCGCAGCTTAGACCCGAGCTTTGTTGGACACTTTAAGCTGGGAAGTTTTTGACCCCCCCCCCCCTACAGCCGCGACCTTGTGTCGAGCGATGTCCATCTTTTACGCTATTTCAAACATCATGTCAGCGGCAACCCTTACAAGGATGGCGAAGACGTGAAAACGGGTGTGACCTCTTGGCAGGCGGCAAGTTTCTATGAAGAAGGTTTTCTAAATCTAGTTATAAGGTATAATAAGTATTTAAACAAACTTGGCATCTATGTTGAAAAATAGAAAAATGTATGTAGAATCCGAAAATAAATTTGGTTTCTGAAAATTTTCTTTCGTTTGGTTTTTATTTTCAAACGGCCCTTACTTAAAAAACAATCCTCGTATATCAATTACATGGCAATCCTACTACAATAACGCGAGTTAGAGCACGGACAGACAGATGACCAGGCAGACGGACTGACAAAACCAATTCATAAACACCTTTCAACTTTGTTGGAAAGTATTAAAAAGGGCAGTTTAATAGCGCCCTCTGTAAATTTAACTTAGAGCTACAGTGATCAGCGAATAAAAAATACGCAGTTCAATAGCGCTTTTTGTAGGGTAATTAAATAATAACATTGGAAACACATTATACATTTTTAATGAATAATGTGTATTTTAATTCTACTAGAGATGAGTTCGGGCTTCTTTTTAAGGAGCACGAGCCCGAAAATTTGTGTGCCATCAGAAGTAGGTAACGTCGGAGCGCGATATCGAATGTACGATGCAGAAAATTGTTAATAACATTTTAAGATTGTTTCAAGAATAGTTGTCATAAGTTATTTCATAAGAATGCTCATATTTCATCAAACAATCAATATACAGCCGAACTCGTTTAATACGCGATCTCGCTTAATACGCGAATTTTTTCCAGTCAATTATCAATCAGCCATAAGACTAACAAAAATATCACGTTTAATACGCGAACGGCAGTAGTGGGAAAAGTAGAGTACAATCTCAGCCGGGTGAGGTGCTGAAGTGTTGCAACTCACCCACTCGCACCTCAACCTCCGCCTCGTCACACGCAGCACCCCTTCCGCCCCGATTTAGACGCCCCCTAGTGGGAAAAAAATTAAATTTTTAGTGAGAAAGGGTTTTTTTCAGCTCTAAGACGAGAGTGAATGGAAAACATTACCATACTATAAGACGAAGATTAAATTTATATTTGAATTTTAAATTATCAATACCTTAATAAGTTTTAATAATTAAGCAAAACAATGGAAAATATCAATTTTTCAGGAAAAAAACTGATTTCTTTAGAACTTTTCTACTAGAAGATGAGGATATCAACTTATAAGAGAAAGTTAAACTTCCATTTTAATTTTTGAACAACCATTGCCCTAATGAATATTAATAATTATTCAAAACAATTGAAAATATCAATCTTTAAATTACAGTTCTCAAAACTAATATTTTTGAACCATTCTTAAAGTTATGAAAATCTGTTATTTCATTTATTTATTTATTTTATTTTATTTTATATTTTACACTAAGCTACTTATTTTAACTGGCTACTACACACTATTTTAAAATCGAAACTTGCAATAATTTCAGATTTCTTATACAAACTTATTTTTAACTTATCGTTTTAACTTAACATCGTTATTTTCCAAATTATTTTAACTCATTGTTTTTTTAAACTTAACATCTTTACTTTACTTTTTTTTAACTTATCATTTTGTTGCTTGATAGGATTTAAATTTTACTGATCTAAAAAAGTGTTATAAAGAAATAAAAGGATCTGGGGAAACTTTTTTTTTTTTGGGGGGGGGGGGGGGATAAGCATTAACAATATTTATTAATTTATTTGAGATAGGTAAATGTTACAAAAATAACTAAAATAAATAAAAATAAATTAAATAAAAACTGTGATAACTTCATACTAAATAAATATTTGCAGTTTAAATCACAAGGAAATGGAATATATTTGGAACGACTAAAATTAAAAACTGAAATATTTATTCAAAGTGATCCACACAAATGTCACTAAAAAAAGTAAAGAGAAAGGTAAAATAAACAAAATAGGCGAAAAAACCCGCTTTACTTCAACGGTGGATCCAAGGGGGAGATCACGGGGGTCATGAACCCCCCCCCCCCCTCCTGAAAGAAGAAAATTTCTAAAGGACATTTTTAAAATGAAATATATATTAAATTCTTTCAAATTTAACCTTGCTCAACAATGAGAATCTTTCTGTCTCTTTAAAGCTCTACTTAAAGTAATTTCTGACACATACATGATGTCATTTTTTATCTCAGATTTTCAATTTTTAATCTCAGACATTTGCAAGTGCTCTTATTCAGAACAAATGTGATTGATTAACGTTCTCCATTTTTTGATAAAGGCAAAGAATCTTTTGAGAAATCTCCGTAACATGTGGGATTTTAAACTGAATTTCAGGCCGCGACAGTGAATTTATTTTATACTAGTTTAGTTAGAATTAGAATTGAATAGGCCGCCGCTTCGTGGCGGCCTTTTTGTAACTGTAAAGTACTAAAAATTTGCTTAAAATGCTCAATTTCTTAAATGATCTTTAAAACTAAGAAAAATGGAAAATTCTTCAATTTCTTGGTCTTTCTTTTCTGAATAAAATGTGTAAATTTTATATTTTTGCGAATACAGTAGACTCCCTCAAACCCGCAACCCTAAAATCCGCAAATGCCTAAGGTCCACATACCTTCACAGCTGTAAACAATGAAACTTCAGATGCAGGGACAAAATTACAGACTTTTTTATTTTTATACCAATTCCATGTGTAATTTAATATGTAATACTAGTTAATATTACTGAACTCGTGCTTTTTTTATGAAGGAAGTATAAATTCCCGAAAAAAATTCAAGCTATTGCTGATATCACTTGTAATCACAATCTTTTTGCCAAATATATTTACGTATCAATCAAGCTTTTCGGGTTATTAAGTCTAACTAAACCTGAAATAAAAATTCCTTATTTTATGGTTTTGACATGGATTAGTAGGGTACCTATGAGGCAAGTTTCATTGAATAATTTAGGAAAATGTATATCTCATTTTTATAATGCATTATTATTTACTTGACCTTTACTTTTAATATTTTAATCATTTTTAAAATTATCTAAATTTTTATTATTTTAGTTTATTACTTTACTTAATGTTTTTAATATTTTACTATATTGTAAGTATTCATTATAATGTCGATTGTATTATGATACTCAAATTACTGTTTAAAATATGTAAACAAAGCAATGACCAGAAATCCGCACATCTTCTGGTCCCAAGGTGTGCGGATTTGAGGGAGTCTGCTGTATAAATGTAATTCTTTTGTATTTATGAATGAAAATGACTTCCTGAAAGTATCAGAAAAGTTGCAATTTTGGATATGTTAACAGCTTCCAATGTAAAAAATGCTTATTAAGAGATGCGACTCCTCCCCCCCCCCCCATCTAAATGGAGGGCTGGATCCGCCCTTGCTTGTTTTCTAATTCTTATTTGAAGAAGTGCGTTTTAGAATTCATACAGAGAGAGAGAAAAGAAAGCAATACTATTTCAACAATTTTTTGGTTATAATATAATCATCTATTCTAATAAAATAACAAATAGCTCTGTGTGTGTGTGTGTCTGTCTGTGTGCGATGGCTAGCAAAATCTACGGCACGTACGAGGTTCAAAATTTTTGTGAGAATAGCCCGAAGTCTCTCCTGATATACCTGTTTCTCAGAATTTCAAAATTCTAATTAACAGCTGAGTTATTACTTATCAACCGTCACTCACTTTCATTAAAAATCCATCTCGGAGGGGAAAATCTCTGACGCATGCGCTGGAGGCGCTGATATTCAAATGAAAAATGGGAAAAAAATATTTTCGGGGTATTTTGTCATTATTTATTAACTAACATCGTCCAAACCGCTTAGTAAAGTTTAAAACTGAAGGCATGTTCTAAAAGATTGTACTCTTACGTCTCAAATGCTGCGATCAATTGAAAAATATATCGCAATTAACCCCTTGAAAAAAAAAATTAAAAAAGGATCGTTTTTCCGAAAAACGTTTTTCTCCCTTATTACAACACCTTCCCAGGATGCAATTTTAAAGGTACTGACAAGTCAAATATATGCTTATAAAGCTGAAACTTTCTTCAAAACGATGGTGTACTTGGTTTTTAAAATATGAATTTTAACCCTTTGAAATACACCGCCAAATGCAGGTCACTTTCCGCCTCATAAAGAAAATTTACATTTCGTTTAAACGTTTATCCTCTAAAATATGCATATTTTATTATGAAATTTTAAAAAGGGCTTGGTTTTAGTTATATTTACGATCCATTAAAATTTCAGAGAATTCGGACAACAATAATCATTTACTTTATTATGCTAATGAAACCGACGCGACGCGGAAAAAAAAAATAAAGGCAGAAACCATTTACGCTCCGATATGGAACGTTAATTTACTAAATTTTTCGAAGCAGTTGTGGCGTAGTTGCTTAACGTCTTGGTTTTCTGTGCGAACAAACGCAGGTTCGAAACTGGATAGGACAAAGTTGAAATTTGAATTTGTAGACCTTTGCTATTTTAAGGATTTTATTTTTCTTTGAAAGGTATCTAAAGTGAAAAATGTTCTGACGATTCCGCTATAAACAGGCTTTACTCTATTAGAAAATAAATTTGCTGGATAGTATCTTTTTTAAAAATTTATATGGCATATTTGCTTGCAGTTTTATTATTTCTTTTTCAATATTACAGTTTCGGACGCATTTGTAATTACTTTTTCATCTAAAGATTTTAAATAAAAATTTAAAATATTAAAAACATAATTAAATTTTAATTGAGTTCCCCAATTAATTTTGAATAAAAGAGTTTAAAGTGTGAGATAAATAAAAATTCAAAATCTGAACCACTTTCTTTACACAACTTTCCAACTGAACATGAGTCGGACCCTGGTAATTTCCAAAGTATCTACCTCCTCTCCCGCCCCTTTCTGTACCGACCTGCGATACAAATTTCACGCTTATTTAAAAATATCATTATGGGCTTCTCAGTGCATAATTTTAAAGTTGAGTCTTAGAGTCTTCTTCCCAGACCAATACCCTCATATGTCTTATCGAGGCCCCAGGGCCCTTTTTCAAACACTTATCTTCTTTTTGTGCATTTCTTTAAAATATTATTTTAACGAATAATTCATATTATTTCCTATGCTTAATTTTAACTAACTGAAGATCTAAAGCGCTAAGTACTAAGACATTTTAACATGTTTTATGTTAGGGCCCTGTTTTTAATTATCAATTGGCCCCTTTTGGGCCCCCTTTTATAGCTCCTTTAAAAATGGTCCAATTCAGAAGCTTTTTTTTTTTTCTAACAACTTCTTAGGTCCTCCAGCCACTATATGAGAAACAACAACAACCAAAAATTCTCAGGCTTCAGCTACCACCAATTTTGAATATTAATCGCCTTCTTGGGGCCCTTGGTGCAGCTTCTTTAAAAATTATCCGAATTGCTTGCAATTTTCTTTAACATTGTTGTAGCGTCCTCCGATTACTTTAAAAGCTACTAAAATATGTTTATGCCCAATCACATGCCAGTTATGTGCCTGGCCCCTTGGAGCCCGATACAGGACCCCTTGAAATTTTTGCACCATAAATTGTTAATAAATTGCCCCTCTTAATCCGATCGTCATTTTTAGAACCCTTTTCCACTTAGTTATTCTCACGTTTCTACATTCCAATTAAGACCCCGGGCCCCGTATGGTTCCGTAGGGCCCGGTCCGGTTCCCTTGAATTTTTTATGCACCATGCATTTTTCACTCCCTAATTTTCTCACCTCATCAGTGGATAATTTTAAAGTTGAGTCTTGGACTTTTCTTCCAGGACCAACACCCTCATATTTTTATTGGGGCCCAAAGGCCTTTTTTGAAGCATTTACAGAATTTTTTGTGTATTTCTTTAAAATATTATTCTAACAAAAAATTCATACCCTATGCTTAGTTTTGACTAATTATAGATCTAAATCATTAAGTACTAAAACATTGTAACATGTTTCCATGTTAGGACCCTGTTTTTAACTATCAGTTGGCCCCTGTTGACCCCATACTATAGCTCCCTTTCAAATGGTCCGATTCAGAAGCTTTTTTTTTCTAACAACTTCTTAGGTCCGTCAGCTACTACATGAACGAGAAAAAAAAAATAAATAAATAAAAATCAGACTTCAGCTACCACAAATTTTGAATATTAATCTTTTTCTTGGGCCCTTTGTTGCAGCTTCTTTAAAAACTATCCGATTCTATTACATTTTTCTTTAACATAGTTTTAGCGTCCTCGAGCTAATTTAAAACAACTAAAGTATTTCCTTATACCTAACTACATTCCAGTTAAAACTCTGGCCTCCAGGGCCCGGTCTTTCTTTATACCTCAGTTACCACTTTTTTCGAACATTAATCTCCTTTTTCGGCATCAACTTACGTTTACTCACTACAGCCGTAAATTAAAAATCGCGTTAATTTAAAAGTAACTTTAGATAATGGATTTCATCAGTTTAATAAATATCGTGTTAATGTTAAAAGTAATTCATGAAATTTACAAAAGGAGAGGTCATCTTCCACCGCTTGGGGGCGCATTCTTTCCTCCAATTCTAAGGACCTCATTTAAACGGGATTTCGTTCATTCAACTTAGATTACAACTACAGCTACTTTCTGTATTATGAAATTTTATCTTAGGCTTCAGTTACCAACATTTTCTAACCTTCATGATGCATTCTTTTTTTTTCCGGATTCTATGCGCTTGATTTCTACGAGGTTTGGCTTACTCAACTTGGTTTTCGATTGTCTACGGCACGTGCGGAGCACTTCTGGTACATGCTACCTTATGTAGCGTGGACCCAGGTTACAGGTTCGTTCGGAAAGAAGTTTGTTGGGAGCGCACTAGACGCTGCGGAAGGCAATGGGTGCCTCCGAAATTAGGTTCATTTAAAAGAATTTCAAAAGATATAAAATCATACAAACTTTAGTTTTGTTTAAGGTTATTATTTACGGGCCCCGGGAAACGCCGGGCGGGTCTGCTAGTAGTAAATAAATAATTGTTTCAAATATATTATTTATCATAATAAATTACATTTATATTTTTGTAATTCTGAACGAGATTTTTACATGTTATTTTTAAGTGTAGCTTTTTATTTATATAATTGATCCATTAATTTTTCTTAACTTAACGTTTTATAACTTGATACAATTTTTATGTTATTGATCTATAAATCATTTTTTAACCATTTATAATGAAAAGTCGTGCTACGTCGAGATGTTTTTTTGTGAATTTGTTGCATACCTGCTAAGTCTCGTACTACTATTTTTAATAGTAATTATAGTTTCGTATGATGACAGAAATTCTGTTAAATAAGACGAAGATTACTGTTAACAAATAGGGGTATGATACTTGGCAGCTCATTGTAAAAAAAATCCGTCAATACACACAAATTTTTCCGTAAAACTTTAGGAAATAGTTTCATTTTTCTAAGAAAACAGTACAATTTCCGTAATTGACGTTTTACGAGATTTTGAGATTACAAATCCGTGTAAACCCAGTAAGTTTTCTGTAAATTTTATGGAATATTTCTCTATTGCTTCAAAATAGTAAAAGCTCCGTAAATGATTTTTAGAAATAGTTGCTGTGTTTGGAAAGCAAAATAATTAATTGTTGTATAATCTTACAATGGATTTACTTTCAATGAAAAGCCAATATTGGCTCAGTGTGACTCTATATTGAAACCATATCCAATGATTCCCCAATATTGACTAAATATTGGTTTTACATTCGTTTTCAAGCAAAACGATAAAAATTATGGCGGCGTCTATAAAATGTACATTGAAACAATTCGCTGTAATATTTTTCTTATTTTTTTTTTTTTAAATAAAAATCTAATATATTTTTATGATATTAAAAAAAATTTAAATCTCATAACTTTTTTTTTCAAGTTTGAGACAGTTGAAAAGGAAATGTTACAGTTTAGTTTTTATTATGATTTTAAAATGCTGCTTGACTTATTTACCGCAATGTTATTCTTTTTTTAAGTCTGTGTAGGATGTTAAAATCTATTTTTAATTTTAATATTTTTAAATCTATTTGATTTAACAGACTCGCACACAAAACTTTCATTATATCTCAAATATAATAATGAAATTATTATGATATTGAAGTTTATCTAAGTTATAATATGCAATAAAGGAAATTTATCAATACCATGTTGTAATTATCTTATTTGAGTTTGCAGATGATCATCACACAAATAATTTGAAAAATTCGAAAAAATACATGTTAAAAAAAATTTTGGTATTCTTTCAAAATAATAATACTAATAATATTACAATAAAATCTTAAAAATCTTTCAAAAAAGAAGCAATCAACTCTTAATACTTACTTCCATGCATGTAATATTTTAAAGATAAAAATTTATATTTTATAAAGCCTGAAATTAAAAAGCCAAATATTAAAAATTATGGGAAGAAAATATATAAAACAATTTAAGTATGTATATTCAGAATTGGACTCAATTGGGAGAAAAGTATCTTCACGAAAGTACGTTTCTTGTTTGACACCTTGACGGTGCTTCATGAAAAGCATATGAAATAAGTAACAATATTTGAAAACGCAGCTTGTGTAACCGTGGCTGAATGGTCAAGGCAACATGCTGGAAGAGGACAGTTCTATAGTTCGTATTCCCTGGCGGTAAGTATTGTTTGTTTACTGCTGTTTATATTAAATAGAGAAATTCTGATCTTGATGTAAACATGTCCATGAAAAGTCAAGATTGCAATTCATATAGATATAAGCTTGTCCTTGAAAAATTATATTTTGTCTTTTAAACGGAAATTTTTGAATGCGGAAATATGAAAAAAAAAAAACAAGTTTGTAAAAAAGGAAAAATTTTTCTAGAATTTACGGAAACAAATTTCCGTTAAAATAAAAAAATAGTACTGGCGTCTCGACAGTTAAATTTCCATATTTTAACGGAGTTTTTTTTTTTTTTTTCTACATGCAAGTAATTCACAAAATTATAAAGACGTGCGTGGAACATCTTTTCAGTGCAAGAGGTTAAATAAATAACAGAACCCAGGAAAAATCTACTTTTTGACAGTATTTTGGAATGAACAATAACAAAATTTACCAATTTATTTGAGAAAATACATCACAAAAATTAATACAAAGAAGAAGAAAAACGATGCAGAAAAAATCCTGGCGATCCCGAATTATTGAGTTTAATATAATGCAAACTGTTTAAAATTAAACAAATATTTTCATTTTGAATTACAGCGAAACGGAAAGTATTTCGAACGGCCTAAAATTAAACTTAAATATTTATTCAAAGTGAAGAACGTAAGTGTCACTCAAAAAAGTGAAGATAAAGGGAGAAAATAACTTTATTTTCTTATTTTTATTCGAAGAAGTTTACTTTAGAATTCACAAAGAAAAAAAATAATTTACGATATTTTGGGGTTATAAAACAATCTCAAATACCTACATAACTTAATAGTAAATAAATATACTGTATATTCCGGCCTATAACGCGCATCTACGATTTGAGACTTTGTTATATATATTATTTCTTTTGGCAACATCTGTTTTTCTCAACTAATATGTAGCATACAACTATGAATGAGGTATCATTGGATAGGATTTTTCTGCTCACATCTAACATTGTATACTGAACTTTCGTTATACAGTAAAACCTCGATTATACGAAATAATTGGGATCGACCATCTCTCGGAAAATCGAGAATGCTTCGACAATACTTCAATGTTAAGATTAAGGGCAAATATGTCCGCTATTTCTTATTATGGTAACAAGTGCTTATTAAAAGTAAATGAATACCAAAATAGAAACAAGAGCAAATTACCTGAATTTTAATTTTGAAATTAAGTACCTTTTACATATTTCACAAGGGTTTGAAACAAAGTTTTGTTTGTTGCAGTTTCGATTGCCTTTGGTTTGCAGCTCTATCACGAAGTTTTTTTAATACTATTGGTTCCCAATATCACAGTCTTTCTGCTGTTTTCTGCACAAAATTTTTTTATTTTTGCAGCATTTCTCTTATAATATTAACCGCTGCAATACCAATGCCGTATTCTTGAGCTTATTTTACCATACTCACATCCGATGCAACACGATTTATGATAATTTTTTCGTCTATACTTAAAGTAATGCGTTTTCTTTTTGTACACATGATAAAAATGAAAATTTTTACTCTAGTAAAAATCCCGTACCGGAGCTCAAGTTAAATTCAAATAATTCTAAGAAAAATGATCCAAAATATTTATATGTACTCGTGGTTTGGAAAGGACCACTTGCATACAGGGAATGTGATAGTAAAAAAAAAAAAAAAAAGCTTTAAAAATGGATTTCGGTTAATCGAGAGTTTCGTTTAAAAGGGTTCCGGATAAAAGAGGTTTTACTGTACTTTTAGGTTAAGTATCATCATACATATTATTTCTGAAGTCAACATTCCTTTTTCTATGCACACACAAAATGCACAGCGATGATTGGTGGCATTATAAGAAAGGTTTGATATAGGCTTTTGACATAGTACACTCATATTTCGTTAAAACTAGTTGTTTGAGTAAAAAAATTGCAGTTAATTATAAATCAATGAAAAGAGTATCAGAAAATAAACTAAAATATTGCAGTGCGAAATCCTGGTATTTCTAATTATAGATATATTCGCCGATCGACGCGTTTTCCAAAGAAATCTTTATGAAATATGTAGCATGAATATACAAGAAAAGAGTAATAAAAAGGTATAATAACTAGTAAAAACATAAAGAGAATAAGCAAATGTAAAGTGAGGACATGAGCTACTGCCAAGCCTATCTGCTTGAATCTCTACACAGCGTTTGGAATCGTACTCCCTTTCTTTCAAATAATAACCTTTTCTCTTGTTCATTAACAAAGAAATCCAAATTCTTACGCAAATATTTACTTCTAACTAGGGAACATCCCCAACTATCAATTCTGGATTTTGACGAGAGTGGTATCGTTCGAAAGCTCTTGTCACGAGGATCAAGAAATGTATAGGAACTATACTCCGGAATTGAATAGTTCACAAGATATGGGCCCTTTTTTTTGTGTTTCGATAGAAGAGAAATAAAGAAGGGAAAAACAGTATAAGGTTTGTAGCGATCTCATCTCACTTGATCAGCATAAAGCGAGTTACTAGCTTAGAGTAACTGGCTTGGCCTTTTGCTCGACGCTAACATTCTCGCCTCCTGATCATGATATCCCTGGTTCAAATCCCATCAGTGCCAATCCACTCTCGTCATTGGTGACCTGGACAAACACTGAACCTTCAACAGCTTTCAACAACAATTATATCATCTCATAACCAACAGATGGCAGCACTAAAAATATCATCTCCTGCACCCAAAGCTTGTGAAACGCTCACAGCACAAAGCCTTTCATCCCACGCATCATACATGCGTACGACAGCATCATTCACGAGTGCATATCGCACGTCAGATGTCAGCAATACGTCTTTCTCACTGGGGTCTCATCTCATTTGATCAGTATAAAGCGAGTAACTGGCTTGGCCTTTTGCTCGACGCTAATGTTCTCGCCTCCTGATCTTGAGATTCCTGGTTCAAATCCCATCGGCACCAAACCACTCGCTTTTCAGGTTCCTTCAAAAGCTATCGAAAACAGGAATTTTGTCTTACAATTAATTATGATAAAGGTTTTCACGACAGAGTTTCATGCTAGTGTGGTAAAGAGAATGATATCCTGGTACTGGACAGATTGAGACGCTAAATGGATGAAAATTTATGCATCGAAAAACTAGGTTCTGCTATACATTTAGTCTCCCTACAAGCTGGATCAACAAAATACCTTTAGCCACTGTATGTTTACTTCTTCCGAGACTACAAGTAGTAAAGAAAAAAGGCGAGTATTAAAAAACTCATTGAAGTATTGCTCTTGATGTTAACGCTATTATTATAGAAGGCATACTAAAAATACATCAATTGGCTTACAACAAGTTGTCTTCATCTACTTTTGATGCAGTGCGTCAATATGCTTTCCAAATGGCTCTTACCAACGCCCCCTAAGCCTTGACACGCGTCACGAAAACGTCATACAAAGCAGGCAAAATAAAGAAGAAAAATCCGAACTTACATATTTCGATTTCGTTGACTCGTAAAATTATTAATTCTTATTTTTTTAATAATAATTAATAATTCCACGAGCCAAAGAAAACGAAGCATGCAAGTTGTTCGAATTTATTTCCTTGCTTTGCCTGCTTTGTGTGACGTTTTTGTGACGCGTGTCAAAGCTTTCTCTCTTATCTAGGTGGCGTTGCTTTAATGCGAAACGCGGATCCAGTCTTTCGATCAGTAAAACGTGTATGCTAATCTTACTAAACAAACATGCGCTGACTGTCAAACAATAATGTCCTTCATCGGTTGTACCTGGTGTTTGAAACACTGGTGTTTTCAACACTTATACGTAGAAAAACACCATCATCGTTAATTATAAGACAAAATTCCTGCCTTCGATAGCTTTTGAAGGAATCTCATGCTGTTTTCCCTTCTTTATTTCTCTTATTCCGAAACTGAAAAGGGTCCAAATCTCGTGAATTACTAAATTCGGGAGTATAGTTCCACTATATTTCTTGATCCTCGTAAGAAAAGCTTTCGAACGATACAACTCTAGTCAAAATGTACAACTGATAGTTGAGGATGTTCCCTAGTAATCTACTATTTTTATACTCGACGTAAAACGCGCACACTGTAAAAAAAAAAAAAAAAAAAAGATATACTTCTACAGATGTAAAGTTACAGAAATCTGTGTACATAAAATTTTATCTGTATACTGTACAAAAAAGATGTAAATCTACAAAACTAGTTTTTGTAAAGCTACAGAAATCTGCAGCTTTACAAAAGAATCTACTAAAATTTCAGTAAAATTACTAAAATTTTATCTGCAACCCGGGTTGCAGTATCTCAGTTTCCAAGAAAATTCTTAGTAACCTTACATTTTTTTTAAAATTTACAGTGCGAAAGTGTATCTGTTACACGAATTTTTTTTGTTTCCGTTACATAAAAAGTTCTAGGCATCCCAGTTTTCTAGAAAATTCTTAGTAACTTTACAGATTTTTTTTTTTTTTTTACAGTGGACCTGTCAAATTTGACCAACTTTACTGTTTTAAAAGTGTCCATTATACGCCAGAATGTTACGGTAATTCTTTTAAATATAATATTTACCATAAAAAATTACATTTGTACATATCAATTTCTTGATATTTCTATAAATTACTTTCCGGTGTAACTTATCAATGTAATTCATTGATTATTATTTTTAATTTAACGCTTTGTCCTTTTGTTGCCTTTTTAGTTTTACCCATCGATAAAAAGTGCTGCAAACTAATATAAAAGAATTTAGAAAGCCTCAAATTTTGACAATGTTAATAAACAACAACAAAATTTATTTATTTACGTTAGGGAAATGTTACCGAAATTAGCACAATGAAGAACTAAAAAAGATAAAGCAAAATTCACCGCGAACCTCAATTATCGAGTTGAATATAATACAAACTGTTATAATTTCAAATTAAACAAATATTTTCATTTTAAATTGCAGGGAAACGGAATATATTTAGAACGGCCTAAAATTAAACTCTACTGATAATTAAATAATGATTTTTCAGTAATTACGCAATGCCATTTTCGTAACAAGATTAATGAGTTTGTAATCCATTTTGACATATCTATTGACTTTTGCACCGCAAAATTAGTTTATAAATGGCTTCAACTAATGAAATGAAAATTTTAAAGTTGAATTAAATAATATAATTAATCATATTCGGCTTTCAAAAGATCCAACTAGTCAAAATTCTATTAAAAGTTATTTCGTGTTATTAAAAATTGAAATAGCTTTTCGATCTCATTAATTTCCGAAAACAAAGGTTGGCTAAATTAGAAATAAAGATACTTTAACTGATTTGGAAAATTTTGAATTTTTCAGTCGGAGGTTTAATAAGTATAAACATTATTGTAAAAGAAGAGATAAGCTATTGCGATAATGCATTAGCGAAGAATCCGGTACATTTAAAAAAATGTAAAAAATAACAATAAATCAAATGATTCCGATATCTAGAATTAGGAATACTGTAGTAACATTAATATTTTAGCGGGACGGCAACTAAACAATTCGCGAATAAAATAAAAACTTGCTTAAAAGGTGCATTTTTATACAACAGATGTCACAATATAAAAGATGTTAACACATATTACACTTTTTAAAAACTTAAAAAGAGTTTACAAATATAATACACGCGCCGAGCGCTTTCGATCAAAACCTTGATCATCTTCTGGGCCGCTTTGAGTACAACTGATACGTCTCTAACGCACTTTCATCCTCGGTCGGACAACTGGGCAAGTCAACTTTACAGTGGAGGGGAGACAGCAAAACAGTTCCGAAAAATGGAGGGGGAGACAGCAAAACAGTTCCGAAAAATGGACGGAAGAGAGGGGGGTCAACAACGCACTTTCATCTTCGGTCGGACAACTGGGCAAGTCAACTTTACAGTGGAGGGGAGACAGCAAAACAGTTCCGAAAAATGGACGGGGGAGAGGGGTGTCGCGATGTCAATTTTTAATTTTAACACTATCCAACATACATGAAAAGTGTTTATGACTTAGTTTTGTGATATTAAGTGTTTTAATACTTAGATGCAATGGTATAATTTTCTACAATTTGTATTAAATAGGAAATAAAACATGGCAACCGTTTCATAAAATAAGTTTTTTCTCTTTCCAAACAAATTTCCAGTTTGTCGTCACGACTGAAAGCGTCTAAAAAATGACGTCATTTTCATTCAATCATTACAGATTTTATTCTCCTAAAGTATCAAATTCAAAAATAGGGCTCTTTCTGTCATTTATGGTGCAGTTTTGTTTGTGAAAAAGCAATGAATGTGTATTTTTAGTGTTATTTTAATTTCAGATCTCAAGACGTAAGAAAAAAAAAATTATTGTATGTAGTTAAACATTTGTTATCCGATAATTACTTTTAAAAATACGGTAGAACTTTGATTAACCAAAGTAATTGGGGCCGACCAACATTCGGAAAATTGAAATTTTCGGATAATCGAAAATGCTTCAATTTTAAGTTTAAGGACAAATATATGCGCTATTTCTTATAATGATAACAAGTGTTTAATAAAAATAAAGTAATAGAAAAATAGAAATAAGAATAAATTACCTATTATTATAAAACAACTGCTAGACCACATTCACACATTCCGGTCCACCCATCTGCTACTGTGTTCTAGTCCATTCCGCAGCTTACGGGAGCTCAAATTAAATTCAAAGGAATTATAAGAAAGGGGATCAAAATATTTATCCGTACACGTGGTTCGGAAAGGAGCGCTTGCACACAAGGAATTTAATAGCAAAAAAAAAAAAGTTTTAAAAATGGATTTCGATTAACCGGGAGTTTCGGTTAAAAGAGTCTCGGATAAAAGAGTTTTTAGTGTATTTAATGTTTAAGAGAGGGGTGCTCAGTACGTTTAGCAAAGGCTATGTAAAGTGTTGATATTCATGGGTGGAGTAGCACAGTTGAGGTTTATTCCAACATAGAGAAAAATGCCCAGACCAGGGATCGAACCTGGATATCTTGGCTTGCCGTGCCAACGCTTGGTCTGGACATTTTTCGCTCTCTTGAAATAAACCTCAACTGTGCTACTTCACCCATGAATTTGATTTATCTAGTTAAAAAAAACAAACAGAAAAAAAAAAAAAAACGTTGATTCTTTATTAAATCGAGTTTAACTTGGATTTAAATTTTTATAAACTAGTCTCGTTTTTGTCTGCATGAAAAGTAAATGGACCGACTGTGGATACGAGTATTTTTAAATATAGTAAAACCTCCCTAAAGCGACCACGTTCCGTTCCAATGAAAATTGGTCCCTCCGAGAGGTGGTCTCTTAATGGAGGTCATGTTTAAATCTAGATTTTAATTGCTGAAAAAAAGATAACAATTAATGTTACTAAAATTTATTTTTCACATTAGGAAAAAATATGAAAATTTAAGTATCAAAACAAAAGTTAATTACATAAGTTAATTACTGCAGAGTTTAAAAAATGAATGCATTGACCTTTGCTTTGATTTTACGGTTTTATCTTTTATAACTTTTATTTTCACGTCCTTTCGAAGTTCTGTAAATAAATGCAATTTTTTTGGACGGGGACAAATAATGACGATTTCATTAATTTATCTATTTCTTTGAGAGTTTCCTGATAGAATAGGACAGGGGAGTTTATTCACCATCATCCTTAATTTGTCATCAGAATTAAATTCATTGCCTAAAAGTGCACAAAGGGGTTTAAACACTTAAAAGTTACCGGAATAAATAAAAATTCTAAACTTAGTTTAGAAGTTTGATGAATAATGTTCCCTCCGGAATTATTTTTCTAATAAAACATTCTTCAAGCGACCAGGAAAAAACGGAAATTGCTTCATTTTCTTCAAAGAAATTGGTCGCACATGGAGGGAGTCCAACTATGATGGTCTCCGAATAGAGATAAAGTTAGTATTGAACCTATGAGAATAAATTTCGTTCCATGAAAAAATGGTCGTTCAGGGAGGTGGTCGCACAGGGAGGTTTCACTGTTCTTGTACTCTAATTCCTCTGAGGTAAAGTGTTCAAAAGAAAGTCAAATTAATTCTATAGTTAAATCGACAGAAAGTATTTAAGCTCTTCCCATCAAATTACTGTAAGCGATAATTATTGACAGAATGATTTTTTTTTATTGCAAATATTATATAGATGCCATTGGAAACTTTGTATTGTAATATATTTATTGGTGTTATTGTAAACTTGGACACATGCTCCAAATTTTGAAGCAATTGTTTTATGGTGGCTTTCAAATTCACTGCTCAACAAAGCGAAACTTTCTGACATATTGTCTGATTCATTTTTAAACGTAAAGACACAAAATTGGCAAGCTGACTGTTTAAGCGATTTGAAACCTAACAGCGCTTTCCATTTTTTGATAAATAAATCACTTTGATAAATAATTTTTTTCATAAATAAATCGAGTTACAAGCGATTCTTCACTGTTAAAAATTTGCAGCAAACTGTCCAGTCATATGACCGTTTTTATAGAAAATGGTTGTATAACCGTAATTTAACTGTACTCGGACTATAATAGACTCAGGTTACAGACTATAATACTCGGTTAGAATAGAGTTAAATAACGGTTATGTAACCGTTTTCTACAAAAACGGTCGGATGACCTGACAGTTTGCTGCAAGTTTTTAACAGTGTTGTCATGAGATGACAACTTTTTGCCCTCTCGCGCACTGCCGAGGTGAGAATTTGGTTCAAAACGGCCACTTTGACAGTATTTTCTGAAATCTTCTGCCTTTACCAAAGAAAGGAAAACGCCATTCAATTACATAGTTTCTGAATAAGAAAACCTGCCAATTTCATGCGTTTCCGAATAAAAATTAATTCAAGAATCTGTCAGAAAACAACTGCTTCCGATTTGCAAATAAGTTTAAATAGCTAAGAATGTATACAGGAATTTATAAAATGACAATTAAGAACAATACTAAATAAACAATTGTAAAAACTGTTTCCTGCAAAAGTAAATTTTTGTCTCTTGCTATAATTTAGCGGGAAGGCCTCGATTTTATCCTTGATGTCTTATTATTGTGTTATTTGTCAATATAAATTTCATTGTTCTTTTTAGATCTGACAATTAGCTGTGAATTTTCATGTAGTTCATTCAGAGGGTGTGAAATTTTTATTTATTTATGTTGCGTTACTTAAATACCTTTAAGAAACTTTGGACAACTAGTCCAAGGCAAAGCTCTGGGCGTGTTAAAGCAACAAATTACTATAAAAAAATTTAATACCTTTAACTTCCGATTCGTATCGATCACCAATGATATTGAATTGGATAAATAAATTGAAATAAAAGCTGAATTGCTCAGAAAGAAGATAATTTAGTCAAAGTGCATTACAATCCATTAAAAAAAATACTATACATTAGTCAATACAATATAGAATTCTCGAAAATAAAAAAATAACTTTAAAAAAGTATTTTTATTTTCGTTTCTGTTGTTTTTGTTGTTCGTTCCAGTTGTTTTAATGGGCAGCATACTTTTGGAAGGAGAAGTCCAGTTGAAAAGCCTGTATCTTGGTAAGTAATTGAAAATTCTTCCTACAATGACGCAGTTTTCTAGTTTCTCAGGGAAGTAAAAAAAGGTAGAGATTTTTGTCATTTGATACTTCTGCATAGCAGCGACGATATTATTATTAATCTTTTTAAAAAAAAATAGCGAATTTGGTGGTTGTTTAATTCCTCACAATAGGAACAGAGTATACAGACTAAATAATAATAATAACTAATGATAATACTAAATATTTAGTTTTATAATGATTCTTTTTCTTCCCGGAACACCAGTACCTATTGTTAAAGGAATAATACTGAAAATAAAATATTTTTTTTATAATAGAAGCAATAGCTGAATTTACTTTACCTCATATACATGAGGTGACGAATATTCGGCCACTAATCGGTATTCGGGCCATTTCTTGAATATTCGGTTGGCCGAATTGTGAAAGATGTTTTGCGAATATTGCTGACATCTATCTCACCGAATAATTTCAGAATTATATATATTTTTTTCCTAATCCAAACTAGTTACTTTCTGACACATTCATGACTTCATTTTCATTCTTAATTGCCCAAAATATACAGTTTTTCGGATAGTACTACTATTATAGATATTTTTTTAATTTACATCTTCCTTCATTCATATTGTTGTTATCAGTTTCTCTATACTTTTAAGCATGTTGCGTAAGTTATAGAACTTTGTTTTGTATGTTGTATATGCTTGTTAAACAGTCAAAAATTTTGTTAAACATATACATTCTGCTTTTACCTTAGCTCTTGCTTTAATTTAATTGTAATTTAAGACTGGAGACTGATTTCAGAACAAAAACTCATTCTTACAAATTTGTTGATCACTAAACATAAACTCCTCACAATAAAATTAATTTACTTGACTAAAGGTTATTTAAGGAAATATCTCACTATGGGTTATGGGAGACAGTAAGTATTATCATTGACTTTGAAAGCCAGAAAGGATAAAAGTATCATTGAATAGTAAAATTGAAGTACATTCTTTATATTTTAATGGAAATAACGTAACTTACCAACCTGATTTACAGAAAATCAATTCTAAGAATAAAAGGATAAAGTGCAATGTCTTGTTTTTTTTGCGCTAAAATAAATTTTCTAAATTAAAAAATAAATTTACAAAGTATATTTAACAGTGGTGATGACTAATGAGTTCCTATTTTAGATCAAATGTTTAATTATTTTCCTGTAGATAAAATTATGCTATTATAATTTAGATGTAGTAGAACTTTATTATTAGTTTTATTATTAGCATCAAGATGTTTGAAATTTACAAAAAATACATCAAGCTCATAAAAATTTAAACACATAAATAATAATACATCAATTTGTGTTTAGTTTTTTTTTATTTAATTTTTTTTTAAATGTATATAATCAAAAGTTTTTTTTGTGTGAGGGGGGGGGGGGGGGAGTTGGTATTAGGCTTAAAATATGGATGAATATTCGATGCTTGCCCAAATCTCTATTTCTTCACATCACTGTTCCTAATAACTAAATATCACATCGTATATACAGATCACAAAGCTCCAATTTTTTTAGATTCTACAGAACAGAGTTTATGACCAATGCTTTAGCGGATTAGATTTAGGGAGAAAAAGTGCGGAATTTCAGCTCAAAATTAAAGAAGAACTAAAGGATATATTATAAGCACTGAAAAATTCTCTTTTTGTTGAAAACACATAGCAACATATTTTGCCTTCCCGCTGTTTCTCACCTGATGAATTGCAAATAAACTTATTTGATATGAAACGTACATCATTAACTCCTTCATAGGTAGAGGTCTTTAGAGATTTTTTATCTTTTATCACCAATTTTTTAAAATAGAAATTTTGTTGCCTGATCTAATTGCAGAAATGCTTTGATTAAATAAGGAAAAGTTTTCAACTAAAAATTACAGGTAGATATAATCAAGAATTCTGTGAATTTTATGCGTCCCTTACAAGGGACGTTTGTCGCTAAAGGGTTAATAAACAATTATTTTTTAATCGATTAAATAATGTTCAATATCAATTCAAGTTATTTATGCTTATTTTTAATGAAAAATTTACCTTTATTATTTTTTTCGTTTTTTAGGAACATTAAAATTTTAAAGGGTTGGAAACAAACTTGTCTAAAATTCTTTAAGAAAGAGGAAAAAAGTCTCTGAACAGCTATTGTTTGTACAGGACAATCAAAAATGTCTTCCTTCATAATGAAAACGTGAGTTGTTTATTTATTTATTAAGTTAAAAAGCACTTCCATTGCTAAAATGTGGAAATAAATGAATAACACCGAATTTACGTACAAATTTATCTGGAAATAAATAAATAAAAAAAAGCTATTTTTCAGATGCATACTAAACGGGAAAAAAACTTATACCATAATTCTGGTGTAATTGTGCATATGGGAATTAAAATTGAGTGGTTTCATAACATAATAGCGTCCTTAAAAAGGTTAAAACAATAATATTGCATTAGATGTAAATTTCCAACTGGGCGAAAAATGTCCGGACCAGGATTCGAACCAGGGATCTCCTGGCTGAAGCCGCCGGTGCTCTGCCATCTGAACCATCCCGGACGAATCTGGTAGAATTTTTTCACCCAGCTAATCTTAATGATTATAGTATCTGGTCTGAAACCTGGTTCAGCTCAACAGAAGAGTTGAAGTTGAGTTTCTGTTGAGCTGAACCAGGTTTCAGGCCAGATGCTATAATCATTAAGGTTAGCTGGGTGAAAAAGTTCTACCAGATTCGTCCGGGATAGCTCAGATGGCAGAGCCCTGACGGCTTCAGCCAGGAGATCCCTGGTTCGAATCCTGGTCCGAACATTTTTCGCCCAGTTGGAAATTTACATCTAATATGATTTATTTACCAATCAGAATAATTGTGTTAAAATTGTTCTGGAATAATATTGCGCTGTTAATTTATTTTCGTGATTTTTTGGACAAGTGGTGTTTTTGTTGAAAGGCCTTTAATTAATTTAACCTCACAAAAATATTAAAATTATACATTTAAAAATACCAAATAATACAAACATAATTTAATTACATTATTCGTTCAACTAAAAATCAGATTAAAAATCAAATTTAAACAGACTTAATTACATATCAGATCAAATTGCTTCACTTTAAAAAATGTTCTTTTAAAATAACTAGTATTTTAAATTATCTAACAAAACACGAGCATGTTATCGTTAAAAAAAAAAGTATATAATTACATTAATACCTGGTTAACATTTTCCTGAGCAAATTTCTGTAAGGAAAAAAAAAAAGCTAAGACTATACATATTTAAAATAACGGTCAATATGCGAGCAATTTTATAAAAATGCTTAAAATTAATTCAAGACTCCAGAAGATTAAAATAATTATGCATACACGGTTCACAATTAAGGTAATTACAGATTCATTTTTAGAAAAATAAAAGCAAAAATAATTTTGATTAGACAAGCGTTTTTGCAATAAACCCTGAAGCACGTGTATATAAATAATGAATAAAGGGGAATTTTTAATCCTTTATGCCTTAAGCTTTTGAGAAATAAGATAAAATTTTGTAAAGTAATTCCTTTAAAAGACGACAGAGCTAGTTATTAATTTTTTTTTGCAAGCAAATTAGTCTAATAAAATTTCACATATTAAATGTTAATGTGTTTATAAATTTCATTAAAGAACATGATCTATGCAAGCTTATGATCCATTTTTGAGGTTACAGTTAATTTTTAAATTTAAATGTTTAACAAAATAATTGCTTTAATTTGTTTATGAGAATTTTTTTAATACATTCAACACTAAAGTACGATTAACTGTTTTTAAACTAATGTACAAATATTTAAGGTTCAAGAAATGTTTATAAATTTCATTAAAGAACATGCTCCACACAAGTTGATCCATTTTTAAGGATACAGTTAACTTTAAAATGTAAAAATAAAATGAAGTACTTTAATTTTTTTTTTGGGGGGGGGGGAGGGCATTTCTTTTATATACTTCAATTAAAGTAACATTAATAGTTTTTTAATTAATGAATATATTTAAAGTTCAGGGAAGTTTTGTTTATAATTGCAACGAACTTGTGGCTGCTAAAACTTTTCTAATCTAACCAAAGATATTTGTATGTATTTTTCCTCCTGTCAATATTCGTTTCTATATAAATTTATTTCCTTTCTAATTTTTAGTATCGTAAATCGTCACTATCCAGTTTTGAGAAATAGGATTGCCGATGAAAATCTACCATGTGTATAATGGGGGGGAGGGGGGCAGGGGTGTCATCGTCTTTAGGGGCTATAACGTTATCAACATTTTGCAAATTTTTGACCCCCCCTCTTACGATATCATACGTTATAATTCGTCAACCCCCTCCAATCCCCCCCCCTCACCCGATGATATCGTTATCAATGTCTAAAAATTATTTTATTTTTACATTCTTTTTCTTTCTTTTTATAAGCTTGCAGTGATATACATATTTGATCATACATTTATTAACAGCATACGTGACGTATTCAAGAAGTCAATAAAATATCAATACATGAAATACATTTATATCAAACAACATCCAAAAGAGTTGGTTACTATTTCAAAGTATTTAATAACAGCTTGTCATTACATAATGTATTCAACAATAATATTGTCTTCTTGCTTTTGCCCAAAACAGTGGACAACACTTTTTGTCTTTGTTTACTGGTAACGCAAGTATCATTTCCTACATAATGTGCTCCTGCTCCTGCTTTCTCTAACAGCAAATTGAAGAACAGGAATTCAAAACGTTGCGTTATTAAAAATTTTGGAATGAAATGATTTTATAAATATTTAATGATAGCTTTGTATTTTCATAAAAATATAAAAATATACAGGGTGTTCCGTTAAAGGGGTCCAATATTAATAGGGGTAATAGAGGAGATCACACGGAGCATAAATCAGTATATAATGCCTGGCCGGATCTCAATAATTTTCAAGTTACAGCAAATAGAATGAAAAATCGGAAATTTGTAAAAAAACCCTCATTGCTAAACTATCGATAATGCTACATAAAAACGAAGCACATATTTAGAAAGAGCAGAAAAAATCCTACGAAATGACATAAGTTGTTTTAGAATATTGAGAATTAATTGCGAGTTACAAGCTCTGAAACAGTGAAAAAATACAAAATCAAATATTTAGCAAAATAGTTAATCGTTAATTCCAAAAATGCAACTCTACCTACATCAAGGAAAATGTTATATAATTTGGTCCATTCCGAAAGCTTTCGAAGAAGCTGACAATAAACCATACCAGTTTAATTGTATGGGAGAAATCAAGCAGTTCCCTAGTTACAACTCTGTACTGTTGCACGCTCGGAAAGGGCGAAACTCCGCCCATGACGATTGTAAACACCCCGTTTTAATATCTTTCAATTATACATTTCTGATCAACCTCTATCAATACCCTTTCATTATTCAGTCTGGTCAAGTGAATGACATATTGTGCAGCTCTCGCCTTGTCTTAAAGCAAACTCCGTGACTGCTGCGTTTCCTCCATGAACTTTCAGGATGATGAAGAAGAAGTACTTTTTATGCAAATTTTCTATGTGTATAGGAAGAAAAGTGTAATAAAACAGCAGTCATCAGTGGGCGTTATGTTAAAGGGAGGCTGTTGTAAGTGGGATTGTAGTAAGGTGATGTATAATAATTATGCCGGAATACTCTAACGAAGAATATGCGGACATGCATGTGATGTACGGGCAAGCTCATGGAAATGCATGTCTAGCACAGCGCATGTACCGTGAGCAATTTCCAAGGAGACGTTGCCCAAGTTCGAAACTCTTCATAAAAATCAATGGAAGATTACGGGAGACTGGATCGTTTAATACAGCAAGCATTGATGCAGGGAAACCTCGACATGTACGAACACCTGCAATGGAAGAAGATGTACTGAATATTTTTAAAGATAACCCCTCCACGAGTACACGAGCTGCTGCGTCTGAAGTCGGTGTTTCTCACCAAAGTGTGTGGCGTCTTCTGCGTACAGAAAACATGCACCCCTTTCATGTGCAGCAGGTACAACTGTTATCAGTAACAGATTGTGCTCAGCGGACAGAATTCGTACGCTGGTTGCTTAATGTAACAGAAAATAATCCACAATTTCTGGAAAATATTTTATTCACTGATGAAGCAACATTTACGAGAGAGGGCGTGGTAAACACGCACAATATGCACACATGGTCATATACAAATCCGCACACTGTTTTCCCGTCGAACGCACAACAGAAGTTCAGTGTGAACATATGGGCAGGTGTCCTCGGCGATTATCTCATAGGACCATATTTACTCCCAGATGCACTCAATGGCAGTACGTACTTGGTTTTCCTACGGGATATCTTACCGCAGTTACTGCAAAATGTGCCAGCAACATTGCGCCACAATATGTGGTTTATGCACGATGGCGCACCGGCACATTTTTTCATAGGTGTTCGCAATCACCTCAATTCAACATATCCTGGGAAATGGATTGGACGCAGTGGACCTGTTGCTTGGCCTGCACGCTCTCCAGACCTCAATCCGTTAGACTTTTTTGTTTGGGGACACCTTAAATCGCTGGTGTATGAAACGCCTGTGGATACACCGGAGGATTTACTAGCGCGAATCGTTGTCGCTGCAGGAGACATTCCCAACTCCGTCGGAGTTTTTCGGCGTGTTCGCCAATCTTTACGACGTCGCTGTCGGCTGTGCGATTCTGTTAATGGGCGCAACTTCGAACACCTATTATAATAATGTCCGTTCGTCTGCCTTCCGACATTGAACTGTGCAGCGCAGGCCAGAAGACTATGCTTCACATGTGTCATAAAGTACGTGGAATGTAATTCTTTATTTGTCATTTTTATTTTATTTTCAAGACTTTTTGGCACAGTATTTTGTAAGTCACAGACTGTGGTGTACTCAAATTGTAAATTACAAGGTTTGTATGAATTAATTTAAAATTTAGTGTCTTTTTTTAAATTTATAATTAATAAAATTATTATGCTATTTGTTATTATTATTTCCTATCATAAATTATGATGCACATATACATACAATAATTGTCCATGTAAAACATGTACTGAAACTTCTTGCATAGTTACAAATCGCAATATTTTTAATTATTTCCGAATTTTCACCACCAGTTTAATTTTAAAGAATTTAACTTAAGCTTTATATCAATAAAAGACCACTTTAAAATGTAGACTATTATTGTAAAGTTATTTTGGTTCATTCAACTCTTGAATAATTAAAAATGTTGCATCTCAGAAGAAGCATGATCGAAAATGTATAGTTGAGAGTAATTAAAAAGGCGGTGTTTCCAATCGTGATGGGCGGAGTTTAACCTTTGCTAGTGTCAAAGAAAGCGGAGTTGTAACTAAGAAACTGATTAATTTCTCTCACACAATTAAACCGATATGGTTCATTGTAAGCTTTTTCGAAAGTTTTCGGAATGGACCAAATTTTACTACATTTTCCTTGTTATAGCTAGAGTTGTCTTTTTGGAATTAACGATTAACTATTTTGATGTATATTGGATTTCGTACTTTTTTCACTGTTTCAGGGCTTGTAACTCGTCAATAAATATTGCTATTTTAATACAATTGATGTCATTTTGTAGGTTTTTTTCTGCTCTTTCTAAATATGTGCTTCGTTTTTATGTAGCATTATCGATAGTTTAGCAATGAGGGTTCTTTTACAATTTTCCGAATTTTCATTCTATTTGCTGTAATTTGAAAACTATTGAGATCCGACCAGGCTTTATATACTGATTTATGCTCCATGTGATCTCGTCTATTACCCCTATTAATATTGGACCCCTTTAACGGAACACCCTGTATATATAATAAAAGCAATTTAACAAATTACAACGACCATTTGGAAAATGATTTTTTCAAAGACTAAAATTTAAGACATAAAAAAATCGCAATGAGTTGATCATACATTACGTACGCCATGAATTAAACATTAATAGTGCTATTAGACATAAAAATTGCAAGATTTCCTGAGACTTACGTATTATCCACTTGAAACTTACGCATCATCCAAGCATTTCATTGGCTGTTCGGGAAAAGGCTTTTCCATCGTAGAAATCTGACGACCAATTTTAAATGAAATTTCATTCTTAAACTTCTAAACATCCTACAATATTACTTTTTACACCGTCGTATAGAGAAAAAAATGTACTTTTAAATGCAATTTGTCTGAAAGCTGTATCTCAATTTGTTTCTGAGTTATTAATTTTTTTTTTTGTAGTTTTTATTACTTTTTTGCGATAGTGGCAACAGAAATATCCATCTCTGTTGAAAGTAAAGGGAAATACAGATTACTGTATAGACCAATTAGAAAACGAATAAAATGCGGATTCAACCAATAAAAAGCTTCAGATATATTTTTGATTTCCTACCCTGACAAGGACAATAACCATTTTTCCAAATGGTTAATAATAAAGGTAACAGACTATGTGGATGTACATAGAAAGGTACAAAAAAATAAAATAAAATAAAATAAAAAATAAAGAGAGAAAAGTTTGTTGGATCAAAAATGATAACGATATAAAAAACAACAACGCCTCCCCTCCTCACAGAGATATCTTACGATATCAAGTACCAGAACCCCCCTCTCCCATAAAGTGATAACGTTATATATGCACGGCCCCTTAATGGAGCAGTTGCAAAAATTTGATGGTCCTAAACTACTGTAAAAGGTTTAAAAATAGATATTTAATCTAACTCTTGGTCTCTATAGCATGGCAGCTATGTGCAAGCCCAAACCCCATGATAGATCTATAGAGCCAAAAGAATCTAAGCGTTTGGGAAAAACTTTTAGATCCTTCCCTTTGTTTTTCAGAGGTTAAAAAAATATTCTTGTGCGATTAGAGATATGGTAAAAATGTAAAAAAGAAAAAAGAAAAAAAAAAAGAAAAAAAAAAGCATTATTATTATAACTAATAAAAAGTACTACAAAATCTTGCTTGAAAAGCTGACACGCCGAGAATCCTTCTTCTACATTCTTTTTTGGCTTAATTATTGAATTTATTGACTCCTTTAAATTGAATTGTTTTCTTTCCCTGAACCTCACTTCAATTCATCCACCCATCATCATAATTGATAGCTTTTGAAGAAAAAATATTATGTAAATAACTATTATTATTCTCATGTAAATCTTATAATAAAAATTTTCCTTGTAAATGCCTCAAAATTTATGTTGCAATAAAAAGAAAGTTTTATTGAAAACTCATGAAAGAAATAAAAAAGTTATTAAATTTAATACAGCAGCGATACTCTAACTCACTAAAATTTCTTTAAAGGGTCAAAATATGGTAGTTCAGTGTGCTCGAGGACCGCACTTATGTTTTTACAGACGTATGTCTATATATTTTGACAACTAAACATCCGTATTTTTACACTAAAATTATACGTAGGCTTCCGTATATATATATACATGTCCTTCCAAGCTCCTTTACCACCAAATATCAATATTTTTCAAGAATTTTTTTATGCAGGCTTCGAAACTATTATAATTATAAATAAATTTTCAAAGAGTTTGGACGGTAAGAATTATTTTTTTTGAAATACTAAAGACTCAATGTAAAAATAAATAACTAAATAACTAAATAAAAAATACGCATACTTTAAAATTCTAAATCCGCTATTTTATTATTATTATTATTATTATTACTATTATTATTGGTGAAATACGGAAAAGCATATAACAGCCACTTAAGGACTATACATTTTACTTTAAAATGTCACATTCGGTTTTAAAAAATATAAATATTCCGGGGTCCCGATATACGGCGTTCTACCACCCTTATAAGTCTGAAAATTTGGGTGAGAATAGTCCAATTTCCTAATGCACATGAGGTTCAGATTTTTCATTTTTTAATAATTAGCCGAGATATTAATTTAAAAAAAAGTTCTTTAAAAACATTTTTTTTGAGTGAACGCGCGCGTACGCACTTGATTTGTTTATCTCCCAGCAGTAGAGAAAGGAAACTTTTTTTTGCTTGTTTTCCCTAAATACGCATCGACCAAAACTTTCGAAATACGGACAAACAAAAAACATATTCTCAAATTTCGTATTTTTTTATTTTCGAACACCATGACTGCATAAAAAACACGAATTCTAACCCTTTCAAAATCGTTAAAAAAAAAAAAATCGATTTCGCATGTTTTTTCATATCGGGCTGAATTTTAGAGATACGAAAAACGAAAAATACCCACTTAACTCGGATTTCCTTCTCTACGACGATGCAGTTCGTTTTCAAAAACACGAATATTAACCTTTTCGAAAAAATTCACGATTGGAAGTCACTTCACGCCGCTGGAAGACACTCTTTTTTTTTTTTTTTTTTTTTTTTTGTAAGCTAAAAGTAACTAAATATTGTTATTTCACAACGATATTTTTTGCACGTTCTTCCTACATTCGATTTACATCACGTGCAAAAATCTCGAAACATTCGGATGATTAGAAATAATTAAAAAAAAAATAATACAGTCGAATCTCTCTATAACGAAACTCCATACATCGAATTTTTCTATATAACGAATTTTTAGTAGGAACGGTCCCCTTTTCCCATGATCTCATTAAAAACAGTTTCCATTTAGCGAAATATCTATCTCCATATAACGAATTTTTTCATAAAATGTTCTTTATTTATGTAGTTTTTTAAAAGCTTCCAAATCCCATGGAATCAATTTTCCATCACTGATTCCTCATTTATCGTTCAGTGCTAAGTTTTTTATATTACTTTTCTACCTTGAATCTCCTTGTTCTTTATATCCAACGAATTCATTTCACCCCCCTCCCACACACCTTTCAACCTTTTTCTTAAAACAGTGTCAATTGGATTGTTACACATATAAGAGCGGGATCAGAGAGGTAATTGAAGTTTAAGGTGAATGAGATCGAAGATCATTCAGAAGGTTAAATTAGGAAAATAAACTCTCTGTTAACCAAGTACAACAAGTCGATATTCGTAATATTCACTGCCAGAAAGCTCCCGAGATCCACTGGCATGACACATGACCTGATGCGCTCCACAAAAAAAGCAGGCGATAAAGAAGGCACAAGCACGCTATTGGTCGAATGGTAAATCCTCCCTCGACAGCTCCAGCCGCGAGAGCAGATCACTGTCACCATTTAAAACACGTTTTCATCTATCCAAACCAAAGCTCTCAACCCTTACAGTTACAGTAGATGTTTATTGTTTCTGGCTTTCTTTAGCGTGAAAGATTCACAAAACTTAATCTGTTTGAGTGCGTTTTTTTTATCTGCTTCTGTAAAAAATGTCTCCTAGGAGCGATAGGTCCTAGGAGGCTCCTAGGTCCCTGTGATAAAGTGACGATTTTGAAAAAAATCGATAAGGTAATGAAAAAAAAATGTGGCAAAAATGTTTGGGATTCCGGCAAGCACTCTGTCAACAATAGAGAGTCAATCACGAAGCAGAATTCGGACCTTGGTTCGGCGCGAAAAAGAAAGAGGACGTGCCAATACGAGGACTTAGACGAAGGAATGTTTAAGTGGATTGAAGGGATAAGGAACTGGTATCTAGTACTTTCGGGACCAATGATTTTAGAAAAGGCTCTAGAATATGCTTCATCTGTTGGGCAACTCTGACTTCCAAGCCAGCATTGGTTGGCTAGAAAAGTTCAAGAAGAGACATGGGTTATTCCAGAAAACTATCTGCTGTGAAAATGCGGATGCTCAGGTGACAACATGTGAGAACTGAAGTCTTAAAGTAGCAGAAATTCTAAAAGAATTCTATTCTGAGAACATTTTCAATGCTGACGAAACAGGTCTCTTTTACAAGTGTCTCCAAAACAAGACACTGGAGTTTAAAGAAGATAAATGTTTTGGCGGCAAACAAAGGATTACTATTTTGTTGTTTGCTAACATGACAGGGAAAGAAAAATTAAAGATGCTAGTCATTGGGAAAAGTAAATCTCCTCTGTGTTTTAGAGGGGTGAAGTCAGGGCTCGAAATGTACCGGAGCAAACCGGAACGATGTTCCGGTTCGTGAAATTGTGATACATATTGTTCCGGTTCGTGAAAGTATGGAAAATATTTTTCTTGTTCGTGGAATTATTTAAAAATATTATTACAGTTTCATACATATAACTTACTATGCTCTCTATAACGTTTTTTTTCTAATTATTTAGAATCTTGAATACATTTTTTTAAATTAGTTTTTCTACTCTTAAATATAAATTTGCTATACGGTAAAGTCCCAATTATTCGGGTTAATATGGTCCATTTTATTCTGATGGACTGATAGCTTCCAGTATTATGAAACAGCCATTATAAATGAAGTGTTAAATGAAGATGAAAGAGCAGTCGTAAAAACTTAGAATTTTAATTTTCTGATCAGAATGAGGAAAAAAAATGGCCATAGTCTTTTCATTTTCTTCTGATGGACTGATGGCTTTTATTATTATGAAACAGTCATTATAAATGAATTGTTAGATCAAGATGAAAGAGCAGCCGTAAAAAGTTAGAACTCATATTTTCTGGTCAGAATGGGAACAAAAAAATGGCCATATATTTAAAAAAAAAAAAAAAAAAAAAAATTATGGCCATTTTTTTGTTTCCATTCTGACCAGAAAATCAGAGTTCTAACTTTTTACGACTCCTCTTTCATCTTCATCTAACAATTCATTTATAATGACTGTTTCATAATAATAGAAGCTATCAGTCCATCAGAAGAAAATAACTCGGTTAAAGCGGAAACTCGATTAAGCGGGACTCTGATAATCGGGACTTTACTGTACTTTCGGAAAAAAAAAAAAATAGTCACCAATAATTTTGAAATAGCGTTCCGGTTCGTGGATTTTTCCATTTCGAGCCCTGGGTGAAGTCCTTAGAAGTGGACTACGATTTTAGTAAAAAGTTCTGGATGACCACTGAAATTTTTGACAAATGGTTAAAAGCACTTGACAATCAAATGAGAAAACAACGTCAAAAAATTGCTTTGCTTATTGATAATTGTCCAGCTCACTCTCAAAACTGTGGAGAAAAACAGCAAAATGTTGAAGTTATTTTCTTATCACCCAATTGCACATCAAAACTGCAGCCCATGGACTTCGGAATAATAAAAAATCTAAAGGTGCATTATAAAAAAAGAATTCTTAAAGAACTGATCATAGCTGATCAAAAAATTATTCTACCCAAGACGTCATCAGTCTTAGAAAATGTATTGCGGAACTTTATAAAGCTTGTAGATTTGACGTAACTGAAAAAACAATTTACAATTGCTTCAAAAAGGCGGGCTTTAGTAAGCTGGAGAATAATGCAGATTTTGAGAATGAAGAAGATGTGGCTTTAGCAGATTTAAAAGAGAAATGGAAATTAATTAAGGAATGCGGAAATGTCGAAGAAAATGTTACTCTCTCTGATTTTTTAGAAGTGGATGACAATCTCACTATTGCGCAGTATCCTACTGATAGTGATATTTTAAGCAGTGTTATGAACAATGATGGGGAGAGTGACAAAGAGCATGAAAATAAAAACGTACAACAAGAGAAAAAAAAAACATCACGCAGAGAAATGATGAGTTCTTTTGATCTTATAAGAGAGAACTTCAAATGGAAGAAAATGTTTCAGATACAATTTTTCATTCCTTGCTAAAGTGTGAACATCTTTTCGAGGGTGTAACAATTTTGAAATCAAAACAGCAAAAAATTACAGATTTCTTCGTCTAAAATGAATGTAAGTTTTCCTTATGTGATTTTTATTATGTTTTCAAAGAAATGTCTGTTCTCTTTTTTGAAACTGTTTAAATAATTAAGAAATGCAATATTAGGTTAATATTTATAGTTAAACATTTCAAATTCTTAATTAAACACCTCAAAAATAATTTTTGTTCAAAATTTACACATTAAATAGGGATTTTTACTCATTCTCTATATAACGAATTTATCTATATAACGAATTTATCTATATAACGAATTTTTTACTGGAACAATGGATTTCGTTATATAGAGACTCGACTGTATCTGCAAAATTTTCGCTCAGAATACGCGAGTGGCTTTTGCTCATGTTTTGACAACTAAACATCCGTATTTTTACACGAAAATCATACGTAGGCTTCCGAAACCTTATGTTTATAAATAATGCCAATTTCAAACAGTTCGGATGAAAGGAATTATTTCGTTTTTAATATTAAACGACCCGACGCGGAAAAAAAAAAAAAAAAAAAAAAAAAAAAGTGAGAAGAAAACATGGAGCTTTTACGACTAAAAAATCACTAATAATAAATCAATAATTTTTTCACATTTTTTACACAATTTTAAAAACCATTATATTTATAACTGATAACAATTTCAAAGAGTTTGGACAGTAAGAACTATTTTTTTAAACTATTAAATGATACTATGTGGATAAAAATATATATGTATCCTTACAAGCTCCTTTACCACCAAATATCAAGATTTTTTTTATACAGACTTCGAAACTATTATATTTATAACTTATAAAATTTCAAAGAGTTTGGACGGTAAGAATTATTTTTGTAAATACTAAATGACTTAAAGTAAAAAAACAAAAACAAAAACCGCACACTTTAAAATTATGAATCCGCTATTTTTATTTTTATTTATTATTATTATTATTATTATTATTATTATTATTATTTTAGTCGAAATACGGAAAAGCATATAACAGCCGCTTAAAGACTGTACATTTTACTTTAAGATAACGCATTCGGTTTTTAAAAATATAAATACTGTGGGGCTCCCGATACGACGTTCGGTGTGAAAGATTTTCGTTTGAGATCTTTATCACCGGGAATGTCGAGCGTTTCAGCTACTTAAAATATATACTTATGATGAAAAAAAATTATTGTTGTATAGATCGTATATAGAAGATGTCGTACATAGACAGCTCCAAGTCAAAAAATTAGAATAATTCATTTCATTTGTATTTGGAATTGCATTTTTCTTTATTTCAGCGTAGTATTATTGAAAAAGAACAACGGTTGGTGTTTTAATAAATTTGCATGTTATTGAAGCAAAGTAAAACTGTAAAAGATTAAATTTTGAGTCAATATTGTATTTTTGTAAAATTATTTTCATTATTCAAAATATTAGAATACTAAAATAGATGGTTCAAAAAATTAGAATACTTATGAATTTTCCTGATTTGTTCAGAAGGTTGCATAAATTAAGCATAAAATTAGCTTCTGCGGGACTTCTACTTAAGTTATAAAAGCACTTTGCATCATCATTGCTTTCATTTTGTGTGAAACATGGGTCGACCGCCAGGCATAACGGAGTTTACAAAGCCTCGTATTATTGATTTGCTTAACGAAGGTCGTAATCAGCAATATATCGCCAGTTACTTAAAATGTTCACAACCAAGTGTTAGTAGAACAATAAAGCAGTATTTTAACGACGAACATTTCTAAAACAAGCATCTAAATAACGGCCAAAAGCGTAAAACTACACAGAATGATGACAGAAAGCTAGAGAGTTTTGCTAAAAAACCCGATTTAGAAGTGCAAGATATTTGCATCGAAAGTGGAAAGAACACGGTGTTGATGTGAGTAAATCTGCAACACTAAGACGTCTCCATAAACTTGAATTTCAATCTCGTGCACCAAAGATAAAGCCCCTCCTGACTATTGAACAGAAAAAAAGAGAGAATGAAGTAGTACAAAAAAAGACTTTTATAGGGTCTGGATGATCGGAAAAATATATTGTTTAGTGATGAGAGTGTTTTTTGCATAACATATGGTGATCAAGGTGTTCGTGTATGGCGAATGAAGCATAGAAGCATATGACAAGGACTGCATGAAACGATCAGTGAAATTTGCTGCCAGTGTAATGGTATGATGAGCTTTCATGACTGCAAATGGTCCAGGAAGGCTAGGTATCATTAACGAAAGGGTTAACTCTGAGATATATAAAGAAATCTTTCAGCATTTCATGATACCATCGTCGGAAGATCTGAGTCGTGACGATTTTATTTTACAACATGATTTAGCACCTTCACACAGGCCAGTGTCCACAAAGAACTGGCTTAGCCAACACCAAATTAACGTACTTCCTTGGCCAGTTAATTCGTCGGATTTAAATCCAATAGAGAATTTGTGGGGAATAATGAAGAAAAGACTGCAAGATATTGCGCAAAAAATCAAAGTTCAACTTCTTTCCAGCATAAAGCCGACATGGTCATGTCTGGGCATAAAACATTGTGAACCATTTGAGCTAGCTTGGCAAAACGAGTTCGTACTGTTATAAAATGTAAAGGTGATGCTACAAAATATTAAAGAATAACTATTTTTCCCTTTAACACGCATTATTTACAACGCATTACTTTAACATTTGAACCAGGTAAATGGCTATTCTAATATTTTGATTTTTTCCAAGTGTGAATAATTATTATAATTTTTGCAATTTTTCCTATAATTTTTATGCTAAAAGATTCTACAAACTATGTAGATTCTTACAATATTAAGTTTTATCCTGTATTACCATTTGTATAAGCGATACATAAAAAAACCCTTTTTTACAATTACTTTTTGTCTATTATTCAAATTTTTTGACTTGGAGCTGTATATATATCATATGTTATTCTTGTTGAGAGAACCTATTTTTAGATTTCAATAATTTAAAAAAAAATGTGCATTCTGAAAGAAAATACAGTTAAATTACTATATAGTAAAAACAAAATTATTGAAAAAAAAAACCCCTAATAAATAAGAAAAATGAGAGTGCAAGGTCGAGAATGCATTTTTGAAAAACTCCGGAGATATCGGTAAAAAATAAAATCAGATCCACAAGTAAAAAGCCTACTAATAAACAATTAAAATACAAATTAAAAACATGTCGTCAAGTCAAAAACTTTTGTTTCAAAAGCTTATATATATATATATTTTTTTTTAATTTTATGTTTAATTATTGACTATATCTTTTTTTTTTTAATTTACTTATTTTATTTCCTTGAATCTCAATCCAATTCGTCCACGACATCGTCAGAATTGATAGCCTTTGCAAAGAAGAAACATTTTTATCTAAATAACCATTGTTATTGTCACGAAAATGTTACCATAAACGTTTTCCTTGTAAATGCATCAAAATTTATGTTGCAATAAAAATACAGTTTTTCTTGAAAGGTCATGGAAAAAAAAAATAAAGCACTACATAGAACAAATTTTTGAAAATAAATTACAATATATTTAAAGAAAAAACAATTTCTCTAAAATATTTAAGTAATCGTGCCAGTGACGGATATAAAAACAAACCATTGCGGCAGTGCATCCCCCCAATGTCATAAATAATAAACGTCCACTTTTCGTGGGCGACATTCAATACAGTATCAGCAAATTTATGGGTTTTAAAACTCGCATGTTTTCTAAAAACGCACTTCTTCAGCAAGCCACGAACAGATAAGTAAAAATGCTTTGTTTTTTAAAGACCATATTTCATCGGGCCGGAGAAAACATTTTAAAACCCACTAATGGAGTCAACTTATAATAAAATATACAGATACACACGCATAACTATGAAAATAAATATGGGAAAAAAAACAAGCCATTTCTTATCGATTTATGAGGATAGGGAGGGGGGCTGCAGAAAATGGTACGCATAAATTTTGAGAGTGTGCTTTCAAAAACATTTTAGAGAGTGAATTTATTTTGATCTCCTGATAAAAGCTAAATAGTGGCTATAAAATGCGTTCCATTATATGAGAAGTACTACAGGATGGTGGCTTGGCAGTTTATCAAATAAAATTTAAACTTATAAATTCGCTGGAATATATGGATGGGTTTTTGAAGGGAGGATGATTTCGAAACCATAAGTGAAAAATGAATTGATGAATAAGACGAATTTTTTGATAGAATATCTCGAACAGAAGTGGTATTCTTCTAGACTTAGAAAGGGGGAGATTTTTCTTGGTGTTTAAGTATACTTTGTTAACGTCTATGTTCGTATTAATTTGTATTTTTTTTTCCATTCAAAAAAAAAAAAATAAATAAATAAAATAAATAAATAAATAAATAATAAGCTATGTAAAATATGCGTTGAGGCTTAAAAAAATGAAAAATACAAATAACATCAAGATATACAAAACCAAGGAATTAATTAATTTGTTAGAATAAATACATGTTACTGTTTTTAAAAGAAATATTATTTCAGAACCATAAATGAACAACGAAATTTAATTACATTCCCTATCAAGTTAGGAATTCTGAGTTTATCTCATTATCAAATAGGTATTTTAAACCGCGATTTAGAAAAATATGATCTTAAAGATTTCCAAAATTGATTTGACCAGTGTCCGATATGGTCGCGCCAGAACACCGAATTTTATCGACAGTTTTAAAGAATTCGGATGTAATATTTGTTCTTCTTGCCCTCAAACAAAATTTTCCTGATCTTTTCCTTGTACTGATATAGACTCCCTGTTACACCTGAGTAAAGAAAGAAAATTCAGATTAGTTTTTCAGTTTTTTACATTCCTTAATATAGACTTTTGGAATCCTCTCATATCAGGATAATTTAGAACGAAAACGATATTTTTTTTACGTAAGGTGCTAAAAGAATCCAGAATTTGTTCATCTAAGAATCGTTTGAAGTCGCTATAAATCTACTACTCTGTATTTTTAGCTCGAATTATTGAGACAAAAGCTTCTGGCAGTAGATTAAGCTTCCAATTACCACACTAAACTCCCTCATTTTTTTATGTTTTAGAAATATACAGAGTGTTCATAAAAGAACGTCCCAATTTCAATTGTATATTATAACAGTTTAATTTAGACTATTTACAACAAGTCATACATCAAATTGAAGGTAAACTAACTTAGTTTTATTACAAATGTTCCATATGTGTGTCTTTAGTCATACGGCACACATCCAACCTAAAGTCCAATTCTTTCCACACTTAGGTTAACAAGTCTGGAGTAATGAAAGCAATAGCCTTTTCAATTATGTGTCTCAACGCTGGCAAATCATTAGGTAGCGGCGGAACCTACACACGATCTGTGGAAAGCCCCAAAGGAAAAAATCGCATGACACTAACGGCTTTTAAATCTTCAGCCCAGCAATAACGCTTTACGCTCACGCGTCGCCATTTTGCGCATCTGGCACTGGAAGTGAGCAAATAACAAAGCAGTACTTGCGCATGCGCTCATCTAAAACTCCTTTCTTTATTTGTGACCTTGAACCAACGCGCTACAACGCTTACAGTTGATACTATTAAAATTTATAACCGGGTCATCCTATTATGGACATCCTGCATAATGATCTGTATTTTCGAGTCAATATATAAATGCATATGCAGCGTCAAAATCATAAATCAATTTTCGTACCAAAGCAAACGAATCCCGTTTTTATTAGCCCCTGGAACGCTATTTCTTTCTCCCAGCAAATAAATTGTCGTCTCCAAAAAATAACGTTACGTTGTATAAGCCAGCCGTAAAACAAAGCAGATGTATCATTGTACTGTTAAATACTCTATTGCAATTTTTTTAACTTCTAAGCACCGCACATTTTCAATTTTTATGCCGTCGTATTGAGGAAAAAGGGTACTTTTAAATGCAATTTGTTTGAAAACTGCATCTCCATTTATTTTTGACATATTAAATTTTGTAATTTTTAGCGGCATTTGTTTAATTTTGCAACTCAAGTACTCCATTCCTGTAGAAAGTAAAAGAAAAATAATTGGAAAATAGCAATTATATCTTTTTGTTGCCATTTTCCCATAAAAACTGAAAGAAATGTACCGTACCCGCGGCCCTATTTTTTCGCGCATTAGTTTATGGATGCTTTTTGGACTATAAAAGTAAAAAATAATTCAAAATATTTTATGTAAATTATTTTTTATGAAAAATGATACATTTCATTATTACATAGTGATATTTAACAAAAGATAATAAATGAAACAAACTTTGTGGCCAATGAAATGCATTTCCTCCGAAGTTTTTTATGTCCCTAATGTTTTGCGCATATTCAAATGAGACGAAATTAGTAAGTCTTACCACTTCGTTGGTCCTCCTTTGACAGCGTAAACACCTCTCTCTCTTCTCGGCATAGTTGAAACAAACGTTGCCACTCAGAAATTGAATTTTTTTGCCATTTTTCAAGAAGAATTCTTTTCAACTGCTGATTGTCACTGTAGCTGATTTGTGGTGTCCTTTTTCGAACTTCCTTCTTTAAATATCACCCCAAATCCTCCATAGAATTGATGTCCGGGTAATTCGGAACCCAAACTAGCACAGGGTACCATTTTGTTGAAGACAGGCTTTTGTTGTCATAGCTTTATGCGGTTTGGCTAAGTCTTGTTGAAAAAGATGACACGATTGAAGGCCAAGTTGTTGAATTGAAGGCGACAACTGTTTCTACAAAATGTCCCGATAACATTGTGCATTGATAGTCCCGTCATATGGCAGCAATTGGCCGACACCAGAATAATCAAGACACCCTCAAATTTGAACATATGACGGTAACTTACATTCTTGTTTGACGTTTTTTACTATCTTGTTTGGGTTTAAAGCTTTATATGTTTGCGTATGACCAGGCAACCGATATTTCCTTACGAAACTGGAAAAAAGGATTTGTTCGATCATATAACACTTTACCTTTGCCAATATGTCTATTTTAAGTGGTCCACAGCCCACAGAAAATGTTTTCTTTTCTAAGCAGGAGTTAACATCGGCTTACGTTTGCTTTTATAAGATCTTATGTCCATTTCATGCAATCTTTCTGCAGTCATTTTACGAGTCACTGATCGCCCTGTCTTGCGATGCTGTCTTGCGATAGGGATGCGATTTTTGCCATTGTTTCTGATCTTATCTTCATTACCACTCGACGGAACATTTGATCTTCTCTGGCCATTGTTGTTGGTAGGCGACTAGTACTGTTTCTTGGCTGTATTTCTCCTATTGTAACGAAAGTTTTCAAAACATTATGCACTGTTGATTCAGAAATAATCAAATCCCTGCCTATTTTCCTCATTAGACACCCACTGTTTGTTTTTCGATTATCTTTTTACGCAACTCTACCGTCAATCTTTTATCACACATTTTCTTCTTATTAATAGATTTGAAATCGCTTTTCTTTTAAACAGCACATGCCATTTGTCCCGGATGCGATAATTTGCGTAGTTGGAAACAACTAGTCAATCACAATGGTAAAAAACGTTCTTTAAATGCACATGCGCAAAACATTAGGGCTATCTATTTTTCAGAGGGAGAATGTTTTACATAAACAAATCTAAGTGTGCGAGTTCTTTTATTTTTTTATTCAATGCAATTCATTTTAGATGATTGACTTTTCAAGAATTTGATTATTTATTTAGATAAAATTAAGTTTGCGTTTTCTTTCTTTGAAAAATTTCCCTTTTTGACTAGTGCACAAAAAATTAGGGCCACTGGTAAGGTACTTAAAGTACGTGCTATTTTGAGAAAAATATAAATGAATGATTTCTCATAAAACATGGAGCTATTATAAACTATATTTAATTTAATTATTTATATTACAAACAAACGAAAGCATATTAATCATTAGATAGCCGGGTTTTTTTTTCGTCAAGTTTCTTGAATGACGAAAATTTGGATTTGTGCCTCTTTTTTGGATTTGTGTATTATTCAGTGAAAGTGACATTATATGCGTGCTTTACTGTAGATGTTATTTCAGGCTGAATCGCAAATGAGGAATTCTTCAGCGGATGCGGATGACGTTATTTTATGTAAAATAAAAGTGCGTGTTTTAAGTCTTAAAATTGAAATATGTTTTGTAATATCTATCTATCTATCTCTATAGATATATATGTATGTATGTTTTTTCATCGGAGGCGACACTAAATTTTGAAAAAGCAGAATTCCTGTTTTCTAGTTATTATTATTCTGCATGTTGTTTAACCATTTAAAGATTAATATTGTCTTAACATTTATTGCAAATTTAATTTTTACTTCAATTTTCTTTATGAGTCTCTCTCATTTACGTTTTTAATCAATACCTTGCACCGACGTATAAATGAGGAAGTACTGTATTTAGATTTTTTTTTTTATTATTATCATTCATTTATTTTAAATCAGTTTTATAAGTATTCTAGAATCTATCTAATAAAAATTATTGTAGTATAAGTTAATTAAAAGTTCTTTTAAGAAATCTCTCCACAACGAATATATATGTTTCAAGGAAGTAACTGAACCAAAAATAGTGATAAAGCAACATTCAAAATCTTAAATCTCTTGTCGCAACGGTAATTAAATTACAGCTTAAGCTTAAAAATAGGACAAGCTTTAAATAACAGGCGCGCTCCCATTTCTTCCTTCACAATCAACAGCTATACACCAAACATCCCATTAAAAGCCATACTAGCATTTAATTACATTCCCTATCAAGTTAGAAACTTGGAGTTTATCGAATTATCAACGGGGTACTTTAAACCGCGATTTCGGAAAATATGATTTTCATCAACGTACTTTCAGGTAATCCGGGATTAATTCCTGGAGAACTGCTCCGGTTACTGTCTGGAAGAGAATGTCTACGATTTTTTCTTTATTGTGAAGAAAATCTTTGATTCGAAGAGAAGGTCCAGATTTCTCCTTCTTGGCAACTGCTTCTGAAGCCTGTTCCTGTAAATATAATAAGAAAAAATACTAAAAAGAAGGAAGATAGAAAGTAAAGCAAGGATTACTCTTTTATTAGAAACAAATAATTCGATATTTGTGCGGCTAATACATAGTTGAACAAGAGAATACCGGCAAGTAAATTATTTATGTTCACGGGTAAATCGTTCGTTATTTAATAAGATATCATTAATCAGCCTGGTATTAACAAAACACGTGATATTATGCACAGTGGAGGGAAAAAAGTTAATAGGAAAATGAATAAACCTCGTTTTATTTCTCGCGGAGGAAAAAACAAATTCACATCCGCAGTCTTAGGTGCATCCCACACTAGGGCGACACATAAGACATGTCGCTTGAATTCGCTGGAAAAACTGGTTTAAAACAGGTCTGAAACAACTTAGTTCTTTGTTTCGACCGGTTTTTGCGCTACATGTTGCGGCTACATGTCGCTTGTCGCCTTAGTGTGGAATGCTCCTTATACTATTAAAAGAAGGTTTCGCTCTGTCTGTCTGTCTGCGATGGCTAGCAAAATCTACCGCGTGTATAAGTCTGAATATTTGAGTGGCGGTAGTCCGAGACAGGTCCTGATGCACATGAAGTTCAGATTTTTCATTTTTTGATATTTAGCCGATACATCAATTAAAAATTGGTAGGAAAAGCATTCCTTTTTTTAAAAATCAACCAGCGCGACCGTGCATTCTCCGTTTGGAACTTACTGAAGTCGGGAAACAGAGAGAAGATCGAAAAGTGTTAGATCGGTTTTTCTTTTATCGTTTTTCTAAAAGCGCGCCGGACGAACTATTAGAAATATGGAAAAACAGAAGACATATTCTTGAGTTTTGTGCTTTTAAGTTTTAAACGCCACAATCCGTTCGAAAAAATATTAATATTAACACTTAAAAAAATCAATGAAGTTCGATTTCACCTTTGTTTTCTCCTTCCCATCGCAAAAGCTCCCAGCGGACTCAATTTCAGAGATACCGATTAGCAAAAAATACCCTTCTAAAGCTGAGACTTTCTTCTCTTCGGCGATGCGATTAGTTTTTAAAAATACCAATTTTAACCTTTTCGAAAAAAGTAGCGACCGCAGGTCACTTCGCGCATCCCGGAGACACTCTTTTTTTATACGCTAAAAGTAATTAAACGCCGGTATTTTGCCAATCTTTTTACACCTTCTTGGCACACCGGATTGACATAATCTATTTTCGAAGCGCTCGGGCGAGTAGGGGGAGGGGGGGGGAAGCGACATTTTCGATGGGAAAGCGAAAATGCAGATGGTTTTGGCGTGGATCCGCTCGCTTTTGGATCAGGTTTACAAGACTAAATATGGATAGTTTTTCTCGAAATTTTTACGCATGATGGTAAACAGTTATATGCATAACCAACAAAAATTTCAGAGAATTCGGATGATAAGAACTATACTTTTATGATAACCCTTTCCCACGCAGTGTGCCCAGGTCGGGATACCTAAGTTTAATTCCAAACTTACGATCGGCACCAAGAATATTTTAGTAAAATTTTGCTTTTACTATAAACATGTAAAATAACATGTTTATAATATCTAAAAAAGCCGTTTCTAAATTCCTGTGTCAGTCAATTATTTCCTCATTTTACAACAAAAATTGTCTGTGCCGGAAAGGGTTAACACGTTCACGCCGGCGCGGTGGGTCACACTCGACTGTCTCAGAGTTATCAAGTCTCCGGCTTTTTGCACACCACTATTATTTTAGAGAAAATGTTGTTCCTTTAAATCGCCCAATTGTTCTAATTAAATAAAACAACATTTTCTGTATTAAAATACTGGTATCCAAACAGCCGGAGACTTGTCAGCTCTGAGACAGTCCAGTGTGACCCACCGCGCCGGCGTGAACGTGTTAAAGGGTCCACGCAAAGAAAAAAAAAAGCTAGAAGAAAACATATTCTTTTTACAACTAATAAAAAATATTCATGATTTTTTTTACACGGGATGCACAACAGTCATATTTATAAAATTGTGTCTAAACATTGTACAGATTGAAACCAAATATTGAATTAACTTATTGCACTAATATTTAGTACATTGATGGCCCAAAAATTGTGTAGATTAAATCTTTTGGCATTCAAAAGTACTTATAGCAAAATTAAAATATCAATCTGTTGTTAATTGTCTGAGCGAAGCGAAGGCTAATACTCAGCGAAATATTACTGTCCGGACACATTACTACTACGATGGATATTAACGCCATGTCCTACTAAAAAAAAAGCCTAATAAAAACCTTTCGTCAAGCATAACTCAAAAAATATTTGTCGGATTTCGTTTCTGATTGCACCAGAAGGTACCTATGAGGGTCGCCTACTGAATGCACATACTATGAAAAATAAGTTCCAAACCGTTTAAAAATTATATAGAAAAAACTGATAAAAAAAACACAATTTATCTGCATACGTCACAGAAATTTGGTGTGCGTCACTTTCACCGGTTGATGTTTTCATAGACAACTGGTTTGAACACATGGAGCAAATAAAAAAAAATACTTACGCAGTAATATCGAATAGATCAGTTTCAACCACGCGATCACAAACCTTGCAACAACCCGTGGCAACCAGTTTTGGTGGGCAAACAAATAATAATACAGTAATCCGTACCACGGTGACCGTTTTTAGCCTATTGTATGAAATCTGGCCTGTTGTATGACATACAATTGTGGATGATTAAAACAAAAGACATGAGTGTTTATTGCTCCGGGAGGTTAACTTTCTCTGGATGTCTGTCTGTCTATCATACAGCATGCTATTTTCTTGTAAAGCATGATATTATTATGCAGTAAAACCTCCATAACGGACACACCCGATTAGTGGACACCTCTATTTAGTGAGCATTTTTTCGATTACCGACCCTTAAATAACTGTACTTTTTTTATTCTCAGTAGCGGACATTTCCAAATAGAGGACAAATTCTGCCCTCACGAGGTGTTAGCTATTCAGAGGTTTTACTGGTAAAACCTCCATAGCGGACACACCCGATTAGCGGATAACACTATTTAGCGAACATTTTTTCGATTACCAACTCTTAAATAACTGTACATGTTTTACTCTCAGTAGCAGTCACCTCTAAATAGAGGACAAATTCTGAATTCTCGGGGTGTCCGCTATTCAGAGGTTTTACTGTATATAATTTTGATAGTTATTTTACAGGGCCACACAGAAGAATAAGAATATATATGAAACGAATATAAACTAAATTCGGGATTGGCAGATCGCTGATGGTAATGTAATTTTAGGATGTTGTTACAGTCATCCGCAGCATGTTTTTAGAGTTTCGTTCATCTAACGAAACACTACCTGTCACACTCCTTTATCTGTCAGTCTGTCCGTCTGTCACAGAGCCCGTTCTCAGAAACTATATATGTCGGAGACTTGAAAATTTGCATACTTATAGCCGAACACCACACATCAAACGGCAAATAATAAAATTTTGAAAAAGTCTAATATTTAACCCTCTGGGCTCTAACTTGTGTATTTTAAGCAATTTTTCTAACTATGCCCCTAATTTAATTAAGTTGGAGACATGAAATTTTGCATACTTATAGCTGAACATCCCACATCAAATGACAAATAATAAAATTTTGAAAAAGGTTTAATATTTAACCCTCTGGGCTCTAACTTGTGTATTTAAAGCAATTTTTCTAACTCAGCCCCTAATTAAGTTGGAGACATGAAAGTTTGCATACTTTTAGCTGAACACTTGCGATAACACGATAAATCATAAAATTTTGAAAAAGTCATATTTAACCCTCCGGTCTCTAACTTATGTATTTTAAACAATTTTTCTAACTCAGCCCCTAATTAAGTTGGAGACATGAAATTTTGCATACTTTTAGCTGAACACCTCACATCAAACGACAAAGAATAAAATTTTGAAAAATTCTAATATTTAACCCTCTGGGGGTCTAACTTGTATATTTTAAGCAATTTTTCTAACTCAGCCCCTAATTAAGTTGGAGACATGAAATTTTGCATACTTATAGCTGAACACATCAGATCAAACGACAAATAATAAAATTTTGAAAAAGGTCTAATATTTAACCCTCTGGGCTCTAACTTGTGTATTTTAAGCAATTTTTCTAACTCAGCCACTAATTAAGTTGGAGACATGAAAGTTTGCATACTTATAGCTGAACACTTGCGATAACACGATAAATCATAAAACTTCGAAAAAGTCATATTTAACCATCCGGTCTCTAACTTCTGTATTTTAAACAATTTTTCTAACTCAGCCCCTAATTAAGTTGGAGACATGACATTTTGCATACTTATAGCTGAACACCTCAGATCAAACGACAAATAATAAAATTTTGAAAAAGTCTATTATTTAACCCTCTGGGCTCTAACTTGTGTATTTTAAGCAATTTTTCTAACTCAGCCCCTAATTAGTTTGGAGACATGAAAATTTGCATACTTATAGCTGAACCCCTCACATAAACGACAAATAATAAAATTTTGAAAAAAAACAATATTTAACCTCTAATATTTTGTCTCGCGCAATTTTTAAATTTAAACTGTTTTGCAATACTATTTTTTGTTCATTTTGCATAATAAGTGTAATGTGACGTAATTTCTTCTATTTCAGACTTCTAACGCATGTTAATGAATTTATTTTACAATATCCTTTCTCTTTCAAAATTCACATGTAAATATAGTTTTTATGGCGTAATTTCCAATAAGTGCCTGCTTTTTATACCTAATCATTTAATTCTAATTTGAAGGTTTTTTTCTGTTTATAATAGTAATGTGTAAATATTTTTTTTTATTTGAAGCAAACATTATTGTTTGCGCTGTTTATATAGTTGGTAACAGTTGAAATTAATACCATTTTCTAAAATATGTAAAAAATATCTGTCAAGATGCTGAATATTTGAATTTAAAATAGAAATAAAACCTCAAAAAATAAGTCAAATAAAAAAAAAATTAATGAAATCTGCACACCGGGATCTTTTATTGAATAAAATGATCTAAAACTGATTAAATTCCCATGTATAGCTTTTGCTCCTATAAATTTTTTTAATGGAACGATTTTGTCCAACTTTAGCATTAAATATCTCTTAAAATAATTCTTCGATTTGAAAACTGTTTGCATTAGCGTGTTGATCAAACATTTCGCTATAATACCACCGATTTTCATATTTTTGTATGTAATAGTTTTCTTAATATTAACGAAGAAAGACCTCCGGTCACAAAAAATTCAAAACCGGCGGCGGCGGCGGCGGCGGCGGTGACAGCGTTAGTTACTTTCTTTAGAATAGAGAGATATATAAAAATGAAAACTTGTCTATCTGTCTGTTTGTAATTTTATAAAAATCCACAATTTGGAAGCCAAAATTGTGAAAAGATACGGACATGTGTATTAAAACATGGCCGAGGCAACTAAAGTAATCCGGAATCGAAACAATTTAGTGAATTTTTAATTAATAAAAAACCACCAATTTAACAGCAATTTCTTATCAAATTTAAACATTTTTCGTTATAGCAGTTGCCAACAATTAAAAAACACAATAAAATTATTACTACAACAATTAATTTTCTACTGCAAGATTTCCATGTGAAAAATGAAAATGAAATAAATAGTTTGACGAATTTAAAAAAAAAAAGGTGAATATTACGTCATAACTTTTCTATTGCAAGATATTCATGTGAAATATGAAAATGAAATAAATGGTTTGACGAATTTAAATGAAAGTGAATATAACTTCATAACCTTTCTACTTCAAGGTTTCCACGTGAAAGAGGAAAATATTACGTCATATTGGAAATATAAAGGACGTGGTGGATATAGTATAACGTCATATGAGTGTGAAAAATGTATTGAAGCATGATAAAAACCCGATTAGGGAAATTATTGGCCTATTTTAACATTATTGCTCCAATTATAAATTGAAATAAGTTCATTTATAGCTGTATTCTTTTGCGTCTGTTATATACATTTATACATTTTTATGTAGCGTTTTCATATGATTCATTCATACAACATTTCGACTGCTTTTTTTAATGTTTGTTTTGTGTTGTATGCCAAATTTTAAAATTGATTTTTCAGAACAAACATCCTTCAAATTCTGGGCATCGCCGGCACTTTAGTTTGTAACGGATAAATGGCTTTTGTATCTGTACATCTAATGCTAATATTATAAAGCGTTATAATATTATAAAGTATATAATATTATTAATGCTTGTACGTTTGTGAGGTGTTATCTCTGAAATTACATAGCCAACTTAAAAAAATGTTGGTGGCCATCTCTGCTCCGAAAAAAAGACTATTTTATGTTAGTGCAGGAACCTACATCGCTACAGGAGCAAAAAAGTTCTAAAATTGTGATTTCTGCGATATTGATTGGGTTAGAAACTTTAAATTTTGTGCGGTAGTTACTTTTAAGATATAAATACTCGTAATGAACGCTCTCTAAAAGGTTCAATTTGACGGATAAACGTAAAAATTTCTAGAAAGGTTCTAAACTATGATTTATTTGGAATACTGAAATTTTTGGGATACTGTTGGGGTTAGAAACTAGAACTTTGGCATGGTAGTAATTAATAAGATGTAAATGCTCGTTGTAGAACGAATTCTAAAAAAATAGAAAGACTAAACAAAGCGGGAAAAAGATCTAAAGATGATCTAAGTAACGAAGTACATGGAATTGTTAGGAATATAAACATGAAAATTGACATGGCTGTATTTATCATGGGGTAAATTCTCGCAATAGAACAATTTCTAAAAATGTCGCTATATAAAACAGTGCAAAAACAAAAAACTTTCAAAAATTTTCTATTTCTGTGTTACTGCTGAGCCCAAAATCTTGAAATTTTGCTTCGGGTTAGTTTTAAAATATACAATTGTCTCTATGAATGGTTTCTAAAAAATTTAAAAAGATGAAATTAACGGAAAGCGATCTCAATTACCATTAATTTGGAATTATTAGGTACAGCAACTTTAAATATTTCATAATGCTGCATTTCCTCCGCAAAACATGCGATTTAAATGAAACAAAACTGATAGATACCCACCTAGCATTAAATAAATTGTGTAAATATTGAATAAAGACCTGTATGAAACAGTGAGTAGGTTGCCCGAAAGTACTTGTTAAAGTGTTCCTTCTCTAGGCTTTTCTCTCTCTCGCCAAGGCCACTAACAGAGGGAAGTGCCGTTTTAAATGTGATATGAATTTTTTATCCGATTCATTTTTCTAGACATTTTATCATAAGGTCATATTCTCAATTATCATTAGTAGATTTTTTATATATTAACTTATTCTGGTGAAATTTTATAATCGGGTTCATATTGGCGTATGTTAGCTTGCATGATTTGCTGAATAAATATGTTTGGATTTGTAAATTACTTCAAATGACACTTTGACAGCTCAAAAGTTATGCAGACGATATATTCAGATCTTGTGTCATACTTTATGTTGTAATCATTGCCGATTTCTTTTATTTAATACATGCTAAATACAGCTCAACTTGTGCAGAATATGTTTGAAAACCAAACAATACAGCGTATGTAGTGGCCAGTATACACTCATCATTCAAATCCGATCGAGCATATCTAAAACACACTCAAACGAAGCATTGCATGCCACTGTTGATGTATTCGGTACTTTGATACTATATTAGATTTTGAGGAGAGAATTCCTTAAATGTTATCGACAACCTCATTGCATCCGTGGAAAACAGATATTGTACAATATTAACTATTCCGGGGGAGCACACACCATATAAAGTATAGTCCATTCTTTTTAAACATCATATATTTGTCATTTAAAGTTACTCAAATTGGTGCGGAGCGTCTGATTATGCTTTTGACATCATTTTATACAGTTAAAATTCCGATATAAGTAATTTAGTATTTCATTTTCTATTTTACTTTTAATATATTGCGTTTTCAATTTTATATCCATGCATGGCTGTCTTGAATGGTTAGATTTTCCATTTTTTAAAACAGTGTATACGAATTTATATATAAGATTTTGTAATTCTACGATTCGTTTATTTTCATCATTTCAATTTATCGCAGCATATGGACAATTAAAGATAACATCTCATTTTCTTTGCTTCCACATGTTATTATTAAATCTATGTTTTCAGTAATATCGCTCAGACTAATCCCTCTGAGGGAAGTCCTAGTTAATCTACTGGCAAATTGTTCGTGTGCGGAAATTGTAAATTCTTTTGACGCAGAGAATATTAATTGTAAGCAACTGAATTTACTGAAGTTAGATTGTTATCGTTGAGTTCGGCATATAATTGTAAACTGTTTTTCGATTGGTACCCTAAATTGTTTACGACTTTCCAGAACTACTGATTATGCTGCCTCTTGTCGGACTATTGGCAGTCTGACTTCGACCACAGTTTGTAATTTAATTTTAACTTAAATAAGTTTTTTTTTTTTTTTTTTTTTTTTTTTTTTTGTAAAAGGTAGGTGCCGTCCCCTTCTGGCTGGACTGGGTTTCTGCCTGCAAGCCCCTGCATGTGGGGGAGACCCCCGGGTGGAACGTAAATAAGTCTAAGCAGGATCTCTGATCAGGCGATCTTGCTCCACTCAGGCCGGCAAACCGATAAAATTTTCAGAAAGTTCTAGCATTTTTTCCCTTTACTTTTAAACGAGCCGAAGTTAAAAAACAACAAAACAGTCTTATTACGAGCGTTTTTACAGGTAAATATCAATATTTTTTTCGCAATTTTTTTACACAGGCTAAGAAAACATGGTTTTCATGCAGAAAAATTTCAAAGAGTTTGGTCGATCACGAATTTTTTTATATATATATATGCTTCTATAACGCACAGAACGACCTCCCTCACTCCCTCCCTTTTTTTGGCATTCAAAATTACGCATCAGTTCGAAAAAAAATCAAAATACGCAAAAATAAAAATACCAAACTACATGTACGCTCATTTCCCTTTCCTACGGTGCAGTCCGAAAAAAAAAAAAAAAATATATATATATATATACTTTTTGAAAAAAAATTCATTTATGAAAGTCACTTTTTTTTTTTTTTTTCCTTTCGCGAATTTGCCCATACTATTAATATTATTGACATTTTGGATAATAAAAATAGACTATTTTATACAATGGCTCTGAAATTTTAACCCTTTATGCACTGAATTATGAATATTTTATCTTCTAAAGCATTTTTCGTGAATTTTTGAAATAAGTTGAAAGTTTGCTCTAAAAAAATAAAAATCTCAAAAGGTATAGCCCTATATATTAACAAAAGTTCTGTAGCTCTCTAATTCGTTTCTATAACAATTTCTTACGAAAAAAAAAGTACAAAATCAAATATTAAAATTTTCTCTTAACTAGATTTGATAAAATATTAAAAGATAATCTTTAAATTGTTATTGTTAGAACTTCTAAAAACTCTTATTTTTAAGTTATGCAATAATGTCCAGATGGGCCCTCATTATAAATTTTATTAATAGCAATAACTTTTGACTTGTTTGATTAAGAACTGAAAAAAATAGAGTGCATAAGAAAAATAGAAAATTCTAATCTAAAAACATATTATATAAAATGGTCGTAATTTTTTTAATGAAAAATTTAATATGTTCTTCAGAATTGATTGCATTACAAACTGAATATATTCACTATTTTTACTTTTCTTTTCTTTCTTTTTTTTTCTTTTGTAAAAGTAATAGGTGGATGTAAAAAAAAAGTGTGATCCATTAATAAATACCCTAATTAATTTTGCCAAATGTTAAAAAAAAAGGCCTCACGATAGAAATTTAATAGATTTTGTCAGAATTACGAAATAATTTTTATTATTTAACTATTCAGAGTAATTCTTCCTTATTCTCTGGAGTTTTATGCTAAGTTACCCTAAAGTTTTTCTTTCTTTTTTCTTGTTCTTCTTTCTTTTTTTATGCTATATCAGAGAGTATGCATGTGCATTTAAATGCTTTTATAAAATACCGCGTACTCGAAATATGGTATCCAACAAGTTAGATCACCAAATTTTTTTCAATGCCGTGAGACATGAACATCTTTTCATGTAATTTAATAAAACAAACAAAAACGAAAAATCATGCAATTGGCATAGATTATGAGACACTTTACAACACCGATAGAATATATTTAAGAAATTGCATTCTTTCATACAAAGAAATTAAATATGCAAATAAACAGTTTAAAAACACATATCGCAGTAAAAATTCATTTTCTGCAATTGCTGTGCTTATCAAGTACTGCGCACAAATTCTTCCGTATGTGATCTATAGAATTTATAAACACCACATAATATTGTAAAAAATTACCTAAGTTTAAAAATATATGCCACAGCTGTAAACGCACTTCCAGCAATTATCGCACTGAAAGAAATGGGTACTCAAAACTGAGTTAAAAAGTACTCAATTTTAAATACATGACATACTCAAAATAGTTCCCATCCAAATGTATTCAAAATTGAGAAACACGTGTACTTATTTTTTATCCCATGGCTGTGTTCAAATACGAATCGTTATGTACTGTTGACCTGAACCTACAAATTAAACTAAAAATGTACTAACATCTATTTTCCGTTCTAAATTATTAGCAAGAAACGTTTAATTGATTACTTATTAAGAAAAACATCAAAATTATTAGCAAGAATATTTTTATAACAAGAGACTTGTTTGTAAGCACTTTTAAATTATTTTAAAATATTGTACATAATTTAATATTTGAATCATCGCGAACATCTTTTATGCCACCAAATGAAATAAACCATTACAGGGTACAAAATTACCGTTTTGTTTGGGTTTTATAACATGTGATGTTTCAAAATTGAGAAAACATATCGCACCCTTGCTACAAAAGTGGCATAACTCAAAAAACTCCGTTTTTCAAAAAATGCGAAAAACTGTTTCCGGGCTGTGTAGGTAAATTTTAGCTGATTTAGTGATGTCACTAAGAAGAACTATGCATATAATAATATTACAGATTGTCATTCTTGCAGATTTTTTTTAATTTTCAACTAAAAATACCAATTTTTGAGTTGTGCCTCTTTTGTCGCCCAACACACACTAATGACTATGTCATCATTTTGAGTTGTGACACTTTTGTTATTTGTTTTCTGGACATGCGACAGATCATGAATCATCTAGACTGGCACAATTCGAAATCGTTTGGAAGATCATCCCCATTTGAATCATTAAAAACGTCATAACTCAAAATAATGCATTTTTGAACTCACGTTCACGTATAAAGCTTAGATCACAACTGAGGATGTGGCACTTTTCTAGAAGGGTCAGTGGCTATCTTACAAGCTTAAAAAATGACACAACTGCTATCTGGTGGTTAGATTTTCAGTGCACTATCTGGCACCTTAGGTGATTGGTAGAGGAGCAAAAACCAAGCCGAATGGCAGCCATAACTCAAAAAAGCCAATTTTTGAGTTGTGACACTTTTGTAGCAAGGGTGCGATATGTTCATTTCTTATCCAAACATTACTGAATTCGATATGAGTACATCGATTTACTCATTTTTGAGTACTTCATTTTTTTCAGTGGAGATCGTAGTCCGTTCTATCACCGGAATTGTTTTAGCCACTCTGTAAATGAACAAAGTAAATGCTAAGCCCTCTGTAAACCATAGAAAACTGGTTGTAGTACACCTCAGTAATCCATATCAATTTCATTGTATTCGAAGTATCGTAAACGTTATTAAAATGCACTGCAAACACATTTTTCCTATAGATCATAAAGTAACTGGATTTTCTTGTGCATCCTTGTAAATGAATTATAAATGCTATTCATTCTATACCCCGCAAAAATCATGCTGTAGAAGAACGCCTGTTCTTAAAAAGAGATTATCTCTGAATTTTGATTTGCTGAATGGGTCGGGTCATGTTACCGTAAATTAACCACTGACAATCGTCGCTGTGGTTGTTGCCAAATGGCAAGCTGTAAATTCAGCCTGATTTCTATGCCACATGAGAGAAATATATATACAGATGGTTATTTCAGCTATACTCCTTGGTTGCATTATAAGGACAATATAAGTAGTAGATGTACTGTAGTATGAATAGCATTCAGAGAAAGAGTCATCACATGCTCAGAGATGAAAGTATACAGCAGTATTATGCAGTGAAACTTCTAAAAATATTTACATATTAAACAGACAAATCATAAAAATGGTATGGTTTTATAGTGTAAGCCAGTATTTATTAAAAGGTTTGGCTAATATAACAAGCTACATTTAAAGTTTTAATTAATAAGTCAGCTGCTATCCTGTCCTCTCCTTTTAAGCAGGGTAACGTGATTCTTAAATATGGACGTTTTAACGCATTTTGTAATACTTGTAAGGTTATTTGATTTTTTTATGTATAAGTTTGTTTAATGTCCTTATAGCTGATTGGCTGTCTGAATACACGTGCATAATTATTTTTCAAATTATTAAGTTATAGCTCATAATAATTCTATTGATTCTGCCTGTAAGATGGAATCATTTGATGTAATATACTGTGGTGGTAAAAAATAAATGCGTTGTTAATTTTAAATGTAAATGTATACGGAGCACATGGGTAAATGCACAAAGAGCCATTCTATTTCACGGTAACTTACCTTTTTAGTCGCATTTTTTCCGTCATCAGCTTGCCAACGAGTTTTTCTAGGTGCTGTTTTAGTCTTAGTTTTGTCTTTTTCTGAAGGAGATTTTGGCCGAGGTTTTTGCCGTTTGGACTTTGAATCGTTAGATCGGCTCCTGCTTCTGTCTCTTCGTTTCGACTTTGTTTTCTTCATAGCTCTGAAAAAAAAATAATAAGACTAATAAATACAGGCATAAATTTCAAAGATATGAATTTTGTTAACACTTGCATTTTTTATGTATTTGTATGCAAAAAATTAAATATCTAGTGGCTGTATGTCAATTATATAAATAGCAGTGTGCAAATTAATTGGGACAAGGTCAATAAACTTTTTATTCCAAACAATTCTCGAAATTTCTAGAAAAGTATTAAACGTATTTATCGTCATATTTGACCATGTCTGCTCCAATGAAAATTCAATCTCGAGAATATTTAAGGCACCAACAACAAATTTACTAAGATAGAAAAATATTTGTGATCACCCTATAACGTAAAATACTAGAATTGACTTGTATTTTTCATAAATGTTTTTTCTTGCTAGGTGGACTGTTTGTATGGATTTTCGTTAGAATAACACGCATATCCATGAAGACGTTTCTTTGAAATTTCTTTCCTACGTTTCTTTGAAAGATTCCTTTTTTCGCACATTTGGGTGTAGAAAGAAGTTGTGAAGGGAATTTTATCTGACGTTTACTGTAAAATAGCGCACCAATCAGTAGATCGCGTTCGTGTCATGTGATAAGAACCAGTTCAGCGTTTTCCAATCGACGCAGAAACTGGGAGAAAAGTGAAAGGAAAGTTGAAATTTCGAAGGTGAAAGATGTCATACGATAAGTCATTTATTCGTCACTACAAATTCTACTTCTTATAACTACTTCGTATTTACGAATTTCACCAAGGAAAAAGTGCTGCAAAAGCATATCAATAAATCTGTACTGTTCTTGTGGGGAGGAAATCGTATCGAAAAGCACATGCTAATTTTGGTTCCGACGTTTAAAAGATGGCGATTTTGATGTTAGCGACCGAGAACGTAGTGGCGCTCCACTGAAGGCTAATCATGAGGATTTGCAAGCACTGCTTGATGAAGATGCGTCTCAGACGCAAAAAGAACTTGCCGAACAATTAGGAGTATCACATAAAACGATTTGTAATCGTTCACCTGCAGTGGGAAGGATTCAGAAGGCAGGAAGATGGGTGCCACATGCATTGAGCCAGAGGAACAAGAATGAGCGGGTCTTGAAGTGCATGAATCTGCTAAACAGGCAACAGAAAAAAATCTTTCTTGTGGAAAATCGTGGCGGAAGATCAAAAATGGATATGTTATGACAATCCGAATCGCAAAAAATACTGGTTTAATCCCGGCGGAGCAATAACATCAACGCCGAAACGAGCCATTGACAGCAAAAAAGTTCTCATCTGGTGGGATATGAAGGGTGTGCTCTATTATGAACTGTTGGAGCCTGGTGTAAGTGTAAGTGTAACTGCTGAATGCTAAAAGCAACATTTGCTTCAACTGAACCAGAAAATCGGTCGAAAAGGTCCATTTATTGGCAAAGATTTGCGCCCCGAAAAATTGCTCCATGACAACGTCAGGCCTCATGCTGCAAAACCAGTCAAGGACACGTTGGCTAGGAAGTTTTGGAACACCCAACGTATAGTCTTGACGTAACCCCTTCGGACAATCACTTGTTTCGGTCGATTCAGAATGCCTTGTCTTCTGTACTCTTCCGGACAGCGGGCGAAGTATAAAACTGGGTTGACGACTTCAACGCGTCAAAAGACGAAACATTCTACACTGCTGGCATCCGTCAACTGCCCACCCGATGGCGGAAGGTGTTAGATAATGATGGAGATTATTTTGATGAATAAAGGTATTATTCTCAGCTCTTAATTGCATATTCATTTCTCTGAAAAAAGCTTTAAAACTTTTTACTACACCCAATAATACCCATAGTTTTCAACCAAATTTAACGAAACTTTGATAACACTGGAAAACTTGCAGCAGAAACATTATGTTAAAATTAGCAATAAATGCATTGGATATCGATGAGAAACGAGTATTTATAAGAAAACGTATTTAACTGCGCAGGCGCAAAAGATAATTCTTTTTTTTTTTTCCTTTCGTAACTTTGTCTCCAACAGTATAGGGAAATTTACATAAAATTTCCAGCAAATATCATCAAAATTAAAAATATATATCGGTGATATAGTGAGCTGAATTTCATTACTTTCTAAAATACTTTCTTATTAAATTTGTTGTTAGCCCCCTAAATGCACTAAGGACTGAATTTTCCCAGGAAAACATGCGTTGAAAAAGTTCTAAGTTCCAGGAAAGAAAGTTCTTTACGAAGTTGAAGAACAATTAGTCTGGTACTACTTAAGAAAGAAAACGGAGATTTCTTTATATCCGAATTTCCCAATTAATTTGCACATTGCTGTGTTAAAAATAAGGGTAACAATAGATTTCATTATAAAGAAATATATAAAGCTCTCCAACCCTTAGAAAGGTAAATCAATGATATTAAATACACATATTTGTAAGGAGCCCTTGAAAATCAATATGGCTCAGGACTTTCGAAAGACTTAATAGCATTTTGACCGCCCAGTAGGTCAAATTACTAGTAAAATAAAGATAGAGTATGTTTCATAGATCATAACTATAGTTCATTTAGGTAAATTAATTTGAAAGTTAAGCTAAAAAACTATAATTACTTTACTTGTGCCGTAAAAGGTATTATTTTTTCATATTTCTAGAAATTTCGATGTTGTGATATTATAATAGCATTATACTTCGACTGAAAAAAAAAAATCATTATACAGTTTAAAAAATAATTGAATAATGTTATTGTGTTATGGCTTCAAATTTAAGGTCCAATCAAATAAGTTCAAAAACATTTCAAGTTTTAAAATAATTTTACGCAGCAAAAAATCTAAGAAAAAGTTTTTGAAACTCAATTCATGAAACATCGCGATTCTTGGTTATGACTTTTTTAGAACGTTAATCTTTTTCCTTTCAAGTAAACACACATAATGCACTAATTTTTAAAACATCTGATTAAGCCAGCTTTTTTTTTTTTTCTTAAATGTTGTTTAGAGTAAATTAATTCATGTCTTTTCATATCAATTACGAATTTTTCGTTAATACCCAATATAATTGTTGAATCTGAATTTGAAAATAACACTAAACAAGCGAAGAAAAAAAAAACACTTTGCATGTTAAACTCTGTTGGATTTACAGCAATTCAGAAAAATAAATCAGACATTAATTTCACATTTTCTGTTTTCTTTCAACATATTTTAAAACTTTGTTCGACAATTAAAAAAAGATTCGTGATTTACTCCACCACGAAAAACGCAAACAAATTGATGAATCACACTTTCATGGCAGTGGAATACTGTTTCACAACTTCGATGTTAAAAAACATAATCATATTAAAAATTAATTTTCCTAATTGTGATTTGAACACCAATTTGAAGTGATTAATTAGTTCAAAAACTTTGGCTCTTTTCTGCGTGCATTTCGTTTGCGCTGTATAACTTCCAATGCGAATATTATATTTTTACTTTTTTTTTCTTAAATGAACTACAACCGATACTTAAATCCTTGATATGTCTGTCGCTTTAGAGGGCGGTACTTTTGTTCGAAATATTATCAATAAATGTTTCACTTCTGTTAACCTGTTTTTGATCCCAACATATGTTTTTAACCGAAGAGCCTATTAAAAGTACATTTGACAATCGCAGTATAATTGTTATTTACGGTGTATCTTTTTTAGGTAAGCCAATTCAAGTATTGATTTTGTGTTTCCGTATATCGCTACAGAACACTCGGTTTGTTTTTCCATTTGTCTTCCATTTTAATATCATTGGAAAGCTTTTGTGCCTGGAAAACTTTTCAGAAGCAACAGCTGTATACACCACGATAAAACTGATGAGACATCGCAATTTTTTAAATCAATTTCTAACGTGTACGCCTACGTACTCACAATCGAATAGTATAGTAAATGTTTATCTATCAAAAGTGCATGGCTTATAAAAATTGAATATTTCAGTCGGCGCTCCAGAACTTAATTGCAAGTAAATTGAAATGAAATTGGGATATTTTTGCTTGAACTGTTATTAACTTTTCTTTTTCACAATCCCCAACTATTTGGTGGAGCTAATAATGATAGGTTGCTCTGTATATTGATAAAAATAAAATTAAAGCATAGGATTTGAAGTTTGTTAATTAGTAACGATTCTCCAATTGTTAACATTCATTTTGGCAGCCAATAACTTTACTTTGTTCGATGTAATTGTTTGATAGTACTTTTTACCGACTTCAAAAAGGAGGAGGTTATCAATTCGACGCGTATGTATGTTTTTTTTTTTTATTGAATAAAAATTGCAGAACGAAAACGGACATTCTTTTCGAAAATAGGTATTTGGTTAGTAGAATATTTGATTTATTACTATTAGTGAAATGTAAGAAATTGAACATCTGTTTGAGATAATAAATAGATTATAGTTTACAAAAGAAAAAAAAAGAAAGAGAAATGTAGCATAAGTATAACATATCTTAAACCGTAAACAATATTCTTTATATTTAATTTTGCATAAACAATGCTATTAAACAAATCTCCTTTTAAGAGGCTACTTCAGTCAAGTGAAAAGACCCGTTGGCTAATGCTAATCCTATGGAAGAAATTTATAAAGATATCTCGGTTGCATTTAATAGTTTTAAATGTTTTTTTTTTTTTTTTTTTTTTTTTTTTTTCGCATTGGCTAGCTGAGATCGATCTGTACAAATGCCGTTTTTTACTTTTTCGATTTTGTTTACAGATATTTTTAATGAGGACACTTTAATTTTCGGAACCGATTTTGAAACTGAAGGCATCCTCTTAAAAAAATCTGCAATCGAAATCGAAAAAGAAAAAAACGGCCTTTGTACAGATCGATCTCAGCTATCCAATGCAAAAAAAAAATCATTTAAAAATATTGAAATGCAACCGAGATATCTTTATAAATTTCTCCCACAGGATTAGCATTTAGCGAACAGGTCTTTTCACTTCACTGAAGTAGCCTTTTAATAATATATAAATGTTATTCATCATCTACTCCTCTTCAGAATCTTTAAGGCAATAAATAAATTATAATATTAAAAAAATTATAATAATAATAATAAAAACAAAAAACTTTACAATTGAGTGACGTTTTAAATCTTTTTTCCCCACGCATTCGTTTGTACAAGCTGGGGTCTCAAGTAAATTGAAATGAAATTGGGGATATTTTTGCTTGAACTGTTCTTAACTTTTCTTTTTCACAATCCCCCAACTATTTGGTGGAACTAATAATGATAGGTTGCTCTGTATATTGATTTAAAAAAATAAATAAATAATAAAGCATAGGATTTGAAGTTTGTTAATCAGTAACGATTCTCCAATTGTCAACATTTATTTTGGCGGCCAATAACTTTACTTTGTTCGATGTAATTGTTTGATAGTACTTTTTGAATGAAAAATTTCAGAACGAAAACGGACGTTCTTTTTGGAAATATGTATTTGGTTAGTAGAATATTTGATTTATTACTACTATTACCTTAAAGTAAAATATGAGAAATTGAAAATCTGTTTAAGATAATAAATGGATTAAGTAAAGTTAATAATAAAGTTTACAAAAAAAAAAAGAAAAGAAAGAAAGAAAGAAAGAAATAGACAATTATAGAAATAGATAATTTAAGGAATAGACAATTAGGGACTATATTCACAAGAATTGAATTTAAGGAGAAAATATGTACTATTTTCAATTAATTAGTTTTGAAAGATGGGGTTTAAGCCTTTCAAAGGGGCTATCAAAGTTAAATGGTTCTTTGAGTAAAAATGACATGATTTGCTTTCTTGAAAAAAAAATTATTTTAATTTAAATAAAATGATTTTTTTTTTTAAATTTTGTCAAAGTGACGTCATTTTTATTCCACCAGCTCCAAAATTAGACACAAAATCTTAAAGGAATCAATCAATATACTTTGACAAGTATGATTTCTTACTTGAAATTTAGTATATTTTAGTATTAAACTATTTAATAAAATTAATGTTATATAAAAACAACTAATTCGATTTCTTTTTCCTTCAAGAAATCAAAAGATCCCATGCAATATAAATGTAACACATCGGTCTGCCACGCAGCTAGTCTATTATATTAAAATGTGACAGCCTGTTTGTATTTTAAACTCCTCCTTCAAGAATATGGAACGCAACGTGATGGAATTAACAGCAATTATCCGCATGGATCCCAGGTTATTATATAAGTTCTCAGAATTTTAAAATTTTGATTAGTTTTCAGATTTTTGATTCCTATTGTGTAACTTTTAACGAAATTCGTCTAAAAATGTCAATTAAATTACTCCATTTTTCTGGATAAAAGAGGGAAAAGGGGAAATAAAATGGTATATTATATTTTTATTGACATTATCAGTTGAAAAGATAAATTAATTTAGGTCATTAAAATATTAAAGAAAATTTTTTTTTAATTTGAATAGATGATGAAAACAAAAAATCTTGATTAAATTAAATTACTAAAAAAAAAATCAAAGAAATACAAACATATTATCATATATTTAAACTTCATGAAATGCCTCATTCTACAGAACCGAAAATCTAAAGTAAACGTGTTGATTTCATTACATCGTAGATTTCTCCAGCTTTACATCCTACGTCGTAGGAAGATAGGCTCTTCTCCCTACCGGCGAAGACACTCACAAGCTAATGCTATCCTATGGGGAGGCCTTTTTCTAATATCTCGATTGCATTTCGACATTTTTAAATAATTGTTTTTTGCATTGAATAGATAAGTTCCGTAAGAAAAACACTTTCAAAACCGGTTCTGAAAATGAAAGTGTCATTCTAAAAAATATCTGCAACCAAAATCGAAAAAGTAAAAAAGGTGCGATGTAAGAGACGGATTTCGGCTATCCAATGCAAAAAAAAAAAAAAAAAAAAAAAATTAAAAATGTCGAAATGCAAACGAGATATTAGAAAAATGCCTCCCCATAGGATTAGTATTAGCTCGTGAGTACCTTCGCTGGCAGGGACAGGAGCCTTAAGGGGGCTACTTTACTTACGCGAAAAGACCCGCTCGGTAATGTTAATCTTATGGTAGAAATTTTTTAAGATATCTCGTTTGTATTTAAATATCTTTAATTTTTTCTTTTCTTTTGCATTGAATAGCTGAGGTCTATCTCTACAAAGGCCGTTTTTTACTTTTTGCGATTTTCTTTGCAGGTTTTTTTAATGAGGATACTTTCACTTTTGAAACTAGTTTACTTTTTCGATTTTCTTTGCAGGTTTTTTTAATGAGGACTCTCTCACTTTTGAACTGCTGAAAGTATCCGAATAAATAAATTAATACTGTAAACAGAATTGAAAAAATAAAAAACTACCTTTCTAGAAACGACCTCAGCTATCCAATGAAAAAAAAAATCATTTAAAATTATTGTAATGCAAACGAGATATCTTAAAATATTTCTTCCATAGGATTAACATTACCGAGCCATTCTTTTTGCGTGAGCGAAATAGCCTCTTAGCACTTAAGTAACGGACAAGCACTGTCCGCCTATTCACAAGAATTGAATTCAAAGAAAAGCATATACCACATTTTTTTTTTTTTTTTTTTTTTTTGAAAGATAGCGGTTACAGCGTTTCACAGGGGCGTAAAAAGTAAAAAGATTTATCAAGTAAAAATAACATATTTTTTTTCCTTATAAAGCATTGATTTTAATTAGAAAAAATTAAATATTTTTTGGAGCAGACGTGTTTGTGGTCCGTAGAATGAATTTGGCGATTTTTTTCCGAAAACGAGCCAAAATGTCATTTTTGAAAATGATCGCTAATCTCAAACTCTGAAAGAAAACCAGTATGGCGGTTACTTCCAAAACTAAAGCGATTTTATCGGCCCTTTAAAAGAGATTACTATTTTAAAGTTTTGAAAATGATCGCCATATTTCAAATCGTTCATTAATTTTCTTGTAGTTTCGTTTTCGATCAATTTCAATAATAAAATTTCTTCGTAGTTTTGTAATAGAGATCAGTTTCAATAACGACATTTTCATCACATTTAACATACAAAAACAATTGAAAATTAAAGAATGTTAAAATTTACAAAAGAAAGTTTCGATTTTAATAAATTTAGTATCTAAATATAGAAAATCAGATAATAAAATTCAGTTAATAACAAATAATGATGAAATATTACTTACATTAAAGCAGACAAACTTTTAAAGTTATAAGTACCAGATTAAAAAACAAAACAAAACAAAAAACTGAAATAATTCCGATTTTAAAGAATCAAATGCAAAAATATCTATATGCAGGATGTGAAAAAAAAAGGACAAGTGCAAATGAAATTGAAAAAATTTATAACCCCCCCCCCCCCGAAACCAGTACCTAATTTACGGCAGGGGATTAGAGGCAGGGGCCCAGGGCCCCTATCCTAAAGGTTTTCCATTTATTGTCCAAAATCTGATGTTATTCATTTCATTCTAACATTCTACTGTGCTTGTATTGTATTTTTATAAAATCGTATATTTTGCCTGAAACATCCATATTTAATTACTTTATTATAGTGAATATTTTCTTTTATCTTTATCACTTTAAAAATATATGTTGTATTTTTAATTCTTATTTAATCTTGTTACTGTTCCCGTCAGATTATTTGGGGTTTGGTGAGTGTAACTCGTAGATGGCAGAGCCCCTTGATATTTTAAATAATTATAACTAGGTATTGCGGAAAATTTATTATTAGTTGTTGCATACTTTATCATTCCAGATATATGGACTTGCATAGGAAAAGATAATCAGCACCACACAAAATTTATTATAAAACGTCTACTCATTTAAATTTCATAATTATGTAATATTTATTTGAAAGTAAATTAATGATTATCAAATTTAATTTTTTAATGGGTATTTTAAATAACAGTAAAACCTTCCTAAAGCGACCACGTTCCGTTCCAATAAAAATTGGTCGCTCCGAGAGGTGGTCTCTTAATGGAGGTCATGTTTAAATCCAGATTTTAATTGTTGAAAAAAAAGTAACAATTTATGTTACTAAAATTTATTTTTCACATTAGGAAAAAATGTGAAAATTTAAGTATCAAAACAAAAAATAATTACATAAGTACATTATTGTACAGTTTAAAAAATGAATACATTGACATTTGCTTTTATTTTACGGTTTTATTTTTATAACTTTTGTTTGCAAGTCCTTTCGAAGTTCAGTAAATAAATGCAATTTATTTTTTGGACGGGAACAAATAATGACGATTTTATTAATTTATCTATTTCTTTGAGAGTTTCCTGACATAATATGGCAGGAGAGTTTATTGACAGTCATTCTTAATTTGTGATCAGAGTTAAATTCATTGCCAAAAAAGGCACAAAGCGGTTTAAACGCTTAAAAGTTACCGGATTAAAAAAAATTCTAAACTTAGTTTAGAAGTTTGATAAATAATGCGCTCTCTGGAATTATTTTTCTAATGAAACCTTCTGCAAGCGACCAGAAAAAAAAAAAAAAAACGGAATTTGTTTCATTTTCTTCAAAGAAACGAGTCGCTCATGGAGAGAGTTTAACTGGTATGGTCTCTGAATGGAGGTAAAATTAGTATTTAGCCTATGGGAATATATTTCGTTCCATGAAAAAATGGTCGTTCAGGGAGGTGGTCTCTTAATGGAGGTATTCGTACAGGGAGGTTTCACTGTAACTATTAAAGTCAATATTGATTATCTTAGTAAGTACCGTTTTCAATATATTTTTTTTTGTACTCAAGCTGTACTGTAAGCATCGATGAAAGGGGCCCCCGAAAGCGACCGTACCCAGCGCCCCCCAAATTTGTAAATCGGTCCTTGGCCGAAACAATGCAGCAAGCTGTGGATGGCATAAATCTAGGTTACCACAAACAACAGGTCACCAAAATTTTGCCTTTTTTTTCGGATGTTAATTTTTACTTTTTTCCTGCTGACTACAAACATATCCGTTCCTTTATATTTTATAAGTGTTAATAAAGTGACGTTATTGTTATTTTATCAGCTCCGAACAATATACTTTGTGCAAATAACTTTTTGCATAAAATATCACGTACTGTTCAAAATATAATTTTCGACATTTCTGTTTAAGGCCCTACTTCAGTCACGCGAAAAGATCCGTTCGCTAATGCTATTCCTATGGAAGAAATTTATAAAGATATCTCGGTCGCATTTCAATATTTTTAGATGATTTTTTTTTGCAGTGGCTAGCTGAGGTCGATCTGTAAAAAGGCCATTTTTTACTTTTTCGATTTTCATTGGGGATTTTTTTCAAAGGGATGCTTTCCTTTTAGGAACAGGTTCTGAAAATGAAAGTGTCCTGATTAAAAATACTTGTAAACGAAATTGAAAAAGTAGAAAACGTCCTGCATACAGATCGACCTCAGCTAGTCACTGCAAAAAAAAAAAATCATCTAAAAATATTTAAATGCGACCGAGATATCTTTAAAAATTTCTTTTATAGGAATAGCATTAGCGAAAGGGTCGTTTCGCGTGACTGAAGTAGGGCCTTAATCTATATGATTTTTTACTTGAAATTTACTATTTAATAAAATAAATGTTATATATTTTTTTCTAAATTTACAATAATATTGGATTTATTTTTCTTTCTAGAAATCGAAAGATCGCATGCAATGTAAATGCAACACATCGGGTTGCCACGGAGCTAGTAAATTAATAAATTATGTACTTGTAACAGTTTATTTTGCTGCTTAGATTTTCAAATTGAATCTGAAAGTATTTAAAGCGAAAATGCACTTAGTTACGATAATATAACAGGAAAAATGTTGAATGGTTGAAGGATGTGTTGGTTACTTCGCTAAAAGCAATTAAACGAATTATATATAGAAGAAAAAGTTCACCACGTACCTGAAAATTTTACAGAAACAGAAATACTAAATATAAACCTTTATCCAGAAAGGTCTTTTAGTTTTAAGGGAGAAAAAAATCCTTGATATTCTTCTACGACACGTGCTCAAACAAAACTTGAACAACAAATACAAAGTTGGTGATTGTAGTAAACGAGGAGGCGTTACCTGTATTGGAATGCAACCATTGAGAAAGAGGAAAACTATTTCAAAACGTTGACAATGAACCTCAAATGAAGAAGCGGAGAAAGGATAAAAAAGTGGGGATTTATAAATATAGCTGATCTTTCGAAATCACTTACTTACTAGATGCGCGTAGTAGAAATCATAATAGTTCATGATTGTATAGCTAAGTGGGTAAAAAAAGATTTGTCCCTAGAAATGTCATTTAAAAAATTATCTAGTTTATTTATTTCATATCATAGGTATAGGGTGACACAAGATTAAGCAAAAATTTCAATAGTAAGAGTATTACTTTATCATATATTTGAATTCAAAATCGAAAACGTGGGAAGCAAAGTTTTATCGATTTTTAATTATCCTTTTTAGAAATTCTGATTAGTAATATATATATATATATATATATATATATATATATATGTGTGTGTGTGTGTGTGTGTGTGTGTGTGTGTGTGTGAGATATTTACTGTCAATTTCAAGGTGCCAATGCTTACAAAAATTATAGCCAAACACAAAAGATTTTTATTCCGGACTTAAGGACGTTTTGAGTTAGGCTTAAAAAACTACATACGCTGCAATCTATTTTGCAACGATTAAAAATGAATTTAGCATTAGGAATTCCGCTGCATAATTACTAAACCAGGTTCCGATTAACCTCTGAAGCTATGGGAAACACAGTGTCATTTCGATGGCCTCTTCATAGGCGTAACCAGCCTTTTGAACGGGGGGGGGGGGGGGAGGGGTGCCCAGACTTTTTAACCTGAATATGTTGGATACAAACAATATCTTATATAGTAAAACCTACTAAAACGGAACCCGTGAAACCGGTCGAATTTCCGTTTTTAGACAGAGTTTCCTCTTAGAATTCAAAATTGTGTGGTATTTCTTTTAAAAAAGGGCTGAAACGCGATTTTTATTTGCGTGAGGAGTTTGTGAGAAGGGGTTCAAAACATCAAAATTAAATCTAATGGTAAAAATAAAAAGATGTAATCTCCTTGCAGCAGTGAAATAAGACAGTGACTAAGTGTGGTAACAACCGTAAAACCTTTTGGCAGCCTAACTTCTTATAAAGATTAAAAAGGCCTCATGTTAATTATAATTAATCACGCTGGAAACTTCTATAGGCACAGGGGCAGTGCATGAGACCTAACATTATCTATGTCAAAGTCTTGTAGATGAAATTTTGCCGGATGATAAATCTCAGATAATGCATGCTGCACACTAGTACATACCCACGAAAGTTTTTCAGAATGTGACTCCATGACTTCTTAGGGATCACCGTGGGGGACCCAAGAAATTTTGGAGGAAAGTGCATATAAATAATTATTATTATATTATAAATAATTACAATAGTCATTAATAATTCATGTTTTTACCTCAGAATGTGTCCAATATATTAGGTAAAGCAGGTCATGATAATACAGTAGACGCTCCGGTTTTACGAACTCGAGTGGACTCATATAATGTGTTCGTAAAATCGAAAGTTCGTAAAAGAGAATAATATTAGTTCAATGGGATTCTGGTCGTGACCAGTACATTAGTTCGTAAAAACAATGAATTCGTAAAAAAGAGGTTTGCAAAATCGAGCGTCTACTGTATACACTAAATTTTGTCAAGATGATAAAAATTATATTATCATGATGCGACTGTAAGATAGGTGCTTGCGCTGAACTCTGAAAAAACAATGCAGTCCTCACAGCCGCAAGATTTGACAGGAAAGTACCTGTTTGCCTAAAGTCATGCATATCGAAGAAAATTTCTGGAATTTTTCCGTTAATTTTTCATGTGAATTTTTTTAAATTAGTAAAAAAGTATCCGATTTATATATTTTATTCAGTAAACTTTGTCTCCTTTTCAATAAAGGTTTTTCGAGATTCTTACAGCGATTTTTCAATTTGTAACAATTTTTTAATGTTATTTTTAGAGGGTTTTTTTTCGCGTTCCTAAAAGGAATCCGGTTTAAGTGTTTTACCCAATTATTTAATTTCGTTCCCTGCTGTATTTAATCTTTTCCGAAATTCTAATGCGATTTTCAGCGGAATTTTTTGCACTTTGAAGCAATTTTTTTACTTTTTTTGAAACAGAAAAAACTCTCCGGTAATTTTTGCAATTGCCGTGATTAAATTCTAATTGGAAGAATGTGAAATCAGTTCTTATAAGAAAGCTGAAAATTTAATTTGGCTCGAAATAAAAAAATCGCGATAATTCAGGATTCGTTTGTTTCGAGACGGAAGTGGTCGTAGATTGGCCGGGGGTACGTTGCCGAAGGCAGTCCCCCCCCCCCAGATACTAGATTTCTTTAATTCTATGTTCTTTTTTTAAAAAAAAAGCAACCACCGAAACACCACTAGTAATGAAGTTTTCTTTGAGGGGCAGGGTTTGAAATAACTTGCGGGATCGCGCGATTTATGCACAGAAAAGGAAAGTCCCGCATAATAAAAAATGCTGTGCAGTATTTCCGCCCTCAAAATTCTTTCACAGATCTGTGATTTTTCAGTGAGTATTTAAAAATTTTTTGAAGTCCGCGATTTTTATTTCTTTTGTGAAACTTCTCAAAATAATTCGTGACTCAGTCCCAGAAAAATTTGAGAATTTCTTCAAACGATCGTGAAAAATATCGTGAATTTCGATAAAAGAGTGCAGAAAGAAATCGCGAATTTCGTCAAAGATTGCGCAAAAAATCACGAATTTCGGTAAATGAATGACGAAAAAATGTTGCAAATTTCGTCAAAAAAGTCGCGGAAAAGAGTAGAGGATTTTGATAATTGATACGGAAAGATATCGAGAATTTTCCCGATTGGTCGCGCAAAACTATCGCGAATTTCGACAAATAATGCATGATTTAAAAAAATCAGTTTCGTGAATAGGTCGCCATAAGAAAACAAATTTCGTCAACGGATCCCGGTGAAAACGAGAATTTCGTCAAAGGATCGCAGAAAGAAAATGCGAATTCCGTCAAAAGATCGCGGAAAGAAAAAGCGAATTTCGTTGAAAGATCGTGTAAAGAAAACACGAATTTTATCGAAGGATCGTGCTAAAGAAATCCCAATTTCGTCAAAATATCGCGGTAAAAAATGCGAATTTCGTCAAAGGATCGGGGTGAAAAACACGAATTTTGTCAAAAGTTAGTGGTGGAAAGTGCGGATTTCGACAAAAAATCGCGTAGAAAGATGCGAATCTCGTCAAATTATTTTGGGAAAAATTGTAAATATCATGAAATGATCGCAGAATAAAATCGCGAATTTCATCAAAATTTACTGCACTTGGCTAAACGATTGAAACCGGGTCCTTTTCCTAGTTTCAAAAGAACTCCGCGAAACGAGAAGAGACTGCAAAAATCACAAAAATTTTCAGAGGAAAAAAATTACTATATTGACTTGAAAGACTGCAACCATATTCCTTTTACGAATGTCAAAATATGGTCGCGAAACACGAAATTCAACCAACCAAGCAACTCCGGACTAATTTTATTTTTCTGTGCTATTATTTCTCATTTTCAAAGGAGGCAAGGTCTGTGCACCCCCACCTTTCCCCGGGCTAATCGCATTTTACAATTACTGTTTCACATCTGCATTTCCTTTCAAATTTTTTTGCTTCTTTCTAGACTTTAGACTGTGAAATCAAAGAGACAAATAATTTCTGTTTCTATACTCGTCAAGAACTTGCGTTAATTTCTCATGAAATTGCAGAAACATGCAATCCAAAGAAAGGTATTAAAAAAAATCTTACACACAAAAAAAAAGACGTCAAAGTGGGATTATAAAACCTCCTTTTTTGACTTACTATGACTAATACAGATTCTTGTAAATATTCTAGTTGTAAAAAAGATAAAGAACATAATTTAAAATAAAGAACGTGGAATTATTTTTTTCTACCACAGTTCAAAACTTAGGCTGTCAATTTTCTGAACTAAACTAATTGAACTCTGCTTTCCCTTCTTTTTTCTGTTGTAGATTTTGATTTTTTTAAATAATTGTGCGTGAGTCTGCGCAATCGGGAGGGGGGGGGGGTGCCCGGGCACCCAGGGCACCCCCCTGGTTACGCCTATGCTCTTTCATTCGAGAAGCGTTTCCTAAATTCGGCATACCCGAAAACTCACCAATGCTACAAATAATTATTCAAATTACTACAAATATTATATTATTGGATTTTCTCGATTTTGATTAGTTGGACGATAATACTGCCTAGTAAATTGACAACTTTGGTTGGTTGTACAAACTGAGGAATTGTGATCATGTGGTTGAAACTGATCTATTATATGAAAAGTTAATTTGTTATGAAATACATTTTTATAAAACACGTTTTAATATATACGAGGTTGTATCAATAAGTTTTTGCCCTCACATAGAAATAATTGAGTGAAATTTATGAAATTGCTACATTGTATTAGTCCTTTTCTACATAGTCACCGTGCACAGTAACACATTTGTGCAAACGGTATTTCAAAGAAAGGGGGGGGGGGATGTATTCCAGGAGTTTCGATAGTAGACCCAAAGGGGGAATTTTCCCAACTTTTGCTGACACCCACATGTGACTTATTGTTGGAAAGACCTGTGACCACTTATTCATGCTATGCACCTCCCGAGCCTCTCCCCCTCCCAAATTTTCCCTCCGGGGGCACTTTTCTAAATTTTGCGGACATCATTCATACCCCCGGGGGGCAAATTTAGGGGGAGGGGCTCGGGAGGTGCATAGCATGAATAAGTGGTCACAGGTCTTTCCAACAATACGTCACATGTGGGTGTCAGCAAAAGTTTGAAAAATGATCCCCTTTGGGTCTGCTATCGCGCCTCCTGGAATACATTCTTCCTCCTTTCTTTGAAATACCGTTTGCTGAAATGTGTAACTGTGCATAGTGACTATATAGAAAAGGACTAATACAATGTAGCAATTTCACTCCATTTTTTCTATGTGAGGGCAAAAACTTATTGATACGCCTTCGTATATATATATCAGAGGGCATTTGTATAATAATACTTCGCAACATCACATATTTTATTATGGTTGTTAAGTCAGCACATTTCAATAATGCCCACATAAACACCTTTATTTATTTTTATTATTATTATTAAATAATATCAGTCAAAGATTAATTTTTATTTAAATTTTTAGCCCAATGACGACAATATCATATAAATATATCATGCTTAGTAAATTCTATTACAACAGCATAAAAAGGTGAATGTATTAATTAAATGTTTTATTCTTTCCCCTCCCCCATAATTATATATTTTAAATTTTATGAAGTTTGAGGACAATTTAACCGTTATTTATTATTTTCAACATTTTAAACTGTTTATTTAGATTTAATCACCAACATAATTTATTTTATTTTATTTATTTGATTGCGTACTGTTGTGATAAAGATTTAAATTTGTTATTCTGCTATAATATAGTACATTTATTTAAATTGAATTATTATTTAATGAATCAACCATATCATATTTTTATTTATTTAATGTTATATAGATTAATTTTATTTACATATTTATTTTAAATTCATCATTTATATTAACTTAGTACAGTTACTGATTTAAAGGTTAATCCACAATTATTATAATTATTATTATTTATTTTACTTTAATTATTAATTAATTTTTATTCTCCCCCCGCTCTTTCCTAAAATTAAAAACTTTGGAAGTGATCTTTAAATGCTTTATATAATGGTAGAGAGCAGCACTATTTCTGATCCATTAGTGAAAATACTGTATTTAGTCTGTTTTATCCTTATTACACTGTCTATTTTACCTCCTTGACTGCATTAATAGCATTTTACTTAAATATTTTTGGCAACATGTACAAATAATTTCTTTTAACCATTTCAACTTGTTATTCTGGCATTGATGGCATGGTTGGGTCTTCAATTGGTAATATGCTTCTTTTTTTAATCCATTTTATATTTTACCTTATGTTATTTCTAGTTTATTTTTCTGGGTTAATTGTGTACGGTAGCCCAAATTTTGCATTTTAAAGCTTGTTATGGTTTATGCAAGGATGAAACCGTACATATTATTTGTGGAACTCGAGGTAATCTGGGCCTCACGATTCTGCCTTGGTTCCAAAAATATTGCCATTTCTCCAATGGTTACTGTATTTTCACTTCCTTGTCTTATTTTACATGATGTTCTGTTTCAAAGAATTTTATAAAGGTTAACACATCATTTATAATTTACCGTGTTTACCTGATGGCCGAATATTCTGTATTCGGCCAAAATCACTATTCGGTGCATCCCTAATAAAAACCACATCATGTTACTTAAAGAGGAGTTGGGATCATGATTTTACAAATGGTTAGGGCGTAGTAAGGGAAAAAAAAATGTTAGAACCTACTATACTACACTGTATGGCCAAAGGTGACCGGTCACTTGCGATTTTAGACATTTTGTTAAATATCTAGAAATATACATGAGGAATTAACCTGAAACGGCAGGTGTGAAAATATAATAGTATAGTACATATATTTCCTCGATGATTTTTTCCCGAAACCCCATAGGGGACCGTCAACAAATTGAAAAAGAACGAATATCTTTTGGATAACCCTGTAAAAACTAATGTAGCAAAAGCGTTCAAACTCGAGATTATTAATAAGTGGCTTATTGTAATATACTGAGTTCATTTTTAAGAGGACAGCACGTATACTGGTAGAGAAATTAAGGTTTTTATAAAAACGGTTCCAAATTTCGCCAAGTTTTTTGCTTATAATTTGCAGAGTTCTTAATATAAAAAAAAGTTCTTTTCAGAAAATATGACAAACATCATTGTACATAATAGTCTGCAATCAGAATTAAAAAATAATAAAAATTGGATGAAAAATGAGCAGGTTTACTAAAAAATGTTTCACTGCACATGCGCGAATGCAATCAAAATATAATATGCATAATGTTTTAGCTAAGAATATAGAGCAATTTTTGTGAAAGTCTTAAAATTACAGATTAAAAATTCTGAAAAGTATCGTCGATACAATAAGCTCGAAATCCGTTGTTCCCAAAAGGAAGCAAAAAGATGAGGGGTTGTATCCAAATATAGTAGTATGTTCAATATTGTGTACGCTATCTTGGCACTAATCAACAGATATTTGATACAACCCCTCATCTTTTTGCTTCTTTTTGGGAACAACGGATTTTGAGCTTATTCTATCGACGATAATTTTCAGAATTTTCAAGCTATGATTTTGAGACTTTCACAAAAGCTGCTCTATATTCTCAGTTAATACATTATGCATATTATATTTTGATTGCATTCGCACATGCGCAGTGAAATAATTTTTAGCAAGCCTGCTCATTTTTCATCCAATTTTTATAATTTTTGAATTCTCCAGTGTATTATGTACAGCGTTGTTTGTCATATTTTATGAAAAGAACTTTTTTTTATATTAAAAACGCTACAAATTATGAGTAAAAAACTTGCCGAAATTTAGGACTGTTTTTATAAAAACCTTAATTTCTCTACGGGTATAGATGCTATCCTCATAAAAATGAACACAGTATATTATAATAAGCCACTTATTAAAAATTTCGAGTTTGAACGCTTTTGCTACATTAGTTTTTACAGGGTTATCCAAAAGGTATTCGTACTTTTTCAATTTGTTGGTGGTCCCCTATGGGTTTGGGGGAAAAATCTTCACGGAAATATATGGCCTATACTATACTGTTTACACACTACAGTTTCAGGTTAATTCCTCATGTATTTTTCTAGATATTTAACAAAACGTTTAAAATCGCAAGTGACCGGTTACCTTTGGCCATATAGTGTATGTTAGATAGACAAGTGATTTCGGCAATGTTTCAACAAAAAGGTCTCAACTGATTTTTCGTTAACTACAGATGAAACAATTAATATAAAAATTTTGTTTTTAAAGTCAATTCCTACTTAGGTCATCAAAGAAAAATTTAATATAATCCCTTAAGCTAATATTAGTTTTTGTTGCATTAAAATATCTCAATTTGTTAATTTTCTATAAGCAAGTAGGTTTACAATGGGAGTCTATGGGAATTTGGCGAAATATTAGAGATATCACCAAGTTGGCGTCACATTTGGCGACTCATTTTGGCCGCCAAATTTGGCGATCGCCATGTTGGCAACAAACTTGGCGGTATTTGGCGACATAACAGGGTACTTACTATGGTAACCCTCCTTATAGATATAAAGATGCATTAAATGCTTCAATAACCAATGGCCGCCATTTTGTCTCACATGTAAAGCAAAAATTAATTAGTAATTAAATATTAATTAATGAATTAATATTTGAAAAAACTGTATTAACATCGATTGTCATCCAGTACAAGTTTTAAAAAATTTATTTCAACTTGATAGGATGAATAATAAGTATCTATCTATCTATATTATAAAGGGCAAACATATCTGTGCGTAACGCATACGTCATTTTGCGAATGGCAACACTTTGAAATTTGAAATGAAATTTTGGTTTTGCAATTTTCTCTACTGCAAATTTTTAAACTTCTAAACATCGCACATTTAAAATTTTTACAACGTCGTATAAGGAAAAAAATGTTCTTTTAAATGCAATTTGTTTGAAAGCTGTATCTCAATTAATTTTTGAGATATTAATTTTTTTGCAGTTTTTAATACCATTTTTCTTATTGTGGCAACAAAAGTACCTCATTTCTATTGAAAGTAAACGGAAAATAGGAGATACTGTATCTTTTTGTTGCCATTTTCTCATAAAACCTGAAAAAATAGTTGAAAATAAAATATGGGCTATGTCAAGAATATTGTCTGTTATTCCGTGATAATGACGTCATATGCATAGTTTTCTATAGGCGAAGTTTAAGACTGGGTTGTAAAAGTAGATTGCTTTAGCAGATGCAAATGAAGTCATTTTATAAAAAAGCGTGTATTTTAATTCTTAAACCTGAATTATGTTTTGTAGAAGTGCGTCATTTTCACAGCTCAGCTGCTTTGAAATTTTTCACAGTTGAAAATGCTTCACTTTTGAAAATAATGTAATCGAAATCACACACTGATAAAATCCAATGTTTTACAAAAATTTAGAGTGTCTTTATTAAAGAGAGGTGACATGCAAATAATAGCGATTTATAATTATAGTACAGAAATTGATGATTCTCGCCTGGATGGATTTGCTTCGCCGAGTTAGACAAGCAAACAAATAATTCGTGATTTAAAATAATATCGTGTTCCTGACGTTTTTGTAGAAAATTCTCTCGAATAATAAAATTTTAATGCTGTTCTTTAGGACATTCTACTATAATTTTATCAAAATAACATAATTTGCTTAATTTTTCCTAATTTTATGTAATCTATGTATTTAAAACACAAGTGTTTTTTTTAGTCATCTGTCCTGACCTTTCTGCTGAACCAATTTTACTAATGTATATATATATATATTTTTAACTGAAAGCTCTTCCTTTGTAGATGTGATCGCACTATCTGTTTTTTTTAAATATCCCCACTTTTATATTTTAATTTTAAAAGCATTTTAAGAAATTTCTTCAAAATGGTGAAAATTACCGGGTGTCCCAAAAAGGACTGACTGATTTTAAAATTCAATAACTTGCAAACGGTGACAGATATTTAAAAAATTCTTGCAGGAGGTTTATACATAAGGTCAAAAGTTTTATTACAGTGATTTTCGATTTTAGTTCGAATTACAAACAATAGATGGCGCTGTAAGCAATAGTCGCTAAATACAGGCTCGATTTTTGGTCCTTTCTCTTGTTCTATGCGGAAAAAGGAGATGGAAATGTATTATCCGGGCCACGAAGTACCAAAAATCGAGCATGAATTTAGCGTCTATTGATCGCAGCGCCATCTATTGTTTGTAATTCGAACTAAAATTGAAAATCACTGTAAAAAAACTTTTGACCTTATGCATAACCCTCCTGCAAGAATTTTTTAAATATCTGTCACCGTTTACAAGTTATTGAATTTTAAAATCAGTCAGTCCTTTTTGGGACACCCGGTAGATAGCTTTCAATGTTGAAGACAAGAGAGAAATGATGAGCTATTTTTAATTTTATTCATGCTATTTTCTGATAAAAATTCAAAATTGTTGATCAAAATTGCTGTATAGGGTTTAATGGCTCAAAATCCTATTAGGAGCAGAATATTATATTAGGGGCATAGTAACGGAAAATGACATACTGCTTTTGAAAACACGCATTTTTCCTCATAAATTTTCTATATTGTTTTTCCTTCTGCATGTGTACTGATACTAAATTTCAGACACTAAGCGAAATGCTTATTTAAGTGAAAATGAAGTCATATTTAAAAGAAAACGATCATTTCTTATATAAAACTAAGCCTTTTAACACAAATGAGTCTGAAAAACATAAATTACGGAAATTTTTACTCTCCAAAATTGAGATTAGAATCTCAAATAAAGAGTGCGTCTGCTCACATAAAAGAAGTTGCTGACAATCGTGACTTCAAGTTTTGAGTTAAAATGATTTTTAAATGATCAAACAAAATGCAATTTTTTTTAAAATGATGAATATGGATATGAGAAGTGCGTATGCAAATTTTGAGAAGGTGAAAATTGCTGTTTTCATCCCGGAAATCCAAGCATAAGAGCCTCAATTGATAACCACATCCTAATAACTGATCTTTATTATATTTTACTGATTATGTATCTATATTATAAAGAAAAAACGTATCTGTGCGTAACGCTGACGTCATTTTGCGAATGGCAACACTTCACGATCAAATTTCGGTCTTGAAATTTTCGCTACTGCAATTTTTCAAGCTTCTGTATCGTATATTTTCAATTTTCGTTGCATAGGGAAAAAAATTTACTTTCAAATGCAATTTGTTTAAAAACTGTATTCATTGGCTGATGTATTATATTTTCTAAAATAATTTTTAAGTTTATTAAGTTCTAAAATAATTTTTAAGATTTTTTTTAAGTTTATCTTATCACGTGCCGGTTCCAATGCATAATAATAATAAACATTTTGCACATAAAGCAACAAATATTTTTCAGCATTTGTTTCTGACTATTTTAGCATAACGAAATTAATACTTCCTTTGTAAACAAATAAAAAAATAATAGTAAAAAAACCACCAATCTAACATATTTGTGAAAGACAAATTAACGAAATTAATACTTCTTTTATAAACAAATAAAAGAATAATATTCAAAAAACACAAATCTAACATATTTGTAATCGTACAATTTAAAGTTTTAGATCACCAAATAGGATTTTTTTTTTTCAAATGGAATTTGTTTGCAAAGTTCATCTCAGTTTACTGATTGTCTATGGTTTTAAAAACAATTTTAAAGCATGAAATATTTTTTTAATTTATCTATATCGCGCGGAGCTCGATTGCGAAAGATTAATCCGTTTGCCCTTAAAACAAAATAAGAGTTCATAATTTTCTTACGGCTAATTTCCATTAAAGAAACTTCCCAATGAATAAATAAATAAAATAATATAAATAAACACAAATTTACCAGACATGTATAAGCTCTGAAATTATCAGAATATAAAAGGATGCCGTAAGTAGTAAAATCTTGGCAAATAACTCTTAGCATGCGGCTAATAAGAAAATATCGCTTTTGATAAATTTCAAGAATTTATTTGATTGTGTAATTCGTATTTTCCATATGAAAAATGCTTTTTTAATGGAAGTGGTCAAACTAAAAAATTTATTGCATATAAAAAAATTATTAGTTTTCAATTAAAAAAAATGTTTTCACCTATATTCTTTAACCCGGGAAGCCCGGGTACGATCCCCTAGTTTTATTAACGAATGAAAATTTGAACAAGATATATATAAATAAATAAATAAATAAATAAATATAGGGAGAGTGTGAACTAATAGTAAGAATTGCAAAAAGAGTGTCAAAAATTATGTAAAAAAAGTCATGCTGATGCTGCAGTTAGTTTTCGAGATTAGTACATATGCATTAATACCACTTAAAAAAGAAACTGCATATAAAATATTAAAATGTGTAACAGCCAAATATTTAAAATATTCCTATGAATTATAAAAGAAAGTGAATTAAATATACATACAAAGTTTCTCTAAAAATACAAACAAGCACACTAATAAAATCTCCATGTTACGTTTTTGAAATAGCATAAATAGTGTTAACTTTGTCCTACGGCACGCGTTTCACACAAAATAAAAAGTTTTATTCGTACGTTAAAAACACTAGACACGCAAGGAAATTTACAAAAACAAATTTTTCATTGCATTTTAAGCATAAGCAATTCAGAGAAAATGGACAAATAATGTTTTAAAAATTATAGTTTGATAAAGATTTTTTGTCATAGAAAAATAAAAATTTCCAACAATAAATAAATAAATGCAAAATGAATAAGCAATGCAAATGAACAAATATGTAAAAAAAAATAGGCATATTTTTATCTTGAATGAACGATTGAAAAGGTGATATCGATAAATAAATTAAGCACATTTCTAAAGAAGTGTTTCAGAAACTTTGTATCTATTGTTTACGCGCGTGTGTGTGTGTGCACGTGCATGGACGCCGATAGAACGAAATCCGGGGAGGGGCAAGTTTTCGAATAGATGTAGAATCCTCAGGTTTGCAACCAAGACAGCGTTTTTTGATACTCTTGAAATAAAAACAAAACATGCGCTTGAAAAAAGAAGCTAAAGTAAGAATTTTTTTTTATATCAAAATCTACGTGCAATAAAACTTTTAAACATATCAATCGAAAAATACAAAAGGAAGTTTCTAGTGGCTTTTTACAAAATGGAGAATTGAAAGAATTTTTCTTTTTGTATTCGTCAGATGGGTTCAGCCCTTACTAAAAATATAATTTTAATATAATTTTAAACAGTGTATATGTAAAAATGAAAGCAGGACTAAATATTGCCTTTCACGGTAGGGGGTGTCTGTAATGGGGGGGGGGGGAATTAACGAAAAATCCTTAGTTCTTTTGTTTCTCCACGTTCCGTATTTAATTATTTTAAGTATTGTTGTAATTTTATTATTATTTTAATTATTTCAGGAAGAAAAAAAATGCTATTTTTTTTTCTCCTAAAAGAAAGAAGAAAAGAGAGAGGATAAAAGATAGTTCTGAAAGAAAAAAAAATGCAAATTTAGGTCATTGAATTTCAAAATCCAGGGAGGGGAAAGAACTCACTCTTGTCCTCCCTCCCCCCCTTACCGGCTCCCATGTTTGCGTGTGCGAGAGAATGTATGTGAAATTTACTCGTGTCTTCATTTGAAAGTACTATTAAATAAAATCTTTATTTTGCAAATTATCGTAGAACGGTTGGTAAAATAAAGGTATAGGAATATAATCGTAGGCGTTTGCTCTTATTACATACACACACGTATATGTAAATATATGTATGCATGTATACATATGCTACATCTGTTCCCCATGTTTTATTTATTATTATTATTATTATCTCATCTTTAATTTTCGTGATGCAATTTTATAAGATATTAAGTGACAAAACAAAATTGTCCACTTTTTAAATATTTTTTTGTAGAAAAAGGTTGGAATACTTATCGTTAAAACAAAAATACTAGTTTTTTAAAAGCTTAAAAGGCTTTTTTTCGTATGCTTTAAGTTAATAACTGGCGTCCGCATTAATTTTGAAAGCTTCAGTTGTTAAAATAATATTTTTGCGCAATCTTTAATGGACCGGGTGACGGCAGCACAGACAATGACCTCATCGAGTTTACGGATGAAATTCTAGGATTAGTTAAATCTTGATTCGCATATTAAAAACGCAATCGGTCTGCCAAGTCATATCTTCGTGGAAAACACATGAAAACCTGATTTTAGCGGCTGACTCGTAGGTTTACCATTGTGTTTTCCTGCACCAAAAGGTATGGAAACAGGGACACCTGGGAGCAGGAAAACACAATGGTAAACATACGAGTCAGCCGCTAAAATCGATTTTCAGGTTTTCCCACCAAGATATGACTTGGCAGACCGATTGCGTTTTAATATGCGAATTAAGATTTAACTAATCCTAGAATTTCATCCGTGAACTCAATGAGGTGATTGTCTGGGCTGCCGGCTCCCGGTCTATAAGTAACATTTGTAGCATCCGCGATATGACATTTGAATTGCACGCTTTTTTGAAGCAAAATATTTTAAGCCATGAAAGGAGTTTTATTTATTTATTTTTTTAAGTCGATTTGAAGATTGTGGGATAAGCAGGAAATTAGTGAATCAATTTAACAAGATTATTATGACTATAATGCTAAAAGAAAATATTTTGAATAACAAATATGTAAGCAAGATTCTGCTTTCTAAAAGAAGTTTTATTAACCATTGTTGCTGAGAGAAAAGAAAAGGAATAGCTTGGACAACAATTAGAAAAGGAAGATAATTTCCCGCTGTGGTGAAGTTGACCGATGCTTTCACCCTTCTCAGCGCGTAGATAAATAAAGTTCAACTATAACACATGATGTCTTTCCTAAGTTCTTTATTAGAACGATTAAGCTAAGGTAAAATAAAAATAAAATTACAATGAAGTGCGAGACACTCTCACTTTGTTTCACAAGTTCTGTAAAAAAAACAACAACAAAAAAAACCACTCCACATGAATGTACACTAGGGTACTCCATATACGACATTACGGCGTTACAACATCACTCTCCAAACTCTGAATCTAAAGGCAGATCACACACTGAGCAGGCAAGCAAACAAAAACATAAGACAGACGATGAGTTGTAGCGTTCAAACTGGTTTCTTTTTTGTTATCAGGGTGAAATGTCTCGAATTACGCTTTTCTGTCGCTTGTCTGTTCAGTGTATGATATGCCTAACTGTTCAGCCTTCTTCGCTAGAACTCACTAACTCTTCTTTTTTTTTCTCTTCCCCCAGCTAGGAGCCTGAAGAGCTCCACTCCCATTCGTCAGTCATGACACCCTTGCTTTTATCCAAGTCCCGCAATTTCTCCAAGGTGGAAGAAAAATTTAGATGTGATTTTGAAGTTTTGGATCAAAATATTATGTGTGAAAATATTATGACTGTCGGAAAAAGAGACTGTTTTAAAGAGTTATGAAAGAAAGACTTATTGCTCTGACGGATGTTGGGGAGACTCCTGAATCTATTCAAGAGTTGATTGATGCCCATGTAATTTTAAAATTATTTGACAGATTATAGCGAAATCTCCCCAGACAACCACAGTCGTCCTTCGGACGCTCTATAATGATCCTAAAAATCCTGTAGTCGTCATATCCTATAAAACTATCCTGTGAATCTCCGCAGAATACTAAAGAACGGACCAATTGAAACCGTCCAGCTGCAACCGTCCTCAAAACGACCGGAGGATATTCCAAGACGGATCTCGAGAACGCAACCGTGAAACCAGCCAACCTACTCACCAGAAATGGCGTTTATTTTGATTCCTCCGTCGATGTTTAGATGAGATCTGTCGCTGGTCATGGCAAATTCAAATATGAAGAAAGTGAATGTGGATGTAAGGTAAGAATTTTCTTTCATTTTGTAATGCATTTTTTTATAACTATTCTGTCTATATATTTATATTACGTTAGAAAAACTTTTACTTTATTAAGATGAAATTTAAAAAAGAAATTAGGCCTAGTCATCGCACGATTAAAACGTGGAATAGAAGGAAAAAGATGTCAGCAATTCTTGTCGGTTGAATTAAAACTACAATATATGTTAAAGTTAAAACAGACAGAATTAAATGAATTGTATTCTTAATTCCAAAATAAACAGTAAGCGTATAAGATTTTTTATAGACACATCAATTTAAGCTGACATTTTAAATTCATTCTTTAACCACTTAAAAATAAATTTGAAAAATAGCCGCGTTTTTCGACACCCCTTTTTCGCTATTTGTTCACATTAATTTAATATTTATCAATGTTTATTTAGGTTCTAAACAGGGTAGGTAACTTGAACTTCTTATTACGATATTTTTTTAAAAAATTTCTATGCAGGTGTTTTTGCATATCAAAACATTAATACATTTAAGGCTTTTCTTGAAAAAAAAAATGTTTCAGAAAATTAATGTTACTTCTAGAAAAAATAAATAATACTTCTGAAAATTACCATTACTTCTTGAAATAAAAAAATACTTCTGAAAATTAATATTACTTCTTGAAAAAAAATTAATAATACTTCTGAATAGTGTGAATTTCTTGGTGCATTAACAAAGTCATTTTTATATGCGCATAAAATTTGCAGGCATTAATATTCAAGTGCTATAGAATTAAAGGAATAACTTGAGTATTCGCCCTGAGTCCGCTATCTATTTTTTTTTTTTTTTCATTTATAACCACTTTAAGCTTAATTTTCGAAAATTCAAAGATTAAAAATAACAACAACAAAACAATCCAAATGGAAAAATTTTAAACAGAAATCGGCATTCTAAACCTCATTTGTAAAAAGAAAAATAGGGAGGGGGAATTTGTAAATAGCAGACAGCAAATATACATAAATTTTAAAACAATAGAATAAAGGAAATATTCATTTTTAAAAGTATATATTTCAAATTTACAGGCAAAAAAGATTCGGATATTAACATAAAAAATTTAAAAATGGAGAAATTTAAAATCGGCAAAAAAAATCTTGCCCATCTCCAGGCGAATACTGAAGGGTAACTGAATTGAATTAGCATTGCCGATTTTACTATAAATGCATTATTATATTACATCTAGTAATCCATGGAAAGCTTATTTGATTTATATGTTCATTTCTCTCAAAACATAGCATGATTTCAGCTTAATTATTAAGATGCTACATGCCGCAGAATGATATACATTTTAAAAGCAACGTTAAAAACGCCAGAATAAACAAAAATTCACAAAAAATTTTTGTTTATTCTGGCATTTTTAACGTTGCTTTTAAAATGTATATGATTTCAGCTTGTCTTGATAATGCATGTCAATGATGAATTCAGAGGGTGGACCAGCGGGGATATTCCTCTCCCTCTCCTGAAAATTCAAGAAAAATGCTGATTTCTATAATTCTGCCAGGCTGTTTTTTAAAAGAAATGTGAACACTATTTTATATGGTTTTCTTTGTAGAAAATATGTTTTGGTAGTTATCTCGTAGATACACCAATATTTCTTTTTGGTGTAAAAATCATAATGTTTTGTCTGGTATGACAACACGGCAAAACAGATAGTGTGTTTTTTATTAAATTAAACTTTGTGTCTGTTTTATAAAACAATTTGTATTTTTAAAAAATGTGTAATGTTTTATTTATTATAGAGTAAATGTGTGTGCCTTATAATAAAAAAAATGTGTGTTTTATATATATACTAGAAAGGTAGCCCGTCAAAAATGACGGAAATTTAGATATAAAGATATATACAACTCAGGTGCAAGAATATGAGTTTTCTTGCTTGTTCCGCAGTGATAGATGAAAATAACACATTTTAAGAACGAAACACATTTATGAAAAACTGTGTACAGTAGAAGACCACTAATCTGCACAGTTCGGTTCCAAGTGTTATGAAGATTTGGGGCTTCTTGCGGTCATGTCTATTCAATCTTTGTTTACATTTTTTTAAATTCATATATTGGACAATTTAGATTGTTGAGCCTAAAAAATAAATAAATAACACACTTGAAGTAAGGTTAAAAACTATTAAATGATCGTATACGATTTCATGAAATGGTATTATATAGTATTATATGTGTGTGCTTCACGATCTTGGTTACGACGTTGACGAAATTGGTTGCAACTTGTCATAATCCTAATAGTGTGGGCCGCTATAACAAAAAAGTAACCAGTTTTCAGTAAAATTTCTGATATAAAGTAGCTTTCAAAACTTGTGTAAAATTGCAGGCCGTTCTCATGTTATGTCAGTCCTAGGAATAATATTTCTAACACTGAAGATTTTCCATGTATATATGGGATTTAGAAAAGCTTCTCCAAAAGAAAGGTCCTGAAATGACATTGTAATTCCTCAAACTTCAAAGTTTAATCGGGCCTTGATGTTGAGTACTGATATCTAATAAATACAGTTATTTTGAATATTACAACAGAATTAAACAGTTAAACTTATTTAACTTAAACCCGCTGTTACTTCCCGATGTTATTTTTTAGTATTAAGAAAGAGAATTATTTAAAATTTTCAAATCATGCATTTATGATTTTTTTCCGTCTTTAATAACTAAATAATGAAAAAATAGGCTTTTGTTCTGAGCTCATAAATATGACAATAAAATAATGTAACTAAGAGACATTGCAAAATTAAATCTTTGTGTTTACAAACCATAAACAAACGCTACCGCCACCATTTTACCTACTATGACGTCATTAGAATATTGCCCATTGGTTGTTGGAGAACTTACTTTGTGAATGATTACCTCAATGATTTAATATTTTTGACGTTTCACGATGAATGAATCACTTGTGTTTGTTTAGGTTTATGGAATGAGATATTAAGCTGTGAACCTAATTTCAATTGAAGTTATCCAAGGATATATGTATTTTTAATCGAAATTAAAAACAATGCTTTGATCTCGAAATAAAAAGTTTTAGTTCGTATAATTTGTTATTTCTGTTAATTATTTATTTAAGTACTTCTCCATTATAGCGCATTTTTAAAAAAAGCTTGGCTCGATTCGGGCATCAGAAAGTGAGATATGTTGCGAAAATATATAAACAGCTGTGAAAACAAATCTAATGAACTTTATCTTTGTTTATATATGCACTTATATACATAAAAAAATCGTTTCTAAATATATATAATTTTTTTATATACAAATTACGGCACAGATTTCAGATATGAACCGGGATACCTAACTGGCGACAAAATGGTGTTATTTTGCCTGCTACGGTAACCCGGCTATTGTTTTTTATTTATTAATAAATTGTTTATTTACTTTTATCTTCTATTTTTTAATTATATAAACTGCTTTGTTATATAGTTATTATTCAAACTTTTATTTATTTATAGTTATTTCCTTTTCAAAATGATAGCAAATAATTGAAAAATATATAAGTAACTGGTATTCGAAAGCGAGATTTCTGCCAAATTGACGTCATAGAAAAATCACGCCAAACCCCATGCGTATAAGACATCTGTGTAAAAATTACTTCTGTTTCTTTATAAAAATGGGTAAATAGCTTTTTTTATATTAAATTGACGACACAGATGTCATATACGCCCATATTGGCGCGGTTTCTTTTGACGCCGATGTCATATACGCACCGGGGTACTTAACTGGCGCCAAAGTGTCGTTAATTTGCTTGTAATGGTAACCCGAATGTTGTTTATGCTGTTGATGTTTTCGCCAAATTGGCGTCGGAAAAAAATCGCGCAAATATGGGCCGTATATGGGGATGTGCCAAATTATATACTTATGGAAAAAATTGCTTGTGAGTATGAAGCAGTAAATAGGTTGCCAGAAAATACGTTGGCAAACTTCTTTCTCGCCAAGAAACTTTTCTCCGAAGTATTGTACATAAGCAATGATTGCTAGAAATGCATTTTTAATTATGATATGCGCTTTTATGCTTCACTACATTTATGCATACTATACTGTGTGTATAAATGCTACAGTTCATATGCAGGGCTACACAAAAGAATTCGTAAGGGTTACTGAGTATGAGAGTAAATTGCTTAAATGTGGTTTTTAAAGGAGTTATGCATTTTTACGCTGAACTGCATTTAGTTTCCTAAGAAATGTTTGTGAAAGATAGATAAAATGACATACATGGTCACGCAAAGAATTGGATACATAACCGTCTATGGATGATAATATCTGAAAATGTGATTTCAGTAGTTTTAAGAGTAGTTTAAATTAAATTTTAGCTAAATAGTGGCATGTAATAACCAGTGGTGTAGTCGTAAAAAAAAAAAACAGAGGGTATACGCTCTAAGCAGAGAGTATACGCTCAAAACAGAGCGTATACCATAAAGTGTATATACTATAGATTTCTTGAGAAACAGAGGGCATACGGTGTTCCTTAAAAAAATCCAGAGGGTATACGGCGTATACTCCCGTATACTCTCCACTACATCCCTGGAACGGTACTATTGGCTATGGACGGTAACTGCTGAAATCAATTTTTAAAATTTTTTATGCGTTTTCTAAAATGTTTAACTTAGTTATCTTGGTACTTCTTAGTTATCCCGTCGACCAAATTACTGTCGTCAGATTGTAAGATTAATTGCCAATAACGGTTGCCATTAATTAATTAATTGTAAGATTAAATGCCAATAATGGCCAATAAAACCATTAATTCGACGTTTTATTTGTATTTTTGTTAATGTTTTACTATTGATTTGGCGATTTATATAATTTGGCGAAATTGGTCAACGGGATATCTAAGAAGTAACGTTATCTTATTTACCTTATTTCCCTAAATAACGAAGTTTTGTTAAAGCATTCAGGATGTGTTGGAAAGTGTTTCATATTCTATGCTTAAGGCATGATTTTTCTTTCTTCTTTAGTCTTATTTTGCATTTATTTTATTCTTAATTTTTTAGTCTTATACTGCTTTATAGAAATTTTGGCACAGTTGTCATATACGTTATCATATATTGGCGCGATTTTTTCCGAAGCCAATTTGGCGAAAACATCAACAGCAAAAACAACAACATCCGGATTACCATATCAAGCAAAATTACGACACTTTGGCGCCAGTTAAGTACCGTGTGTATATGACATTGGCGTCAGAAAAAAAATCGCGCCAGTATGGGGCGTATATGACATCTGTGCCGAAACTTTAATATTTAATGTTTAAACTCTTCGCTCCACTCCCCTTGCATATAGTACAAACTATAACACGGATAGCGCAAAATAATAGACAGTTTGGTACTTTTCCACTGTAGGGGCTTTGGCATTTAAAAAAAAAGCTTGGTGTAATTTGGGCATCAGAAAGTGAGATTTGGGTACTTTTCCGTTATGCGGACACCATTGTCACCAAGAGTAATAGTTTGCGCAAAATCGTGAATTGAAGCATTTGAAAAATAAAAGAAAAACCATTGTCGATACTAAAGTGAGCATTTAAAAAATATAACATTTGAAAATTCCAGACTTTTATGAACTATTCATCAAATCACAAATATATACTTAAAATAAGTGAACAAATAACTGCTATAAAATAAAGCAATAAAATAAAACTCATATTAAACTGCTGGCATAAAATTACAAATATCTTTTAGCATTTTGAAATAATTGGCGCATTAGCATACATTTTGGCATGGTGTCCGTATAACGGAAAAATATCGAGATTTGTTGTCAAATCATATAAACAGCTATGAAAACAAATTTGATGAGCGTTTTTGTTTGTTTTATATGTATATTATTGATGTTTTTATGTACAAATTACATCTGTTTCTGTATAAAATTAGAGAAAAGGCTTTTTTATGTTAAATAAATCGTATAAATATCGAAAAAATGCGTGTGTATATAAAATGAAACAGTGAATAGGTTCACGGAAAATATGTTACCAAATTTCCTTTTTCGCCAAAGCACCTATACTGGAAAAGTACCTAAAGCACATTAAAATCGCGCAATTAGGAGCTCACACAGTACACCGTTGTCGATTGGCGGTTATTTTATTAGTAGCATCGGGAGGAAGATGTAAAGATTTACTTAAATTCTCACCCATAGATTTCGAAATATATCTTAAAAGAGTGGAGTTAAATTAATTATTAAATTTCGGTGACCTCCATTATGAAAGATTAATGGTTTTAAATGGGAATTTCGCCAAATTAGCCAGCTATCGTCAAGTTGGCTAACATTTGGCGCTACTGTGGTAACCCTGCATTAATATTTTTCAACAATTACTCATTTCAATGAGGCGGTCCTACCGGAATAGTGAGGGACACACAGAGATTTGGATTTTATATAAATAGATATAAAAATGTGTGTTTTATATATATATAAAAAAATGTGTGTGTTTTATATTAAAGTACATGTGTGTGTGTTTTCATTATAAAATAAACTGATTCAAAATATAATAAAACTAACATGTAGTTTTTGCACAGTATGCCCAACAAGTATTTCAGACCAGGGTTTTCTTGCCAAAATGGCTCAAAAAAAAAAAAAAAAAAGCACCAACCTTGGTGTGGCTGCAGCATCTGTTCAATTTTGTTTTAGTATTTTTGATATAGCAAGGCTGTTTAAAAGATTCAGATAATAAATCAATTTGAAAATATTTACAATGATGTAGCAGGTCACTTTAAAAATTTAAGATGATTTGGATTATCAATTTTCTATTAATTACATGTTGTAAACAATATATTTTTGCTTTATTTTGTTCGATACATAAAAATATTCAATCCTGTGTTTTTATGTACAGGTCAGTAAAAAAAATAAAGCACTCCATTGTTGCTCAACACCTTGTGTTGTTACATTTCAATTAAATTTAAAAAATTAAATATTTTTCTTTAATGTAATTATGAAATTTTAGATGAACTTCATGTTGACTATAGAGAGAAAAAAAGGAGGGGGGGTTCTCGGATTGGAATTAAAAAAAAAAAAAATGGCACTTGTGTCGCAAAAAATATTTTTGAATTTGTTTAGACTCCTTTTTATCAGTGGATTTTTGCTATATTTTCCCGCAGTTGAGTGAATTTTGCTAATTTTCTCCTTATTGATTGATGAGTTTCAGGATTTATTCCGTGCAATCAGTTGATGAATTTTGCATTTTTTCCTGCAACTAGCTGAAAATTTTCATGATTTTCTCTCACGATTGACTGTTGAATTTCATGTTTTTTCCTGTGATTGATTAACAAATTTTGCTGTATTTCAAAGCAACTTCCTGAACAATTTTTTTTTTTTTTTTTTTTCCAGCGATTGACTTGCGAATTTCAGTTTCTTTTGAAAACTGAAAGGCAGTTTTTTTATCCAACCGATTGATGAATTTTATGATATTTTATCTCTACTAATTAGTGAAATTTGCCTTTTTTTGTCCTGTGCTACCGATTTGCAAAACTTTTGGGGCATTTTTCATATAATCAGTACTTGAATTTCACAATTTCCCCATGGCAGATCGATGAAGCAATTGATGAACTCCAGATTTTTCCTCATGATTTACTGGCAAAACTTGCAAAGTTTTTTTTCCATGTGATTGAATGGCGAAATAAGCGATTATATTATTTTCTCATGACAGACTGAAGAACTTTGCAATTTTTTTTTCTCTAACTAAATTAATCTGTCAAATTTCTTTTTTCCCCCCTCCTACATGACTGATTGACAAATTTTGCAACACTTCCCCACAAACAAATGCTGAAATTTATATAATATTTCCTGTAAATAATGGACATATTTCATGAGTTATCCCCCCCCCCCCTTCCCCTCACAGCTATGAAAAGAAATGAGTCGAAAGGGTGCATCATAAATGTCAGCAAGGGACACAGGGTATATAAAATAATTAAAAGGGCTGCCAGATGCATACACTGTGTAAAAAAGGCTGTTCTGACGCCACATAAACGAGTTAAAAAGAGCTGCCAGGCGTTGCACCCTGCAAAATTGGCCTAGGGTCCACACTAGAATTGCATTTATAACTTTTTAAAATATCTTTATTTAAAACTGTACCGTAAAATCCTGTTATTTCCCCTACCCCTAAGAAAGACATGACGAAAAATTGTAAAATAATCTGGGGGGTGCTTGCACAAGATTTTTTTGCGACATTTGTGGGGGATTTTGGGGACATTTGGTGAACCTTGCAGGAGTTTTTTTCGCATTGCTCTGACCAAAATCACGTTTCTTCCGTAATACTTTGACGAAATTCTTTTTTTTTTTCATAACCCTTTGATGAAATGTGCAGGGTTTTTATTTCAATCCTTTGTTGAAATGTATCTATTTTCGCGATCCTTTGATGAAATGTGTGTTTTTCACTGGATTCTTTGACTGAATTTCTTTTTTCTGCAATCTTTTGACGAAATTTGCATTTTTCCAAGATCTTTTGATGAAATTCCTGTTTTTTCTGCAGTCGTTTGACGAATTTTTCTTTTTTCGCGATCTTTAGACAAAATGTGCAGTCTCTGCTATCATTTGGTGTAATTCATGTTTTTTTTGCAGTCCTAAGACAAAATTGGCAATTTTTTCTGTGAACGATTGATGAAATTTATTTTTTCTGTGACCGTTTGTCGAAATTCACATTTTATTATGTCCGAATTGTTGGACTATGGACTGATGCCTGATTTTTTTATTTTCTCAACCGAATGCTTAATTTTTCAGAAAATTCGGAACAGAATAATCCCTGTGTTGGGAATGTCATGTTTAGAATTCACGCCCCTTTCTGATGTGGCGAAAAAATAAAATACTTGGTATTGATTCTGACATTGACATGCAGGGTGGAACTTTTTTGGAAGTAGGTGATGCTTTCTTGGGATTTTTTTTTTTTTGGTACTTCTTAGTTATCCCGTCGACCAATTTCGCCAAATTATATACATTGACATAATTTTTATTTTAAATAACGAAAGAACAAATAAATTAGTAAAACATTAATAAATAAACAAATAAAATGTCAAATTAATGGTTTTATTGGCCATTATTGACATTTAATCTTACAATTAATTAATGAATGGCAACCATTATTGGCATTTAATCTTACAATTTGTCGACAGTAATTTGGTCGATGGGATAACTAAGAAGTATCTTTTTTTTAAACAAAAAGTGGAGGGAGAGGGCTTTATCGAGAAAAGTGGATAAACGGGATATTATGGTGTACCAAAAAACCATGATAAGTACCTGTAGTTTTAGCTATAATATTTTACACATAATTTTAAATGTATACAGTAGTCTCAAAAACCATCTCTGTATAAAACTTTGTTTTTTAAATTGTACTTTGACACCATAATTATTATTAAAGTTATTCTTTTATTTTAGATACCTTGGAAATAATTAGTGAAAAATCTATATACAAATCGAGCTGCATGCTGTCAAAAAAATCATCAAAAATTCTCCCCAACAGTGGTAAGTTTAACTGAATTTTTTTTTTGTTGTTGTTGTTTCTTCCAAAAAATATAAGATCATGTGAGCATGTATTTATTATAATATTTAAATTATTATATTTTATTATTATTTAATACAGTATAATATTTTTCTTTGAATAGTAATAGTTTTGGTTTAAAACATAATTATGAATTGTGTCAGTTTGGGATATTTTGATATTTAAAAAAAGAAAGTTTGCTTTGTTATGAAAACTGTTTTTTTTTTTTTTCCGATAACTTTAAAAATGTTTCTGTTGTCAGAAATTCAACCTAAGTTCAGAGAATAGACTTAATTTTAAAATGTAGTCCGTCCCGCTTAATTGCATACAGTTGGTTCCACTGAATTGTATGCATTTAAGCGAGGACATTAATTAATGTTATCAGCAAACGCTATCATTTGATTATATGCCACAGATATGATAAATATTAATGGAGAATAATTATTTACCTAATAAATTAAAAACTACTGTATTAATAACTTTAATAAATAATTTATTATTACTCTATATATAAAAGTATATGTAATAAAGTATAAGATATTATAACACTATTTACGGTACATGGTTTAATTTTTCATTATAATTTATGTGAAAATTAAAATGAAAGTTAAATAGAAAATTTTTGTTTTTAAATCATACCTTTGAAAATAAGTTTCTGCATAAATTCTTTTTTATTTTTCAATTATTTGTCAATTTATTTCTCTTTTTTTTCTTTTAACTACACAAAAAATCCTTTAGGAATTTTTTTTTTTTTTCATATCTTGACATTGCATTTCTCCACTTCCAGCGCTAAATATTGATCTTTTATTGGTCTACTTTCCCCCGATTCCAGAATTTTTCAAAAAATACCCCCCAGCATCTTGAGTCACTATATGTACGACAAGGTTTAAAAAAAAAAAACACAATTGTCCAAATTCAACACTCTCATAAGTTGCCAGAATTAAGATAAGTCATCTTACACGACTATTTCTGCTCTTTGATTGTAAATATAACAAACCATTGTTACAAAAAAAAAAAAAAAGTTCTTCCTTTTTTTTCCATTCACCACTATAACATGAATTCATAAAATCCGGATTACTACTAGTAGATTGGCGATATTTATGCAATTAACCGGGGATTGTTATGCGATAAAACGAGTACATTTAAAATTAGCCTTATGGGGAACGTCTCTGTTCCACGGCATTCTATGCATATAAGCGGGGTATGCAATTATCCATTACCCGATTAAGTGGGGCTGACTGTATTTTATAATTTAAACATTATGAAATGTTTTTTTTTCTTGGTATTTTTCACATGAATTTGAGTACTGCAGTATTATTTATGGATATCCCAAATTAACTTATTTATAGAAAATTACAATATCATACCAGCCAAAAAGCAATGACTATTAAAATGCTTATGTCAAAGATTTTTTTTTCAGTCGTGTGACTATTGAAATTTTCTATTATACATTTTACCTGCAAAATACATTTAATTCAACTTGTATTCTTTTTCAGCTCGAATAAATCTTTATTTTATGTTGGAAATTTTTTATGTTATGACCAGGGATGTAAAAGTGTAGGTGCCCAACGCGTCTCTCAGCTATAAATTTTATTAGTTTTCTTCGTTTAAATTTTATTAGCATTCTTACAAAAAAATTAGATGAAAAATAATGAATAAAATTTATTGATGAGAGACTGCCCGCTGGTGCTTAGATTTTTACACCCCTGGTTATGGCTATGAGCTTTATTTCGAATGTAAACATTCTGAAACATATTTTGATTTTTAATATTTAAACTCTAGGTGCGTTTCTATTATATCAACACCATTGTACCAAGCATGATAGTTGGTGCCAAATAGAAAAAAAAAAACTGTTGGTATAAAAGTGATCATTTAAAAAATATACTGTTGCAAACTTTCACACTATTTTACTATATCAACACAAATATATACTTACAATAAAAGAACAAATGAATATTATACAATAAAGTAAAACTAGGTTTTTAATTCAGTCATGAAGTTATAAGTGTCTCTTAGCATTGTTTGTAGCAAACATTTGATTTATATATGTATATATATATATATATAAAGACGTCACACGATATCAATGCGATAAAATTGTAAACAATGACATATATTGCTTTTGTTATAGCATTTTGCGACGATCTATATTCTCTTAATAGACTGGGTATGATATTCAGCACCAACAAAATTGTATCTAATTAGACTGTGAAATGTTCATAGTCGGTATCTCCAGGGGTCAATGCAGTTTTTTTTTTTTTTTTTTTTTTTTTTATGAGGCCTATTTTATGAAGAGAAAAGTTGCTTTCGTGAAATTTAATTTTTTTTTTTTTTTTGTGAAAAATAACATTTTTTAATGAAAAATGAAATCTAGTTACATAAATTTGAACCAATAATTTAATAATAATAGCTTAAGTCCTTATGCTAAAGTTTTCCTTTCTGGCAAACTTTTTTTGTTTGTAAATTATAACCCAAGAAAATGGCATGGTTTGCAATAAAAATCTGTTGCATGGATAGGATTGTGATATCAGCATACGTTTTGGCAAGGTGTTTGTAGGGATCTGTCCAGACTTTTCTGACAGGGTCCTGTTTTTGTGAAACTGAAGTTTTTCTTATTTTTGTGAAAATTCTACTCATAATTTTGTGAATTTTAAATTATCGATGTCTTCATGTTCTATCCTTCTTGTATAAAAAGCTAAGTAATAAGCTCTTTCGTGAGTTCAACTGCTTACTTACAGGCTTGATTTTATTTTTAAATGACTAAATTTGTGGAAAAGTTCAATTTGAAAGCGAAAACATTCTATGAAATCTCTATTTAAGAGACAAATAATTTTGTGAAGGGTCCTGTTTTAAGATAAATAATTTTGTGAAGGGTCCTTTAAAGGACCTAAAATTTTCCTAAACATATCCCTGGTTTGTATAACAGAAAAGTGTGAAACTCATTTAGTATTATTTAAGATATTTGTTATAGTTTTTTATGTTTATGAAAAAATAGAATAACACCCCACCTGTCTTTTGGTTTATATAATAGCACCTCTCTGGCCCCTCTTTCAAAAAATTAGCACCCATCTTGCTGCTCATCCAAAAAATTTGCACGCTTCTTGTCTCTCAGTTAACAAAATCTTCCCTTTCTCTTTTTGGCATTAAAACAATTGTTTGCATAATAAAAACTGGAGTGCACTAAGAAATCCGTAAAATTCCGTAAAGATTTTAATTCATTATATGTTGGTGCATATGTTGGTGGTGATATATTGGTACATTATAGTAGACACAATTCATTAATGATTCATTAAATTAAAAATAGATGATCCTGCTTTATTTTGTACAGTGTTGGGTATGAACGCGTTCATTGAACGTAAGTTCACGAACTTCGTTCACTTTCTGTGAACGTTGAGTTGAACTTGACTCACTTTTTGATAAACGAACGTGAACTGAACGAAAGCTCAAAAAATCCGCGAGTTTGAACGAATTTACAACTCAAACTCAATTTTTTTCATAACTTATTTTTTAAATTTTCCAGCCGTTAAGAACACGTTTTTCCCATTCAAATGCCATTTAGAGGCCTAAACGGACTTGGCACGGGTCGAGTCTGATCATCACTTTTTCTGAGTCGTGCCCGGGCCGGGCCGAACCGGACTTATTTCTGGACCTGTGCTTTACTCTTCCTAGAAGTCTACACCGAAAGAAATTTTCTGGCCCGGTCGTCCCTGCTTGTATAAAAATCATTGCCCCGTCCCAGTCTGACTCGTGCAAAATCTGTTTAAGGAACAACCTACTTTAGGTCAAAATTTTTTTTCCAGAAAATACATATATTTTTAAATTACAATTATTCTATTAAAATTCTCTTTAAAGAATAGTTGTCCATGTACATATCTAGAGGTGAGGATACAGTACTGTAAAATCTGTTATAAGAATCTGTGTATGACGAGATCCTGTTTTAAACGGAAAATTTTTTTGATCGGTGGATCTGGATCTTCAAAATGGATAAGGATATAATAATCCGTTTGAAAATAATACATTTGCAAGAGACGACTGACCTGGTAAAAAAGGAACTTAACAATAACGTTTTTTTTCTCTCCCGTGTAATTCCGTCTTAGAAGGTTTTTCGATATAGAATTTTTCAGATTTTTAAGTCTTCAAGCCGTGTAAATGGATTAATGGTATTAATAATAATTCAGATATTTACATTAAAATAGAGGCCCATTAAAAAATCAGTATAGCTTACAACAAGATATATAGAAAGAAATGTAGTAGATTAAATAAATATAGAAAAACTATATTTTCAAAGAACGACAGATTCACCTTAATAATATAAATGAAAAATATGAATATCAAATTCACAATATATCTTTACTTAATAGGTGCTAAAAATACAAATGTTAAAAACATTTTAAAACAATGCAGATGTTGAAAACATTGGAGTCACATGATGTTTAAAATCCGAGCGCTTTCGACTGAGCCATCAGTCATCATCAGGGAAAAGAGCACTGCCGAATGAAAGACAAACAGCTGGTTAAATATCAAAGGGCGAAACTAAACGAACCACAAAATAGGAGGGTGGGAAGGATGGAAAAACAGAGAGGAGCAGCTAATCAGAAAAAGAGAGAGGGGGGGGGGACAGGGAGGAGGGAAAATGGTTAATCAAAACCAAATTCCCCTGTAACCCCTAGTATTTTAAACCAGATTCTTGGTATGTTATAGGATAGAACATCATTACAGGTACTCTTGCCTTTTGCTAAAATTTCCAACGACTCTCTAATTATACAAACATTATAAAATGAAGTGTGTGCACACGCTTTAATATAATTTTTTATAATTTTCTTCTTCTTTACAGCATGGAAATTGTATGAAGTAATTGTCTATAAATGTCTTTATCTACTACCGAGAGATGACAGCATAGATGTCGGCACAGGCCGGAATTTCCAGGCCCTGGCTCTGCCCGGACCGAACAAAAGCAATCTTGGCCCGGCCTGATGAAAAAATTAAAAGTTCGGCCCGAGCCCGGTCCGGCACGGCTCGTACAAAAATCAGTGAAAACAGGCCCGACTCGTGGACAATCAATTAAATGAGATCCGACTCAATTTGACCAAAAAATTCAGGTTTTTCTGAACATACAATTACGATTCTTTTAAAGAATAACACTGCGTACATATTTATGGGATAGTTTTACAGTATATTTTAAAATTACTATGTGTTCGCAAGACAGAAAATACATAATAGTAACATTAACGATTACTTAGAATATTAGACGTTTCAGCATTCATATAAGGATTCATTAAAAAATTAATGTAGTTTAGAAAAAAAGAAAAAAAAGGAGGGTTAAAAACATGACTTTTGAAGCTGTATAATAAAAAGCAGATTTGTAAAAATATTTCTCTGTCATTTAATAAGGCTTTTCTCAAGTCCAAAGGAGCTACTTTCTGATACATTTCTGAATTCATTTCTTTTCGGAAACGCATAAGATTGGCAAGTGTTCTTATTTAGAAACTATGTAATCGAATAACGTTATCCTTTTTTTTATATAAAAGCAATATATCTTTGAGAAAATACTGTCAAAGTTAAAATTTTGAATCGAATTTCCAGAATCGATAGCACGGGAAGGAGAAAAATCGACAGTCACAAGACAAGAATCTCTTATATCTCGATAAGTAATTTAGTTATAAAAAAAATGGAAAACACTGTTCGATTCCAAATCACTTCAAAAGTCAGGCCTGTCAACTTTATGCCTTTACAGTTAAAAATGAGTCAGAAGAAAATGTGTCAGAAAATTTCTCATTGTTGAGCAGTGAATTTGAGAACCACCTTAAGATATATTTCCAAAGATTCATTTAACAGAAGTTCGTTATCGCTATTAATGTTTTTACAAAACATATTGCCTACCCTACACATCCTGAGAACAATAAAATCCAGTTCCAGGCTTGCGCGAATATGTAGGGGGGAAATGCAATCCTGATCTCGGCACGAGTCTGCTGAAAAGAAAAAGTCCGGGCTCAGATATTCCGATCCAAACTGCTTATTTTCTGATTCATTTTAAAATTCATTTTTGCTCTCAAACGCATCAAACTGGGAAATTCTCTTATTTAGAAACTACATAATGAGCCATGCTTCTCGATTTTTTGATAAATGCAGAAAATACTGTATGAAACGCTGTCAAAGTTGGCGTTTTGAACCGAATTTTCCGAAGCGGGCGATCTGGGAATGAAAAAAATGGTAATACTCAGAAAATAATTGTTTAAAAATCAAATTCTAATTAATTGAGCTGAAAATGAAATCACACGGCATGTTAAACATGTCTTCAAAAATCACCCCCAGCAAGTTTCATGTTTTTACTTTTAAAAATGAGTCTGAAAATGTCTCAGAAAATTTCGAGCTGTTGAGGGTGGAAAAACATTTTTTCGAATACACCCTTAACTGTCCGATGCTGATCTCTACGCTGGATATGTTACTTTTCTGAATTGATATTGTCAAACTGGCATCGGCTCGTGATGCACATTTATACTTATTCTCGCGAAGATCCCCATGAGTCATTGAAAATTACTCATATTTTATCGACTTCGATTAAGTTTTTATAGCGGACGGTAGGCCCGCTTATTTTTTTTACCGACCCGACCCAGCCCGGTAGACCCGTTCAATTTTTTTATCGGCCCGGCCCGGTCCGTTGAAAAAAATGTTCTAATTCTGCCGGCCCGGTCCGTTTGAAAATTCGCCTTCACCTTGCCGGCCCGGCCTGCGGGCCGGGTACGGGCTCGGGCCAAGTCCGGGCCCGTGCAAACCTCTATGACAGCATAAGATTGACATTTATTTGCTTAAATGAAGGGGTTTTTTCGGTGTTTATAAATTTTTCATTTTTCAAGATAGCGAAATGTAAAAATTAAATATGTAATAAGTGTATTTTTTGTATCAAAGATCCAAATAAATAAGCCATAATCTTAGCTTGTAAACTTCTTTGAAATATGTATTTTTTTAAATTGCGAAATTATAAGTTCAAGCCTATTTTTATGCATGTTTGTAGCATACTAAATATAGGGCGCCAGGCACAAATGGGTACATATTTCTAATAGCAATTTAGGGGCAGTTATTTATGTAAAGTCCTTTTCAAGATGATTTTGAAATAAATTGTTTTTTATCCTCAAATACGATTATTCTTAATTCATTATTAATAATACTTATAATGTTATTAGTCTCTGTAAAGAAATAAATCTATTTTTAATAGTTCACAAAAATACTAATTATAGTATATAATATACAATTTCAAAACTTAATTTATATAAATTTAGACAAAACATAGAATTATGCATTTTTCCACGTATGGATATTCACATATTTAGTATGTTTGCATTTTATCAAATAAATACAAAAATATTTTAACGTAATTTTTTTTAGTATTTTTTTCAGTTCATTTTGCCACATTTTAAAGTGATTTTATAAACATATTTGAGAAAAAAAAATTCAGGCATAAAAGGGTTAATAAGCCTAGAAATTTAATATTCTTTATAAAGAATAATATTAAATGTTTCAAAATCATAGGTAATCATGGCAAATCATGGGTATCCCCCCCCATATTTCCGACTAGACCCCCCCCCCCAAAAAAAAAAAAATTTTTTTTTGTGAAAAAAGGATTATTTAAAAGAGCAGTAGAGCTATAAATGATAAGTTATAATAACAAGAGCCAATAAAATGCAAATTGTGGTTTACTGTTTAAGTGAGGGGGAGGAGGGCACAGTCAAAGTCACATAAGTAATATACAACATAACAACAGACATGCCAGCTATGAGATTGATTCTTTAAGAAACAAGGTGGTCAACAAGGTCTGGATATTTTTATGACGCCTCAAGCTCAAAGAGGGACCTCTATTGTACGTTCTTCTGAGATAAGACATCTACTCTCCTATTGTATAAAATGACCTTGGTCGTAGAACTCCCAAAGAACGTTTGGAACTCCTAAGCTAAATTCTAGGAAGCAATGTATAGATATCAGGTTGCTTTGGCTAACTAACATTCTCTGTGAATCTTACAGTCGTAGAAAAAAAAAAAATACCCCAACTAACTCTGCATCAAATTAATGTAGAAGAAAGTGACTGGTACCAAACGGTTGGAAATAAAGTCTACTTTTAAATGATGTATATAAAATTTGCTTAGAGGCCATCTACATATCAAAACAAACCTAATTTTTTTTTTTTTTTTCAATAGCAATACTCAAGTTTGACACCATAAATAAATTCTACTCCCTTCAATTAACCAAAAAAAAATTTTTTTTCATGACGTTCGTAAGATTAGTTTCAGAGAAATTATTTTAAAATGGGCACTTTTTAGGGGCTAGTTCAGTACTCAATTATTGAAATGCTACAGAATGGCTATCTCACTTCTACTAAGGGTGTTTTACAATCCAAGCAATTTATTTTCCGATTCAATCTTAAATTCATTTTTGTTCTGAAACGCATCCCATTGGCAGATTCTCTTTTTCAGAAACTATATAATGGACCGTGCTTGTCTATTTTTTAATAAAGGTACACTATATTGCACAAAAATGCCGTCAAAGTGGGTGTTTTGAACCGAATTTCCCGGAGCGAGAGAGCTGGGAACTAAAATGATGGTCGTACTGAGAAAATAATTGTTTATAAATCAAGTTCTAATGAATTGAACGAAAAATGAAAACATGCGGCCACTTATACATCTCTTCCAAAATCGTGTCAGCAAGTTTCATGTTTTCACCTTTAAAAATGAGTCTGAAAATGCGTCCAAAAATTTTGAGTTGTTGCGCGTGAGAAAATATTTTTTTAAAATATACCCTTAATATATTATTTCTTGCCAATATGACAATTTCACTCGCTTAATATCTTTCGATTATTGCGAGCCTGAAATTTTAATAAAATGAGTAAAATATATTTTTTCAAATTATGCTTTTCTAGATGGCTCCTTAAACCATTTTGACAGTTTTTAATCATAATTCGAAAACTACTTCGGAGAAAATTTTTATATTCAGAATTCGCATAAAGCAGGATATAATAAATATAAATCTATCAAAAAAAAGAAAAAAAAACTGTCGGTTATATATCATATTCTTTTTAAATATTAATTTCATAATTCATAATTTATATTATGAAATTTTTATAATTACAAATTTAATGTATTTATGTTTGAATTTTTTAGTATTATAACCACACACAAAATTATCACATCAGGATTATAATTTCAGGAGATATTAATAAAGACATAAAAATGTAATTTAACAGCTCTAAATTTTGAATGTTTATAATTCAAAATCTTATCACCCAAATGAATTTAAATTTCGTTTCTAGGCATAGTTTGAACCGAAAATTTAAAATATAGTGTCAAAATTGGATATTGCTGTTGAAAAGAACAAAGTCCGGTCTGCTTTTGATTTGTAGATAGCCTCCTAAGCAAATTTTCTATACATCATTTAAAAGTAGACTTTATTTTCAATTGTTTGGTACCAGTAATTTTCTTCTATTATAATTAGTTGCTGAGTTAGTAGATGTTGTTTACTTTTTTTTCTGCCACTGACCCATACTGTGTATGAAAGAGCAGAAAATATTCAAAGGTATGTTTGTTTTAATTACTACCAGTTTTAGATTTTATTTTATAAGAGGTAAAATAGCTTTATTGTTACTTTTACTTTAATTTTCTAAAAAATCTAATTTATCTTATATGAATATGTGTTCGAAGGGGAGGGGGTGGGGTATAAATAGTTATGACTATCATGACTTCAGATTTACCCACACACGATAGCACAGTTTGTGGACGGTTAAGAGATGCGATTATTCTATATAAAATTTTTTGAAATGTTTTATAATCATATTGATTTTAGACGGGACTCTTTTAAACATAAAAAAAAAAAAACTTAAACGGCATTACTTTAGCTGTATTTTTTTTTTTTTTTTTTTTTTAACTGAAATATTTTCTTATTAAATTTTGCAAAAGCTCTGTATATTTATTTATAAATTTATTATTTCTTGTAAAATTTTGTAATTGTTCACTGAAATTATTTGTCTTTGTTATTATTCTTGTATAGTAATGTTTGAATGTTTACATGTTTCATTTGAAATGTGTATTTGATCTTACTTAATTACGAAAATGGCCGTCAGCTATCGCTACTGCGGTAGATGCGGTCATGGGAGCCGATGCAATTTCCAAATCAATGGTTGAATTCATGGTAACCCAGTTACAGAAGATCTCGATTAGCCGTGATACTACCACAGAATCTTTTGTAATCATGTAATATTTTTAAAACTCAGCAAATAAGCTTGGGTTTTGAGCATGAGGAGACTGGGCGTGTATTGGCGAGCGTATCTCGTAGGGAGTCGAGCCCCTCTTTAATAACAAATCTATTCAAATAATTATTCTAGGGGTTAATTCAATCGCATTCCAAATTTTGGCTACAGGTAATGCATATCTATAAAGACACAGTAATATATTTTTTTAAGTAATATTGTTAATTTTTCATAAAATTTTTATGTAAAAATCTTATGTAAATTTTCTTATCAAGATAAATTATGTTTAATAACACAAGCATTTTTTTAAATGAACCATACCATTCGATTCCCGGCATGGAATCTTTTTCACTAAGTTGGTCTTTGCGCCTTTTAAGCAAAAATAATTTGAAATTTGATTTTCATTTGAAATATTGTATTCAAGGCGAATGTTTCTCTCTGGAAAAATTTCCAAATATTAATATAGAACCATACCATTTGAGTTTTTAATTCGACATCATATTAATTTCTCTATTGCTCGTAAGTTGAAATCATAAAAAAGGGAAGATAATACATATGCAACGGTGAAAAATAAATTAAAGTGAAAGGCTATATTTATTTACTATTTTTCATTTTCCATTAAATTTATTGCATCATGATTTTTTTTTTTTTTTTTTTTTTTTTTTTTAATGCACCATGACGACGAACTTTCTGTGGTTGTTTTGATTCTCTGAAATTCGCTCAAAACATCCATTTTGACACCATTTTCTTAAATATATTTTTCTTTTACAGGAAAGAGAGAGAGAGATTATTCAATTTCTTTTTATTTGAATAAGAATAACCGTAAAATGTACCCATTTAAGAATGAAAATTATTTTATAAATGTGTCACAAAGTAGTAAGTTTTGTTGTGAGTATAGACTTGTTAAAAATTACGGAGGAAAAAACTGTAGAAGTAATAAGTGCTATTAAATGAATATAGCTGTATAAAAGAATCTTTGACTATATCCTTCCAAAAGATAGATCTAAATGCCTTAAAAATCGTTTTATATGTAATGTATTTTTTGGTTCTTGTAAGAAATAGCGATGAGCTTTTTTCTTTGATTGTTAATACAGAATATGTTAATATATTCTGTAACAAATTAAAAAATACGACAGCTTATGAATTAGCATTTTTCTTAAAGTTGTAAATATTCAGATTTTTTCATTTAAAAATTTTAAGAGATGAACAGAAAATTTTCTATGGTTTTCAATTCACAAATCATGCTTCAAGCAAAAACCTAGACATGCGATTATTTTTCCCACACGATGACAAAGCGTATTCGAACTGTTTAACTTTGTAAGGAGAAATTTGCTCGGGGCGTTTGTTTGTTTGCTCTTTCTCTCTTCTTGTCAGGGATACTTTTTATAGTCAGTCGATATGACCCCACGCAGCGCGCATAGTAATAGAAGCGGTTACGGTACAATGATTTTCTCGAATACAGTACTCTTGCATAATTCGTAAACAAAAATTTTCCCGGAAACAGTATCGTTTAATCTGTTAATTTTCTGTGAAAGTCAAATATATATTTCAAATGTCTGAATATTTGTGTTGTGTCAACCTGTCGTAAACGAGCGTATTAAAACCCCTAATCCCAAATTTCTTTCAAAAAATTCTATCAGAAATGTTTTTTTTTCTGTTAGGGACTGTGCATATATAAAACATTATCATTTTAGCGGAGAAGTGGGGGGGGGGGCGGGGGGGGGGTCTGGCACATGATATCGTAAGATATCTCTAGGGGGAGGAGGGGGTTGTCTTATGATATTGTTATCATTTTTGATCCAACCAAAATTTCCTCTTTTTATTTGTAATTTTGTCTTTGCATCAAAATAGTCTGTTTTTTTAGTCTTATATAGTCTTATGGAAATGCAAAGATATTATTAAAATCATTAAATGATTATAAATTATTTAATTCCAAAATTGTAGACTACTCCAACTTTTGTCATTCCTTTTCTTCTGTCATGTGTACGCATATATAATACGCTTTTCGAGAAAGCATATGCGAAGTACGTTTGAAATAATACTTGTGTTTACTAGTAAATAAAAGAGAAAGAATGTTGTCGATCTGTTTTGTTGATAAGAAGCTTTGTCTGCCGCCCCCTCCCCACGTGCAGGTGCAAGTGCAAAAAGACATTATGACTGTTCAATGCATTATATAACAAAATATATTATTAAATTCTTTTAAATAGTAACTATTTCTTTTAAGGCTATTCTCAAATCCAAACGGGCAACTTTATGACATGTTTTAATTTATTTTTGTTCGGAAATGCAGGAAACTAGCAGATGCTGTTGTTCAGAAACTATGTAATCGAACTGCTTTTTCTGTTTTTTTTTTTTTTTTTTTTTTTGGAAACGCAATAGATCTTTCAGAAAATAGTGTCAAAGTTGACGTTTTGAGCCGAAGTTCCCGAAGAAAGCAGAAAAAAATAGTAAGGGAAGGGAGAAAAACATCTTGTCAAGGTGATCAAAATCGCTTATAACTCAATAGGTAATTTATTTATCAAAAAATAAAAAACACAGTTCGATTCCAAATCGCTTCCATAGTCACGTCTTCCATTTTTATATCTTTCCGTTAAAAAATAAATTTGTAAATGTGTCAAAACGTTTTGCGCTTGTTGAGCAGAGAGGGGAGAACAGCCTTAAGTGTTATTTGATATAAAGTTATTTCATATATAAAGGGATATTTTATTGACTTCACCTGAATCAATAAAGTATGCGAAAAATAAATATAACTACATCACTCGAAACGAAAGGAAAAAAATCCGAAAAAAAAAAAAAATAATTTTTAGACATTGATAACGATATCATTATGTGTGTGTGTGGGGGGGGGGGGGGTCGAGGAACGGTAATGTGTGATATCGAAAGGGGGGGAGGGGGTCCAAACTAACAAAAAGTCGATAACTTTATATATGTATAGTCCATTATATGGATGTGTACGTTGGTAGTTAAAATTGATACGCGTTCAAAAAAAGTATGGACCAAGTCCGGTATAAAAACTAAAACTTCGGCCCAGACTGCACAAGAAATTTACTCCGCTAGGGCCGACCAAGCTCGATCCTGCTGAATATAGATTTTTACACCTATAATGTTAAAATTGTCTTGTACGAGAAGTCCTAACTAAAAATACTTATTTTATCTTTTTATTCTTCATTTTTTTTTTAAGTGAGCTGCGGACTTATTTTTTAAAAGCATCTGATTATAGGTGAATGTCATAATTATCATTAATATCGTTTATGCACATTCTATGGCTTAGAGATAAAAAAAAAATTAAAATTCTATACTATAAAAATCTTCTGAGACATAATGGCATAGGAAAGAAGAAAAATCCGTTATGGACAGGTTCCTCTATGAGCAGGTTCATCGTCTGTTGTAAATGCATTACATTATTTTCACAAGTATTGTTATCCTCATTTTAAATAGATCAACATTTTTGTTTTATTTTGTTAAACACGGGATTCCGCCAGAGGCAGGTTCTTTTTCTGAGGTTTTACCGTATTTTAATTTTATTGCCTAGAAATGCATCTATCCATCTTAAAAAATAATAAAAATAAATATACCAATTTTAATTGTGGAATAATAAAGATTTAAAAATACGTGCATTAAAAAAAAAAAAAAAAAAAAAAAAAAAATGGGGCCGGGTTAAATTTTACTGATATTAATTAGCCGGTCCAATGATTTTCATATCAGCTGGATTAGAACTGGGACTGAAAATTTCTGCCTGTTCATACCTCAAGAAGAATGCAGTCCAGCCTCGACTTGGGCCGGAAAATAAATCCAGTCCCCGGCTCATCTCGGTCTGAAGCTCTAGAAAAAAGTACAGTAAATTCTGTCTAAGGCGGACTCCGTAAAAGCCGGAAATCTGTCTACCGCGGAAAAATTTTCAAGTCCCGGCGAACCTATAGAAAATAAAATTAATTCTTGCTGCATAAGACGGAATCTGTCTAACGCGGAAACGGAAAGGGTTTTAAGGTCCCACCGAAATGAAAATTTCGAAGGCGGAAAAGGGATATTTAAAAAATGAAAGGCCTTTCGTTTATAGAACTTTAAAAATGAAAGCTCTTTCGTTTATGGAACTTTAAAAGTGATATATATACGTCAAATACTCAATCGCGAGCATAATAATTACATTCCATAGTACTTTGTAAAAAGTTAATTCATAAGAACAGAAACTGTTTAAATTTTAAGGAATTCTTGCTTTTGCCATTATTTCCTATACAAATTTGCATTTAAAAGTTATTGTTACTATTAGAATGCAATGCACCTTTATGAAAATATGTATTGTCTAAAGTACAATATATTATGCTTTAAGGTTGTTCTCAAATCCAAAAGGGTAACTTTATGACATAAGTTTTAATTTATTTTTGTTCGGAAATGCATGAAACTAGCAGGTGTTGTTGTTCAGACACTATGTAATCGAGCCGTTTTTTTTTTTTTTTTTTTTTTTTTTTTTTTTGGCAAACGCAATAGATCTTTCAGAAAATAGTGTCAAAGTGGGCGTTTTGAACCGAATTTCCACGCGAAAGAAGAATAACCATTCAAGAAAGGGTGAAAAATGTGTTTTTCACGTGATCAAACTCGCTTATAACTCAATAGGTCATTTATTTATCAAAAAAATGAAAAAACAGTTCGATTCCAAATCGCTTCCATAGTCAGGCTTTCCAATTTCATATCTTTCCATTAAAAAATGAATTTGCGAATGCGTCAAAACGTTTTTCGCTTGTTGAGCAGGCAGTTGAAAACAATCTTAAGGTTGTACTAAAATTCAAAGTGATTCGCATTCAAAGTCACCGCTTTCTGTTTCTTTCCCGAAGTTTATTTATTTATTTATTTATTTATTTATTTTTTTGTGTGTGTGTGTGTGTGTGTGTGTGCGTGTAAACTTCAAATTTGTTTATATTTTTTAAAAAAAATCGTGTTCAAACAATAACAACAAAAAATACCGATAAATGTTTCGGTATAGTAATAAATAAATGCGGTAAATGCAAATCAGACTTACGTATCAGTGAAGAATGCATGGCTAACCTAAAGAAAAAACAAGGGCCGATAAAAGATTATTTTTTGATTCTTTAAACTACTATGTGAAATATGATGTATGTTACATGTATCGGTTAAATGAAATGATTATTAGTAAATTTCAGAATTTAAGCAATTTCGTATTGGTAATATCTATTTTTATGTTTAAATAATGTTTATCGAAATTATTAATAACAATAAATTTAATAACAAGTCTGATTTCATTAAAAGTTTTATTTTAAAGAAAGGTACGGAAAGTTACGAACGTAAAATATATATATATATACGATTTATGAATTACTTTTTTTGGTGGCGGTGGGAGAAGGAGATTTTTTTTGCATAAGCCAGACTATTGTTTATCACGGAAATTTTTCTCGGTCCCGACCGATTCCGGCTTAGACAGAGTTTACTGTAATCCTCAAACCAAGCTCGGACCTAGTGTCGGGAAGGAAAATTGGGCCGGACCCATGAAGACGACCCTTACATCGAATAACCAAAAGATAGGTTCATAATTTCTTGTAAATTTGGACGATCAAATTCTAATATATAATATATATAAAAAAAAAAAAAAAAAAAAAAAAAAAAAACGAGTTTTTAGTGAACTTCGCTCACTTTCATAGATGAGTTTGAGTTGAACGAGTTCATTTGTAAAATTTTGAATTTGAACGTGAACTTGACTCATTTTTGAGAAACTGAGTTTGAGTTTGAATTAGTTCGTTTTTTTCGTGAGCGTGCCCAACACTGATTTTGTATAATGTCAGTGTAATGTATTGATGCTCAATTTATTAATTTTATTTTTAATAAACAGAGAAAAGTGATGAATTGTAATTATATAATTGTTATATATACACATCGAGAATTTTTTTCCCAATGAAAGTAGTTATTTTTAGTTTCATTCGTTCCCCATTTTTAGTTTCAAAGTTATTGCACCTTCCCTTACCCAACATGCCAAAACAAATTTCTGACTAAGGGCTTCTTCCATTTTAGAAATTGTTTTAGGTCTGTTTTGTTTAATTTTCTGAACTGTGTGTAGGGGGAAGTTACTGCGCTGCTGGTTGGATTAGCAGTTACCTTCTCTTTTCTTGCAGTGTGTGACATGCCTTATGTGGCTTCTCCTTGTGTCTGGCTGGGGTCGAGAGCTGCGATCTTTCATGGCTTTGATCTCGGCTTGTGGTCTAGAGGAGCAATTGGGCCGCCCGTTCTACTCTTGTAGGCCTCTAAAAAGGATATCTTGAACTTTCATTCGGTACCTACCTGGAAGGTGTTTTGTTACATTCCCCTCGAGGCATAATGCCTAGTGACAGTCTAGGATGCATGTAGCTTTCGGCTTTATGGAGTGATGGTTCTGCCCTGTTTGATGTGCAGAGTTCTAAGTGAGGTAGCTCTTGTGCTTGACACTTATAGTACTTGTGGGGTACCCTCGAGGTATAATGTTAGCAATTCATGGTGAGAAGTTTCTGAACATGGAATACTTGTTGGTTTGATGGTATCTGTTGTTCACCAGTGGGAGGCCCACTGGCTTTAGCCTACTTGGCAGCGTCTTATTTATTTTGCGACATAGCCACCCTTGTGCAGATGTTTCCTTGACTCTCGGACGCGTCAAAATATTCCATGTGTAATAAATTATCAGGCTGCAGCAGGGACTATGTTGTGTTGTGGCCTTCTGTCTTCCTCGCTTAGCTGTTTCGAATGGTAGGTTGATGTCGTGGTGATTGGGTGCCAGTTGATGCCTTTTGGGACAGGTTGCTACGTGATCCCCTAGAAAGGAGGACCGTATGTATCCGCTTGGCTCTGGTTCAGGGAACTTTGGTTTTTACATTCCTTAATCGGGAAGGTCTGTGTGTGTGGGGGGGGGGGGGCAAACTAAACTTTACCCTGGGCACAGTTTTCTCTTTGCATGGTCCTGTTGCTTGTAATTACCATAATTTTTAATTATTAAAAATGGTATTCTCATCAGTTATAAATATTAACTCTCTTTTGATACAAAATGAGACAGGTGCTTCATGTTGATGTTTGACATAAAATAAGATGTGCAATTATGCTGCTTTGTACTTTTTAATAGTTTTTTCAAGCATTTCCTAGGGCTTAAAATAATAAAATTCCTAAAAATAACTGTAAATTTTACAAAAGGATCTTTTGAAGAAACAAACAATAAGAAATTATTGTATATCTTGTGTATATATATATTGATTTATTCCTTTTGAATGAATGTGATGCACCAATAAAGTTTAGTAGAAATGTATATTTTGTCTTTTCTTCATTATAGATGTGTGCAGCGTAAAAATTATTTTGTGACAAGTGCAGGCAGGAGAAACTGGAAAGTTGGATTGTTGTTAAAAAAAAAGTTTTGAAACTATATTTTGTAATGTGGAAGGTTGTAAAAAATATTTGTTTTGTATTTTACTGTGAAAGTTTTAAATAAATATTTTTTGTATTTTGCTGGGAAAATTGTAAATAAATACTTGTTTTGCTTTTAATGTGACTGTTTTATTGTGTAATTCGTAACTTTAAGCTTTTTAATATAGGAATTATTATAATAATTAATAAACAAAATAATTCAACAGCGATTATCATTTTTTCGTACTATCATTCTTAACACTGCAGAATATATTTTATAAGTATTTCTTTTTGTTTTTATTTTTTTTTCCTTTACTGGTCTTAAATTAAATTAGGAGTTAACTTTGACTTTTTATTTTGAATAACATTTTCAGGTATTCACTTTTGATAATTTTTACGTAAAGATTAAACTTTTCTTTGTCAAATAATTTAAGTTTATTGTTTTATATTCAGCATTTAGTGTAATATGTGCAATCATTTAAAATGCAATTAAAATATAGAAGTTCTTATTCATTAAAATAAGAACAAAGGATGAAAAGAGTATCTTAACTTTTCTGCAGTTTGTGTTAATTCTTCATGTTTATAAAAGGCATTTACTGAGCCATTACCAATTGTATAAAGTTAAATGTATCCATGGCACTATCATATTTTGTTAAAGTAAGGTAATGTATTTAAAGATAAGTAAAACATTAAATTTAAAGTTGTATTTTACAGCCAAATCATCACAACAGTAAAATGTGCTTTGGTCACTAAATATAAAATGGCATACTTTTTGTACTTTATTTATTTGACTTCAAAAATATTAAGATGTCTTATGCAGTAGCATTTTTCTATAAAAAAAAATGTAAAACAATCATCGGAGCAACAAAATTATACTTTTTAATTTCATGTGGCACTTCATCACAGGACAATCAAATGCATAACATTTGTTACAGATACTGGGTGTTCCTAAAGTGCATAGTGGATCAGGTAGTCCCATGCTTTTTTTAGTAAGTAAATCAAATAATTGCAAAATGAATAAAATTGTCATTGAAAAAATGGTTCTTATGGCAAAAATAGCAAATTAGAAAAATGTTCAACTCTAGATATTAAAAAATATCTGCAAGACAACATCTTAAATAGTGATGAAGCTATGATGGAAAATTTTTAAATTGCACCATTTTGGATAATATTTGTTTAAATTAAGAATAAAGTATGTAAAACTATTACTGTATGCAAGTAAGGAATTTTACCAAATTTCTGAAATATTCTTGAATCTTATCAAAAATATGTAAGATATATTACTATCTTCAATTTGCATTTTTGAAATTCCTATATTGTCACTGAAAACATTTTTTACTTAATAAATTGTATAAACTAAGATATCTTGAAGATTGATTTTTTTTTAAAAGAAAGGTTTACTGAATAATCTTTTTACAGGCTATATAATTTATTAAATAATTATGTTATAATTGATTATAATAATTAAAAGTGACAAGATATCAATGAATTGCCATAAATTTCAAAAATACAAATTGTAGGCAGTAACATTCATTAAGCCATCCAGAGGTTATCGAGCCATCATAAAAAAGTCATCCACAGGATGTTGACAGTTGTGACATTTCGACAGCCAGGGGATGTCCTATTACTGTCTGCAAGACGACTGCATCCATCCACGGGATATCAGCTTATCCTGAATATGACATTATTTGGATGATTTTAGGATGTCATTAGGACCATCCAGAGGATATCATACAAGTGTCCTATAATCGTCCAAAAGGTGTCATGAAAATGACATCCGTAGGATGTTGACAGGTGGGACATTTCGAAACCCAGGGGATGTCCTAAAACGGTCGGCAGGACCAATTCATCGGTCCGCAGGATATCAGCTTGTCCTGAATATGACATCTTTCGGATGTTCTTAGGATGTGTTTGTGTTGTCTGGGTCTGTAGTCTGGGCTAGTAACACTGGCACCTAAAGAAGATGGGGACTTTTGCATTTCCTGTGGTGGAGCGATCCAGAAGAAAGGAATATTAGAATATTTCAACATACAAGACTCGTTTTTCGTGTCAAAAGTTTCTTCTTTCTTCACGCTTCTATCATCAAACATCACTATGAAAACGATAAAGAACACGACACGAATCTTAAACAGCAATTGCTGAGAAGCTTTTATGTTAATAATGCTGTTGCTCATATCCATACGTAGAAAGAATATGTATTGCTGATTCTAAATATCTAATGCCTAAAGGTGGATTTGAATTAAGAGGATGGAAATAGACAGAAGATAGAAATAATACGGAAAACAACGAAGAAACTGCTGTACTAGGACTGCAATTGAATAGATCGCTAACCGGTTCTAAAGGTTAATGTAAGCTGGACAAAATATATAAATTTGTGAAAAATAACCAAACGAATCATGCTATCAGTTGTATATTAAGTTTTGTATCATTTCGGAAGGGGAGATCGTTTGGTTAAAACGTATGTTAGATAATTGTTGAAATTAATTATATATGTACAAAGTTTTTCTTACACAATTGTATGATAAACTTTGAGTCGTATTTAAGAGTACTTGAGACGTTCACAGCAAATAAATGCACTTTAATATCATATCCAACAGTAGAATCTTGTTTTACCGCTGAATTTTTAAAAGCGTGACCTATACGATTTCTGCTAGTTCATCTTCAAAAGAACGCTTGGATAATTTAATGAAGTTTCTCAAAAGCGAAGTAGAAGGAGATGGAAGAATAAATTTGGCAGTGAAAGATTTTGGGTAAAAAGGAAGATAATAGAAAGATTGGTAAAAAGAAAGATAACGTTGATGTTGCTAAACATTTATCTACTGCCGCTACTCTATTAGACCTTCTTCAAAGAAAGATTTGAGAAAAAACTGTGCATTTTGCAATGGAATATATCTAAGTTCAGATTTTTTTTTTTTTTTTTGTACGGAAGATGAGTTTTACTGAGAAGCAGAAGCAGAGAATATCTTGAAAAACGGAAGGTGTTTTTTATGTTTGGAATCAAACCACGCAAAGAAATGATGTAAAGCTATCATGAAGTGTTCCATCTATGGTAAAAAAAAAAAAAAAAAAAAAAAAAAAAAAAAAAAAAAAAACATGCTTCTGTGATGTATCACATGCTCGTTGGACACAAATTGAATAAAAAGAAAAAGGAAGAAAAGTCGTCTGGAAATGAAGTAAATATAGCTAATTTCAATAGAAATCCTAAGGCTAATGTCAGACGAACGTCTATTTGCACGCTTTTTGTTTCAACATGCACAGAAGCACATGCCAGCGAAGTAGTAGGAAGGCTGTAGGAAGGAAAAAAGCGTGCAAATAGACGTTCGTCTGACATTAGCCTTAGGTCTTTCTTCAGACGGTCAAGACAAAAATCATTTCGGAAAACAAAAAGAAAGGTCTTCGTCTGATTTTAGACACAGGTTCTCAGAGATCGTATATTTTAAAACAATTATCCAAAGAAATGAGATATTTACCTCCTCGCGAGGAGAAAAATGTCCATTCACCTTTTTGTAGGAATCATAAAAAAGGAATATAATCATAATTACTACAAAATAAGATTATGTGTTTTGAAAGGAAAATTTAGATGTAATTTTGAAGTTTGGTATTAAAATATAATTTGTGACAGTATTATGATTATGGGAAAAAGACCTTGATTTAAAGAATTATCAAAAAAAGGTATTACTCGACGGATGTTGGTGCGACCCCTGAATCTATTTAAGAGTTGATTGACGCCAATGTAACTTTAAATTTATTTGACAGGTCATAGAGAAATGTTGTGTCTGGTCTATTCCCTACAAGAAGAAAAAAAAAAAGGAAAAAAAATAAATATAGTTAAGCAGACGTCTACACCTATATTCTTTAATTACATTTCGTAACTAACTGGATTGCGCTTTTATAGTATTAAACTTTAACATTAGTAAAAGTTGTAGGTAAAAACTCACAAAAAATAGTAAGATGTGCAATGGTCATTTAAAATACTCACTATAGGTGCCACGCATTTATATAATTACGAACGCACCTAAAAAGGAAAAGAAAGAGACACTTACACACAAAAAAAGCTAAAATGTGTGCTGGCGTAGTATTTAAAATAGTGTATATGAATTTAAAAATAAAGTGCTTAAAATGTACAAACAAAATTTCATAAAAAATAGCAATTAAGCAGACTTTTGCACATATGTACTTGAATTATATTTTGTGACTAATTTTGTTACACTTTTACATTACTAAACTTTAGCATTAGAGTAGAAATTGAAAAAAAAACAAAGAGAAAGAGAAACCCACATACATAAATGAAGATAAAATGTGTACTGACCGAGTATTTAAAATAGTATATGAATTTTAAAATAAAGTGCTTAAGATGTACAGACAAAATGTCATTAAAAAACAAACAGCAATTAAACAGACGTCTATACATATGCACTTGAATTAGATTTTGTAACTAATTTTGATACACTTTCACAGTACTAAAATTTAGCACTATTAGAAAATTTTAAAAATAAATAAAAGGAAAAAAAAGAGAAACCCCCAACACAAAAAAGGTAAAATGTGTACCGGCCGAGTATTTAAAATATTTTCTATGAATTTAAAAATAAGTGCTTAAATTGTACAGGCAAAGTGTCACTAAAAAACAAAACAAAAAGCAATTAAGCAGACGCCTGTACATATGTACTAGAATTATATTTTGTGACTAATTTTGTTACACTTTTACAATACTAAACATTAGAATTAGTAGAAAAAGAAAAAAAAAAGTAAGAAAGAAAAAAAAGAAAAGAAAGAGAAACCCCCGCACACGAAAAAAAAAGGTAAAATGTGTACAGGCCGAGTGTTTAAAATAGTCTCTATGAATTTAAAAATAAAGTGCTTAAAATGTAGAGACAAAATGTCATTAAAAAAATAAACAAATTATACACTAATGAAATTCTCCATGTTATGTTTTTAAAAATATATAAATTGGGTCAACTTTGTACTATAGCACGAGTTTCACACAAAATCAAAAGTTTTATTCGTAAGTTAGAGATATTTGTCACGCAAGCAAACTTTACGAAAACAAATTTTAAACTATATTTTCAACAAATACAATTGAAAGAAAATGGACAACTAATGTCATAAAAATGATAGTTTGATGAAAATGTTTTGCCGTGCAAAATAAAAAACTTCCGTCAAAAATATAAAAATAAATATAAGTAAATAAATATATAAAAAACTTAAACATATTATTATCTAGAATGGAAGATTGAAAGTGGAATATCGATATATAAGTTTGGCGAATTTCTAAAGAACGATTTCGAAAACGTTTCAAAAATGAAAGTTTTAATGCATTCGATACATGCATATGTTTGTAAGGAAAGGTATGTTTAAATACTTATGTTCACATTTGAAAAAATCATTAAATAATGCTTATGTTGCAATCCACCGCAAATATCGACGATTTGGACAACAAATAAATTGAGATATAGCCGACATATTTACTTTTACTTAAAACTATTCCAAATGACCTTGATCATTTTCTAGTTGCTTTTAATATAATAAAGTTTTAAAATGAAACATAATTGCTCTAATTTTCAGATTTTAAAATAAATATACGATATTTTGTCTTATTATTTCTTGCATTTTGATTGGAATTTATTAGTTACATCATTACTTCTCATATAATTATGATGATTTATACGGTAAGGTCTAATAATGAATTCTTTCCACGTAGGTTTAAATCAGGAAATAGGCTACAATGGTAATTTTAGCATTCTAGAATTGAAGCTCATTATATTGACGCCCTTCTGTCTTTGTGAAAAGATCGCTATAATGGGAGTATCTTGTAATGAAATGTGTTAAGAAAATATTTATATTCCTCCGTCAGAATTTATTTTTTAAATAATTAAATGTAAGTCTTGTTATTGCAGTGTATAATCCGTTTCCTAAAAAAAAAGGATACACTCATCTTTATTTACAGATAGTTTAGAATAAATCACGAGAAAAATGTTATTAGCCTCAAAAAATATCTTCTCAAATTTGAATTAAGTTTTTGAAAAAGGAGTTGGCTACATCTTAAAAAATGCATCAGCTTTCATTTTTCAAATAGTAACACCAGCTTTTGCCATATTATATGATTTTCTAAGATTCAACTTAGTAAGGAAAAATGCATAATTTATGCACTTTTTTCTTAAATCTTCACACAGTTATAAAGAGAAATATATATTAAAGTAAACAATTTATTTTGATACTGAACAATAAATATTTCGTTCTCTCTCTCTGTCTTTTTTTTTTTTAACATTCTAGAATTGAAGCTAATTATATTGACCCCCTTCTGTCTTCGTAAAAAGATCGCTATAATGGGAGGATCTTGTAATAAAAGGTGTTAAGAAAATATTAATATTCTTACGTCAGAATTTATTTTTTAAATAATTAAATGTAAGTCTTGTTATTGCAGTGTATAATCCGTTTCCTAAAAAAAAAAAGGATACACTCATCTTTATTTACAGATAGTTTACAATAAATCACGAGAAAAATGTTATTAGCCTCAAAAAATGTCTTCTCAAATTTGAATTAAGTTTTAGAAAAAGGAGTTGGCTACATCTTAAAAAATGCATCAGCTTTCATTTTTCAAATAGTAACACCAGCTTTTGCCATATTATATGATTTTCTAAGATTCAACTTAGTAAGGAAAAATGCATAATCTATGCACTTTTTTCTTAAATCTTCACACAGTTAAAAAGAGAAATATATATTAAAGTAAACGATTTATTTTGATACTGAACAATAAATATTTCGTTCTCTCTCTCTGTCTTTTTTTTAGCATTCTAGAATTGAAGCTCATTATATTGACCCCCTTCTGTCTTCGTAAAAAGATCGCTATAATGGGAGGATCTTGTAATAAAAGGTGTTAAGAAAATATTTATATTCTTACGTCAGAATTTATTTTTTAAATAATTAAATGTAAGTCTTGTTATTGCAGTGTATAATCCGTTTCCTAAAAAAAAAAGGATACACTCATCTTTATTTACAGATAGTTTACAATAAATCACGAGAAAAATGTTATTAGCCTCAAAAAATGTCTTCTCAAATTTGAATTAAGTTTTAGAAAAAGGAGTTGGCTACAACTTAAAAAATGCATCAGCTTTCATTTTTCAAATAGTAACACCAGCTTTTGCCATATTATATGATTTTCTAAGATTCAACTTAGTATGGAAAAATGCATAATTTATGCACTTTTTTCTTAAATCTTCACACAGTTATAAAGAGAAATATATATTAAAGTAAACAATTTATTTTGATACTGAACAATAAATATTTCCTTCTCTCTCTCTCTCTCTCTCTTTTTAATACTTAAATAACATTTTCATTAATTAAAAAAATATTTCTCAATTTTGAATTCTGGCGACATAAACGTAATCAGTTCAGAAGTAAATTAAAACACATTTAATTTTCATCAAAATTAAAAAAAATTGAATGAAAGACATAATAGAATCGGGCGGGCGGGCGGACGTGAGAAGTGGGGCATATTCACTGATGAGTAGGAAACACCACTTTCTAAGGATTTTTATAGTTAAGTCTTCCCGCACGCAACAACTCCCTAAACATGACACAGGTTGAAAAAATTAAATATAGATAGAGCGGGTGGGTGGGTTTAAATACACAGAACGTTCAACATCACACGAAAAAAAAAATAATAACAATAATAACTGTTTAAAAACGATACTTTTTTTATAGTTCGTTCGGCAGCGTTAAAGACAATTTAAAGTGTGTATCACATAATTAGCGAAAATTTTATATGAAGAGATATAGTTTATACCGGATAAATAGAAGTGGAAAATATTGTATTTCAAAAATAATTTAAGTGGTATATTGGTCAATAAACTTTTTTCTTTTTTTTCTATTACCTTGCGTTATATACGTTTAAATGATATTTCTCATGGTTAATTAAATTACTTCTCAAATTTAAACTCTGGAGATGTAAACACAAATAATGAAAAATAATACAACTAAATGGAACCACACTTAATTTTCATCAAAATTCAAAAAATTTAAGTAAAAGGCAAAACAGAATCGGTTAGGTGTAAGGAATGCTGTGTGTGTGCGTGTGTGTGTGTGTGGGGGGGGGGGGGCATTCATCAATGAATAGAAAACATTCACTTGCTAGGATTTTCATTTTTAAAGCTTCCCTCAAGCAACAACTCCCGAAACAAGTCACAGTTTTTAAAAATTAAGTATAGACAGAGCGGTGGGTGAAGTTAGATACACAGAATGTTCGAAATCACTCGGGGGAAAAAAACCGTTTAAATAATACTCTTTTTTTTTTTTTTTTTTTTTTTTTTTTTTTTAGTTTTTTCGGCAGTGTTAAAGACAGCTTAAAGCGTGTGTTTCGTAATTAGCGAAACTTGTATATGAAGAAATACAGTTTATACCAGAAAAATAGTAGTAGAATGTATTTTATTTCAGAAAATAATTTTAGTAATTATATTGGTCTTTTTTCTTTTGATTTATTAGCTTATTTTTATACGCTTAATGACATTTCTCATGGTTAATTAAATTGCTTCTCAATCTTAAACTCTGGAGATATAAACACAATCAATAAAAAATAATACAACTAAATGGAACCACACTTAATTTTCCTCAAAACTCAGAAAATTTGAGTAAAAGACAAAATAGAATCGGGCATGCGTAAGAAATGGGGGGCATTCATCAATGAATAGAAAACATTCACTTGCTCATTTTTAAGGTTTTTCTCGCGCAACAACTCCCGAAACAAGTCACAGTTTTTAAAAATTAAATATAGACAGAGCGATGGGTGGTGTTAGATACACAGAACGTTCAAAATCACTAAAGAAAAAAAACTGTATAAAGGATGCTTTTTTATAGTTCCTTCGGAGAAAATTATGTATGAAGAAATACAGTTTGTACCATATAAATAGTGGTAGAAAATATTTTATTTCAGAAAATAATTTTAGTGATATAGTGGTCTTTTTTCATTTGATTTTATTAACTTATTAGCCCCGGTACGGTATGCTATTTCTTTCTCCCAGCTTATTTTGTGCCGTCTCCTAAAAATAACGTTACCTTCCAGAAGACAGCCGTAAAACAAAGCAGTAACGATTAAATACTCAACTTCTAAGCATTGCACATTTTCAATTTTTATACCGTCGTATTGGGAAAAAAGTACTTTTAAATGCAAGTTGTTTGAAAACTGCATCTCCATTTATTTTTGAAATATTATTATTTTTTTTATTATTTTTTTTTTTTGTAGTTTTGGAGCCATTTGCTTAGTATTGGCAACGAAAATACCCCATTTCTGTAGAAAGTAAAGGAAAAATAGTTGTAAAATATTAACTATATATTTCTGTTGCCATTTTTTCATAACAACCGAAAGAAAATGTAATTAAAATACGTGCTATTTTGAAAAAATATAAACGAATGATTTCGGTTAAAACATGGAGCTATTATAAAGTATATTTAATTTTAAGTATCTATATTAATGTTACAAACAAATAAAGGCCTATGAATCATTAGACAGCCTTTTTTAGGGTTCCGTACTTAAAAAATAAAAACGGAACCATTATAAGATCACTCCTGTGTCTGTCCGTCCGTCTGTCTGTCTGTCACAGTCGTTTTACTCGTATAGAACGTGGAAAGTTCAAATTCGGGGAAGTAATAAAGACCATTGACCACATATTTTCAGATTAATAAACACTCAAACAAACTTTTGTAACGCTGAACTCAAAAATACATTCCTTTTAATTTTAAGTATTATATTTTCAAAGATATAGAAAATGTAGCGCAAAAATATGTCCCCCCCCCCCCCATCTAATTCCGAATCTACTGAAACTAAAATTATGAAAAAATTAGAGGTAGTAGACGTTAATATAAACCTTGCCGGAAAATTATAGTGATTACCCTAGGTCACATAGTTTTTGAGTAATTAGCATTTTTCTGTTATACACAAATTTCGGTTTACGGGCATTCAGAAAAATTGTTGAGCATCGCTGAATATACCTATCGTTGCAGAAGAATAAAAGCATTGTTGATAATTATTTTTAAAAAAAATCATCGGTAATTAGCCGAGATATTAACCCTTAAAGGTACGGTCAGTTTGGACACACACAAGGACAGGGGCGGCGTACTCTATACCTAGTTAACAACTTTTAGTGATATATATGTGTAATGTAATGTCCAGTAACGGTATAAAAGCAATAAACGTCAAATTGTTAAAAACATACTAATTTAAGTGGTCTCGGGACTCTAAAAAGTGGAAAAAATGAAAAAAAAGACCATTTTCAACATTTAATGTCTTAAAATGTATATGATTTTAAAACACAATTTTAATTGGGATGAAAGATATAAGTATGTTCTTTCGTTTTATGTATTTAAAAAATTGCAAGATACAGAATTAGTATTTATAGGGGGCTCGAAACTGTTAAACATTTGTCAAACAAAAAATTGGCATAACAGTTTTCGCGCAGGATTACAAAATAAATATTGCAACTAGAATGAAAATTTTGGTGCTTACTTATACTTCAGATTGTAATAATTTCCCTGAACTTATATAAATTTGTATTTAAAGCATTTTTATATTTTTAATGCAATGTTGCATTTAGCTAATACAAAATTTTGAAAATTTCAACAGTAAAATCACCTAAAAAAATATTTTTTTGAACAATAAAAAGGAAATTTTAGGTTCAGTTTATACAGACTAACATGAAATATATGTTTTGAAAATTTCATGAAAAAATATTCAGAAGTTTTTGAGGTATCCTGCGCGTTATGCCCAAAAAACGCCATTTGGAAAATAATGACTTTAAAGTTTCAAAAACGCCGCTTCAGCTATTGAACGGGTATAATTCTAAAAGCCAAAACTTCTGTTCTAATGGGAATTTCAAGGAAACAATTATATCAAAATATTCAGAAAAGATAGGAGTTTAACATCTAAAAAAAATAAAATTTCTTAAATTTTGGAGCTTTAAGAGTCCTGAGACCACTTAATCCTTTCCGGCACGGAGCAATTCTATATATAAACTTATGAAATAATGAACTGACACCGGAATTTATAAACGAATTTATTAGAAAATGCGAACTTGCTTATTTTCACGTACATGATAAAAGAAAAATTTTAATTAAATATTCTTGGTGCCGTTTGTCTGTTTTGGAATTAAAATTAGGTGTCCGCTTTTTAAGGGTATCGCCCTCGAAAGATTTAATTAGAATGAATCGCATAAATACTGTGGGATTCGCGATAGTTTGCATTGATTGTATCTCTCAATACGCCTCGAGGGACTTTAAAAGTTAATTAAACACCTATGTGGATAATTGTGTGAACGCGGCACTGACCAAGGCGGCGTTGCAACTTTGAGACCTCAATTCGAAGCGCGCTTAGCACAATGCCAAATTTAAACTTTGAACAAAAGTTTTGTTTTAGCTACACTGTAGAAATAAAGGTTATTACTACGCTGAATTTAGTTTCATGAAATGCCAAATGAAGTTTAACCATGCACTGCTTTTATTGTCAGTACCGAATTAAGTTTATCATAAACAGATTAGGATAATATTAAAAAAAGAGTTATACGAATAGCTATATTTGATATTATTTAGGTTCCATATCTCTTTGAACTTTCATGGTATACCCATTTACCCTTTTCTAATATATACAGTTATACCCAATCCTACGCTGTATAGTTTTTTACAAAGTCTTAATATTCATTTAGCAACTTTTTTTTTTTTATAATACAATTACAAATTCATAAATTTATTCTACGGAACCTTCTGTGCGAGAGTAATGCTCGCACTTGATCGTTTATTTTTTTGTCGAGTTTCTTTAATGACGGCATCTTTTTGCTGCATTTGTGTATTATTTCGCGATAGTGACGTCCTATGCATACTTTACTGTAGATGCTTAAGAAGGGATCGTAAATGTGTGAATTCTTATGCGGAAGCGAATGACGTCATTTTACATAAAATAAAAGCGTGTGCTGTAAGCTGTAAGTCTTAAAATTTAAATATGTTTTGTACTATTTATATATACATATATTTTTTTTTTCATCGGGGGCGACACTAAATTCTAAAAAAGCAGAATTCCTGTTTTCTAGTTTTTTATATGCTTAAATGACATTTCTCATGGTTAATTAAATTACTTCTCAATCTTAAACTCTGGAAATATAAACACAATCAATAAAAAATAATACAACTAAATGTAACCACACTTAATTTTCATCGAAATTCAGAAAATTTGAGTAAAAGACAAAATAGAATCGGGTGGGAGGAGGGACATTTACCAATGAATAGAAAACATCCACTTTCTAGGATTTTCATTTTTAAGGTTTCCCGCACGCAACAACTCCAGAAACATGTCACAGTTTTTAAAAATTAAATATAGGCAGGGTGGTGGATGGGGGTAGATACACAGAATGTTCGGGGATCACTCTGGCAAAAAGGAACAAACAGTTTGAACAAAGTAAAAAGGTGCTTTGTAATTATTTTCAGATGAACACGCCAGGTTCACTTCCTCGAAATGTTTTTCGGTAACTACGTGGAGACGGAAGAGAAACAACGAAAGTGTTTTAAACAAAACTGTAAAACGCGGCGTATGCAAATAATAAAATACCCGGTACAGGACTTTTTAATGAGTTATAATTTATTTTTACTGGAAGCGCTTGCGGTCGATAGATAGCCGGCTATAAAATACTTTTTATTGCGTTTTTTTAGTGTTCTTCGACAGATGTGTTAAAAGTTTCTGGGGGACACGCCTGTTTTAACAATTGTAAATATACAGTGGGGTTATTAAAAGTGATAATTAAGGCCAAACAATATGCAAGAAATTTCTTTTTCTTTTTTTTTTTTTTTCTGTCGCCTGAAACGCCAAGCGTAATTACAGAGACAGATCTTATAAATATGTATAAAAGTTAATGTTGTTGACATTGTTTCGTTCAAGGGGATGTATTCATAGATATAGTAACAAATATATGAGATATCATGTGCGCCGGTAAGAAGGGCAGGGGAAGGTCATTGCCCTCCCCTGAATTTTAAGATTAACTAAATTTTCTTTTTTCGCTAATTATGACAAAAATTTTCCAAGTGACTTGAATATTGAAAAGAAAAAAAATACTAAAGAGTTTCTGTAAGGGGTGCATAGTCCCCTGAACTTCCCGTATTTAGTTATGCTTTTCTTTATTAAATGTGCTAAAATTTTACCTCAAAGGAGGTCGAGGCGGGGAGTGGAGGGAGGAATAATTGTTTTCATTCTTAGTTTTCAAAAAAAAAAAAAAAAAAAAAAAAAAAGGGGGATAACAGTATATTTTATTTGTTACATATCTACATTGTTTTATTGTTTTTTTTTTATGTTGATATGCTTACACATTGACTTACATGGGCAGTTCTTCCACAAATTTCATACTTTGAATAGTTCATGTTTATATTCTGTCTCGAAAGAAAGAAAAAAAACCTGGCCTTGACTGTGAATTACGGATACATTTGTTACAAAATTTTGCTTCTGCATGTATCTCGTTCCGGCGGATTCCATGTTAGATATGCAACTAATTATAAAGGCAATAAAAATATGCTAATCTTAAAATATATATATATATATATATATCACCATTAAACTTTTATTAGCCTTTTTCATCATGCACCACCATCATTTTGCTTTAATTGATTGAAGTAGCTTTTAAATATTACTATCATTATTATAAAATATTACCATCATTATTGTTATTCTTTTTAAATATTTTTAAAATTAAACACTATGGTGTATAATTTATAAACGATTCCATTAAAATATTTAAGCCGAGGCACGCCTGTTTTAATAATTATAAGTATTACAGTGGGGTTACTAAAAGTGATATACTGTCAAACAATATTCTAGAAATTTCTTTTCTTTTTTTTTTTTCTTCTTCTTTTTTTTTTTTTTTTTTTCCCTGAAACGTCAAACATAATTACAGAGATAGATCTTATAAATATGTATAAAATTTTAATGGCGTTGAGTTTATTTCATACTATGAGATATGTTGATTCAGTTACAGATAAGAGAGATTTATAACTGTAAAATGAATAAAGATATTCATAACCAAAGGTAAAAATAAACTTTATCATCACTAGATTTTTATTAGCTCTTTCAGAGCCGATCAAATTTTGTTTTACATCATGCACTGTAATTAGTTTACCTAGCATAATATTTCAATCATGGTATAAAATATTACCATCATTATCGTAATTATTGTTTTAAAATTTAAAAATCAAACATTAAGATATATCATTAATAAACCATTACATTAAAATGCTGTCATGTCAGAATATAGATAGTACCTAATGTGGCGCCGCATAAAAAAAAAAAAAAAAAAAGGAAGAAAGAAAGAAAAGGAAACAAAGAAGAGCTGGTAGCCAGTTGCCTGCGCGATAGTCAGTGTTGAATTCAGACACTTTTCTCTGTTGGGAGATTTCTGTGGCTCTAGGGGGGGTTACATTTTTTGATCATTGAAAACACAAAATCTCAAATCTTCCGGGTATGTCTGAGGGGAATTCCCCTCCCGGGCCACCCCGCTCACGATAGTCAACATGTTAAATTTAATTGAGATGGTTTTAAAGAAATTTCTTGGAAAATATGTTAGAATAATGCATTCGTTGCGGATACGGTGATAACTATCACTCCGATTTTAAGTCCACCAAACTTGACGATGCAAATATATGTTCCTTAGTTGATATGTTGCCACCACCGGTATTGACGTGTGATACCGGACACGATGTAAGAAGGTTGGGAATTAATAACTAGGATGCTTCAAAGAATATTCAATGGAAGATTTATTTTCAAAATATTTACATTTAAACACAATATTTTCATTTATAGGCGCGGATATAGCAGATCCTGCTTAACACTACGTACACGTTAAGATTTTATCTACGCTTTAGGTTATCTCAGGGCCGGCGCAACGTCGCTCGGGGCCCTGGTAAAGCAATTAGTGGGCATCAACGTATATAACAATATTGGATTAATAAAACTTACTTCTAAATTGTATGCATCGTTGAATAATCTGCATTTAATAAAGTTAATAAAACATATCAAAAATACCACTAATTTCATATTTGACCTATAACTGATGTTACCGGTCTCTCAAACCGCGGCTTTTTTCAATTTTTATAGTTTAACTTGCAATTTTCAGTTTAACTACAAACACTACCGAAATTTTGTTCTGTTTGGAACTGTAGTACTATCACCAGAGACTTTTAAATAGGTGAATTTTAATTATAACATTCCTGTGCAAAAGGTTTAGTACAAAAACACCATAACACCATCCTATGAGTTAATCGTGCCTTTTATTCATCTTTCGTTGCAGCGGTCTTACAGAGCGCCAGACCTGGGTTATCTCACTATAAATACGCTATTCTCGTCTCTATTGACAGTATATAGCTAGGCTTATCCAACGAGATAACCACACTGGCTTCTCTAACATATACGCACATACGGACACTTTACTAGGAAAATAGTCAGCGCACACAACACGAGTAATTACTTTCTCTAACGTACACGTTTCACGTCCAACCTAAGACTGAGACCTCTTCTACTTCCTTACAGCGACTTCTGCCAGGCTCCGGGGTTTTTCCCTGTAGAATCAAGGACAGCCTACGTGTCTCTTTTGACCCACTCGTTCATTGGCAAGTCATCACAGGAAATTATCTTTTGTTCACCATCTTTATTTCTCACTATCTGGCTCTCCATGGTATTATCCACATTCCAGGTACAAGCCTCTCTTATGCTATTTTATTTTATACAATAGAGCCTTTCATACAATACAAATATGAACACAATAGCACTCATTTTAATCCCATGGATAAGAAAAATGTGTCCATGACTCAAGTACGTAGATAATAATATATAAATAAATAAATACAATACATAAAGAAATTAAAATTAATTAACTGTAATCTTCGTTATGCATACGTCTTATCAAAGCCAGAGACCTGATACAGCATATATAACATTTTCATCATTATGATTTCATTAACACGTTCACCGCTTAACGAAACATTGAACTCCCGAAACGATTATCTGGATGAGTGAAATGCGACGCCTTCTCTCTTTATCTATACAAGAGGATACACCCGGGTTACAGAATATAGATGAAAAAAAATTATTTATTTGATAATTATATAATTTTTCTTACATTTAATATATTGTTTTAGAATACGCACTAACAGTACCAAAAATCATATTTATATGAAAATAGTAATTAGTTTAAATAAAGTTTTGAAATTTATTAAAAGCGATAGTTTTGTATTGGCCTCGCGCCAGAAGTTAACAGCCGAATAAATCGCCAAAGATCACTATTTAAAATAAGCCTTTTTTTATTCTCATCGTTTTAGTGGTTTAAGTGCATAGTTTGATCGCAAGTCTTAAATTTGTGTTCTATTTATTGGTTGATGGATGTTTTAATTTCGTTATGTCATATAAGCCGGAAACAAATGCTGAGCTATTTATATATGCAAACGGTCTTACGTAATCTGCACGCGATAGACGTAAATAATTTTTAAAAAAATCATGCCTGAAAATTATTTTAAAAACAATAAAAATTTAATAAACAAATTCTTCAAACAAACTGAGATACAGTTTTCAAGCGAATTTCATTTTAAAGTACATCTTTTCCCTATTCTATAAATTTTAAAATGTGTGCTGTTTAGAAGTTTAAAAAAATTGCATTGAAAGTTAAATTTAATCATTTGGTGTTACTACAATCAAAATGACGTCAGTGTTAGGCACGGACGCGTTTGTCCTTTATAATATACAAATATACGTGAGAGAGGGAGAAAGAGAGATGTTTTTATAATGCAATATAATTGTGATGTGAAACTCAATACGTTGGAGAGAACTTATTGAAAATATCATAAAAATGAGAAAAGCCCATTGCGTTTCGAAATAAATTAGTCTTTTCTTCTTCAGGCAGGAAAAGGCGTGCTACCACTTTGAGAACAGATGAAAGAGAGTCTTGCTCCTGCTCTCAAAGTGTAAATTTTGTAACTTTCTTTCCTATTTATAAATTAGAGTCTATTTTTAGAGCTCTGTCATCAGGTAGTTTTGCTATAATGAATTCCTATCGTCTCTTCCTTCGCATTATAATTGAGTTCGACACTATACCGATGTATTAGTAATAAAGGTGTAGTACTGGTCCTAGGTGATAATTCAGGACATACTTTTATCGATATTTCAGGACAATTTCAGGGCATATTTACCCAGCATACTACTTTTTCCACAATCGTTCGTTGAAATTCACGATTTTTTGCCGAAATCTGCATTCTTTCCCGCGATCGTTTGACGAAATTCACACTATTTTCTGCGATCGTTTACAGAAATTCGTGTTTTCTTCTGGTTGCTGAAATTCCAGATTTTTTTTTCCACATTCGTTTTCTAAAATTCCAGATTTTTTTTTCCCCGGATCGTTTGACGAAATTTGCAATCTTTTGCTAAAATTCGGTTTTTTTCCCTGCAATCGTTTGCAGAAATACAATATTTTTTTTCCTGCGATCGTTTGCAGAAATACGAGATTTTCTTTTCGCGATCGTTTTCCGAAATTAGCATTTTTTTCTTCGATCATTTGCCGAATGTGTATTTTTCCTCAATCTTTTGCCGAAAATAGATTTTTTTCTGCAATCGTTTTCCGAAATTCACTTTTTTTTTCTGCGATCATTTGCCGGAATTCGAGATTTTGTACGTGATCGTTTGCCAAAATTCGCAATTTCTTTCCGCAATCGTTTTCTGAAATTCGTGTTCCTTTTCTCCGATCGTTTGCCAAAATTCATGATTTTTTTTTCAGCGAACGTTTGACGAAATTCTCAGTCTTTTAAGCAGCGCACATTAACGCAATTTTTTTGTTTTCACGATTCTGCGGAAACCGCTGATCGATTTTTAAAAAAGCAAAAAAAATGGAAATCCGTCAAAAAATGGAAAAGTGGCATATCTGCGAGTTTCAGCGAATGATTGACTACATTTCCCATTTCTTTAGAGATAGATTGAAGACTATCACAATTTTTTTTCGACGACCGATTAACGAAATTCACATTTTTTCCTTCCTGTCTGAATGACAAAATCAGATTTTTTTTTTCTGGAACCACTTGATGAAATTTGTGAGTTTTTCATCATCAGATAAGAAAATATTGCACTATTTTCTGGTTCTCCTATGAACCTATTAATTCCAAAATACAGATTTTGTGCATTTTTTTCAAAAATGAATAATTCGCTGAATTGCACCAAAAATATATATATACACACACACACACACACATATATATATATATATATTTTCATTTCATGCTATCTGATAATGTTCTGTTTTCATCTTGAAACTATTCTTTTGTTTATATTGGTTGTTTGGGTACAGGAAAAAAAAATTTTCAGCTTTTAGCTTTTTTTCCCACAGAAAACACCGATTTGCTTATATCATTGAATTCTGTACTCTTGAAAACGTAATTCAATATATAAGTTTTTCAATTTTTTCGGAATCCATATTCTTCTTTTTTTCTTCCACATTAATTCTTGTAATTAAGTATAAGGCACTTTATTTTATACATACAGTTCTATATTATAGGTTTGTGGCATCCATTTTTATTGTCAATTCATTCACAATATTGCGGTTTTTGATGATGGTCGGTAATGTTTAATTAATGGTTATATATATATGTATAACCATTCATATACATATTCACATATTCACAGAAATATAATGACTGTTAGTGCTATAGTACAAAACTTGCAAAATTTCAGGAATTTCAGGACATGTTACCATATTTCAGGACATTTTTTCATTTTTCAGGAATTTTAGGAATTTCAGGACAAGTACTACCCCTGGTAATATTAGATTCATTGAAGACCGTTGTTAATTTAACCCGAATACTAACAAAATTTAATGATTTTTTTCCCTTTCAAAAATTAAAACAATTTTTTACTAAATTTTCAAAATACCTCCCTACTACATCATTATGAAAACATGTATTCGATTTATATATCTTAGAAAAAAGAAGGATTTTTATTTATATGTTTATTTATTTATAACGAGAAAGATATGTTGCGAAATTTACTTGTTTGTTAATTTTTTGTAACACTTTAAGCTAAATTTGTTGTTTTAGCAGAAACAGTTTTGTTCATTTTTCAAACATCAATGCAAAAAGCTTTCACTAGAATTTATTATTACTTGAAATGTTAAGAACTTACAAAATGTATCTTTCTTTGAAAAGAAAAGATCTTTTTTCCTCATTTTGATTCACTTATAAAGCACAAAACTGTACATACATATTTTTTTTTTTACAGTTAAAAACCATTTTCTCAATAATTAATGAATAAATTAATTCACTTTTAATCAAAACACTTTTTATTTAGTTATTATTATTCTTTTTTATAACATGAATTTCAAAATGATTGATTCGTAGCATGAACATGCATTATGTAAAAAGAAAATTGAACTTTTATTTTAGTTTTCTAATTTACCGACTAAAAAAAAAAAAAATCGATCGTTTAGCGACAAAATTCTTCCCATCTTTATAAACTGTGTTCCTTAAATTTATATTTACTATTATTAAAACGACATTATTTGAATAAAAATTTTAACGAAAGAAAAAAAAAAGAAATACCCGATACTAAACACGATCCATAAATGCATGATACCTTAAAATAACTACTTGACGAGGCTCTCTAATTTATAAGGGATTATTTTTAAGGAAAAAAAGGCATGAAAATTGCCTGTTTTTCCCCTCTGCAACAACAGCGCCTAAGGACAACAGGTGTTACCGACCCTTGACTGTTAACCGCATTATGCATAAATTTCAAACCCTTTTTGCTTATTTTTACCACAGCGGTTTTGTTGTATTATTTATCGTTTCTTATTTATTGAAGAACTTTAAAAGGTCATTTTTAAGTTTAAGATTACATAATTATAGTTTTCAAAGAATTTTTAGCATATTATTTATGCTCTTGTTTCATCATTTATTATGGAGTATCTATTTGGCCTCAAGTCGCGCGGAGGGAAAAAAAAAAGAATGTCGTAAACTTAATGGACCTCTATGTTATTAAGAATATCGTAGAATTTATTCACTTAGCATCATTATAACAATTACTGATCGTAACCTGAGATTTTGCTGGTAGTATTAAAAGTCGACGTACGTACAAATTCCCGTCTGTGTGTAATCGTCCTGGAGAAGAAAAAAAATACCCTATAACTGCGTATTGTCATCAAATTAATATAATTCAATGCTCATTCGTTATATGTTTATGAAAATTCTTGAATATTCCATTATAATATGTATGAAAAAGGGGTAATCCGTCTTAATTAAATGTATCTCTAAAAATTATTGATGGCAGTTCATTTTTGGGATAATTTCAAAGTGTATCTTTGTATTTTTATTTTTATTTTTACTTTATTACTTGCTCGCACTTTTCGCTTAGGGTGGGGCGGGGGGGGGGGGGGGAGAGAAGAGCAAGCATACATAAAGGATTGCTTTTGTCTGCTAGCTCTAAAAGTTTTCTTCTTTTTCTTATTTATTCTCCCGTACGAACTTTTAAGAGGCTACTTCTCTCACGCGAAAACACCCGCTCGCTAAAGCTAATCCTATGGGAGAATTTTTTAAAGATATCGCGTTTGCATTTCAATATTTTTATTTTATTTTATTATTTGTATTGGATAGCTGAATTACAAAGACCGTGTTTTGATTTTTTGATTTTGCTTGCAGGTTCTTTTTTATTTTATTATTATTATGATACTTTCATTTTCGGAACCGGTTTCGAAAGTGAAAGCATCCTCATAAAAAACCCTTGCCAACAAAATCGAAAAAGTAAAAAAAAAAAAAAAAATGTCTTTGTAGAGATCAACCTCAGCTATCCAATTCAAAAGAAAAAAAATCATGTAAAAATACTGAAATGCAAACGAGATATCTTAAAAAGAAATATCTTCCATAGGATTAACATTAGCGAGCGAATGTTTTCGCATGAGTGTAGTAGCCCTTAAGAGGCATGGACCTCTACGTTATTAAGAATATCGCAGAATTTATTCAGTTAGCAACATTATAACAATTACTGATCGTATAACCTGAGATTTTTCTGGTAGTATTAAAAGTCGACGTACATACATATTCCCGTAGATGTGTAATCGTCCTAGAGAGAAAAAAAATACCCTATAACTGCGTATTGTCATCAAATTAAAATAATTCAATACTTATTCGTTATATGTTTATGAAAATTCTTGAATATTCCATTATAATATGTATGAAAAAGGGTTAATCAGTCTAATTAAATGTATCTCTAAAAATTATTAATGGCAGTTCGTTTTTCGGATAATTGTAAAGTGCATCTTCGTATTTTTATATTTACTTTATTCTTATTTGCTCGCACTTTTCGCTTAGGGGGTTAAAAAGAGTAAGCATACATAATGGATTGTTTTTGCCTGCTAGCTCTAAAGGTATTTCTTTTTCTTATTTCTTCTCCTGTACAATCTTTTAAGAGGCTACTTCACTCACGCGAAAACATCCGCTCGCTAATGTTAATGTTATGGAGAAATTTTTTAAGATATCTCATTTGCATTTAAATATTTTTAGATTTTTTTTTTTTTTTTTTTTTTTTTTTTTTTTTTTTTTGCGTTGGATAGCTGACGAACAAAGGCCGTTTCTTACGATTTCGATGATTTTGTTTGCAGGCTTTTTAGGTGCGTTCGTAATTATATAAATACGTAGCACCTATAGTCGTCGTTCAGTCCGTCTGTCTGTCCGTCTGTCCGTCCGTCCGCATATAATAGAGCAAAAACTACCCAACCGAATGGTCTGAAATTTTAAATATATGATTGTTGTAAAATTTTGTCGAGCCATTTCAAATTTTATGAAAATCGGATGTATAGTTAAATTACAGGGACAGTCAAAAGTTTTTCTTTACATTACGGCCAATGGGAAAAATTATTGCACGTGCATTTTAATGATGTTAAAGCTTTCCGAATGGTCTCAAATTTTAAACATATAATTATTGCGACATTTTGTCGAGCCATTTCAAATTTTATGAAAATCGGATGTATAGTTTAATTACAGGGACAGTCAAAAGTTTTTCTTTACATTAAAGTCAATGGGAAAAATTATTGCAATTGCATTTTAATGATGTTACAGCTTTCCGAATGGGCTGAAATTTTAAATATATAATTGCTGCAAAATTTTGTCGAGCCATTTCAAATTTCATGAAAATCGGATGTATAGCTTAATTACAGGGACAGTCAAAAGTTTTCCGTTACATTAAGGGGAATGGGAAAAAATTATTGCAAGTTCATTTTAAGGATGTTACAGACTATGCACTTATGAATTGCAAATAAATACACATTCAGTACAATATGGGGTGCAACAAATAATTATAAAACTAGTTATAGTACGAACGCACCTCATTTGCCACGTTTGACGAGCAATTTCCAACTTGTTTTTACTATCATACTTTTATTTTCGGAACCGGTTTCAAAAGTGAAAGCATCCTCATACAAAAAAGATTGCAAAAGTAAAAAAATGTTCTTTCTACCTCAGCTATCCAATGCGGAAAAAAAATCATTTAAAAATATTGATATGCAAACAAGATATCATAAGAAATTTCTTCCATCATCTGCTCGCGAATGTTAATCCTATGGAAGAATTTTTTAAAGATATCTCGTTTGCATATCAATAAGTTTTAATGAATTTTTTGCATTGGATAGTCGAGATTCAATCTCTAAAAAAGGCGCTTTTTACTTTTTCGATTTTTTTTTCTTTATGAGGATGCTTTCACTTTCGAAACCGGTTCCGAAAGTGAAATTATACTAATTAAAAAAAAAAAAAATTGAAAATGTATAAAACGGCTTTTGTAGAGATAGAACTCAGTTATCCAACGTAATAAATTAAATTATTGCAAAATTTTGAAATGCAAACGAGATATTTAAAAAACTTCTTCCATAGGATTAACATTAGCGAGCGCGTGTTTTCGCATGAATGAAGTAGCCTGTTAATATGATTGTAGATTACACTTTATCACATAAAAAAGCGTTACTCTCATTTAACTGACACCATTTAATGACAAACATATATATGTTGGCGCGGAATCTAAATATATATATAGAGAGAGAGATAGAAATTAATGGAAAATTATAATATAGCACTTTTTTGTCTCTGAAACAAATACTATGTTTATTCTAAATAAAACTTTTTTTCTTGGTATGATCTTTTGATATGAAATCATTATGTATTTGTATATGTTCAATACCTTTTTAAGTAATTTTATAAAAAGAAAATTTTCTCGTTTTACATTTTTATCCGTCATATTTAGAGAAGGTGTTCGTACATTTTTTAGACGATTTCCATGGTACTTACATAACTATTTTACAAAATATTTGTGTTTGAAATGTTCAGTTTGGTAACACTTATTCTGAACTACCTTTTTACATCGTAATTTCCATGACAATAGTGCCTTTTGTAGTTTTGGTTTTCCTCTTGAATAGCTTTCTAAAGTCCAGGAAGAATTGTAGTTTGACGTTTGGATAACGTGCTTTTTAAATGTTCAAAAGCGTAAAAATTGATGGGCACCAGGCAGGGTTCGTTGATATATATCAATGGATATATATCATGATATATATCTTGATATATATCCGATATTTATTTTTAAAATATCAAGATTTTTGATATTTTCGATATTTTCAAATTCTTTACATTTATTTTCAAAATATCAAGATGTTTGTATATTGATATTTATTTTCAAAATATCACCATGCAAAGTAATTTTGATATTTTTCACATTCAAACCAAGTGTAAATGAAATTTCCACCTGTTATTGACTGTGTCATTCTGTAGATAATGAACTTTTGCCTCTGGCAGTGACTTTTTTAGGGAAAGAAGAAAACAAATCTTTTCCAAGCTTTATGTTTCAAACTTTTATCTTTAAATGTAGAACTAATAATTATATTAGACAGTCAATTCAGAACAGTCATTGAAAGATAAAATGTAATTTTGATAATCATTTATATACAGCCAGGGTTCATTGATATATATCAAAGGGTATATATCCAATATTTATTTTCAAAATATCAAGATCTTTAATATTTGATATTACTTGATATTTATTTTCAATATATCAAGATGTTTCATATTTTCTGCATTTGATATTTATTTTCAAAATATGAATGTGCGCAAGATATTTTTGATATTTTCAGTCTTAATTTGTAATATTTCAGTGTAAATGAAATAAATTTTCAACTGTTATTGCTGTGAATCTGTAGATAAGGAACTTGTCTCTTCTGGATGTGACTTTTTTAGCCAAAAAAGAAAAGAAATATATTTTTCAAACTTTAGATTTGAAGCATTTTTTCTTTTAAATGTTGAACTAATAATTATGTGGGACATAATTAATTCAGAACAACCATTGAAAGATAAACTGACTAATTTATATACAGCTTCATTAGAAAATAATCTTTTTTCAAGTTTTGATTCAGTTGAGTTTGAACTATACAGCATGTTAGGAAATATGAAATAAAACATTTTATACTTACATTTATGTTAAAATTTTTCAATTAAAAAAACTTTTTTTGTATTTAAAATTTTGTTTTGAAAATATCTGATTTTTTTATACTTGGTCTTGATACAGAATCCTATAGTTAGTTTTTTTTTTATAAGTGTAGAAATCAAATTGTTACTGTTTTTAATTATTTCATCTTCAATTTTGTTCTAAGTGAAAAAACAAAAAAAAAAAAAAAAAAAAAAAAAAAAAAAAAGAATGCATTTTTATATTATTTTTTGATTAAGTTTTCATGTTAAGTGCAATATATTTTAATTTCTAATCTATATTATGCTCGAAAACATTTATTATCAGCGGTAAGTTGACTGCTTTGAAAATATCGGATATATATCGAAAATATCGGATATATATCAAAATATCGGATATTTTTGATATTTTCGAAAATATCATGATATTTACGAACCCTGGCACCAGGAGATTTAACAAGTAAGGTAAACGCACCAGTAGTGAGCCACTTAACCCGTTCGGGACCATGGGTGCATGTATGCACCCTCAAAAAGTGCGTACAGCACTTTAGATTGATACCAGTAAAAAGGAAAAGTAAAATTGATTTTATTTAATTACGGAACAATGGAACAATGTTAGCAGCTGAATGGATTACCTAGTTGCGTTGCAACTTTACATCCAGTGAAAAGGTGATTGTGTTGCAAGGGCATTAGGGAGCCTTAAAAAAATAATGTTTAGACGCGGCTGGTAGCCACAAAATTAAATTTACTTTTAAGAAAAAAGAAAAGAATAACAAAATGTGACAAAGTACATAAGTACTAGTATAACATAACTAAAAAAGAAAAAAAGAAACAAAAAGAGAAAAATTTAATATAATAAAGAAAAAAAAACTTCCATTAGTTCCAAAAAAGAAGGAAAAGACGAAAAGGCTACCGGGAGTGTCCCATAAAAAAAGGACTCTTTTCAGAGACCATACATTGGTAAAAACATAATACAATGCTAAAAAACTAGCAGAAAATCATTTTTTTAAAAAATACTATAGACATGACAGAACAAACAGAAAGGTTAAGTAGAGCAGAAGGTGAGGGAAACTCAGTCTTCATCGTTAAGCAAAAGCGAGTATTTAGGGCGCTTTCTATTAGTGGGGTCGGATACCTCGTAGTCGGGTAGTTCCGCTATAATTTGGTTAGGGAGGTTGTAAACAGATTTATAAAATTTTTTAGCAAGTTTATTAATGCGCTTTTTTAAGGATGTAGTTTTTAAATCCCTGCTGATAGTGGTGTTACGTAGAAAATGGTGGCCATTACGAATATAGCGTAGGTTTTTGTTATGAGCACCGTAAAGATACTCCAAATTGGTTTTGCAAGCGAATCCCCAGATCGGACAAGCATAAGTTAAAATTGATCTAATACATGCATTATACAAGATTAGTTTATTATGAATAGAAAGAGTATTGCTTTTGAGAAGATGAGAAAGGGCCTGGGGGATACCAGCAACTTTGCCTCGAATGTTAATAAAATGCTTTTTCCAAGTAAGTCTTCTATCAAGGGTAACCCCCAGATACTTAGTGTCATTAGTACAAGGAATAGTAGTATTATTAATAGTAATGCGATTGGGAAATGTTAGTTTTCTAGAGAAATAGACAGCAGCTGTTTTCCGCTCGTTGAGCTTAACACGCCACAGGGTACACCAGTTAAGGAATTTATCTATGTGTTTTTGGAGAATTTTGTATAATGTGAATGGGTGTTGTGCAGAGGCGTACATTGCCGTGTCGTCCGCGCACAGGGCAAGATAAGTCCTCAGTATTCTTGGGATATCGTTGAAAAAAATGTTGAATAATGTAGGGCCGAGGACCGACCTTTGTAAAATACCAGAGAGAATAAGGTATAAAGTGGAAAGTATGTTGTTAAGGCGGACGCGAAAGGTGCGGTCGCTAAGGTAAGAATGTATGAGAAAGATAAGTCTAGCATTAATACCAAGCTTAATTAGTTTGTATATAAGGCCAATATGCCAGACCTTATCAAATGCCTTAGCGACATCAAGAAAGACAGCCGCAGCTGGTATGTTCGTGTTTAGTTTCTCACTCAAGAACTCTACAACACGAAGGAGTTGATGTAATGTGGAATGTTTAGCTCTGAAGCCGAATTGCTCAGGAATGAGTATGTTTTGTGCGTCTAAAATGTCATGTAACTGGGACCTGATGACTCGCTCAACAACTTTGCTGATAGAGGGTAAAAGAGAGATGGGACGATAGTTAGTCGGATCTTGAAGATTACACTGAGGTTTAGGAATAGGTGCAATAATAGAAGTCTTCCAAGCTTTAGGGAAGTAGTAGAACTGAAGGATAGCATTACTAAATTTAGTAAGATAAATAATACAGTTGCAAGGAAGATTTTTAAGAGCATAATTATGTTATCGTATCCAGGGGCTTTTCTATTTTTAAGATTTTTGATAATATTAGAAATAACAATTGGTTGAATTTCCGGGAGTGGGTCCGTGGGAGGGGTAGCTAAAAATTTTGAACAGTTTCATTGACTTCAAAATAATGATTAGGGCTGGCAAGATAAGGGTTAGGGGAAAACTGCCCAGCATAGGATCTGGCGAGGATTTCCGCCTTGTCTTTGTCCGTGTATGTCGTGGCATTAAAGGCAGTTAAGGATGTATTCGAAAAAATATTTTTTCACCCTCAACAGCTCGAAATTTTCTGAGACATTTTCAGACTCATTTTTAAAAGTAAAAACATGAAACTTGCTGGGGTGATTTCTGAAGACATGTTTAACATGCCGTGTGATTTCATTTTCAGCTCAATTAATTAGAATTTGATTTTTAAACAACTATTTTCTCAGTATGACCATTTTTTTCATTCCCAGATCGCCCGCTTCGGAAAATTCGGTTCAAAACGCCAACTTTGACAGCGTTTTTTACGGTATTTTCTGCATTTATCAAAAAATTAAGAAGCACGGCACATTATATAGTTTCTAAATAAGAGAACTTCCCAGTTTGATGCGTTTGAGAGCAAAAATGAATTTTAAAATGAATCAGAAAATAAGCAATTTGGATCGGAATACACCCTTAAGGGGGGGGGGGGATTGTAGAATAATTATTATTAAGTTTTTTCTTTATTTTCCAGAGAGAGTTATCTTGAGGGGATAGGGAGTTAAGAAAATTGCTCCAGCTTTTTTGTTTTTCCTTAGAAATAAGGTTTTTAATTTTATTATTAAGCCGATTAATCATGGGCTTTAAAGTAGGATCTCTAGTATTTGAAACAGCCGTCGGATGTCATTTTGTTGCTTACATACATTATGGATATAGTTAGGCAGAGTAAAATTTAATTACGACATTTTCGTGAATTATAAAGTTAAGTCAAATAATTAACGAAAGATGGTGCCAAACGAATAAAATTCGTGTGAAAGATGCTGGTCCTGAACGGGTTAAGGACATTTATATTGAAAGCCTAGTCCTAGCCTTCATGTATCAGAATAAAAATTCAAAGTTTCAAAATATGTATTCATATTAAAGGCTGGAGTAGCACAGATGAAGTTTATTCCAACAGAGCGAAAAATGTCCAGACCAGGAATCGAACCTGGATACTCGGCGTGCATGTCGGCGTGTTCGCAGCCATGTCCAACAAATAAGAGGGAATTATGTCAGCCAGGCATCGTCCGGATAGCTTAACAGGTAAAGCATTGGCACGGCATGCCAAGTATCCAGGTTCGATACTTGGTCTGGACATTTTTCACTCTGTTGAAATAAACTTCAACTGTGCTACTCCAGCCTTGAGTATGATTCAATCGAGTAGGGAAAAATATTCGTTCTCTTTATTATTTCAAAATATGTTTTTCGGAAAAAATGACAATGAAAAATAATACCTTCCTCTATGTTCCAGTTGTGGGACTAGTAAATTTCTCATGCATGAATCTTTTAAGTTTTCGGCTTCTCCAACAAATTATTTTCAACGTAATAAAGTATATCAACAGCAGTTTCATTTAAAATAAAACAATAATATTAAAGAAACAATGTTTTAAATAAAAACTCATCTCTTAATGAAATCTGTAAGAATTTGGCAAAAAATCTGTTTTTGAAGACACCCTAGAAAGTAAACAAATGTAGCAGCAGAAAAAAAAATATTCCAAACAGTTCATGGAAAATTAACATTAAAGTACGTTAGTTAAATCAGATTTCATTCAGTCGTTTTTAAGAAATGCATTGTGGGATTGTTTTTAAACTTTAAAAATTAGTGGCCCACTACTGGTATGTGGCCTACTATAGGAGCATTTACCTTATATCAGTTCAGTTTTTCCCCCAGGAAATTAACAGTAGGTTGTGATGTGTAGCTGCATGCTTTATCTTGATGCAGTTCAACAGATTGGTGGCATTGGGGGCAGAGCCCGATTAACTCTATGTTGGATCTGCGGCACACAGATCATGTCGGGCCCCCTTTCTCAAAAATATTCATGCATTATAAACTTGACAAATACTTTTACATGCAGTTTATAATTTAAACCATAGCTTTACAACAAAACAATATACTATAGAAACATGAAAAAATGCATTAAAATATATAGGAAAGAAAAGTATTCTGTACTACATGGTCTTTAAAGTGGGTGTAACTCTAAACCTATAAGTTTGAATGAAACATGTTCGATACGTTCTTCTCGGAATTTCGAAGTTTACGTTGCAACTCGTTGTCGTTAGTGAAAAATCTGAGATAGTCTAGTTTACATGAATGGGAAAAATACATTTTTTCTATGAACTACAAATAGAAATTTACATTAATTTGATTTATTTTCAGAGAGTGCACAAAATGCATTTTGAGCCTCCCAGCCCCTGCCCCCCTGAAAATGTGAGCCCGGGGCACGTGTTTCGTGTACTCCTGTGATAATCAGGCTCTGAGGGGGTAAAGGGATGGTATTTCATATTTGAAGATTGGGAGTAAAATATGTTTTTGATAGCATGTGGAGCTGATCTAAACAATTTTCTCCACTCTCCTTATTTTTAATTTTGCCGTTATGTACAAAGCCAGCAACAATAATAAATTCTTTGCTAAAACTTTAGATTCATTGGGCCATGTTTTAAGATTTTTTCTCATCTTTGATGATAATAAATGGATATCTTTTTATTAGAATAATTCATTAGATCAGAGCTTCACATTTGTAACAAAATTTTTCCATTTTTCTCCGAATACAGGCTTCTCATAAAGTATTTTGCGTCGGCGATATGTCGTGGAGAATGACGATGAGCATCGTGTTTTTTGTCTTTTTTAAAATTCAAAAAGTGTTAAAGATTTTGTTAACAGTTGACACTGAGCATTTTAACGATTTAGCAAGTAGCAACAGTCATTTGAATTGGAGGATTTTCTGTTATCATAAAAGAACTCACCTTTGCAATATTCGAAAAATTCTTTTTTGTTCTTGGGTACATATTTGGAAACAATTTTTCCATTTGAAGCCAGACATCCACATTTTCTCCCTGGCTTATTGACAATATGAACTAATGTGGCATTAGATATAGAAAATCATGCCTTTCACAGGGTTTTTAAATAACCGAATATGAATAATTCTCCTCCATTTCTCCTCTTCGATGATAACAAATGGATCTATTTTTATTACAATAATTTAAATAGATCCAAGCTTCAGATAGAAGCCTTTAGAGCCTTTTGTAACAAAATTTTTCTATTTTTCTCCGAATAGAGGCTTCTCATAAAGTATTCTGCGTCGGCGATATGTCGTGGAGAATGATGATGAGCATCGTATTTTTTGTCTTTTTTAAAATTCAAAAAGTATTAAAGATTTTGTTAACAGTTGACACTGAGCATTTTAACGATTTAGCAAGTAGCAACAGTCATTTGAATTGGAGGATTTTCTGTTATCATAAAAGAACTCACCTTTGCAATATTCGAAAAATTCTTTTTTGTTCTTGGGTACATATTTGAGAACAATTTTTCCATTTGAAGCCAGACATCCACATTTTCTCCCTGGCTTATTGACAATATGAACTAATGTGGCTTTAGATAATAGAAAAATCATGCCTTTCACAGTGTTTCTAAATAACTGAATATAATATTTTATTCTTGGGTACATATTTGGGAACAATTTTTCCATATGAAGCCAGACATCTACATTTTCTCCCTGGCTTATTGACAATATGAACTAATGTGGCTTTAGATAATAGAAAAACCATGCCTTTCACAGTTGTTTTTAAATAACCGAATATGAATAATTCTCCCCCATTTCTCCTCTTCGATGATAACAAATGGATCTATTTTTATTACAATAATTTAAATAGATCCAAGCTTCAGATAGAAGCCTTTAGAGCCTTTTGTAACGAAATTTTTCTATTTTTCTCCGAATACAGGCTTTTCATAAAGTATTCTGCGTCGGCGATATGTCGTGGAGAATGACGATGAGCATCGTGTTTTTTGTCTTTCTTAAAATTAAAAAGTGTTAAAGATTTTGTTAACAGTTGACACTGAGCATTTCAACGATTTAGCAAGTAGCAACAGTCATTTGAATAGGAGGATTTTCTGTTATCATAAAAGAACTCACTTTTGCAATATTGGAAAAATTCTTTTTTGTTCTTGGGTACATATTTGGAAACAATTTTTCCATTTGAAGCCAGACATCTACATTTTCTCCCTGGCTTATTGACAATATGAACTAATGTGGCTCTAGATATAGATAATCATGCCTTTCACAGGGTTTTTAAATAACCGAATATGAATAATTCTCCTCCATTTCTCCTCTTCGATGATAACAAATGGATCTATTTTTATTACAATAATTTAAATAGATCCAAGCTTCAGATAGAAGCCTTTAGAGCCTTTTGTAACAAAATTTTTCTATTTTTCTCCGAATACAGGCTTCTCATAAAGTATTCTGCGTCGGCGATATGTCGTGGAGAATGACGATGAGCATCGTATTTTTTGTCTTTTTTAAAATTCAAAAAGTATTAAAGATTTTGTTAACAGTTGATACTGAGCATTTTAACGATTTATCAAGTAGCAACAGTCATTTGAATTGGAGGATTTTCTGTTATCATAAAAGAACTCACCTTTGCAATATTCGAAAAATTCTTTTTTGTTCTTGGGTACATATTTGGAAACAATTTTTCCATTTGAAGCCAGACATCCACATTTTCTCCCTGGCTTATTGACAATATGAACTAATATGGCTCTAGATATAGAAAACCATGCCTTTCACAGGGTTTTTAAATAACCGAATATGAATAATTCTCCTCCATTTCTCCTCTTCGATGATAACAAATGGATCTATTTTTATTACAATAATTTAAATAGATCCAAGCTTCAGATAGAAGCCTTTAGAACCTTTTGTAACAAAATGTTTCTATTTTTCTCCGAATACAGGCTTCTCATAAAATATTCTGCGTCGGCGATATGTCGTGGAGAATGACGATGAGCATCGTATTTTTTGTCTTTTTTAAAATTCAAAAAGTATTAAAGATTTTGTTAACAGTTGACACTGAGCATTTTAACGATTTAGCAAGTAGCAACAGTCATTTGAATTGGAGGATTTTCTGTTATCATAAAAGAACTCACCTTTGCAATATTCTAAAAATTCTTTTTTGTTCTTGGGTACATATTTGGAAACAATTTTTCCATTTGAAGCCAGACATCCACATTTTCTCCCTGGCTTATTGACAATATGAACTAATGTGGCTCTAGACATAGAAAATCATGCCTTTCACAGGGTTTTTAAATAACCGAATATGAATAATTCTCCTCCATTTCTCCTCTTCGATGATAACAAATGGATCTATTTTTATTACAATAATTTAAATAGATCCAAGCTTCAGATAGAAGCCTTTAGAGCCTTTTGTAACAAAATTTTTCTATTTTTCTCCGAATACAGGCTTCTCATAAAATATTCTGCGTCGGCGATATGTCGTGGAGAATGACGATGAGCATCGTATTTTTTGTCTTTTTTAAAATTCAAAAAGTATTAAAGATTTTGTTAACAGTTGACACTGAGCATTTTAACGATTTAGCAAGTAGCAACAGTCATTTGAATTGGAGGATTTTCTGTTATCATAAAAGAACTCACCTTTGCAATATTCGAAAAATTCTTTTTTGTTCTTGGGTACATATTTGGAAACAATTTTTCCATTTGAAGCCAGACATCCACATTTTCTCCCTGGCTTGTTGACAATATGAACTAATGTGGCTCTAGATATAGAAAATCATGCCTTTCACAGGGTTTTTAAATATTCGAATATGAATAATTCTCCTCCATTTCTCCTCTTCGATGATAACAAATGGATCTATTTTTATTACAATAATTTAAATAGATCCAAGCTTCAGATAGAAGCCTTTAGAGCCTTTTGTAACAAAATTTTTCTATTTTTCTCCGAATACAGGCTTCTCATAAAATATTCTGCGTCGGCGATATGTCGTGGAGAATGACGATGAGCATCGTATTTTTTGTCTTTTTTAAAATTCAAAAAGTATTAAAGATTTTGTTAACAGGTGACACTGAGCATTTTAACGATTTAGCAAGTAGCAACAGTCATTTGAATTGGAGGATTTTCTGTTATCATAAAAGAACTCACCTTTGCAATATTCGAAAAATTCTTTTTTGTTCTTGGGTACATATTTGGAAACAATTTTTCCATTTGATGCCAGACATCCACATTTTCTCCCTGGCTTATTGACAATATGAACTAATGTGGCATTAGATATAGAAAATCATGCCTTTCACAGGGTTTTTAAATAACCGAATATGAATAATTCTCCTCCATTTCTCCTCTTCGATGATAACAAATGGATCTATTTTTATTACAATAATTTAAATAGATCCAAGCTTCAGATAGAAGCCTTTAGAGCCTTTTGTAACAAAATTTTTCTATTTTTCTCCGAATACAGGCTTCTCATAAAGTATTCTGCGTCGGCGATATGTCGTGGAGAATGACGATGAGCATCGTATTTTTTGTCTTTTTTAAAATTCAAAAAGTATTAAAGATTTTGTTAACAGTTGACACTGAGCATTTTAACGATTTAGCAAGTAGCAACAGTCATTTGAATTGGAGGATTTTCTGTTATCATAAAAGAACTCACCTTTGCAATATTCGAAAAATTCTTTTTTGTTCTTGGGTACATATTTGGAAACAATTTTTCCATTTGAAACCAGACATCCACATTTTCTCCCTGGCTTATTGACAATATGAACTAATGTGGCATTAGATATAGAAAATCATGCCTTTCACAGGGTTTTTAAATAACCGAATATGAATAATTCTCCTCCATTTCTCCTCTTCGATGATAACAAATGGATCTATTTTTATTACAATAATTTAAATAGATCCAAGCTTCAGATAGAAGCCTTTAGAGCCTTTTGTAACAAATTTTTTCTATTTTTCTCCGAATGTATTCTGCGTCCGCGATATGTCGGGGAGAATGACGATGAGCATCGTATTTTTTGTCTTTTTTAAAATTCAAAAAGTATTAAAGATTTTGTTAACAGTTGACACTGAGCATTTTAACGATTTAGCAAGTAGCAACAGTCATTTGAATTGGAGGATTTTCTGTTATCATAAAAGAACTCACCTTTGCAATATTCGAAAAATTCTTTTTTGTTCTTGGGTACATATTTGGAAACAATTTTTCCATTTGAAGCCAGACATCCACATTTTCTCCCTGGCTTATTGACAATATGAACTAATGTGGCATTAGATATAGAAAATCATGCCTTTCACAGGGTTTTTAAATAACCGAATATGAAAAATTCTCCTCCATTTCTCCTCTTCGATGATAACAAATGGATCTATTTTTATTACAATAATTTAAATAGATCCAAGCTTCAGATAGAAGCCTTTAGAGCCTTTTGTAACAAATTTTTTCTATTTTTCTCCGAATGTATTCTGCGTCAGCGATATGTCGGGGAGAATGACGATGAGCATCGTATTTTTTGTCTTTTTTAAAATTCAAAAAGTATTAAAGATTTTGTTAACAGTTGACACTGAGCATTTTAACGATTTAGCAAGTAGCAACAGTCATTTGAATTGGAGGATTTTCTGTTATCATAAAAGAACTCACCTTTGCAATATTCGAAAAATTCTTTTTTATTCTTGGGTATATATTTGGGAACAATTTTTCCCTTTCAAGCCAGACATCCACATTTTCTCCTGGCTTATTGACAATATGAACTAATGTGGCTTTAGATAATAGAAAAATCATGCCTTTCACAGTGTTTCTAAATAACTGAATATAATATTTCATTCTTGGGTACATATTTGGGAACAATTTTTCCATATGAAGCCAGACATCTACATTTTCTCCCTGGCTTATTGACAATACGAACTAATGTGGTTTTAGATAATAGAAAAACCATGCCTTTCACAGTTGTTTTTAAATAACAGAATATAATATGAAAAATTCTCTTCCATTTTCTCCTTTTTGATGATAATAAATCGATCTATTTTATTACAATAATTTAAATAGATCCAAACTTCACCTTTTGTGACAAATTTTTTCTATTTTTCTCTTAATACATCATTCTCATAAAGAATTCTGCACCGGCGATATATGTCGTGCAGAATGACGATGAACATCGTGATATTTGTCATTTTTAAAATAAACAGTGTTAAGGATTTTGTTAACAGTTGACACTGAGCATTTTAATGATTTAGCAACAGTTCTTTGACTTGGAGGATTTTCTGTTATCACAAAAGAACTCACCTTTGCAATATTCGAAAAATTCTTTTTTGTTCTTGGGTACATATTTGGAAACAATTTTTCCATTTGAAGCCAGACATCCACATTTTCTCCCTGGCTTATTGACAATATGAACTAATGTGGCATTAGATATAGAAAATCATGCCTTTCACAGGGTTTTTAAATAACCGAATATGAATAATTCTCCTCCATTTCTCCTCTTCGATGATAACAAATGGATCTATTTTTATTACAATAATTTAAATAGATCCAAGTTTCACCTTTTGTAACAAAATTTTTCTATTTTTCTCAGAATACATGCTTCTCATAAATAAAGAATTCTCCATCGGCGATATGTCGTGGAGAATGATAATGAGCATCGAGTTTTTTGTCCTTTTTAAAATTCAAAAAAGTCCTTCCGGCCAGTGCCGGGAGGAAGAGGTAGCTTTCATTTTCCTCATTTTAAAAAAGCCAACTTATATTATTCAAACACACGAAGCTCAATTTAGTGGAAACCGAATATAAGAGATTCAATATTAATTTTTATCAATACTAAATCATTATGAATGAGAGTTTCGCGAAATTAGTCAGCTTTATCCAAGCTGCTTTTATTTAAACTAACTTATATTTGGCTGCCAAATTCGGCGATTTCTTAAAGTTCCTGCCATTTTAAGACAACATGGTGGATGAGGCTAATCAGTGAACTTGGTCGAGACCTTAGTAATGGCTGTGCACATGCGCACTCACATCGGAATCGGTTGATATATACGAGTGCTGTCGCAGGCAAAAAATAAGTTTTTCAAAATGTCACCCACATTAGAAATTGAAACTGCTATATCTGAGCCATTTTTTAAGATAAAGACAAACAAAAAATGCTCGTGAATGCTTATATCAAGGTCAAATACTTATGAAAGAAACCTTTTTCAATTTCTTTTTTTTTTTTTTTTTTTTTTTTTTTTTTTTTTTTGCACCTCACTTTAAATATAATTTTTTTTTTATTTAATGGCCGCCATTTTGAAACAAGATGGCTGATGAAGCTGGCCAGCGAACTTGGTTGAGATATTGATGTATACTATCCACATGCCTTCTTCCATCGAAATAGGCGAATACGTGTGTTATCGCGTGACAAATACAAGATCGTTTCAAAGTGTTAGCCATGCTAGAAATTTAAAGTGCTATAATTCAATATTTTTTAAGATATAAACAAAAGAACAAATTTTCAGAAACAAAAACTGCTCCAGAATCTTTGTATCAAGGCCAAACACACAAATTTTTTTTTTTCATTTTCCAATTTTTTAATACTTTATTTTAAATTTTAAAATACTTTTATTTTAATGGCAACCCTTTTGAAACAAGATGGCGAATGAAGCTGGCCAACGAACTCGGTCGAGACATTGGTATGTACTATGTACAGATCAAGTTACATCCAAATCGGTTCATAAATACGCCTGTTATCGCGTGCAAAAATCAGGTCGTTTTAAAATGTCAGCCACAATAGAAATTCAAAATGCTATAACTCAGCCACTTTTTTAGATATAGACGAAACAAAACCTGTTCCGGAATCTCTGTATTAAGGTCAAACACATACGAAGAAAATCTTTTTCATTTTCCAATTTTTTGGTATCTCATTATAAATTTTAAATTTTTTGAATTTTTTTAAATGGCCGCCATTTTGAAACAAGATGGCGGATGAAGCTGGCCAACGAACTCGGTCGAGACATTGGTGTGTACTATGTACACACCTAATTACATCAAAATCGGTTCATAAATACATCTGTTATCACGTGACAAAAATCAGGACACTTCAAAATGTCAGCCATGCTAGAAATTCAAAATGCTATAACTCAGCCATTTTTTAAGATATAGACGAAACAAAAACTGCTACCGAATCTTTTTATCAAGGTCAAATACATAAGAAAAAAATATTTTTTCAATTTTCAATTTTTTGGTACCACATTTCAAATTTAATTTTTTCTTAAAAATGTAAATGGCCGCCATTTTTAAACAAGATGGCGGATGATGCTGGCCAACGAACTCGGCCGAGACATTGGTATGTGCTATGTATAAACGAAGTTACATCCAAATCGGTTCATAAATACGCCTTTTATCGCGTGACAAAATTCAGGACGTTTCAAAATGTCAGCCACGCTAGAAATTCAAAATGCTATAACTCAGCCATTTTTTAAGATATAGACAAAACAAAAATTGCTCCGGAGTCTTTGTATAAAGGTCAAATACATAAGAAAAAAATATTTTTCCATTTTCAATTTTTTAGTACCACATTTCAAATTTTAAATTTTAAAAAAAATTTTAAATGGCCGCCATTTTGAAACAAAACGGCGGATGAAGCTGGCCAACGAACTCGGTCGAGACATTGGTGTGTACTATGTACACACCGAATTACATCCAAATCGGTTCATAAATACGAGAGTTACAGTGTGACATAGGTCAGATATATATATATATATCAATTTTGAACGGAGGGTGGTTTCGGGGTCTGGGGGTCATGATCGATGAAAATATACCAAAATTTTTTGAAATCGCTTTCCTCCGAACGGCTGCAATAGGTAGCTTTTTGTAATGAAAGCTACCTAACAGTGTTTTGGATTTTGTTAACAGTTGACACTGAGCATTTTAACGACTAACAACAGTCCTTTGACTTGGAGGATTTTATTTTATCATAAAAGGCCTCACCTTTTCAATATTCGAAAAATTCTTTTTTATTCCTGGTTACATATTTAGGAACAATTTTAGGTAGCTTTCTTTACAAAAAGCTACCTATTGCAGCCGTTCGGAGGAAAGCGATTTCAAAAAATTTTGGTATATTTTCATCGATCATGACCCCCAGACCCCGAAACCACCCTCCGTTCAAAATTGATATATATATATATATATATATCTGACCTATGTCACACTGTAACTCTCGTATTTATGAACCGATTTGGATGTAATTCGGTGTGTACATAGTACATACCAATGTCTCGACCGAGTTCGTTGGCCAGCTTCATCCGTCATTTTGTTTCAAAATGGCGGCCATTTAAAAATTTAAAAAATTTTTTTAATTTAAAATGTGGTACCAAAAAATTGAAAATGGAAAAATATTTTTTTCTTATGTATTTGTCCTTTATACAAAGACTCCGTAGCAGTTTTTGTTTCGTCTATATCTTAAAAAATGGCTGAGTTATAGCATTTTGAATTTCTAGGGAAGCTGACGTTTTGAAACGTCCTGAATTTTGTCACGCGATAAAAGGCGTATTTATGAACCGATTTGGATGTAACTTCGTTTATACATAGTACAGACCAATGTCTCGACCGAGTTCGTTGGCCAGCTTCATCCGCCATTTTGTTTAAAAATGACGGCCATTTAAAATTTTAAGAAAAATTTAAATTTGAAATGTGGTACCAAAAAAATGAAAATTGAAAAAATATTTTTTCTTATGTGTTTGACCTCGATAAAAAGATTCGGGAGCAGTTTTTGTTTCGTCTATATCTTAAAAAATGGCTGAGTTATAGCATTTTGAATTTTTAGCGTGGCTGACATTTTGAAACGCCCTGATTTTTGTCACGCGATAACAGGCGTATTTATGAACCGATTTGAATGTAACTTGGTCTGTACATAGTACATACCAATGTTTCGACCGAGTTTGTTGGCCAGCTTCATTCGCCATCTTGTTTCAAAAGGGTGCCATTTAAAAAAAAAATATGTAATTTAAAATTTAAAATGAGGTATTAAAAAATTGGAAAATGAAAAAGATTTTTTTTTATGTGTTTGGCCTTGATACAAAGATTCTGGTGCAGTTTCTGTTTCTGAAAATTTGTTCTTTTGTTTATATCTTAAAAAGTGGTTGAATTATAGCACTTTGAATTTCTATCATGGCTAACACTTTGAAACGATCTTGTATTTGTCTCGCGATACCACACGTATTCGCCTATTTCGATGGAAGAAGGCATGTGGATAGTATACATCAATATCTCGACCAAGTTCGCTGGCCAGCTTCATCAGCCATCTTGTTTCAAAATAGCGGCCATTAAATTAAAAAAATATATATTTAAAGTGAGGTGAAAAAAAATTAGAAATTGAAAAAGGTTTCTTTCTTAAGTATTTGACCTTGATATAAGGATTCAGGAGCATTTTTTGTTTGTCTTTATCTTAAAAAATGGCTCAGATATAGCAGTTTCAATTTCTAACGTGGGTGACATTTTGAAAAATCTGATTTTTTGCCTGCGACAGCACTCGTATGTATCAACCGATTCCGATGTGAGTGAGCATGTGCACAGCAATTACTAAGGTCTCGACCAAGTTCACTGGTTAGCCTCATCCACCATGTTGTCTTAAAATGGCAGGCACTTTAAGAAATCGCCGAATTTGGCAGCGAAATATATAAGTTACTTTAAATAAAAGCAGCTTGGATAAAGCTGACTAATTTTGCGAAATTCTCATTCATAATGATTTAGTATTGATAAAAATTAGTATTGAATCTCCTACATTCGGTTTCCACTTAATTGAGCTTCGTGTGTTTGAATAATATAAGTTGGCTTTTTTAAAATAAGGAATATGAAAGCTACCTCTTCCTCCCGGCACTGGCCGGAAGGACTTTTTCCACTTGAAGACAGATATCCACATTTTTTTCCTGTTTTAGTAGCAATATTACCTACTGTGGCTTTAGATTAAAAAAATACAAGACTTTCATAGCGTTTTTTTTTTTTTTTTTTTTTTTTTTTTTTTTTTTTAATAAATGAATACGAATAATTTTCTTCAGAAAGTGCAGAAATACAGCCTTCCATCCATCGGCTTTTTAAAAGCGCCCTTTTGCAGGTAAACAAAACTTTCAGTTGCCAGACGAGAATTTATACTTTCAGAAACGTGTTACCTGTGAAAAATAATTTCTCTATGCAGACGATTTTTTTTTTTTTTTTAAACACCAAACAAACTCGTCTAAAAAATGTGCGAACAGCCTCTGTAAATTGGCTTTCACTTAATGTTTAAATAACAATATGAGATATTTCGGAATTTGAATTAAATTACAATAAAGAAAATATATCACCATCATACACACTGTAGAGACTTGAAAGAAAGATCAATAATCAATATTTAAATATTTTAAAATTTGACAAGTGTGATACACATAACCCTTCACAATATTTCTTCACAAAAATTTTTATTGCATTTATAAAACTTCAGGAATGTTTTTTTTTTTCCTGTATTATTAACTATTACCCATTGTGTTTAACCTCACTCGAAAAGTTCAAATTTTAAAATTAAAAATCCGAGGGAGATCCTAGAATTTCATTACGAAATAATCAAAATTATAGTTAGAGAAATTTCGCAAATCTTATTTAAATGTTTGAGAAAATCAAATTAATATATTAGAAACGAAAATTGTCTTTTTCTAAATTTTCCCCAGGCTTCGATATTTATAAATTAGCTGAAACGACAAAATACTTAATGAATCCCCAACATCCTAATTCTTTAGTGTGATGGGAAACTAATTATTGTATGCTGTGCCACACAGACATGGCGTAATTGAATTCACGTGCAATACGAGTACCTATTTCTAAATTATGATTTTTTTTTTTTCAATATGAATTTTTAAATAGATTTCCCCCTTTCCCTTACATGATTTTCAGGCCTAATGAAATTAAGCGGGCGGGTTTTATAATCGATATTTTTGCTGACTTGCGTTAGCTGAAAGGATAGGGTGAAATTTGAGTTTACCGATGTTTTACTCCTAGGTCAGTTATACCTGAGGCATTTTGGGGGATTATGACATTTACAATCTCTCTTTGTCCCTCTCACACGCAAAAGTAATGAAAATATAACTTTTATGCAAAAATTAATTCGACGTACTACTATTTTTACAAAGCTTTTTTCTTTTTTAGAGTTCCATACTTAAAAAGCAAAAACGGAACTATTATACCAACCACACTTGTGTCTGTCTGTCCGTCTGTCACAGCCATTTGTCTCGTAAACTATGGAACGTGAAAAGTTCAAATTGTCTGAAGTAATAAATACTATTGAACCGCATGTTTACAGGTTATTATCCAATCACAAATGTATTTAGGAAAAATGTTGAGGGACTAATTAAGATACCTGAAAAAAAAAATATTTTCTTTGTATATCGTGTGGGATATCGTGTAAAAGCTTTCGTAAAGGCGAACTTAAAAATAATTTTTTTTTTTTAAATTTTAGGTATTACACTTTCAGAGGTATCGTCAAAAATGCACTGAAAAAAATATGTTCCCCTTACTCCATTTCCGAATCTACTGAAACTAAAATTATGAACAAAATTAGGGGTAGTGGAAGTTAATTTAAACTTTGCAGGAAAGCTATAGCAATTACCCTAGGTCAGATAGTTTTTGAGAAAATCGCATTTTTCTGTTACACACATATTTCGATTTGCGGGCGTTCAGCAAAAAAGTTGAGGAGCGCTGGAGGTACCTATTGCCGCAGAAGTTTAAAAGGATTGCATTGTTGATAATAATTTTCGAAAAAATTGTCGGTAATTAGCCGAGATATTAACCCTTAAAGCACAGACGGTTTGGACATACACAAAGACACGGGCGACGTATTTTATGCGCCATCGGCTTTTAAAGCCTAGATAACAACTTTTAATGATATATTTGTGCAATTCCATGCCCAATTTCTAATTCATATATTTATTGTAAGGAATCCTTTGTGTGCGGGTAATACTCTCACTTGACCGGTTTTTTATTACTGCTACTACACTGGTGTCCAAAATTAAGGACCAGTCACAAAATGCTAATTTTTAAGTAAGCGAATACTCAAAAGGAAATAATATAATTCAAATAATTATTATCCCTACAGCACAGCTAGTCCATATAGCATCGCATTCGTGTTAAACATCGTCACAAATGTAACAGTCACTACGGTGAAGCAAAAAAACAGGAAATTCCATACATCTCATTATGAGTCTCAAACGATCATTATATGTGACTTCACCGAAACGTCAATGTGACTGCCTCTTTGTGACGAGTCGCCAGGTGACTTTACAATGTAGTTACATTGTGACTCTCATGTGACTGTCATTTTTAGACTCAATTTCAAAGTCATCATGAACGTTGTGTTATGATAAGTCACCAAATAATATCACATTATAGTCATATGGTGACTTTTTACAATAGAGCACAATGGTTACTTCACAGTAGTCTCCCTGTCACCTGAAAGTCATCATGTGACGTTAATGTGACATTATTTGGTAACTTATCACAATGTAGCGTTCACGATGACTTTGAAATTGAGTTTGCAGATGACAGTCACATGAGAGTCACAATGTAACTACATTGTAAAGTCACATGGTAACTCGTCACAAAGCAGCAGTCACAGCGACGTCTCAGTGAAGTCACATATAGTGATCGTTTGAGACTCATAATGAGATGTATGGAATTTCCTGTTTTTTTGCTTCACCGTAGTGACTGTGACATTTGTGACCATGTGTGACATGAATGAGATGTTATATGGACTAGTTGTGCTGTAGAGATAGTGATTATTCGAATTATATTATTTCCTTTTGAGTATTCGTGTACTTGAAAATTAGCATTTCGTGATCAGTACTTAATTTTGAACACCAGTGTAATTGAAACAGAAATATTGCAAGAGTCAATATCCGTCTTTATCTTTACCTTCAAATCATAATCCGGACATTGAAAAAGAAGAAAAAAAATCCTACTCAAAACCAAACACCAAAATCTACTCGGTCCTTTTTCCTTTTCTTTTTTATACTATTTTATTTAACTCAATTTTGATTTTCTACGTAAAGATGTAATTATGTAATCTATTTTTTACTTGCTTCTTGATATCCTAGCATTATAAAAAATGTGCACAGGTATATTTCCCATGACAATATAACAATTATAAATTATTAAATTAATTTTAAGGCATTTTTCCGTTAGACGAGCGCAGGTGATAAGTCACCAAATAGTCTTTATGCTTACACCTGTGTATATATATGTTACATTATTAGATCTAATTCCGCGATTTCCTTATCTTATTCTAAATTACTACTTTATATTCACTAAATCTTTATTATTAAATAATCTCTATCGTTAACTCTGTTAAATTCCCTTTAATTTAATGTCTCACTTGTCTTAATCGCTTAAGTAATACGCTTTTAGTATTCTTAAATTAAATGTTCCATGCCCGCGCTTTTTCTTTCGAGAATATTCCTTTAGCTTCCATTTGTACTTTCCCGCGCATTTCTGAGGCTATCCTTTTCCCCTCGAAATTCATCCGCGTGCTCTGTCCCCACTCTTTATATGACGTGACATTCTTAATTATTCATTGGTTGAGAGCGCGATCTACGTCATATTTGTATTCTTACACGTGAGGAACAAAAAGTTGATACGCGCTGTGTTTCAGCAGATTTTGAAAGATTTGAGTCAATTTTCCAGTTTACATCCATCCCCTGGTCACCGTCCTTTTATTCGATTATCTGGAACTTTGTTTAAACCTAATTACTACTACAGAGAGATGGCTAATTATCTTGGTGGAAACTGCACCTTTTGCAAGATGTTCTAATAAAGTGCTTAGCTGATATTATGAGTTGTTTCAATTTCTTCTGGGGAAACTTCACGGAACGATGTATTCCATTGTTTTCACTCGACAACTGCATTTCAACAATTTGTTCTAATATAACAGATTCGAATTATCTGTTCTGACCACTTCTTTTACGCCATTATCGCTGGATGTGATCCACAACTACTATCGTGAGAGCCAGTACTGCATTTTCAACGATCAAGCCAATCCAATGTTGCTAGAGAATGCAACATATATATATAATATATAACCATTATAAAATATTACAAATTATCACCTATTTTAAATATGTAAATTATAAATTAAGTTTTAAGACAAGATTAAAACATTATAAATTTTAAATTTGGAACAAATAACTATTAAATGATGTAATTATAAATGAAGCTTTAAGACAAGATCCAAACATTTATAAAGAAAGTTTTAAATAAGATTCAAACATTACAAATTTTAAATTTGGGGAAAAGGTTAATATGAACAGGAAGTTGAATGAATAAAAAAAAATTGGAAAATAGAAATATTTGACATATATAGCCAAACTTTTTGTAATTAAAACATTTTAACAAATGAAAAATGACCAGAAAAAATCGAAATCATTGACAGTACCATTAAACACATTATCCAAAATGCAGTATATCAAAGTGGAAAATATATAAATTCAATAAGAAAAATTACAAAAGGAATGCAAGAAAAAAGAGAACGAGGCATGGATAAAAATAAAATTTATGATGTGAAACTCGTCTTCACGGGCAATATTTCGACATCATACGTAAAGTACAGTTGATTTCTGATAGAGAAATAGGAAGCAATGCTTTAAAGCCAATATTTTTTTATAATGAGGAAACATTAATTAAATTGTGATTTTACGTTGAGAAAATAATTTAAAAATTCTGAATAGATATTTTAAATAATGATTTTTATTTCCTTTTCTATTGTCATATCTTAAAAAAGAATTTTAATATTATTATATATTTTAAAATTAAATATTTTTAATTATATAAAAATAAAAAATTATATATTTTTAAATAAGTTCACGATTTTGCGCTTTTCATGAAACGTAAATCAAATTAGTGGAAAAATTAAAAATATTTTAAAACAATAGGGTTCTGCAAAATAGCGCTAAAAAGATAAGATTTTATATTTAAAACAAATATTAAAAGGGAATCACACGTTGTTAATGATATAACATCCACCTATTATACAATTATTAATAAAACTTTAAAGTAACAAAAATGCAGTAAAAAATAACGTTTGATTAGATTTAAATTCATTAGCAATGAATTCTGAGAACATTTCAAATTTGAGTTACACATGAAAAAAAAAAAAAAAAAGAACATATCGTACATCACGGGAATTATTAAAATACTAAATGGGTATCTGAAAAGAAATAAATAGCATTAACTGATTAAGATTTTGGTTAATTACTTGCCCTTATGGACATTTTTAAATAATCATATATTTATAGGGCATGCAATGAAAGCAAACAGAAGGGATAAGATTGCAATAAAATATTTTAGTTTTTTCCTGTCAGTAGTCTAATTTAATTCATGCGTAACTTTAACTGAATTTTTCCTTAAAAGTTCAATTAGTGTTACAAACTATGAATTAAATAAATATTGCCAATAAAGTATTTTATTCCAATCTTTACCACGCTTGTGTTTATTTTAATTGCATGCTTTAAAAGATGTAATTCTTTTAAAATGCCCATAAAAGCAAAATAAAAAAAGAATTGACTGCATAAAAAAATGAAGATTCACTCCTATGAAAGAGTGACTATTCACTCCTACCAGGAGGGAAAAAACGCGCTCCTTTATCAAGAGTGAATAGTCACTTCCCAGGAGTGACTATTCACTTTTTCAGAGAGTCAAAAAATTCACTTTCGCTCAGAGTGAATAGTTACTCTAAAGAGGTTGGGCATATTTTGACTCTACAATAGAGTGACTATTCACTACTTTTTATTTAGAGTGTAACAGGAAACATAACCGGTTTGTAACTTAGTAGACCCAGAAATGATTTAAAATTTTTTGTTTGTGTCCAAGTAGCCCGCAAGTTACGGTATATTCTTTTTCTTTCAGACGATGAGTAAAAAAGACCTCCATTTATAAATTTTTTCATCTTTAGTAATTTTACTAAACCTTCAAGCCAACATTTATTCGTCGCTGTGTGTTACTTAAAGAGATTTCCAATTTTTTTTTTTTTTTGAAAAAATAACTTGTTTTTCTTTATTTTTTGCTCTTCAATTTTGTTTTTTCATTTTTCAAAATTTAAAGTAATTCATTTCAGAAATATACGCGTCCTATGTGTCCGATCGATACCGCGTTATATAACGCGTCATGTTATAAAACTTCATGTGATATGTCTTTATTATTAGAAACTAGCAAAACCCGCGGCTTTTCTAGCGTAACAGTTGAAATACGCCAAGTGGTATTTGTGTGCCTGATTTTATTAGAATAAATTATACTGCTGGGTTAATTCAAAAATTATTAATTAAGCCACAGTTTGACTAAACTTCATTATTGCACTACAATAGGAGAAAATTAGACTTAAATGAATAAGAAGAATTATAACTCATTCTAAATAAACGATAATTTAGAATTGCATGTTGAAGATTTTACGCTCACTTCAGTTTTTATTTGAAGTTCTGAATTCTTTAAAAGCCGTTCTAGCCATTTACATCTTAAAATCAACCATCATGCCATATTCCAAGCGTTTAGTCTAACAGTCTACACCCCTGGTAGCAATGTCATCGACATAAAATATAGTCTATGTTGGAGCAGGGACTGTCGCCATCAATTTGTCAACATTACTTTTGAAATCGGTTTGGTACTTCCTGAGATTCCATAGAAACCGTAATTTAGAAAGTTTTTTTAATGCTTTTCGCTTCTTTTACTCTTTTAAATTTTCAATCTTTTAAAAACTGTTATAATCGAGCATTAACATCTTATAGGTATCTATCATGACAAATTTTAAGATTCAATCTTTAACAATTCAATGGAACAAGGTAGAATAGAATAGGTAATTTAGAACATTTTTAGAACACTTTTCGATTATTTCAGACTTTGAAATTTCGAATTTTTTTCAACTGTTGTTAGAGAACATTAACATCTTAAAAGTAACTAACATGCCAAATTTCAAGTTTCTAGCGCCTTCAGTATCACAAAAATCGCATGTTTAGAAGGTTTTTCGCTCCTGCAGCTCCCTGTGAGTAGCACCTACCTAAAATATAGCCTACGCTGGACTGTCACCATCAATTTCCAATCATTATGTTTGAAATCGGTTTGGTATTTCCTGTGATTCCATAGAAATCGTAATTTAGAACATGTTTAGAACGCTTTTCGCAGATTTCACCCTTTTAAATATGGAATTTTTTAGAGACTGCTCTAACAGAGCATTTGCATCTTATAAGTATCTACCATGCCAAAACTCAAGTTTCAATCTTTAACAGTTCCATAGAAATCGTAATTTAGTACATTTTTAGAACGCTTTTTCGCGCATTTTGACACCTTTTAAATTTTGATTTTTTTATAAACTGTTCTTAAAGAGCATTTACATCTTATAAATAACTACCATGTGAAATTTCAATTTTCTAGGATCTTCAGTTTTACAAAAATCGAATTTTTAGAACATTTTTGGTCCTGCAGCCCCCTGGAGGTAGTGGCAACAATATAAAATATAGCCTATGTTGTAACAGTGACTGTCACCATCAATTTGACACCATTACTTTTGAAATCACTTCGATAGTTCCAGAGATTACCCATAAAAATACAAAAACAAACAAAAACACGTTACTTCTTTATAATATTAGTATAGATTTTTTTAAATATATCTTTACACCTAAGAGCTATGACAGATGCTTGTAAAAATATCTATTCATCTTTCCAGTTTCTTAGGAACACGCTTTAGCATGTTTTACATGGTAAAGTATTTTCATCTTCCGTGTTGTATTTTAGCCCTGAGGTAGCATGATTCTATTCGAACAGCGGTATAATCACGTGAAAATTAATAAATGGAATTATTACGCAAAGAAAAAAAAATAAAATTTTATTGCGAATGAATTAGACTCATGGCAACAAATAGGAACATACTAGTGCGCAATTTACTTAATTACAGTTTCTCCGCAATTTTTATTGAGAAGTGCTGCAAGGAATCGGAAAATATGTTTATAATTACACTCATCTGTAAAGCGTACTTATACAAAAATGTATATTGACCTAAATGATTACTTCTCAATGTTTATGTTATGCATAAAACAATGTGTTAATGCAGAAATGGATTTCAGTTATCATTAATTTTGAAGAAAATATTATGCAGCCGTATTTGAGATTTCGTTAATTGTACTAATTTAATTGTTGTTTAATAGTATGATTTTTAATTGGCAGGGGAAGTATTTCGGCGTTTTCTTCTTTCTTATAAATTTCCCCAATACAAAATAACCAATTAAGGATAGTCACGTGATAAAACATGGATGGAAAAATGCATTCAAATCATTTCCAACATATTATACATTGAAATAAGTGTTCTTACAGTCAATTACTTCACTCAAGTAATTGTTCCTTTAAAAATTATACGACTGGTAAAGAATGCAATCCCGAAATACGAACTGATTTGTAAACCAGAAAATCCTGCAATTACTCTCTGTTAAATCTCGGATTTTCGGAATTTCAAATAGATGATGTTACACTTTAAAAAAAATGCATACAGTGAAACCTCTCTGTAAGGGCCACCTGCCGTTCCATTGAAAATTGGCCCTTATGAGGGGTGGCCCTTGAATAGGGGTGACCAAATTTTTCCTTTATCTTTATTTTTACCTCGCGATTTTTAAAATCTGCCAATTCTGTGGGTAAGTTCTCCTTATTTTTAACAATATTGTTTATGTGATTCTTGCTGCAATTACACTGTGAAGCCAATTTTCTTGCAGATGTTCCTTGATCCTGACAATTAAGAACTTTGATTTTGTCATTCAAATACAAATGTACTCTTTGGTTTGATTTAGGGGCCATAATTTTAAATTTTACATAAGCCTGAGCATAAAATTTCTAGTGTAAAAATTAGGCTTCAATATGCATTCACAGTTTTAGTAAATGTGGAATCAGTTTTTCTAAATAACCTGTTACCTTTCGTGTACCCACAACAAAGGGTCAAGTTTCTCCTCCAACCCAACCCCTACAGGTTGAAAGTTCAAACAAAGTGTGAGGAACGACTCTTTGTCTCACATGTGGGAAAGTTTGTGGTCCTTTATTGTGTTACTAAGTCCTTTCCATCTCCCCCTGCCTTCTTTGTTGCAAGTGAAGTTGTTTGCTGAAGTCTTATCTTTTGGGACATCTGTTTAGGACTTAAGGCACATGTGAAAAAAAATGGCCTTTATGAGTATTATCTGTGGCCACTAACAGGAGTAAATTTAACATTATGTCTATGGGAAAAATTTTCGTTCCTAAAAATATTGTCCCTTAATAGAGATGGCCCTTGAATAAGGGTGGCTTTTTAAAGTAGTTTCACTGTATTTAAGAATAAGGAAAATGGACTTCTTAGTATTTTCTCGGATTATAATGAATTCGAGTATTTAAATTTTAATTTTCAGACATTTATTTATTTATTTTTCTAGTGTATGCTTCGTTTTTATAAAGCTTACAAATTCGCTTTTACGAGAATATCCTTGATAAATCACGGCTCCACATGAAGCGCAAGTAAAACAAGACACATACAACCACATATAGTTTAATATATACGCAATTTGGTATACGTTTCTTTCTTTTTTATTAAACAAATATTTTAAAAATACATTGCTAGTTTTATTTAAAGTAATAAAATCTCACTTACAGCTCGCCTTCTTCGCTTTGATTTTAACACTTAAAATATAAAATTAAATATATATTTTAGAAGCATTTTGTCAAATGAGAAAGAAAGAATCATTCTTCAAGAAGAGAATGCAGAAAACAGAAGGTAAACATTTTGATTATCCGAGGAGAAATTTGAAAAATACGAATACATTTCAAGCTCATAGATTTAGCATTAGAAAGGGAAATTTGCATCCTGATTGATAACAAGACTTAAAAAGTTTTTACTACTACAAAATTTGTTTAGTTCTTTATAATAGGGATAATAATAATAAGGAAAGAAGTTTGTATGTGCGTGTGTGCCGTGTTCTGAAGCTACACGTAGACCGACAAAATTTTGTAGGAAGGTACCCTTTATATCTAAAGCAATGCATCTCGAAACCCGATTTTGGATTTTTTTAACTTAAATTTTTATGTGTTTTTATACGATTTTTAACGTTTTTTTTTAACGTTTCAAAGCGATTGTATTCCATATTAGTAAAAAAAACGGGGTTTCAATATTTTAGCCCAATATAGTAAAAGTCTATCTTCTTTTCAATAAAATGTATTTGAAATTATTACAGGGATGTTTGAATTCTTTTCGAATTTTTTAATGCTATTTTAAGAGTTTTTTCCCGTTTCGTGGCGATTTTTAAATATTAATAAAAAAAAAAATTCGATTTCAAACTTTTATCCTAATGTAGTAAATTTTGTCCTGGTCGATTTTTGAATTTTTAGCGATTTTTATTGGGGACGATTTTTTGTCATTTCTAAAAGATTTCTGGTCACAATGATTTAGTTTAGAAGTGTAAAAAATAACAACGTTAAAAGCACCAAAAATTTTAAATTTTAAGCATACCGGTTTCGGTAGCATATAATATACCTTCCTCGGTGCTCACATAGATAGGAGAGGTATTACCCTTCTTTCCTAAATCAAGCTTTCCCATTGCTAAAATGTTTAGACAATATGACTTCAAAATAATTTTTCCCCTATCAAAAAACTCCAAAGACCCTATTGAATTATCCAATTCATGGCGTATCTACCGTATTAATTGCCAATGCGGCCTTTCCTATATTAGACAAACCAAACGCTGCTTAAAATTTCGTATCAAAGAACATCAACAATATATTGAAAAACAAGAAATCAATAAATCCTCTATTGCAAAGCATTGCTGGGAGATGAATCATACCTTTGATTCCAATTCGGTTAAAATAACGCTCTTAACTTCCTTGAAGCATTTCATATTTATAAAAATTTGAAAAATATTGTTAATTGTGAATTCGCTATTCCCCCATTATTAGATTGTTGGAAATATTACATAAAAACTTCTTTCTCTTAATTTTTTTAAAGCAATTTCTCACTACTTCAGTTCCATTTCCCATCTATTTTCCTATAGACTGTTTCCTGCAATCCTCTGTTTTCCTTTCGTTCAATACACCTTTAACCCTTTCCGGCGCGAAGTAATTCTGTTTATAAACTGATGAAATAATGGACTGACACCAGAATTTGTAAACGAATTTATTAGAAAATACGAACTTGCTTATTTTCACGTACTTTTCAAGTAGCTCCTTTTTCAAACTGTTCAGGCTTTTAAAAATTTTATTTTATTTAAATTCTTTATCCTCCCCCCCCCCCTACTTTTGTTACCATCCAGGTCTTAGATTACTCTCCTGTTTTTCACCAGCTGTCACTAACCGGGGATGCGTGGAGATGCGCCACAGGCGCCTCGGCAAAACCGTGTTCGAAGTCGAAGTCACGTACATTATAAAACGAAAATTTTAATAAAATAATCTTGGTGCCGTTTTTCAGTTTTGGAATTAAAATTAGGTGTCCTTTTTTAAGGACACCCCCCTTGAAAGGGTTAACTGAAATCCCCATCTCTCCTATATATGTGAGCAAATTTCCGCCATCTTCAGCACTGAGGAAGGTATGCTATATGCTACCGAAACCGGTATGCTTAAAATTTAAAATCTTTGGTGCATTTAACGTTGTTATTTTTTATTCCTCTATTATATTGCACCAAGCTCCTTCTTGATAATTAATGATTTAGTTTATTATGGTACATTTTGTCCTCTGCAATTTTTGCATTATTAGCGTTTTTTCGGGTTTCGTGACGATTTTTTGACATTTTTGCAGGAATTCCAATTACAACATTATAATTCACTATAGTAAATTTTGTCCTCTTTCCAATAAAATTTATTCGAATTCGTATAGCGATTTATTTTTATTTTTCGTGAACTTTTGTATGCGACTTTTACAGTTTTTTTTTTCGCGTTTAACGGCGATTTCACCCTTTTAGAAAAAGGAATTCCTTTTCAAAAAATTAACCTAATATTGTAAATTTTGTCCTCCTCGATTTTTGATTTTTTAGCAATTTTTCACGCTTTACGGTGATTTTTTTTACATTCATAAAAGAATTCCAGTCTATAGCAAACTTTATCCTTTGCGATTTTTGTATTTTTACAGTTTTAGCATTTTGTGTCGATTTTTTGCCATTTGCGCACGAATTCCGGTTAAAATATTTTAGTTCATTATAATATTTATTATCCTCTCTTAAATAAAATTTATTCGGTATTCGTACAGCGATTTTTCGTGTTTTTTCGCGTTTTGCGGCTATCTTACCAAATTAGAATAGGAATTCGAATTTCAAACATTTTATCTAATGTAGTACATTTTGTCGACTGCGGTTTTCAATGTGTCTTTTACACTTTTTTGCGTTTCACATAGATTTTTGACATTCGTGAAAGAATTTCGGTTATAATGTTTTAGAGAGACAAAAGAGGACAAAATTTACAATATTGTGCTAAAAGATAAAAACCGTGTTATTTTTATTAATGTGGGAAAATCGCATCAAAACCATAATAATAATAATAATAATAATAATAAAGAGCTAAAAATGACATAAATTTTTTTTGAAAATTAATTCGGAATTTTTCAATGCGATTTTTCGCGTATTTTCGCGTTTTGCGGTAATTTTTTCACATTAGTAGAAGGAAATCGGTTACAAACATTTAGCCTAATATAATACATTTTGTCTTTTGCAATTTTCAATGCGATTCTTAGCCTTTTTTCATGTGTTGCATCGATTTTTGACATTCGTGAAGAAATTTCGGTTATAATGTTTTATAGAGATAAAATTAAGACTATTCAGCTAAAAGATTAAAACTGTAACCTTTTTACTACACTGTAAAAAAAAAAGACAGAAAAAACTGTAAATTTTGGCGCCAGTGAAAAACCGTTTAATTTATAGAAGATAATTTTTCATTAAAACATTTTTTTTTTTTTTTTTTTTTTTTTTTTTTGTAAAAAACATAGATTTTTTTCTGTAAAAATTACAAAATCCACATTTGTTTACAGAAAAAAACCGTTTTTCTTTAAAACAGTTTTTTTCTGTAAAAAATACAAATTTTTTGTGTAAAAATTACAGATTTTTTTTATAGTGTAAGAAAATTTCTGCTTAACTAAAAAAAAAAAAACCTCTAAAAGTCACATAAGAAATTGCTAAATTTATTTGGAATTCATACAGCGACATTTTCGCGAAAAGTAATTAAGTTTTAATCTTTTAGCTCCCCCCCCCCCCCCCCACTCTCAATATAGTAAATTTTGTCCTCTGACAAGGAGAGGGTCAACCTTGTTAATCACAGATTTTGATTATTTTAATGTATGTTGTAGGGTAGAGACCCCTTAGTGTCAGGTTCAACGGATTTTATCCAATGCTCCTTAGTTCTTGAAAAACCGGGGGGGGGGGGGGGGTCTAATATTAGTACACAATTTAAATACATACTTTGCAACAAAAATGATAGGTTAGTCGTAGCTCAGCTGGCATGGCGTTTGCCGGTTGATCCGAGGGCCCGGGTTTGCTACCTGGAATGCGCTACATTTGTTTTTCTCATTTTTTATTTTATAATGTATATGTAATATATATGTAATTATAATTTAATAATTTCAATTAAAAATTTTAACATCATACATTAATTATAATGTTAACAAACTTAAATTTGTCATTTCTTATTTGTAAACTATTATTTCTGATCCATTAAAGAGGTTTAAAAAGAAATTGGATCTATTATTGAATGATAAAAATTCCAAAATCGTGACAAATTCTGTTGTGGTGCCATCTAGTTATGATAAAATAAAAGCAGAAAGAAGATAAAGGGAAAAGCAAAATAATTGAAAGCGCAAGCATACTTATTACAAATTTAAAAATCTTTAATATGCAAAAAATCGGTTGTAATTTAATTCTGATGCTAATTTTTAATATAATTATGCTTGTTACTTTAAAAACAGAATAATAGTATTATCGCATTGACTTCCTTTGTTAAAGCAATGCGTAAATGATGTTTCTTTAAAATCACGAATTGACGCAATTGCTCAATATCATTGCATCGATAAAGAATATATGAAATACATTTTAAAAGTGCTTTAAAAAAAATAACAGTTTTATAATGTTTTATTACAACTATTTAGTTAAAAGTAAAAAAATTAAATAGGTTAAAATTATAATTGATATACAATATTAAAAATTTTAATTGACAATGAGATTATTAAGTTATACTTACAAGTAAATTTATAAAACAAAAAATGAGAAAAACAAAGCTAGCGCATTCAGGCATCGAACCCGGACTCGCGAATCAGCCGGTAAACACCATACCAACTGAGCTACGACTAACCTACCATTGCGGTTGCAAAGTAAGTATTTAAGTTGTGTACTAATATTAGACCACCCCGGTTTCTCAAGAACTAAGGAGCGTTGGATAAAATCCGTTGAACCTGACACTAAGGGGCCTCTACCCTACAGCATATATTAAAATAATCAAAATCTGTGATTAACAAGGTTGGCCCTCTCCTTGTGAGACTTTTGAAATAAATTTTCGCAACCTCTCGCATGTTTTCGCGATTCGCTGCGATTTTCCCACATAAATAAACAGAATCCGATTTCAATCTTCTAACCCAATATAGTAAATTTTGTCCTCTTTTCAATAAAATTTATTCACAATTCGTGCAGCGATTTTCATAGTTCTTTTGCGTTTCGCGCTATTTTTTTATGGCTATTTATAGGCTCGGGCAACGCCGCACAGTGGAGTATTTGAGCCAAAAACCTGGCCAAAAATGCAAAAATTTAAATTTCATCAACAATTGTAAAAATGATATTTTTTAATAGCTAACTAATTGGTGCCTATGTCTATTTTAGGAACCTGCATTATATCCGGTGGCTCCTGGCATCAGCTGGAGGGAAAGTTTCTTTCTGAGAAGACGTGGTTTTTTGTTGTTTTTTGGCATTGTTGTTATGTTTAAATATAATTTTTTTGTGGCTCAATGATTCGTTGAATTGAAACTAAACAGGGATTACGTGTTTAACATTAAACTATGTGTTAATTTAAATAGTTTCGTTTTTAATGTAATAAAAAAAAAACATTAAATGTGTAAAAGGGTTATTTTTAAAGAGTTTTCGCTCTAATTTATACATAACGAAAGCTTTTTAATTATGTGCCGCGCTTTGCCCAGCCAAGTTTGAATTATAACCGTATTAGTTATAGTCTTGAGTGTCAATTTCTGCAAAAAAATCTTCCGCATATTGTTGCCATTTTTTATTTAAAAAAAAATTCGGAATAATTATGTAAATGCTCTGTTTTGCGGCCACCGAATTGAAGAAATAAGAGCTATATATTTACTGCGTATTGCAGGTTTTTAGCTCACAGGATATTACCGAAGAGCTTCTGCACCTACATATTCTGTTTGTATTATGTACGTACGTACAGTCGTGGAAAAAAAAAAGTAAACACCCCCTACTAATAGTCCAGGCATTAGGTGCTCAAAAAAGACAAATAGGGGAAAGTTTTGGTGTAGTTTTGATATTTGGAGCCTTTATGTTTTGTGGGTCGCTGAACACGAATCTGAAGTTTGCCAACAAAATTTATCCCGGGAAATACGTTTTTTTGGCAAAAAGCGGGAAAAAAACAGGATTATCTTTGTTTTTTTCCAAATAACTTCAAAATTATACATTTTACGTAAAAGTCTACAATGCATAAATTAAAGGTGGTAAAATTTCCTACATTTTATGTATTAAAAGTTTTTTTCTCTGATCAATAGTTTAGCCGTGACAATGCCACAAAAATGGGAGTGAAAATCAAAAAATTCAGAGAAAACGGGAATTACGCCGCTGTACGTAGATTTAACATGAAAACTGACCATTTTACACAAGCATTGACTATAAATTATACTAAAGATTATATTAATGACTACATTTTACAATGAAGTTGCTGATAATAAATAAGACGACTCATTATGAATCATTATTTAATTATAAATAAACATGCACATTAGTAAGTACATTTATTTAAAAAACAAAAAAATGTTATTTCCGCTTTCTTTTGCTTGAGGGTCCCTGCTTTTCACCGACATCTACAGCATAGAAAATAGACGTATGGAATTAGTGGGTGTTTTTTATTACTACCAACAGTATAAAATAAATGTTTTTTTTAATAAAAAAAAAAAAATTTGATACCTTCTGGCATGACTTTTTCTTGACATTTTAGTTCAAGTACCATTTTTTTTTTTTTTTTTTTTTTTTTTTAGCATCAAAGACAGCAGAATTTAACCTGGTCACATAAATAAACTTTTTCACATTTATGCAACGGCAACAAGATTTAAAATGTAACGAAAATGTGAATTTGGTTGAAAATATTTTGTTTATAGAGGAAAATTACAATGAAGAGCACATGAAGTTTTGCAAGAGCGAAATGTTTAAATTTATGACCAAATTTGGACAAAAATTGCCAGTTGTATGTAGATGTATCGGGATAAAATCATTTAAAATGTATTACTTGGCTGCAAATTCTGAGTGGTTACAAAATTAATCCAGACAAATTCTCCAAATTCAGATTTCATACAATGCAAATGCAAAACATAGTGTAGGCATTTTCTCATGATATATTAATCATGATATCTTATGATTCCCTATCTTTACATAAGGTTCCTGTTAGGTTTCCTGTAAGGTTTGTGCAGAAATAAATATGAATATACCACAGAATATGCATCACAGCAATTTTCATTAATGCTGTCCAATGTTTGTCCCGTACCTTAAATTTTAGAATTTGTTATAATAATAAAAAAACAGTTTTATCACTTTAGCTTCCATACCCTTAACACAGTATAATTAAAATTATCAAGAAGAACGTAAAATCATGCGTCAATCAGATTATGGAACATTTTTGAACGCATTCGGGCTACTATAATAAAACTTCATAGTTTAATAACTTGAAAAACGATGTCTAAGTAATAATTTGTAAAACATATAACACGTTTGAAAACACAACTTCAACCAAAATCGAAAAAATAGCTGAAAATTTTGTACATCCCTGTATATGAACTATAGATTTATCATATAATTCACAATATGCTAAAATTTAGAACTATTAATGAACGCATAGCACTGCGTCCGCATTTTCCGGCAATAAGCGTGTATATAGATGTCTAGTGCAGCCCTATATATGATTTATAGAATTTATACACGCTAAATAGTATGCAATTTTTAAAATTTAAAAAGTGTTCCACAACTGAAAACGCACTTCCATCAATTATTGTTCATACAAAGAAAAATATAACTAATTTATTTTGCGTGCCCCTGTATATGAAAGATCAATGGCACATCATATTCAATAGTAAGCATCTTATAGAGCACCTCGGAGATATATATCAATTTAAATACTTTTGAAAAGGTGTAACATGAACAAAATACACCACAAATTTTCTCCATAGACCGTAATGTAACATAATTCTTTTTTAGTGTCCCTGTAAATGATCGATAAATACTACCCATACCATATTCCATAAGAAATCATCTTGTAGTGCACTTCATAGATATGTATATAAATTTCAAAGTGTTTGAAATTATGAAACATTATTAAAAACCACCATAAACGATTTTGCCCCATAGGCCGTAATATAATGAAATACTTTTGAATGTCCCTGTAACGAAATTATGACTGCTATACGCAACATTTTACAATACCTAACATTCAATAGTGAATATCAATAACATTTTTTAATTTCATGGCGATGCAACTACATTGACGCCAAAAATAATTTTGGATATCTAGAATCGGTAAATCACCCAACGTGCACTGCCGTAATTCCCGTTTTTTCAGATTTTTCTTTTTTTCACACCCATTTTTGCGGCATTGTCACGGCTAAACCATTGATCAGAGAAAAAAACTTTTAATACGTAAAATGTAGGAAATTTTATCTTCTTTAATTTATGTATTGAGGACTTTTGCGTAAAATGCATTATTTTGAAGTTATTTTGAAAAAACAAATAAAATCCCGTTTTTTTCCCAGTTTTTTGCCAAAAAAAACATGTTTCCCGGGATAAATTTTGTTGGCAAACTTCAGATTCATGTTCAGCGTCCCAAAAAACATAAAGGCACCAAATATCAAAACTACACCAAAACTTTCCCCTATTTTCTACCAAATGACTGGACTATAACTCCTCAACAAATTATCGTAGAAGAAAGTTACTGGTACCGAAAGATTAGAAATAAAGTCTACTTTTAAATGATGCATATAAAATTTGCTTAGGGGGCCATCTACATATTAAAATGAACCCAAACTTCATTTTTTTCCATGGCAATACCCAATTTTAACGAGATATTTCATATCTTCGGGTCAAACTATGCCTAGACACCAAATTTCAAGTCATTTGGATGATAAGTTTTTGAATTTTAAACATTCAAAATTTAATGCTTCTAATGTTAAATTACATTTTCCTATTTTTATTTATATCTCCTGAAATTATGCTCCTAATATGCTAATTTTTTGTGTAGCAATAATACTAACATACCCAAACATAAATATATTGAATTTGCAATTTTTATAAATTTTCTCATATGAATTATGAAATTAATATTTAAAAAAAAATTATGAATTGCAACCTGCAATTTTTTTGATGGATTCAGATTTATTAAGTCCTGCTTTATGGAAATCCAAAATTTCACATCTTTCTTACAAGTAGTTTTCAAATTATGCTTAAAAAACGGCAAAATGATGGTTTAAGGGACCGTCTATGATAGAAATGACTAAATATTTTGAAATTTCTTATGCTATCCGGTAATCTAACAGGTTTAATTGACTGCTTAAGGTGCCTTGAACAAGAAGGTTAGCAATCGAATACCGAACTTCAATTTGGAAACAGCCCTTTAAATACGCTCGTTTTAAAATAATTAATTTGTCGGAAACTTATGGTACGAATTGCATAAAAATTTGTTTTTAGACTAATAGAAGGGTGTAGAGTTCATTTATGCTGTCAGAATTGTGTACTGCTATTGAAAAAAACAAAGTTGTGGTTCGTTTTAATATATGTAGATGGCCCCCTAAACAAATTTTATACACATCATTTAAAAGTAGACTTTATTTCCAATCTTTCGGTATCACTAACTTTCTTCTACTATAATTTGTTGAGGAGTTAGTAGGGGGTGTTTACTTTTTTTTCCCACGACTGTACATATGTACGCATTTAGGTACGTACATACGCACGCAACTCGATATCTTTTGATAGAAATATCCGATCGCCTTCCAATTGTATATACTTATTTATTGAAAAAGGGTTCCCTAATTAGTTCTTCGGGCTCATATGTGTAACATAAGGAGAGAAAGGAGGGAATTAACCCTTTCGAGGGCGGTGTCCTTAAAAAGGGACATTTAATTTTAATTCCAAAACTGACAAACGGCACCAAGAAAATATAATTAAAGTTTTCCTTTTAAAATGTACGTGAAAATAAGCAATTTCATATTTTCTGATAACTCCGTTTATCAACTAAAATGAGCAAGCCATACAGTAGCGAAACCCTACAACTTCTTCTTCCAGCAAGGTCTGATGGTAGTACCGATAAAGCCAAGAAGAGAGTGATGAAGAAGATGAAGAAGAGTTCTGAAGAATAATTTTGAAACTGGTAACGTATTAAATACATTCAAAAACTAGCAATCTATACTATATAGACTCCACTTTACTGAATCTACTATTAAATATAACACTATTAAACATAAATTAAATGCCATAATTATTATTAAATGTAATTTAAATGTAATAAGCATTATTAAATGTAAATAATAAGTTTTATATATAGTAAAATTAAATACATTTAATAAAACATTAATAGTGAATAAGACAAACCTATCAACAATTACTTTCCTCTTAAAAACAGTAAATTGTTAAGGTTACAAGTCGCTCAACTTCCAAACTCCTTTTGGTAATGTTAAGTCAAAGGGCATGTGATTTATTCGTCTTTTTAAAATATCTACTTAGTAAATTAATATTTTAACTTCTTTTTTCTTTGTGCTCTTCTTAAATGATGACTCTTTTTTTTCTTAATTGTCAAAATATTTATAAAATGTATATTTATTATTATGTGAAGTGTTAATGTATATATCATAGTATACTAAAAGTTAGTTCAGTGAAACGCATAGCACAGTTAAAAATGTCCATTCAGCCACTTCCGTGAATAAACGGAAATGTACTTGAGAACTTTGTGCAGCCTTGTATATGATCTATAGAATGTATCCACACCAAGTAATATTTTAAAAAAAAATTGTTCTATTTTAAAATACGTATCACAACTGCAAACGCACTTCCAGCAATTATTGATCATAGGCTTCGATAATTAAATTTATTCTTCAGCCATATTCTTTTGTGTGTCCCTGTAAATGAATGATATATTCTATGCACACCATATTCTACAATAAGTGCCGTAGTACACCTTAGTGATGAATATAAATTTCAGCACGTTTAAAAGTGTGATATCATTAAAATACAGAGCAAATGATTTTTTCCCAGCATAATGTAAGGGAATTCTTTTGGGTGTCTCTGTAAATGAACCGTAAAGGCTATAGACTTCATTTACAATACCAAACATGCCATAGTGATACCCAATAACATCTAAGAATTTCAAGCCAATCGGACTATATTTACATCGAAAAATATTTTTGACCAGGATTTCGGGTCAAATACTCCGCTGTGCGCCGGGCGGATCAGCTAGTTGAAAATAAAATTTAATTACTATTCTATTCAAATCAATAATATATTTTTGATTAACAAAAGGTTTGAATCATTAAATGAGGCATTGTGTTTTCTTCAATGAAAAGTTACTTTTTTCATGCACAACTTTTTACAATTTGCTCATACCGGAAAAAAGTTAACAGTGCATTTTTAGAAATCGGCCAATACACATTCACGAAAAATAAAAAAAGTTTTCAACTTTTCTACGAATCTATCCCACATAATTATCGTTAAATTACATTGAAATGATTTAACCAAGGTCGATACATTTCAGGTATTTGCATTACAGTCTACCTCAATCACTGGAGGTTGGTTTGGCTTGTTCGGTGCACCTACGATCATTCCTTACTTACGAGTGATACACAGACTCAAACATTCGTTTAAAATCGAAGCAGACACATATCAAACATCCATGATTGAGTTTGGAATCGAACTCATCACCCTTTGTCTACTATAGAACCTTACCACTAGACAAGCAGGTAGGCCCAATAATGGCAGGAGTTTAGTTTGTTTGTTTCGAATAGTTTAAGGGAAGAGAAAATGTTCTCAAAATTAAAATAATAGGTGATCAGAAGCATCATATTATAGTAAATGTAGCTATTTAAATAGCATTCCAGGAAAATGTAGGGAAAATAGATATGTAAATAATAGGAAAGAAAACTGCTGATATCTGATATTGCAGACAAATGAAATTTAAACAAAATGTTACAATTACAAGAGAAATTGACAAAACAAACGAAAAAACGGAATTTTTTTATAACCTAAAGCATGAAATAATCTGAGATGTAACGTGTGTTTCAAAAAAAAAAAAAAAAAAAAAAAAAAAAAAAAAAAACTGAAAAGATGATGAGTTGGTGGAATGTACAATTTGTGCATATGAATTTAAGGAAATGATGGATTTTCGTTAGATTTTATAAACTTTCCAAAATCTATTTCTAAATAAAATATGAAATCCTAATTCATCAAAAATTAGAAAAAAATTACATGGTATATAAAAATTAACTAAGCTGAAGATTTACAGCTTGAATTTATAGAAAGAAAATTAAAGAATGCTTGAAAAAAAAATCTTAAAATTTAAAACCTTGATTAGTTAAATCATGTTACGTTATTGTGTGTTATTTCTATTATTTTTGTCTAAAGAAACTGTTTAACATTTTTAAGGAGAATAGTTATAGATAAAGAGACTTGTTGTGTTATTGTTGAATTGTGTTAAAATTTTTCTTTTCCTGTTTGTTCACTGAATGAATTAAACTAAATAAAACATCCTAAAAGCAACAAAATTTACAGTGACAAACAATAACTTAAGAGTGTGCTCAAATTGTAAGTATATTTGCTTTTGGAAATGCCACTTATTCCGTAAATTATTTTAAGGATGTTCATTGTGGGAATATACAATGAAACTTAACGAAAAAAATATATATGAGTGTGGTTCAATAACTATTGTCCCGAGTATATATAAAATATTTGTGCTGCGATGGTTGATGTAGAATATCAAAACCTAATGTCTTAGATGTCTATATGCTCAATTTCAGAACCGTAGCTGCTATATTAATAATTTTTTTCGTTTTAGGTGTGAGAGGTGGCAACTAGCTTGGCTGGTTTGAAGCTTATAGACCCCTTGCATTGACGTCACGTTGCTATTAGCAACGACTGATACTATTGCATCTGGAGCACACACGTGGAGCACAAACCTGCCCGTTTGCCGTTAAAAGCACGTGTTATCTTTCTGTTTAATTTAGATCTTTTTTATTTTTATTATTATAGTGCAAATAAGTCTAATAAATCAAATGGAGAGCACCACATTCGCCTTATATTTGGGCGCCATATGACGCGATTTCAGACATGTGACGTCATGTGCAACCCGTCTATAGGGCAGACCTGAAGCAGTTCTGTGATAGATTTGTGACAGTGGATGAGACGTGTCTACATCATTATGATCCCGAGTCCAAACGACAGTAGCCACGTCTCATTCACTGTCACACCTAACACCCCCCCCCCCTTTCAAGCTAGGTGCGACCTCTCAGAATAAAAACGAAAAAAAAAATGTTAATATAGCAACTACAGTTCTGAAATTGAGCATATAGGCATCTAAGACATTAGACTTCAATATTCCACATCAAACATCGCAGTACAAATATTTTATACACACTCGGGACAATAATTATTGAACCACCCACAAGGAGGGGGTCTACATTGTTAATCACAGATTTTGATTATTTTTATATATGTTGTAGGGTAGAGACCCCTTAGTCTCAGGTTGAACGGATTTCTTAGTTCTTGATAAACCGGGGGTTCTAATAATAGTACACAACTTAAATACTTACTTTGTAACCAAAAGGATATGTTGGTCGTAGCTGTGTTGGCATGGCGCTTACCGGCTGTTCCGCGGGCCGGGTTCGATACCGGGACGCGCTACATTTGCTTTTCTCATTTTTTGTTCGATAAATATATTCGTAAGTATAACTTAATAATCTCATTGTGAATTAAAATTTATAATATTGTCTATCAATTATAGTTTTAATCTATTTAATTTTTTACTTTTAACTAAATAGTTGTAATAAAACATCATAAAACTGTTAATTTTTTAAAAATCACTTTTAAAATGTATTTTCATATATTCTTTATCGATGCAATGATATTGAGCAATTGTGTCAATTCGTGATTTTAAAGAAACATCATTTACGCATTGCTTTAACAAAGGAAGTCAATGCGATAATACTATTATTCTGTTTTTAAAGTAACAAGCATAATTATATTAAAAATTAGCATCAGAATTAAATTAGAACCGATTTTTTGCATATTAAAGATTTTTAAATTTGTAACACGTATGCTTGCACTTTCAATTATTTTGCTTTCCCCGTTATCTTCTTTCTGCTTTTATTTTTATTTTATTTGAATATTCTTTTATTTTATCATAACTAGATGGCACCACAACAGATTTTGTCACGATTTTGGAATTTTCATCTTTCAATAATAGATCCAATTTCTTTTTAAACCTCTTTAAAGGATGAGAAATAATAGTTTAAATATAAAAATAAATAAATTTAAGTTTGTTAACATTATAATTAATGTATGATATTGAAATTTTTAAATTATTAAATTATACTTACAAGTATATTTATAAACAAAAAATGAGAAAAACAAATGTAGCCTGTTCGGGTACCGAACCCGGGCCCGCAGATCAGCCAGCAGACGCCGTACAAACTGAGCTACGACCAACCTATCCTTTTTGTTACAAAGTAAGTATTTAAGTTGTGTACTACTATTAGACCCCCCGGTTTCTCAAGAACTAAGGAGCGTTGGATAAAATCCGTTGAACCTGAGACTAAGGGGTCTCTACCCTACAACATATATTAAAATAATAAAAATCTGTGATTAACAAGGTTGGCCCTCTCCTTGCCAGTGTTGAATTCAGACACTTTTCTCCGGGAGGGGGAAATTGCACTTTTTGACCATTGAAAACGCAAAATCTCAAATCTTCCGGGAGGACAACTTATTCCTCCGGGGGGAATGTTTCCCCCGGGCCACCCCCTGAACCTCGTATAAAGAAAAAAGAAAGAAGAAGAAAATGAAGAAAAAAGACGCTCATCGAATCAAATTTACCTAACATAAGATTATATCCAGGTTACAAAACTTAAATTAAGGCTTCTTAAATAAATGTAGCGTGCACGGTTAGAACGCGTTGAAAATTACTTTTGTATGTGCGACATTCATACAATTTGTTGCCAAACCGGGCAAAAGATTCTCGACCTCCCAAAGTGTGCACATTAATACACGCAGCTTCACAGATATTATCATCGATAACAGACCCTGAAGCATATAGTACGATTAAAAAACCAATTTTTCCAATTAGCATAACCCGTCTACTTTTTAAAGCAACAAAGTAAAAAAAATAAAACACGACTTAATGACGGATGAGCTCTAAATAGTTTTCTAAATCGCGTGTATGGTCATAATAACATGGTGCGACACCTTGGTATTCGAGAATCTCCATTTTCCCCTCCTTCAATACGGTTTTTTATTTTTTTAGAACGTTGAAGCTAAAACTTGTAATCAAACTGCCCACCCCTCTTCCCGTCCCCCGGTTTGAAAATGGATGTAGATGTTTATAATATGTCATTTATTTTTTAGTTTCTTAGTTGACTTTTCAGATTTTTTTTTCCTTCTCTCCATCATAACCCAAGGGCAGTGTAAATTGGTAGGTTCGGTGTTCTAAATCATGCCGCCTTGACAGACCAGATAGATCGAATTTTAATACCAGAATGAAACTTTGAAACAAAATGTATTCTAATGATAGCGCATGTATCATATTCGAACTGAAGTCAAGGTCTTTTCCCCCTTCTTTTTCAAAATTCCGGTACTGAAGTTCATGGGAGGACAAGCCTTTTTTTTATATTATTAGATTTTACCCCCTCCCCCCGCCTCTTTGAGTTTTTAATTAAAAAAAAAAGATTTAGTCTGAACGTTATCCAAAGGCCAATTATGTGTACTCACAATTTACATTTATAATTGAAGTTTACACTGGTAATCTTTCAAGAAGATAGTTTACGTATAACGTATATGAAAAGTGAAAACATGGCATGATATAAAGTTATAAAAAGAAAAATTTCCTTATTATCAGATTATACATATTAATATGACTGCCATTGTCAGTGATTATGATTTTGCAATAACGTGTATCAGAAATATCTTTATAACATATGATGCATATTCAGCATATTAAAAACTTTTACTCAAAACTATTTAACTAGCAGAGAAAGTATCCTTTGACATCCGTTCAGCAAATTAAAACTAAGACACAAAATGCATTTTAATGATTATAATAATTCTATTGATATACAATAATTCTAATGATATCATATTCCCTTTTCATTTTCTCAAAATCCCGATACGTAGGTTCATGCTCTTTTCTTTTTTATCATCATTATTATTAGTAACTTTTATTCACTTTCTTCAACTTGTTAATTCAAAAAAAGAATTTCATTGCCTTAGAATGCCACGATTCTAACTGCTTCGGCCACGGTTTTTAGAAAAAAAAGAGATTAAAGTAATTTTTGTTTGCGTTTTCATTGCACTTTTACTGCAGCAAGATAACGAATTCTACGTAATAAAAGTACTTGGGTTGCATCATTTTTCTCTGGTCGTCATCGTTTTCGCCTGACTGAAGTAGCCTCTTTCCTTGTGTTAAGGCTCCTGTCCCTGCACTCACGAGCTAATGCTAATCCTATGGGGAGATATTTTTCTAATATTTCGTTTGCATTTCGACATTTTAAGATATATGTGTATATATATATATATATATATATATATATATATATATATATTTTTTTTTTTTTTCCCACTGGATAGCCGAGGTCTGTTTCTACATCGCACCTTTTTTACTTTTTCAATTTTGGCCGCAGATATTTTTTATAAAGTTACTTTCCCTTTCAAAACCGGTTCTGAAAATGAAAGTGTCATTAAAAAAATATCTACAAGCAAAATCGAAAAAGTAAAAAAGGTGTGATGTAGAGACGGATATCTGCTATCCAATGCAAAAAAAAAAAAAAAAAAATGTTTAAAAATGTCGAAATACAAACGAGATACTGTAAAAGCACTTATTTTCGCGAGGCTTTAATTTTCGCGATTTTCGCAAGCCCGTCGTAATCGCGAAAATTTAAACCTTGCAAAATATTTCTTTTTTTCCCCCGCCTCAAATAATAATAAAAAATCAGAAACTTTCCACTTATACAAAATTTAATGATTACAGTTACTTAAATAAGAAATAAGTACAAAAATTTCTTGAATACTAGCAACTATTTCTTGAATACTATGCAACTATTTCTTGAGTAAAAACAATAATAGAATTAATAGAACAAACTTTTCGGACTAAAGAAAGTTACTTAAAATGCCGTAAGTAAAAGGTAGTTTCGGGTGAGTTCGAGTAAAAGGTGGGTTTCTCTTTAGGTAGTTTCGGGATTTTTTAACTTTCGGTTCTGTTCATGTAAAATTCGCGAAATTTTCAGCTTGCGAAATCACTGATATCTTCATTTTCGCGAAAATTACGGCTCGCGAAAATAAGTGCTTTTACAGTATTAGAAAAATCCCTCCCCATAGGATTAGCATTAGCTCGTGAGTGCCTCCGCCGTCAGAAACAGGAGCCTTAAGCGGCTACTTCAGTCACCTGGAAAGACTCACTCGCTAATGCTAATCCTATGAAAGAAACTTTTTAAGATATCTCGTTTGCATAGCTGATATTGATCTCTACATCTGGCCTTTTTTTACTTTTCGATTTTGCTTGTAGATTTTTTTCAAGACGATGCTGTCACTTTCGAAACCGGTTCCGAAAGTGAAAGTGTCCTTATTAAAATATCTGTAAACAAAATAAAAAAAGTAAATAAAAATTAAATTAAAAAAATCAAAAATCCCGACTGCATAAAAAGGGAACTAATTAATTATTTCTCACCAATGTGAAACTATTTTTTATATTACTTACCTATTTTTTTATTTACTTGTATTGATGACTTTTAAGTTACGTTTAATTGTTAGTTCCTACCTATAAACACTGTTTTGATGAGGCCTATAGATATCTATGAAGGTTAGAGTAGCAGTAAAGCTAGAGATTCCACCTACACAACTTCCAGGTTGTGTAATATTTAAACGCAGCTTCTGGATCTAAAATAGTCAATGAAACATCGTCTTCATTTTAGGTAGCTTTCTTTACAAAAAAGCTACCTATTGCAGCCGTTCGGAGGAAAGCGATTTCAAAAAATTTTGGTATATTTTCATCGATCATGACCCCCAGACCCCGAAACCACCCTCCGTTCAAAATTGATATATATATATATATATATATATATATCTGACCTATGTCACACTGTAACTCCCGTAATTATGAACCGATTTCGATGTAATTCGATGTATACATAGTACATACCAATGTCTCGACCGAGTTCGTTGGCCAGCTTCATCCGCCGTTTTGTTTCAAAATGGCGGCCATTTAAAATTTTTAAAAAATTTTAAAACTTGAAATGTGGTACCAAAAAATTAAAAATGGAAAAATATTTTCTTCTTATGTATTTGACCTTTATACAAAGATTCCGGAGCAGTTTTTGTTTCGTCTATATCTTAAAAAATGGCTGAGTTATAGCATTTTGAATTTCTAGCGTAGCTGACATTTTGAAACATCCTGAATTTTGTCACGCGATAAAAGGCGTACTTATGAACCGATTTGGATGTAATTCAGTGTGTACATAGTACATACCAATCTCTCGACCGAGTTCGTTGGCCAACTTCATCCGCCATTTTGTTTCAAAATGGCGGCCATTTAATTTTTTTTTTTAATTTAAAATTTGAAATGTGGTACCAAAAAATTGAAAATGGAAAAATATTTTTTCTTATGTATTTGACCTTTATACAAAGATTTCGGAGCAGTTTTTGTTTCGTCTATATCTTAAAAAATGGCTGAGTTATAGCATTTTGAATTTCTAGCGTGGCTGACATTTTGAAACGTCCTGAATTTTGTCACGCGATAAAAGGCGTATTTATGAACCGATTTGGATGTAACTTCGTTTATACATAGTACATACCAATGTCTCGACCGGGTTCGTTGGTCAGCTTCATCCGCCCTCTTGTTTATAAATGGTGGCCATCTAAATTTTTAAGAAAAATTTAAATTTGAAATGTGGTACCAAAAAATTAAAAATTGAAAAAATATTTTCTTCTTATGTGTTTGACCTTGATAAAAATATTCGGGAGCAGTTTTTGTTTCGTGTATATCTTAAGAAATGGTTGAGTTATAGCATTTTGAATTTCTAGCGTGGCTGACATTTTGAAACGTCCTGATTTTTCTCACGTAATATCAGGCGTATTTATGAACCGACTTGGATGTACCTTGGTGTGGAGATAGTACATACAAATATCTCGACCGAGTTCGTTGGCCGGCTTCATCCGCCATCTTGTTTCAAAATGGCGGCCATTTAAAAAAATTAAAAAATAAAAAAATTTAAATGAGATACCAAAAAATTGGAAAGTGAAAAAGATTTTTTTTTGTATGTGTTTGACCTTAATACAAAGATTCCGGAACAGTTTTTCTTTCGTCTATATCTAAAAAAAATGGCTGAGTAATAGCATTTTGAATTTCTCTTGTGGCTGACATTTTAAAAAGACCTGATTTTTGTCACGCGATAACAGGCGTAATTATGAACCTATTTGGATGTAACTTGGTCTGTACATAGTACATACCAATGTCTCGACCGAGTTCGTTGGCCAGCTTCATTCGCCATCTTGTTTCAAAAGGGTTGCCATTTAAAAAAAATTAAATTTAAAATTCAAAATGAGGTATTAAACAATTGGAAAATGAAAAAGACTTTTCTATGTGTTTGGCCTTGATACAAAGATTCCGGAGCTGTTTTTGTTTCTGAAAATTTGTTCTTTAGTTTATATCTTAAAAAATGGTTGATTTATAGCACTTTGAATTTCTAGCATGGCTAACATTTTGAAACGATCGTGTATTTGTCACGCGATAACACACGTATTCGCCTATTTCGATGTAAGAAGGCATGTGGATAGTATACATCAACACCTCGACCAAGTTCGCTGGCCAGATTCATCAGCCATCTTGTTTCAAAATGGCGACCATTAAATTAAAAAAAAATATATATATTTAAAGTGAGGTGCAAAAAAATTAGAAATTGAAAAAGGTTTCTTTCTTAAGTATTTGACCTTGATATAAGGATTCAGGAGCATTTTTTGTTTGTCTTTACCTTAAAAAATGGCTCAGATATAGCAGTTTCAATTTCTATTGTGGGTGACATTTTGAAAAATCTGATTTTTTGCATGCGACAGCACTCCTATATATTAACCGATTCCGATGTGAGTGAGCATGTGCACAGCAATTACTAAGGTCTCGACCAAGTTCACTGCTTAGCCTCATCCACCATGTTGTCTTAAAATGACAGGCCCTTTAAGAAATTGCGAATTTGGCAGCCAAATATATGTTACTTTAAAGAAAAGCAGCTTGGATAAAGCTGACTAATTTCGCGAAATTCTCATTCATTATATTGATAAAAATTAGTATTGAATCTCCTATATTCGGTTTCTACTAAATTGAGCTTCGTGTGTTTGAATGATATAATTTGGCTTTTTTTAAATATGGATTATGAAAGCTACCTCTTCCTCCCGGCACTGGCCGGAAGGACTTTTGAAAGACCTATCCAATGATATGCCACTCAATAGGGTGTGTTAAAAAAAAATTTTCTTCTCTACCGCCATTTTGTATTTTACGGCCGCCATTTTGAATTTATAAAAACAAAACCTAGCCTATAACCATCGGACGGTTAAGACGCATCGATAGAGACCTCATTCATTAAAATCCATCCAGCCGTTGGGATATTTCGAGAGTATAAAGAAATCCACATACCCAGATACGCGTGAAACACATAACCCTTCTTGGCAGTCAAGTAAAAACGCCCTTTGTACAGACAGATCTCAGCTAGCGGATGCAAAAGGAATTGTTTAAAAATACTGAAATGTTTCTTTGTGATAAAAAGTGTGAAAGTGGAGTGGGGGCTGATAGAGTGACGGATAGTCGGAAGCTTCCAGTACTCGTAAGCATGTGAGCTCAATTTGTAGACAAGAATAAAAACATTCTGAATACGATGTAATCTCATTTTTATCGATTTTATAAGCTAGGTTCTTGTCATTACAAGGCAACGACTCGGTGAAAATTATCTCGAATTATGCTAAGGCTCTTAATTATTAATTTATGTGATTATAATAAACTGTAATAAATTTATTATTGCTCATATTTAAAGTTGATACTTATGATGTAACGGATATGAAAAAAGAAAGACCATATAACACTAGAACATCCGGAAATTTTACCCAAGCTTAGTAAAAACATTTTAACACCAGAATTTTTATTTAAAACTGTTTCACTTATTTATTTAACTGAATTTTCTCTATTTAAAATTTAACTGATTTTACGAAAAAAATTCTGGTTCGAATCGATATTTTATCATTGACACCGACCAGCTGGACGTTCTAGCAGGGCCAAAACTAAGGGGGGGGGGCAGAGGGGGCATGTGCCCCGAGCGCCAGAACAACGGGGCGCCAAATGAAGGATTATACCTTTGGAAAGGATAATTTTCTTCTGATGGACTGATGGCTTCCATTATTATGAAACAGCCATTATAAATGAAGTGTTAGGTGAAGATGAAAGAGCAGTCGTAAAAAGTTAGAACCTGATTTTCTGGTCCGAATGGGGAAAAAAAATGGCCATAATTTTTTTTTCTTCACCTAACACTTCATTTATAATGGCTGTTTCATAATAATGGAAGCCATCAGTCCATCAGAAGAAAATAACTCGGTTAGGCGGGACTCGGATAATCGGGACTCTACTGAATATGTCATTTTAAAACTGATCTTTAGAATATTTTTGTTGATGTTCAGAGGGACCTCCCCCTTGGATCCGCCACTGTAGATTACGTAGTTCTGTATTACATATTTTATGATTACATATTTTAAATTTTAAAATAAGTCGTCTATTATAAAATTAGTAAAATTCTCTTTGTAAATATACTTTGTGTGTGTGCGGGGGGGGGGGGGCGCCAAAATCCATGTTTGCCCCGGGTGCAAAAAAGGCTAGTTTCGGTCCTGCGTTCTAGTGTTAAATGTATGCGGGAGTTTTGGGTCCAATTGAATTTTGGATGATCATCTACAAATAATCCAGCATCCACTTATTTTTTTTCTACAAAAATTCAACTGTGAAAAGATATAACTACCTAACTTGTGAAATCAATTGACCGAATCATATTCTACTCGTCGGTTTAGAGCAAAATTGTCCCTAAATATACATATTTTAGTTAACATGGGCTCGGGACCTAATTATCGCAAAGACCCGCTCGAATTCCTGCGTGCCATTAGAATTCACAACAATGATATTTAATTCAATTGTGAAAATAATTTAGTATGAAAAATATGAAAAGGTCACTATTGCTTATCCTGCAATAAATCTGATAGTTAATAAGATAATGCCTTTTTTCAAATATACCTCATTTATACATATTTTTTTCGATTTCAGGCAATTGGACTTACTACCTCATTTGGAAATTTCGAGTGAGCTTAGCAAAATCCTGTGATAACGCGATAAAATTAGAAGTTTTATCCTAAAACTTTTTTTTTTTTTTTTTTTTTTTTTTTAAATGCCAAATAGTCAAAGTTACTTACTATATTAAAAATATTTCGCTTTATTAATAATTTATTAAAAGATAGAGTTTGGTGAACAGCAAAAAATTAAAAATAAAATTATAAATTACAATAGAACTAATATTTACTATTTTAAGGAATAGCATAAAATTTTGTTCCTAGTCAGTACTATTCCAATATGAAATGTTTAATAAAGAATATAGTAATTCAAAAATAAATTTTTTAAGAATAGGAACCTCATTATCTTTTTTTTTTTTTTTTTTTTTTTGATTAAGGCACTTTCTATTAGTCAAGAAGTGCTGGGTTTGAATTCGTTCTGTGAGGAAACGCTGGGCGACCACAGCACCCCTTGGAACCAATTTAGAGTGACGCAAAAATTAAGCAGTGTCCTGGATACAGAAATATTTTAGTCGGGCTCTATATGTGCTAGAAAAATACGAGAATCAGCTTAATTCTGATAATACTTTCGTGGGGTTATTAATCATGATAGTAGTAAAAGTAATAATAAAAATATTTTTACTATTATTTCCAGGGCCCGATTAACCCTTTATCTACTGACGGTACTTATAACTACCATTAAAATAACTCGCTATAAAATTCATTTAATAAGTACATCGATTAGTAATAATACAGTTTAGAATGAGTTACAGATGCATTACTTTATCTTGTTCCAAAAGCATTATGGGTTACACAAAACGAAAAATTTTTTTAAAGGATGATTTCTTTTACATTTGCATCTTTTCAGCTTTTTTGGCGTTGGGGGAGGGGGGGGGGGAGAAGGAATTTTTCAATTCGGAAATATTTCTATATTTATATTGTAAGAGCATTATATTTGTACATTTTCTAATCCTACAAAATACTCAGAAAAATACTTAAAATAAAAAATTTGAGTGGGGTTATAAATATTGCGCAAAATCCCTAAAATTTCAAATTTAATTAATTCTTCTAACTCCTCCAATCCTTCTAAAATTTATTAAATGATTATGTAAATCTTCTAATGTAGTTTCAAAAATTCACGAAAAATACTTTAGAAGATAAAATTTTCATGAATTCATAATTCAGTACATAAAGGGTTAAACTCTGAAGCTATGGGAAGCACAGTGTCATTTCGGCGCTCTCTTTCAGTCGAGAACACTTTTCTAAATTCGATTCGACATACTCAGAAATTCATCAAATTACTATAAATATTATATTATTGGATTTTCTTGATTTTGATTGGTTATACGATAATACTGGCCGATAAATTGACGACTTTGGTTGGTTGGACAAACTGAGAAATTGTGATCATGTGGTTGAAGTTGAATGAAAAATTAATTTGTTACGAAAGATATTTCTAAAAAAGCACTTTTTAATATTTGATAATAATTCGGAAAGTTCAGTAATAAATACAGTAAACAAGTTCTTCCCATAAAATCTGACCAAATATCTTATATATACATATGTGATTATGTATGTATACATATGTAATTAAAACGAAATAACATGTCGCCTATGTTTTGCAATTAGGGCATAAGGCCCATACTTTTCAAAATTAGGCTAAGTGCACATGCAGAGTCGGGAAGCAATATAGTAGAGCGCCGATTATCGGAACTCCAATTAACCGAACTTCCAATTATCCGAACAGCCTATTTCTCTCAAAAACATTTTTTTTAAACTGAACTTCTATATATCCGAACAGCCTATTTCTCTCAAGTTTTGTTTAATCATGATGAGATTGTGGATGATATTTAAGATGAAAAAAGAAATTGAAGAAATGAAAACGAATGCTCTGAAAAGAACCCAGATCCATCACATAACAAAGCCTTTGAACGTTTGGAAACAGCTATGAAATGGTCCGAACGGCAGAAGAACTCTGATCCTATTCAGCTAAGGTATTTAAGAAGAATTCGAGATATGGCAGCATTGGAAAGAACGTCTTCTTTGATGCAAGCAACAATCGAGCTTTTTTGCTTAAATTATAATATCTGGAGTTCAGAAAATGATAAAAAGATAAAAGAAAATTTTAAACGATAAAAAAGTATACAAAAAAACAGTTTTTAAACAGTCAGTTACCGCTTAAATGGTGCTGCCAGCCCCAAGTCTGGATACAGTATGAAGGTTTTAGTATAGCCAGGAATATCCCTTAAATTCTCTGTCTATTTATACGAACTTTTGCTTATGCGAACTAGGGTCGGTCCGGACTTGTTCGGATAATCGGCGCTCTACTATATTTTATAATATCTAATAAGGGCGTACGTGCATCTCTATTAACGAGAGAGTTGAGTAGGGCTTAAGGCACAGGTACTATCCGTATATGTAATAAATTAAGAGCTTAAGGCTGTTCTTAACTGCTTTGCTCAACAAACGCAAAACGTTTTGACACATTTACAAATTCATTTTTTAACGGAAAGGTATAAAATTGGAAAGCCTGGCCATGGAAGCGATTTGGAATTGAACTGTTTTTTCCACTTTTTGATCAATCAATTACCTATTGAGTTATAAGTGAATTTGATCACGTGACAAACACTTTTTTCGCCCGCTCTTTAGTGCTTTTTCTTCCTTCGCGCGAAAATTCGGTTCGAAACGCCCACTTTGACCCTATTTTCTGAAAGATCTATTGCGTTTGCAAAAAAATGGAAAAACAGCTCAATTACATAGTTTCTGAACAACAACACCAGCTAGTTTCAGGCATTTTCGAACAAAAATGAATTAAAACTTATGTCAGAAAGTTGCCCTTTTGGATTTGAGAGCACCCTTAAGGAGCTACTTGAGCTCTCATTACCAATCATAAAGTTTTGCAGGAAAAAACTGGATGTGAAATATGCCTAAAAATTAAAACTTTACCCCCAAGGGTGCTTACACAGAAAGCAATTACAGGGTGAAGAATTCTTTGTTTTGACTCTCCTGAATAATTAATCATTTGTACCTTACGCCCTTATTGCAAAACACAGGTGATGTGTTATAATGGTAAAATTAATATAAAATTAAACCATTAAACTGAAGCCGCAATTTGAAAAGTAAAAGTAAAAGATAAACCAAAAGATGAACACAGGAAATTAGAAATGCAAAAATAAGAAACTATGAATAGCTGATGGAATCATCAGATGAACTGAACACATAAGCATAATTCATAGTAAAGATATGAGGGGTTCATAACCATAGTAGACCAAGTCCATTTTGAAAGAAAATGAGATATTAGGAGGTGCATAAAGTCTGTTTTAGCCACTCCCACAGTAAAGCAAGTCTGTAAACAGATGACATGTATGAGAAAATAGGTGAAAACAGACTTGGTTCACTGTGGAAGTGGATAAAACAGATTTTATGCACCTTCTAAATGAACTATCTGTTTTTTTTTTGTTTTTTTTTTATGGATTTGGTCAAATGTGGTTGGGAACACCTCACATGTTATTTCATCAAATATTTTTGGCATTAGACCTAAAAATGAGATAAAATATCAAGAAATCCAAAAGATAATGAAAAAATTAAGATAACCAAAAAATAAATTATGATCCAAATGCAATATATAAAGACATTACAAAAACAATTAACAAAATTTACCAGGGAAGAAAATTGCAAATGTTTTAAAAGGATTTTAAAAAAGTGTACCAGACCATGCTTCATGTGATGTTTTCAACTTTGGCAGAGAGAAAAGAATAGTAAATCAAGGTTAAGAAAGGTGTTGGTGCTACCATCTAGCGTAAAAATAAGGAAACTAGAGTAGCCAAAAATATTTAAGGAGTAATTTAAGGAATTAAAATAAAATAACAGGTAGTGAAGTTATTGTAAACCCAGATATAACTAGATGCACTATATGGCCAAATGTGACCGGTCACTTGCGATTTTTGACGTTTTGTTAAATATCTAGAAAAATACATGAGGAATTAACCTGAAATTGCAGGTGTGTAAATAGTATTGTATAGGTCATATATTTCCGCGAAGATTTTTTTCCCGAAACCCCATAGGGGGCCGTCAAAAAATTGAAAAATAACGAATATCTTTTGGACAACGCTGTAAAAACTAATGGAGCAAAAGCGTTTAAACTCGAGATTATTAATAAGTGGCTTATTGCAATATACTGTGTTCATTTTTATGAGGATAGAATGTAAACTCGTAGAGAAATTAAGGTTATAAAAGCAGTCCCAAATTTCGCCAAGTTTTTTGCTTATAATTTGCAGAGTTCTTAATATAAAAAAAAAAGTTCTTTTTAGAAAATATGACGAACAATATTGTACACAATATCCCGCAATCAGAATGAAAAAATAATAAAAATTGGATGAAAACTGAGCAGGATTACTAAAAAACGTTTCACTGCGCATGCGCGAATGCAATCAAAATATAATGTGCACAATGCGTTAGCTAAATGTATAGAGCAACTTTTGTAAAAGTATCAAAAACATAGTTTGAAAAATCTGATAATAATGGTTCATAGAATAAGCCCAAAATCCGTTGTTCCCAAAATGAAGCAAAAGGATGAGGGGCTGTATCAATATATCCATTGATTAGTGCCAATTTAGCATACACAATATCGCACGTAATACTATATTTGAATACAATCCCTCATCTTTTTGCTTCATTTTGGGAACAACGGATTTTGAGCTTATTCTATAAACGATTATTATCAGACTTTTCAAACTATGTTTTTGAGACTTTTACAAAAGTTGCTCTATACATTTAGATAACACATTATGCACATTATATTTTGATTGCATTCGCGCATGCACAGTGAAACGTTTTTTAGTAAACCTGCTCATTTTTCATCCAATTTTTATTATTTTTTCATTCTGATTGCGGGGTATTGTGTACAATATTGTTCGTCATATTTTCTGAAATGAATTTTTTTTTATATTAAGAACTCTGCAAATTATAAGCAAAAAACGTGGCGATATTTGGGACTGTTTTTATAAAAACCTTAATTTCTCTACGAGTATACATGCTATCTTCATAAATTGAACACAGTATATTACAATAAGCCACTTATTAATAATCTCGAGTTTAAACGCTTTTGCTCCATTAGTTTTTACAGGGTTATCCAAAAGATATTCGTTCTTTTTCAATTTTTTGACGGTCACCTATGAGGTTTCGGGAAAAAATTTTCCCGGAAATATATGATCTATACTATACTGTTTACACACCTGAAATTTCAGGTTAATTCCTTATGTATTTTTCTAGATATTTAACAAAACGTCAAAAATCGCAAGTGACCGGTCACCTTTGGCCATATTGTGTATAAGAATTAAATAAGGATAGCGTGGCAATAAACAATAGGTAAATAAAGAAATAAGAAGTTAATACTTTTTAATTAAAAAAAACAAACATAGAAGATGAATGCAAATGATATATTTAATAATATAGATAATGGATATTATAATAATAAATAATGGGAGTTGAAAGAATAAAAGTAAAGATTAACATGTAGATGATAGCTGCATATTAAAAAAGTAATAATTTAAGGGGATAAAAATACAGTCATATATGAGGAGCCAACAATGTAAATTGTAGTATGATGAATAATTGTTAAGGGGTTTCTAATAATTTACCTAAACCTAAATAAAGTTTTATTTAAAGCATTTGTATTTAGCTAATACAAAATTTTGAAAATTCCAACAATTTAATCACATAAAAAAAATATTTTTTTGAACAATAAAAAGGAAATTTTAGGTTGAGTTTATACAACTAACATAAAACATCTATTTCGAAAATTTCATGAAAAAATATTGAGAAGTTTTTGAGATATCCTACGCGTTACGCCCAAAAATATCTTTCGCAGTAAAATGAATCAGCTTCAACTATTGAGCGGGTACAATTCTAAAAGGCATAACTTCTGTTCTAATGCGAATTTTGAGGAAACAATTATAACAAAATGTTCAGAAAAGATAAGAGTTTAAAATATAAAATAATTAAAATTTCAAAAATGTTGAAGCTTTGAAAGTCCTGAAACCCCTTAAATGCATGAAACCAATTTTTTTTAAATAAACATTTTAAACTTTTTTTAGAAACCCCGACCTCAACCTCCCATAACTGCATTTAGAATATATATATCTATATATATTTCAAATATAATTAATGAAAATTATTGCATAACAGGCACAAAAGCCGGTCATATGAAATGCAACAAAATGTACTTCATTAGTAAATGAAAATGCAATTGCAATATAAATTTAGAAAGAAAATGTATATAAAAATATTTATAACAATTATCTAAGTAACATTCAAAACAATCAAATTTAAACTACACAGGCAGAAGACTGTCTGTTTCTCCTCAGTTGGTGGACAAACAGAACTAACTCCACCTCCCACTGTTAAAAACTTGTAGGTTTTGAAACACAAGTCTATCCTGTATTCAAAACCAACAACTAAACAACAGTAACACAACAGTAACACAACAGTAACGCAAAAACTAAACAACAGTAGAACTCCGGTATTCCGAACTAATTGGGACCGGTACCTGTTCGGATTACAAAATATTCGGTTTACCCGAAATTCCAATAAAAACGGAAAAGAAAAGATGCGTGCTGAAAAAGTAAGTTATAAATACTCAGTAGTACAATAAACATCCTCTAATCCGGCATCCTAAGGTCCGTCATACTGGAAAACCCGGCACGACTTAAGAAAAAAAAAAGTATTCCTTGTTTAAGCACCCCTGATGTTTATAATAATCCAATAGAACTTCAGAATGAGGAATTGCTTAGCAATCCATTACGTACTTTTCAAAATGGCGAATCTACAAATAGGTCAGTCACCACGTCGACGAGGCGGGAAGAAAAAAAGACACTTCTGTAGATAATTTGCGAAATCAAGTTGTTGAAAGGAAAAACAAATTTTTACCACCTAAATTAAATACTTTTTGCATTTTAGAAAAGAATTTTATAGTGACTGGCAAACAAACTGATATTCGACATTTTTTGAAGATGGCTTCTACGAGTAGGCCTACAGTGGACGTTTTCATTTCATACCCGTGTACATATGTTGTACTTTTACATTATTGAGTATTTTTTTTTTTATTCTATACAAGCTGCTTCAATAATAAAAAACATGCTTTACTGCCATTTTTTGTTTAATTCTACCTTCTACACGTTTTTCGCGACATTCATCCTGTAAATAAATCGGTTCGTATTAACCGGAATTTCGGATTAGCGGGGTTCTACTGTATTTAGAATTTTTTTTTTTTTTTTTTTTTTTTTTTTTACTTTAAAGATGTGAATTTAAAAATTGTAACTTAAATTGTATAAAAAGTAAACAAAACAATAAAATTATAGTATAAAATAGCACAAAGTTATTTAAATACAAAGCATAATTATAGTTTAATGAGTATGGATGCAGAACGACAAGCGCCAACCCATAGCTACACGAAAAAGACATAAAATGTACAGAAATAGCTGCCAAATTATAAGCATCTGAAGTCCTTCACGGTACGGGTGGACGCTCGTCGTTCTGCATTCATACTCATTAAGCAATAATTATGCTTTGTATTTAAATAACTTTGCACTATTTTATACAATAATATTATTGTTTTGAATATTTATAAAACTACAATAGCTTTATTGTCTGAGTTTGATATATATTTTTAGAAGAAGAAAGTATTGCTTTGCAAAATAATTTTCAATCAGTAAAAAAAAAAAAAAAAAAAAAAAAAAAAAAAAAAAAAAAAAAAAAAAAAACTTTGTATTCTTCACTATTACATTATAACCGACTTTCTTTTGTGCGAATCAATTATTCATATAAAGGATTTGAACTGTGAAATGTTTGGTAAATGCACCTTTTTTCAATTGCGCGCAGGAAAAGTGGGTTCGATCCTCAGGTGGGGTTAATCGATATTTTTTTTCTTCCGAGGAAACTGGATTTAAAATTGTATATCAATTTTATTTTTTTTTAACAAACTGGTAAAAAATCACTAGCAATTTAATTTCTTTTTAAAAGGGTGTTTATTTCAATCAGTTGCCCTCCAATCCCCACCCCCACCCCCCCTTTTTTTAGTATAGTATAATAAAAGCTTGCCCTTAAAAATGTTTTGTTTCTAATAATTTTTTTCATTACAATGTACAACCACTGGGTTTGCTAATTTAAGTTGTTAAGGGGACAGTGGACATTATAAAACAAATCCTTCAATTTTCAGTGGAATCATTTGAAAATTGCAAGACTTGTTACTGGCAAGCTCAAATGGTTATTTTCAAAATTCGGTTTTAAATGTTTAAAAAGGTTTGAAATTATTCGTTTTTAAATTTTTGGGAGAACGAATAATTGTCATATTTAAAAATATCCCATGCGCATTTCTTTTGCATAAAATATGACAATATATATTTTTGAGATACATATTATATATTGTAATGGAAATTGGCATGAATTGTAGAAATTCGCTGAATATTTATTCAGAAAAAATATATTTTAACAATTATGTCTGGGTTTTTTTTCAATAAAAGTAGCTATATATTTTCATATGCATATAAATTTCAACATTGAAATACTCCTAAAATGCAACTATTTCTGCTAACGTTTATTTAGTATTGTATAGAGAATATACAGTATAAAGGGCATAGCCGGATAAGCATTGGAAACATGCCTTTCAATCAAATTTCTTGATTTTTTTCCCAGATGTGGCTACATATCTGAACTATCCACCCTATCCACCCTATCCACAATATAACCTTATAAATACTGATATTTAATGAGATTAAAATTTTTTTTTCGTTTTTTTAAAAAAACAGATTTTCTCAAAAACTGCAGCGCGAAATTTCATGCCATTAACTGAGGTTATATAGATACCAAAGATGCATAACTGGTAATTTTTGTATAATTTTCTGTTTATAAAAACTGTGCGAAATAGCGAAAAAAAAAAAAAATAAAATAAAAATCATATCTTATGGTTATCCGAAAATTACCATTTTCTTGTAAAAAATTCTCCATATGTGTCCGTATATTCTATATAAATGCCGAAAGTTTGAGTTGGGTACTACATATAAATATTTACAAAAATGTATATTAAAATTATTAAAATTCCTTTTAAGGCGTTATTTGAGGGGAGCTACTTAACTTCAACATCCGAATAATTTTTGGAACAAAGTCAGCAGACAATATGTCAACTGATGTATTTTAGATTCCATTAAGCATATAAGCCATGTTTTTCAACATCATGTTCATTTTGATATCTACAGTGTTGAGAATGTTGCTCATATGTTCATTAAAATTTAAAATATAGCAATTCTGTAACTGTTTATTCCAAAAATTCTTCGGGTGTGGAAGTTGTGTAGCTTCGCCCAAAATAACGCCTTAAAATGAATTTCAATAATTTTAATATACATTTTTGTAAATATTTATATGTAGTACCTAACGCAAACTTTCGGCATTTATATAGAATATACGGACACGTATGGAGAATTTTTTACAAGAAAATGGTAATTTTCGGATAACCATAAGATATGATTTTTATTTATTTTTTAATTTTTATTTCGTTATTTCACACAGTTTTTATAAACAGAAAATTATACAAAAAATACCAGTTATGCATCTTTGGTATTTATATATCCTCAATTAATGGCATGAAATTCCGTGCAGCAGTTTTTGAGAAAATCCGTTTTTTAAAAACTCGAAAAAACATTTTTATCTGATTAAATATCAATATTTAAAGCATGATAATAGGGGAAATATATTGGCAGATATGTAGCTACATCTGGGAAAATAATCAGGAAATTTAATTAAAAGGCATGTTTCCAATGCTTATCCGGCTATGCCCTTTCAGAAGAATCTGATAATTAGGAATGTGGATGGAACGTTTAAAAAAGTAGAAATGTGCAAAATTTTCAATTTTGAGAAATCAGCATTTTAAGTAAAAACAAGTAATATAATTTTTCTTTAAAGTCAATTCCTACTTAGGTCATCAAAGAAAAATTTAATATCCCTTATAATCCCTTAAGCTAATATTAGATTTTGTTGCATTAAAATATCTCAATTTGTTGATTTTCTATAAGCAAGTAGGTTTACAATGGAAGTCTATGGGAATTTGGCGAAATATTTGAGATATCGCCAAGTTGGCGTCACTTTTGGCGACTCATTTTGATCGCCAAATATCGCCAAGTTGGCGATAAACTTGGCGGTATTTGGCGACAGAACAGGGTCCCCCTATGGTAACCCCCTTATAGGTATGAAAATGCATTAAATGCTGTTCAATAACCAATGACCGCCATTTTTTTCCCATATAAAACTAAAAATAATTAATTAAAATTTAATTAATGAATTAATATTTGAAAAAACTGTATTAACATCAAGTGCCATCCACTACAAGTTTAAAAAAATTTATTTGAACTTGATAGGTTGAGTAATAAGTATTTTATTAACGATTGAAAATTTGAACAAGATATATATAGGAAGAGTGTGAACTAATAGTTGAAAAAAACTGTATAAATAAATAGTTTTTACAAATATAAAAGCTTATATCTCTCCGAATTTACGTCAGAATCGAAAAAACTTTTTGGAACAGATAAATTTGACCATATATTTTCAATAATTCTTCTTAAAAAAAAAAAAAAAAAAAAAAAAAAAAACAACAACAACAACAACAACAAAAAACAATTTTAAGTCGAATTTTGCGATTTTGAAAGTCCAACGTCCTCTTAAAGGGAATGAAGTAGCTTCATAAATTACTCTTGCTCTTACAAATCCACTCAAAATTGGAAAATATATGATTGGATTGTTTTTATTACAGCTGTGCGTCCCGCGGCACACACTTTTTAACCCTTTCCAACATAGTTCAAAAGTATTTATGAGTTCGGTTTATCTGTCTGTCCGTGCTCTAACTCGCGTAAATATAGTCAGATTGGAATGAAATTGAAATATGTTTTTGGGGTTTACCATGGCATGTTTGGTATTGAAAATGAAGTGTGTAGCGTTTAGGGTTCATTTACAGGGACACTAAAAACAATTATGTTACATTACGGTCTATATGGAAATATCGTTTGCAGTCTATTTTAATGATATTACACTATTTTAAACATATTGAAATTTAAGTAGTATATCACTGAGGTACGAGTACACTACAAAGCACTTCTGGCATGCATATAATTTATCATTCATTTACAGGGACACACAAAAGTATTTGGCTACATTACTGCCTATGAAGAATAATTGCAGAAAATGCTTTTTCAGTTGTGATACGTGTTTTAAAATTTAACTTTTTTTTTTTCATATGGCTTGGTGTGTATAAATTCTATAGATCATATGCAGGGCTACACAAGAGATCTCAAGTGCATTTCCGTTTATTGACGGAAATCGCTTAATAGAAATTTTCAACTGTGCTATATGTTTAATTGAACTAACTTTTAGCATACTACGTAGTATCTGTAGATAATATACAGGGCTGCACAAATAATTCGGATATTTTTCCGACTATTGATAATAATTGCATAAATTGGGTTTTCAGTTGTGTTATGCATTTTCTAAATTGTTTATTTAGACATTTCCCACCTTAATAAACTGTAAAGTTTTATTACAGCATCCTAAATGCGGTTGTTACATAATCTATGCTGGACGCATGATTTTTTTTTCTTTTTTAATCGACCAACTCAAAAGCTGGGAGGGTAATTAATTCTCAAGATAACACAGTCGTCAAACACGTGTTAAGGAGATAAGATGAATGATATTCGCTCAAAATCCCAACACGCTAAGCCTTGTTAACATCAAGTTAAAGCATTATTATAATCAGATGCAAGGCTTGCTTACATAGTAAAGACGATTCTGCGTTCCTCTATGTACAGAAAATATGCTCCAAGTATAACAAATCATTAAAAATATATTTTTTTAAATTACTAAAGCTATTGTCAAATATAAATTCACTATTTTGTAACACAATCAGTAAAAATATGTCCGATTCTCCAAATCCTGAATGAGACTAATGAAATTTTTAGCTTATACGGATGAAATTGTTTTTCTAATTATGATGCACTGTAAAAAAAAAAAAAAAAAAAAAAAAAAAAAAAAAAAAAAAAAAAAAACGGAAATTCTATTGGCAATCGAGACGCCAGTACCATTTCCGTATTTTAACGGAATTTTTCCCCCATAAATTCCAGAAAAACGGAAAATTTTCCGTAATTTATGGGGGAAATTTTACATAAAAATACGGATTTCTGGAATTTATGAGGGCGGGGGGGGGGGGGGGGGGAGCTTCCGTTAAAATACGGAAATAGTACTGGCGTCTCGATTGCCAGTAGAATCTCCGTTTTTTAGTTCCTTTTTTTTTTTTTTTTTTTTTTTTTTTTTTTACAGTGTACGTCAGAAAAATTACTTATATATAGTATTTGAAATTTAAAACCACCTTGTCAAGTGAGGAAAATGAAACGCGAAAAATAGCTTTCAAAAGCATAAGATTAAGATAGCAATTTGCATAAAAACTAATGACCGACCGAAAAGAATTTTAAGGCCGAAACCGAATTTCGATAATCTTCGTATTTTTTGCCAAAAACGAAAACGAAAATGTTTAAACAATTTTTTTTTTGAAGTAATTACAGTAGAAACTCGATTATCCTAAGTAACTGGGACCTACCATCTTTCGGAAAATCGAGAATGCTTCAATTTTAAGATTAAGGAGAAATATACATATTCGCTATTTCTTATTATAGAAACAAGTGCTTAATAAAAATAAAGCAATAGCAAAATAGACAAAAGAATAAATTACCTGAATTTTAATTTTTAAATTAAGTACCTTTAAGATATTTCACAAGGGTTTGAAACAAAGTTTTGTTTGTCGCAGTTTCGATTGGCTTTGCTTTGAAGCTCTTTCACGTAGATTTTTAATATTATTAGTTCACCAGTATCACAGTCTTTCTGCTGCTCCAGCCATGCCAAACATTTTGCAAAACATTCAAAAGCTTTAGAATTGCTATTTTGTTCGTTTTCTTCGTTCGTTTTGTTCATTCCACTCCGCAGCTTACGGGAGCCGAAGTTAAATTCAAAGGAATTCTAAGAAAGGGGATCGAAAATATGTACAGTAAATTCTCTGTAAGGCGGACTCCGTCTAAGACGGAAATTTGTCAACTCGGAAAGATTTTAAAGTCCCTGCGAATCCATAGACATAGAGCAAAATTTGTCTAAAGCGAAATATTGTCTACTGCGGAAAATTTTCTTGGTCCCGATCTATTCCGCCTTAGACAGAGTTTACTGTATATGTACTTGTAGTTCAGAAAGGACCGCTTGCACACAAGGAATATGATAGTTTAAAAGAAAAGCTTTCAAAATGGATTTTGCACTCAAGGAATATAATAGTAAAAATAAAAATAAAATAAAATAAAAATGCATTTTGGTTAACCGAGAGTTTTGTTTTAAAAAGCATCGTATAAAAGAGGTTCTATTGTAATAGATACATAAATATACATAATTATTAATTTATACGTGTAATTAGTTATACATGCGGCCCAAGTTGGCTGTGTGCCTCTGACCAAATTATTTTTATTTTCATGTAAAATGAAATGTAATTAATCCATCACTAGCACAAAATTATTTTCCAATTATGTGAATTTCATCTAATAAAAAAATATTTTAAGTATACATACCTCGATTTAACTTTTATAATGATTTTTTTTTAATGATCATTTGTTGTACTAGAACTTTTTCAAAGAGTATTCGAGACACTTCTGCGGTTTTAAACTAAAAATTATTACTGTTAAGTCTGCAGATTTTAATGAATACGCGAAAAGCGTCTTCAAAGTTTAGTCACACATGCCTTTCTTGCATTATAATTTAGTCATGACTGCTAATTATAAATAGTGAAGTTCCTAGCAATAAATAAAGAGTGTCTTAATTGAGCCGATACAGCACATACAAATGAGTAATGTTGAAAATTCCCGTAAGAAGAAACAAGATTCTTGGAATACAAATAGTTTCGGTCGAGATTCGTTACGACCGAATTATCGGAAGCATTTTCATCAAAACGAATTTTTGGCGAAACTCCGATTTTCAATCGAAAATAAAAACAAAACCGATTTTTTTTTTTTTTTTTTTTTTTTTTTTTTTTTTTTTTTTTGCGAAACTCCGATTTTGGACCGAAAACAAAAACGAAACCGAATTTTCGGTGGATCCGTAATAAAAACATTAAACTGAGAACGAATTTTGATAAACAGCCCAAGAGCTGGGAGTATGACACTCACGATAAAACAGTCATGTAATAAAAACATTAAACTGAGAACGAATTTTGATAAACATCCCAAGAGCTGGGAGTATGACACTCACGATAAAACAGTCATCAAACATTTATTTATATGCGATAAAATGGGTGTTACTTACTCCTTTCAAAAGAACCAACAAGCTAAGCCTTGTTAACGTCAAGTTAAAATATTACTATAATCAGAAGCAAAGCGTACATGCATAATAAGGAAAGGCGAATCCAATCCATGTACCCCTACGTAGATGAAAAATGCTGTAGGCATTGTGAATGATTAAGAATTTTCAAAATTTCTTCTCTAATTTATGTCTTCCACTTAAGCTTAAAAATGGCAAAACCAGTTTTCAGAGAAAATCACACTATATGTTAATGACACAAAATAAAAATGCTACGGGGAACAAGTTTGACATCAGAAGGGTTGAAGGTTACGCAGAGTCCATAAGGTCTATGTTCGTCAAAATGCAACAACCGCACTCCCCGCTCCCAATAAAAGGCCAAAAGCAAACGTAATTGGCTTCATTTTTAAATAAAGAAAAAAAAAAAGAAAAAACAGAAAAGATTTTGAATGTTTTGATTTACATTAGGCCAAACACCTGGGAATGTATAAGAATGGCATTTAAATTGCATAATCATAAAAATGCTACATTAATAGTGAACAATCCTACAACTACAACCTGATATCTTCTCCGATATCCAGTCATTCCGATCTCCGTAAAGTTTATTTTATGCAGTTTAAAAACCATTAGCAAAGTATAACTGATAATAAAGCCAAGACAATCAGGAGAGTAATTAAATAATGCAACCGCTAGAGAATATCATTGTAAACGAAGCCTCCGGGTGATTTTAATAATTCGCGCTACATCCTTGCTGCGTATTTATCAACATTCAATCTAATAAGTACTTCGAAGTAAAGTGCTTATTTTTGGAGATCTATTTAAGAATGCTATCGATACCTTTTATTCGTTCTGTATACTTTCAAAACATACAATTTGGAATCTGAATTAATAGCTTGAACTAATATTCAAAGAAATGAGGGGAATGATGGTCATAAAAAAGTGAGCCTGTCGTTTGAGGGTCATGTGATAAAGCGCCTAATGACAATGCTTCGCGCATGAGATTAGCCCTTTCGACCCATGACAATGACGCAGGACTGTGTGGTTAGTGGGAAGGAAATGGGAATCTCTTGAGATATAAAGTCAAATGCAAGCAGTGATGCATAGTGCAGTTGCGTTTTAATCGAATAGCATTTTTAAAATAAATAATGATGAATGCTACCAAATGAATATCCAGACAAAAAAAGTGCGGCAATGAAGAGGGGATTTAGAGATTTAACCCTTAAATGCCGGGTGTTGCTTTTCGGCAACATACCCAATTTAGGCTCTAAAATACAATTAGAATAATATTGAAGCCATAATGCCTAATGTTGCCAATAAAATACATTCTGAAAATATTATTAAATCGATTTTCAACATGTAGATGGCAACACTTGTGCTCTTTAAGACTAAAGATAGATTTATTTTTTCAATTGTTGCTACTTGTTCTTTTTGTTTTGTTTGGAAGCTTGTGAAATACCCTATTTTGTTCTGCAGTGAGCAAGTAAAATTTATTTCGTATTATAGTTCCTAAAATTCTTGTGTGTTTAATACTATAGAATTTTCTCAAAAAAAAAAAAAAAAAAAAATATTTTTTCAATTAAAGGCCAGTATTGCCGATTAATAACAAGCTGTTTTTTAGCCGTAAACCATACTTAAAACAAAATATGATTTTTTAAAGTATTTTTCCCATGATTTATTTAAAAAATGAAACCCGAAAAACATTATTACAATGATTTTTGAAAAATCAGGCATTTAAGGGTTAAAACTCCTCCCATAGCATTAAATATCTGATAATAAGATAAATGTAAAAACGTTTCTGCTTCAATCCAAAACAGACCTATAAAAGCTAATGTAAAAAAAAAAGTGAAGGTGGCCAAAATAAAGTTCGAGACAATTATTTCAAGAGCAAGAAGCCTTCTTCAGGAAAAATAAGAGAGAAAGAGAAAAGACAGAAAGAGAAAAGATAGAAAGAGAAAGGATAGATAGAGAGGGAGAAAGAAATAACAACATCGTTATTATCAAATGCTTACAGTTTTCTTTTACGAAGCTTTAAAATGTGTCATTTTAGGTGCGTTTGTAATTATGTAAATGCATAGCACCTACTCGTATAGTAGCCGTCTGGTCCGTCTGTCCGCATATAACAACGCAAAAACTACCCAACTGAATGGTTTGAAATTTTATGCTATATATAATAGCATAATTTTGTCGAATAATTTCAAATTCTATGAAAATTGAATCAAAACTTAAAAAAGATATTAATAATTGTTTTCTTCATTCTATTAAATCCTATCATACGCAATTAATTCAATGATATCCCATGATAGGTAGTGATTCAAGGTTGCCATTACTTCCTATAATTTATTAATCCAAGAAAGGCATTAAGGGAAGGTTCAAATTTGTTGACTATAAATAAAAAAAATATTTTCTAGGAATTTTTCATAGAATGGTAAAACTTAGTTCGGTACACATGTAAATATGCTTTTATTTATTTACTTATTTTTAAGGGATAAAGTTATTGGTTGGCTGCGCAGATGGATGAGATGAGTGGACGGTAGTAAATTTGAAGCCTTAAGACAATGACAAAAAAAAAAAAAAAAAAAAAAAAAAAAAAATCACCAATTTCAAAATCTGTAGAAGTTTAAAGTAGAACAGAATTAAAAAAAAAAAGGGCTTATTAATAAAATATTGTTATTTAAAGATTTTTTTTTTTTAACAAAAATCATACATAAGATAAGACAATTTTTATGTATTAAAAATTCATACATTTTAACTTATTCTTATCTGAAGTGTGGGATAAAATCTCTTTGGATATTTCAAGTCTAATATTATGTCAATTGTTAATCGCATAACATGACACTCGTGAAGGATTCCCACAGACTTGGGAAAAAAAAAAAAAATTGTTTCAGAAACTTGAAAAGGTTGCTTTCGATAAAATGCATTTAAAATTTTTACATTCTACATGGGAAATACTTGAAATACTCATGTTGTACTCTTGCTTGATGCATTGTTAGTTACTTATACGAATTTCAACTTGAAATTTTTATTAAGCACTTTTAAGAACTCCAACTTAGAAAAAAAAAGAGAAAAATCGACGTTTTTATATTTTTACTTTGGAACACATCTTTTCCCCTTTAAGGTAGTTTTCTAGAAAAAAAAAAAAAAAATTCCCGCTCAACAACGCGAAACCTTCTAATACATTTTTTTGACTCATTTTTAAACATAAAAGCATGATACTTGCAGGCATGATTATTGCACTTATTTTACAATCGGCTTTTCATTTTCCGATAAAGGTATTATAACTTGAATTTTAAGCGATTGTTGTCTCAGGACAGCAATTTTTTCATTTCCACGCAGTCGTGTCCGAAAATTCTGTTCAAACAGGCAAATTTGACAGCATTTTCTAAAAAATCTTTCGCCTTTACTGGAAAACGAAAAAAACAGTTCGGTTACATAGTGTCTTAATACGAGAACTTGCCAATTTGACAGGTTTCTAACAAAAATGAATTAATAAAATGTGTCAGTATGTAGCCAGTTTGGATCTGAGAACAACCTTATGTAGATATCGTTAAAGGCTAATACCCAGCAAAGAAAGAAACAGTGGGCCATCAGCTGGAAAAAAGATGGCAGCCAGCACTGCCATCAGCGGTAAAGTGCAATGGTGCCATTACTTAAACCAGTACAAAAGTGTCCGAGCGGAATGCAGCTGACCCATCATTGATGGCCAACAGCAGGCCAGCATTGGTATGCCATCACATTACTTCAATCCGGCACTTTTCCTGCAGTGCTTACTAGCACCTATCCGACTGCTATTCCTTTGCTGGCCCAGCACTTCCCCTTACAAAAATTTCTTACAGAATTCTATAAAAAAACAAAGTATTGTATAATTATGGCTCTTTTTTCTATAAGCTAATTTCACCAAGAGCTATAGAAATATCTGTAGAAGTGTCTATAATAGAAATGTCTATAGAAATATTTGAACATTCAGCGGTTACCATGTGGTCAACCTACCAAGTACTAACCGCGCTCGATGCTGTTTGGTTTTCGTGATCGGACATGAACAAGTACTTTCAGCGTACGCTACGACTGTTCGTAGTTTTTAAGCTCTCATTACACTATTTCAAGTTTGTTTCTTTTGTGATTTGCGTTCCCAATCATTAAACTACTATAGAAATTATTCGATTGTATAGAAATCCTATATATTTTATACGCTTTTTTTTATTATTAATTCTGAACTGTGTAAATTATGAAAACCGAAATCCTTTATAACCTAGTAAAACCGGATTTAAGGAGAGAAAAAAAGTGCGTTGAAATAAAGAATTTAGTTATTTATTCATTTACTTATTAATTTTGTTGGTGGCAGTGGAGCTATATTTTTTACAGTTTAAAAAAAATAAAAATTAGCTTCACAACTTAAATTGTGTTAAGATATTCATTTCAGATTTGTGTTCAAATACTCAATGTCTTCGATATTCGCAGCGCCACCTAGCGTAAGGGTTCCCAGCAATAATACTGCAAAAGTTCGTGCACTTCCATGTAGTGGTGGGCAAGCGCATGAGATAAAACGGATGCCCACCAGAATTTTATCTGATGATTTCCAACAGCAAAGTTGACTGAAGCTGTCCAGCAATGGTCATGCAGTGGTAGACTATCAGTCAACATTTCTCCATCATTGCCAGCACCTATCTTGCTGCTGGCCAGCAATTACCTCTTTGCTGGTTACGTTGCGTTTAATTCGATATTCGTGGTAAGAACTTCAGTTTCCACTAAGCTCATCTGTATACAAAATAGACACATGAAAGTCGTGTTTCCTAGCCTTATACCATATACCAACAGTTATATTTAATTAGAGATCGACCGAAAATTCGGCTTTGTTTTCGTTTTCGGCCCAAAATCAGAGTTTCGCCGAAAATTCGGCCAGACGAAACTACTTGCATTCCAAAAATCTCGTTTCTTCCTTCGGAAAATTTCAACTTACTGATTTGAGCATCAACGGTTCATATGAGAACTTCTTTATTTATTGCTATGAACTTCACTGTTTATAATTATCAGTCATGACCTACTCAAGACGTGAGTGCAAATTATAAAGCAAGCAATACCCATATGAATAAAATTTGAAAACGTGGCTCATTAAAAGCTGCAGACTTAACAGTAATAGAATTTTTTTAGTTTGAAAGCGCAGAAGTGTTTCGAATACACTTTGAGAAAATTATAGTATAACCGATGATCATTTACAAAAATCATTGTAAAGATAAATCGAGATATGTATACCTAAAACATCTTTTAATTAGATGAAATTCGTATAATTAAAAAATCATTCTGTGTCGTTGATGAATTAATTACATTTTATTTTATATGGAAATAAAAAGTTTTGGTCAGAAGAACAGAGAGCCAACTTGGGCCACACGTATAATTAATTAATAATTATGTAGTATATTTAATAAACACATATAATTAATTACTAATTATGTAGTATATTTAATAAACACACATAATTAATTAATAATTATGTATATTTATTTATGCATTAATTAATTTTTAAAAAATAAGACATTTTCTCTTTTCGGCCGAAAACAAAAAGATTACCGAAATTCGGTTTCGGTTTCCGTTTTGGTCTTAAAAACCTGTTTCAGTCGATCCTTATATTTAATGCAAAATTATTAGATAATATAATATAAGGAGAAACTGATAATAAAATAATGTCGTAAAACATTAACCAATGACATGAAAAATCGCTTAATGATAACTTTAGGCAGCGTGAAATAACTCAGGACCATTACGGAAAAATGAATAGCGACTGGAAGACGTTAATGTTAAAGAAAATACAATAACAGAACCATTATAAAAAAAAGAAAAGTTCTTTAATTAAACTAATTTTATTATTTACTGGTGTTAAAATCTTAGAACTGGTTTTATAGATGGATATCAGTTAATGACACCATTTGGAAGTTAAAGCTCCTCCCAGAGGGACAGAAACTTACGACATGTTGTGACGAATACACGCCTATATAAAGAGAAGGTAAAAAAAGATATAAGCAGTCAGAATAAATATAGAATACATATATTTCACGACTTCATAAAAAGAATATAAAGAAAAGCATAAACAGACAGAATAAATATAGTGTACAGCTATTTCAAGACTGATATTGCTTCTTGTATATGACATATGTATACCTGTAAATACTGATTCCTTTAGGTGAAACGGTTTTTGATAGAACGGAATTTTTGACAGAATGATAAAACTGAGTGGGCATACATTGTTAAAAATTTCTGTAAAAACACAAAAAACAAAAAGAGACGCTTTATGAATTTACATTAGTTCTCGGTTTTATGTATTTTTCGGACATCATTTTAAAAAGCTTTCCCTTTTCTTATAACAAATTCTTTGTAAGGCTTTCTATGTCTTTATTTAAAGATATTTTTATTTTTGTTATACCCCAGCAAAGAAAGAAACAGTGGGCCATCAGCTGGAAAAAAAGATGGCAGCCAGCAGTGCCATCAGCGGTAAAGTGCAAGGGTGAAATTACCTAAACCTGTCGAAAAGTGTCCAAGCCGAATGCAGCTGGCTCATCAGTGATGGGCAATAGCAGGCCAGCATTGGTATGCCATCACATTACTTCAATCCGGCACTTTTCCTGCAGTGCTAGCACCTATCCCACTGCTATTCCTTTGCTGGCCCAGCACTTTCCCTTACAAAAATTTCTTATAGAATTCTATAAAAAAACAAAGTATTATGGCTCTTGTTTCTATAAGCTAGTTTCACTAAGAGCTATATAAACATCTGTAGAAGTGTCTATAATAGAAATGTCTATAGAAATACTTGAACTGCATGTGGTCACCCTCCCAAGTACTGACCGCGCTCGATGCTGCTTGGTTTTCGTGATCGGACATGAACAAGTGCTTTCAGCGTACGCTACGATTGCTCGTAGTTTTCAACCTCTCATTACACTATTTCAAGTTTGTTTCTTTTGTGATTTACGTTCCAAATCATTAAACTGGTATAGAAATTATTCTATTGTATAGAAATCCTATGTATTTTATACGCTTTTTTTTATTATTGATTCTGAACTGCGTAAATTATGGAAACCGAAATCCTTTGTAACCTAGTAAAACCAGATTTAAGGAGAAAAATAAAGTGCGTTGAAATAAAGAATTTATTTATTTAATCATTTACTTACTTATTTTGATGGTGGCAGTGGTGCTATATTTTTTACAATTAAAAAAAAAATTAGCTTCACAGCTTAAATTGTGTTAAGATATTCATTTTAGATTTGTGTTCAAATACTCAATGTCTTCGATATTCGCAGCGCGACCTAGAGTAAGGGTTCCCAGCAATAATACTGCAAAAGTTCGTGCACTTCCATGTAGTGGTGGGTCAGTGCATGAGATAAAATGGATGCCCAACAGAATTTTATCTGATGATTTCCAACAGCAAAGTTGACTGAAGCTGTCCAGCAGTGGTCATGCAATGGTAGACCATCAGCCAGCACTTCTCCATCATTGCCAGCACCTATCTTGCTGCTGGCCAGCAATTTCCTCTTTGCTGGGATGCTTTAACTTAAAATACACACTTTTAAAATTCTTCTACAATTTCATTAGAAATATAAAAGATCAAAACTGTGTTTTAAAATTGTGTTATTTAAAACACTGGTCAACAAATTTGAACTTTTGCTCTGACCTAAAACAGAAATTAGTTGTTTTTTGTGCGGTTTTTTGTACTGATTCCGAATCTAGTTTTAGATTTACTCCAGCACGTCAAGTTTGAGAGATATTTGCATATTTCAATTTATGCAAATTTAGTAAATTTTATACAATTATTTGCAAATTTAAGGTATAAAGCAATATCAGACAGGGTTTTTTGTTTTATGTTATGATTACTACCTAATTTACTTCACAAAAACGTTGTTTCTGAGATTATACCGACATGTGACTGTGAAATATTGTACCTAATTTGCATATTTTTCATGTTTTTCTAATAATGTTTCTTGACGTTCAAATATTTCTGCCGCACGAGTACGCTAATATGTTTCTAAACCAGTTTTTTGAGCTGATTTTAAATCTTGTATCTGTTTTCTTCTATCACGTCTAGTTTTTGATAAAAGTGAAATTTTAGTTTTTGGTCAAAAAAGCCAGAAATAGCTTCTTGTGATACTTTGTATGATAAACTTCAACTAGTTAGGATAGATTCTACTTTTTTTTTTTTTTTTTTTTTTGATTATATAAATTTTTGTTTATGTCTCTGATATGAATCTGATCCTGTTCACCTTGTTGTCAATGAATTACACACCCCTAAAAAGCATCTTGTGTTAATGCCGTGCAAAAGTAGAAATTCATCTTACTAAAAAACTAGACATAAGAAAACAGACTGCAGATTTGAAATCAGCAAAAAATCTAGTCTAGAAAAACATTACGTCAATTCTGTGGCAACTATTTTAAAGTTGATAGTGATGTAAACATTACACCATTGAAAAATATGCAAATTAGGCTTAATAACTGATAAATAAATGTTAAGAATATGCAAATTGTGACATTTATCTGAAGCAAATAGCCAAGTAGTCATTATCTAGAAAACGTAATTAGATGTGACATATATTGTATCTAAAATTTGCATAAAATCGCACAAAAAAGCTTAAATTTGCATAAATTTAAATATGCAAATTTCTCAAATCCTGGAGCACCTAGAGATAAACGGAAAGCATATTCGGAATCAGCGCCAAAAACTGATCTAGAATCAACTAATTTTAGTTCTAGGACAAAACCACTGTTGTACAGTGAAATTAGAACATTTTAGAAAGGAAAAATTCGTATCTGCGGAGTTAGCAGGGATTTTTTTTTTTTTTTTTTTTTTTTTTTTTTATTATCGAGAATCACTTTGCAATTGCTTCATTCATCACGTGCATGAAGCTTGGTGATATTAAAAATAAATTAAAAGTAAAACTATTTCTCCACTGAATCACAAAATATATAGCTCATTCTTATAGCGCAGTCAATAAGGTGATCGTCTCCAACCCAGAGGATACGGGATCAAATATCATGGGCGGGCTAGAAGTACGAGGGAAAATCAGTAAGTAGGTCACAAACCGATATGGGAAATTAGTAGTAAATTGCTTCCAAATATGCCAATAGGTGGCAGCACTGTCCAACTGTAAGATGTCAATTTTGAGTTTATGGGACAACAGTTGTACAAGATGAGGAGGGGCGTTCAAAAGTTGTTGACGAAGAACGAAGTGGTCGTCCTGTTGAGATTGCAAAAGAAGAAAGAGTGCGGAAGGTTGAGGAAATAGAGCTGACACGAACAACAATAGGTAGAATTAGCAACTGCAACAGGGTGTTCATACGGTTTAGCCGACAGCTGACTTATGCAGACGTTGAATGTGAGGCATCCAGATGGCTGAGTGTGCAGTCCAAAGACTTTTATGCAGCAGGTATTAGATAACTCGTAAAGAGGTGGAACAAATGTATCAATGTAAATCACGATTATATAAAGAAATAAACATGCCTTTTAAGTATGTATTTTGTTTTTCCCTTTATTTATTGGCTTTTGTGACCTACTTACTGACTTGCCCTCGTAAATATCACATGGTACAGCAGTTTAAATTCACTCAAAAGATTCTAATTCTTCAAAATTAAAAAATTCACTAATTTCGAAAAAGAAAATTAATTAAAGTGTTATCATTAAAAATAAACTGAATAAATTACTGAATTTTCTGTAAATTTACCGAATAATTTCTCTGTAATTTACTTGGATCTCTGTAACTCTAATCTTTGTAATTTTCCATTAGACTTATAAGAAAATGGATTACCAGTAGATTCTCTGTAATTTCACAGAATTTTTTTTAACAGTGTATAAATATGCTAAAATAAAATTCAAACGAATCGCCATCTTATTTAGAGTTGCAATATGGATGCAATTAATTGGCTAACTGTGCAGATGGATGAGATGATTGCACGGTAGAAATTTTGGAGCCTTCAGGAAACGACAATAACAAGTTGGAAATTGCTCGTCAAACATGGCAAATGAGGTGCGTTCGTACTATAACTAGTTTTATAATAATTTTATGTATATTTTAGTGCACTTCATAAGTGCATATCAATTCATTCTATTCGAAAGGCTGTAACATCATTAAAATGCACTTGAAATAATTATTTTCCCATTGGCCTTAATGTAACGGAAAACTTTTGACTGTCCCTGTAATTAAACTATACATCCGATTTTCATAAAATTTGAAATGACTCGACAAAATTTTGCAACAATTATATATTTAAAATTTCAGATCATTGGGAAGGTTGTAACATCATTAAAATGCACTTGCAATAATTTTTTCCCATTGGCCGTAACATAACGGAAAACTATTGACTGTCCTTGTACTTAAGCTATACATCCGATTTTCATGAAATTTGAAATGACTTGACAAAATTTTGCAACAATTATATATTTAAAATTTCAGACCATTCGGTTGGGTAGTTTTTGCTCTGATATATGCGGACGGAATATATATGCGGAATGACTGATATATGCGGAACGACGACTATAGGTGCTACCTATTTATATAATTAAGAACGCACCTAAAAAATATGACCAATTTTATAATATGTAGAAGCATAAAGAAGACAAGAACGTGAAAAAAAAGTTTATTGATGAATAATTGTGATGTAAAGAAAAAGGTTTTTTTACAAAATCATACATAAAATAAAACTTTTTTATATTATAAAAAATACTTATATTTTAAATTATTCTGATCTAAAGTGTGTATAAAACCTTTTTGAATATTCCAAGTCTAATATTATGTCAATGGCATAATATGGCAGTAGAGATGGACTTCTACAAACTATGAGTTGTTTCCGATAAAATGCATTTAAAGTTGCGAACTACTTGAAGTACGACTACTTGATGCGTTGTTCAGTTACTTCAATGAATTCCCACTTGAAATTTTTATTAAGTGCTTTTAAGAATTTCACTTTATAAAAATGGAGAAAAATCGATATTTTTATCATTTTTCTTCAGAACACCTGTTCCCCGTTTATGGCGGTTCTTATAAAAAAAAAAAAAAAACAAACAAAAAAAAAAAAAACATTTTTCCCTATTCAACAACGCGGAATTTTCTGGCACGTTTTCTGACTCATTTTTAAACATTAAAGCATGATTATTGAATTGGTTTGTAATAAATTTTAATTTTCATAGAAAGGAAAAACATTCTTGAATTGTACACGATTCCTGTCTCCGGATGGCAGTTTTTTTTTCTTTTCTTTCTTTCTTTCTTTTTTTTTTTTTAATACTGCGCTGCTACGTCCCGAACTTCGATTCAAAACGGCAAGTTTGACAGCATTTTCTTAAAAATATTCTGCCCTTACGGAAAAATGAAGAAATAGTTCGATTACATAGTGTCTTAATAATAGCATCTGCCAACTTGATACGTTTGGAACAAAAATGAATAAAAACTAGTATGTTGTGGACATCACAAAAGTTTCTTCTGTATAAATCACGTCAAGTAAATCATTTAAATAGTACAAGAAATTACACCAATTTAGCACCAATTCACATCAAAGTATATCTGAATTTGAAGTTTGATGAAAATTCGTGCATTAGATCTTGAGATAGAGCTATAGCAAAAAATTCTGAAAAATGTAGCATAGCAGCGCTACCTGTTAGGCGATTTACACCAAAACATAAACAGCACTAAATGATATCAAGGCATACATGAATCTGAAGTTTGATGAAAATTTGTGGATTAGTTATTGTGATAGAGCTATAGTGGAAATTCTGAAAAATTCAGCATGGCAGCGCCACATGTTTAGCGATTTGCAGCAAAACATTAACAACATTAATTCATATCAAGGTATACCTGAATCTGAAGTTTGTTGATAATCCAAGCATTAGTTCTTGAGATAGAGCTATTGCGGAAAATGCAAAAAATGCAGCATAGCAGTGCCACGTGTTGAGCGATTTACACCAAAATGTGTGAAACGTCAATTCATGTCAAGGACTAATTGCATCTGAAGTTTGACTAAGATCCGTGCATTAGTTCAGGAGATTGAGCTGTTGTGGAAATCGTGAAAAATGCTGCATAGTAGAGCCACCTGTTGAGCGATTTACACCAAAAACTAATCAGCACCAAGTTATATCAGGACTAACTGAATATAAATTTTTATTAAATTCTGTGCATTAGTTCTTGAGATAGAGAGCCCACAAAAGTTTTGTCACATACAGACAGACAGGCAGACAGAGTCACACAAAAGTTTTGTCACATACAGACAGACAGGCAGACAGAGTCACAGACTCACAGACAGACATTTTGTAAAAACATGTTTTTCGGAATCTCTGACCCCTAAAACGGGTAAATCCGTAGAAAACCGAAGAAGAAAATCTTCACGAATCCAATACTTTCTTCTTGTAAAGATAGAAGAAAGTAAAAATAAGTCAGAAAGTAGTCAATCTGGACGTCAGAAGAACCTTAAGTAGATATCGTTAAAAGCTAATATGTTGAGTTTCATTCGATATTCGTGGTAAAAATTCCTGATTCTACTACGCGCATCCATTCAAGATAGAAACATGAATGTCGCTTTTTCAAGTGTTAATACCAAATCCAAACAGCTATATTTAATGCAAAATTTTCGGACAACATAATATCAGGAGAAACTGGTCATAAAATAAAGTATACAGTAAAACGTCAAATAATCACATGAAAAATCTCTTAATGATAGCTTTAGGCAGCGTGAAATAACGCTCGACAATTACGAAAAATTGAGCAGCAACTGGAAGAGGTTAATGTCAAAGGAAATAGAAAAGCAGAGCCATTGTGAAAAAAAAAAGTTTTTAAGTAAACTTATTTTATTATTTGATGGAGTTGAAATCTTAGAACTCTTTTTTAGATGGATATTACTTAATGGCCCCATATGGAAGTTAAAGCTCTTCCCAGAGGCACAGAAACTTATGATGTGCTACGACGAATACACGCCGTGTAAAAATACAGTTGCGCTCAAAAGTAATTTGACAACCTTATATTCTGTCTTATTTTATTTAATATAAAAATGTAAAAGAAAATATATTCCCTATAATTGAGAACACTATGACTGCACTTATTCAAATGTATCAAGTTTCAACTTGTTTGTTTACATTCGGCGCCACCGAAGAAATATGACTCCTACTTAGCTCAAAAGCATTTTGACAATTAGTTTGCATTTAATTGTTGAAGGTGTCAGTGGCGCTATAGCTTCGATTAGTGTTTATATTGACTTATTGTGATTAATTTTAGGGATCAGGAATGCCAAAATGTAAAAAATATTGAAGTGATTCTAGAAAAGCCGCTGTAAATGCACTTAAAAAAGGTAGACTGCAAGCAGAATTAGCTCGTTCTTTTAACGTGTCTCGGCAACTTGTTATTACATGAAATAAAGTTTTAAATAAACAGAAATACATCGAAAATAAGCCTCAAAGTGGCCATCCGAAAAAAACAACTTGCAATATTGACTGTATTATAAAAATGATATCTACAAGTGATTGTCGTAAGTCCGCGGTAATAATTAAAAATGAATTGAAAGAAAATTACGGCATAGACATACATGTTTCATCTGTCAAACGACGCCTAAACCTCTATGGTTTACATGGCAAAAGACCAGCAAAAACATGTTTCTAATCCACTAAGAATAGGAAGGTTAGAGTTGCATTTGTAAAACAGCATAATCCTTTCAGGGGCAAAGTAATGCTATTGCTGAAGTGTTGAAATTAATGACTGACACCAGAATTTTGATTAAAAAAATTTCGGTTTATTATGTGTGTGAAATATAGCTTTTTCTTATTTAAAAATAAATTTGTTTTCAACAGTTAAAAGAACGAGCTAGTTCTGCTTGCAGTCCACCTTTCTTAAGGGCATTTACAGCGGCTTTTCTAGAATCACTTCAATATTTTTTTACTTTTCGGCATTCCTGATCCTTAAAAATAATCACAATAAGTCAATAAAAACACTAATTGAAGCTATAGCGCCACTGACACCTTCAACAATTAAATGCAAACTAATTGTCAAAATACTTTTGAGCTAAGGTGGAGTCATATTTCTTCGGTGGCGCCGAATGTAAACAAACAAGTTGAAACTTCATACATTTAAATAACTGCAGTCACAGTGTTCTCAATCATAGGGAATATATTTTCTTTTACATTTTTATATTAAATAAAACAAGAGAGAATATAGGTTGTCAAAATACTTTTGAGCGCTACTGTAATATAAAAAAAAGCATAAGTAGTCAGAATAAATGAATCAGTCATTTCAAAAACCACATAAGTCACAGAATCGGAACTTTTCAGAAAAAAAAAAAAAAAACTGTATTCTTCAAAAGTAAACGAATTTTTATGGATTTTTTTTTTTTTTTGAATTGATTATAAAGTTTGGACTTCAAAGTTTCTAAATACCGAAAAAGTTTTATAATTATTAATAATAAAAAGAAAAAGAACCGAAAAACAGTTCCTGACTTATGTTGTTTTAGCAAGAAACGAAGTTAGGCGGTACTTAATGTGAACAGAACAAAACAGTCATATTAAACATATTCTTAATCAAAATTAATGAAGATAACATTTATACAGGAACATTTTTATGTTTTAATATGATTTTGGTGCGTATAATCATATTCTTCATCATTCTCAACTGGATTACCTTCAACATTGGCAGTTGGTCAGCTAAATATCGCTCACCCGCAAGAAAAGTGACACATCTCGAGAAAAGTAAATTTCACACGAAAGGCAAAAAAAAAAAAAAAAAAAAAAAAAAAAAAAAAAAAAAAAAAAAAAAATTGCATGATTTTACTGTAAGATGAAATTATAGCACTTAACTCTGGTCGCAGGAGCAAAAAAGTGCATTAAAACATAAAAACGTTAAGAATGAAGACGTAGGATGATGATTGGAGGGTCAGATAATTTTAACTCCCCACACAATCCACCCCTCTTCTGTGGTCAAGAATGGACATATAGCGTAATAAACTGATTTTCGGTATAACTACGCTATAAAACTTTTTGTATAGCAAGACGCATCTAGGGCAGACCTATTAGTGGAATAAAACGCAAAATGAATTTTTGCGAGATGTGTCCCTTTTCTTGCGGGTGAGCGACATGTTTTGACAAAATGGCATATGCTCTTCCAGAATGCTATTCTGAACTCGTTTTAAATCGTCTAATTTTTTACTGTTAATTGACACTTTCGATGGAAGACACAGGGTTTGAAAGTTTTTTCATCAAGATAAATGAATCTTTAATGGACCCATCAATAAATTCCTCGGCTATGATAGTGCCTTTTGTATCAGAATCATAGTGAAATAAATCTCTTATATATCGAAGGAGCAAATGTTTTTCTTTTGTTCTTTTGGAACACTTTTCCCGTACGAATCTGTTGACAAATGTTTTTTTATATATAAAGTCAGCCACCATTTCTTGAAGTCCAAACCATCTTCAGTTTACAGTCCATTAGCTGTAAATGTTGAATTGGAGTTTGAAACCAAATCGATGGAACTTACAAGGGAACCACTTTAGGTGTTGCTCGCACCTAGTATTGAAACCTGGTGCATTTTAAAGCTCTATATTAGGAAGTTTGGGAATCGATAAAATTTTTTTGTTAAAATGATATTTTTTGATTTTACAGCCGATTAACTTTCTGAAAATGCAATTTTCGAGACCACTTTTCGGGCTGTTAAAGTAAAAGTTAAAAAAAAAAATAGTTAAAAATATAAATTAGTCAATAATAACTATAAAATGTTGAAAAAAGTTTTAAAATTCCTTCAAGAACCTACGAATTTGATTTTTAAAAAAATACAGTATTATATTTACATATTTGGCGGGGAAAGATTGGCGTCTTATTCATCCCGTACAGTTTTCCGGCAACCCTATCTCAGTATTTTCGCTACGCACCGTGTTGTAATGGTTTGGACGTAAACCTATTACAAGTGTAAAGCTAGTGAAAATTTTGAAGTGCCATATCTGGCGACTTAACTCTCTTTTGGTGTAAAATTAACAAATAAAAATCCAATAATAAAAAATTATAAATATAAAAAAATATATAAAATATGATTTTAACAAAGAATTTTTATCGGTTCTCTAACTATTATGCATAGGGCTACAAAATGCACCAGGTCTCGATTCTAGGTGCGAGCAACACCTAAAGTGGTTCCCTTGTTAGGTAAGATCATGATTTCGCACATTATTTTTAATGACTCCAAAATCGCGGTCATATGGTAAAAATGAATACTGATATATATATTTTTCAAATCCTCTGGAATCTGTAAAAGCCAACATAAATCCCAATATCGTGTTGATTTTATTTTGCCCAGGGTAACCATCGGAAACCAGATATAAATGCTTACTATGTGGTCCAATATTATTTTAAATATCATCCAATAACATAGAGCAAACTTCATTTGCTCCTTTGTTAGCAATGCCTTCGTGAAACACGTAAAATATCAATTTACCTGTTTTAACCCTTAAATGCCTGATTTTTCAAAAATCATTGTAATAATGTTTTTCGGCTTTCATTTTTTAAATAAATCATGGGAAAAATACTTTCAAAAAATCATATTTTGTTTTAAGTATGGTTTACGGCTAAAAAACAGTTTGCTACTAATCGGCAATACTGGTCTTTAATTGAAAAAATAATTTTCCTTGATAAAATTCTATAATATTAAACACACAGGAATTTTAGGAATAAATAAATTTTACTTGCTCACTGCAAAACAAAATAGGGTATTTTGTAAGCTTCCAAACAAAACAAAAAGAACAAGTAGCAACAATTGAAAAAATAAATCTATCTTTATTCTTAAACAGCACAAGTGTTGCCATCTACATATTTTATTGGCAACATTAGGCATTATAGCTTCAATATTATTCTAATAGTATTTTAGAAGCCTAAATTGGGTATGTTGCCGAAAAGCAACACCAGGTATTTAAGGGTTAAGATCTTTTATACCAGAACAATGGACCCATAGTCACCATAAATAAAAAATATTTTGTAATGGTATGTTTGGTAGTGGTAGATTTTGCATAAAGTCGAATGTTATGTCTGCAACGTCATATGACATTGCATGCAAAAACCACTTAAGTCGTTAACTTATGCCCTTTAAGTAATGAACGAAAATTAGAAGGTATTGTTTGAAGAGGAAGGAATACACTAACTTAAGTGGTTATTACCCAGATTAGAGTCATGCATCGGGTCGAGTTGGCGCTTGATTTTCTTATTGCGGTTCGGGTTCGAGTCGGATTGACTTTAACTTTTTTGTTGCGAGTCGGGTTCGTGTAGGGTTGATTTTCATTGTTTCGGTTTCGGGTTGGGTTTTTTAGTCTTGCGGTTCGGATTCTGGTTAACCCGATTTTTTTAAAAGAATGTCCAAATTATTTTTTTACGTTAAATGTCATCACAAATCAAAGTTTCACAAAAGCAAAATGATGCCCGTCTGTTTTTTCTAATCATTTAGAATTCGTTTCTGGAAGTTAATATAAACATGCTTTTTAAACTATTGGTACAATAAAGATTATAACGAACACTTCTGCACTGCTGGAACACTTCTGCTGAATAGATACAATTCTAATTCTTGATACTTCTAATGTTGTTATGACAAAAAACTACTGTATGGAAGAAAGGAAAGGTCATTTAAAAATACCATACGCAGCTAAACGTCAAACTACTGCAGAAATATAATGCACTTTGTTATTTCGAAGACTCAGGAAAGAAGAGCTGTCGTTCAAAATGTATAATGTTGAAAATGTAAATAATATATAGGATGCGCTATATTAAGAGGGGAAATTTTTCAAAATAATAACTGCTGATAACGACAATAAATTAAAGGGTGAATTAAAGGGTGAATGGGGAAGTGGGGGTTGCTTTGGGGCCTATAGCTACAATGGCTGTCGCCTCGAATGATCCTTTATTTTATACACAGATTTTATTTACATATTTTTGGCAACAATTTCGTCAACATACAAGGACGAGATAGCAAAATGAAATTTACAACACTAGAGAGAAAACAGCCGGGAGTTCCACAAAGAGGGTGCAACGAAGCCAGCGGGAGTCGAACCCACAGACCTTCTTACGCTCTCAAGCGATTAGCGGCCTTAACCACTTGGCCACGGAGGTCCCTTAATTGAGGGTGGATTTTATTATATTAATAGTTCTATTTATTGATATAAAATGTAGATTTTTATAATTCATATTTCATTTTGCATTAAAACATGATTTACTTTTCTTTCATTTCAGGTTCGAATCAACTTCAAATTTTCAAATGGAATTTTCGGGTTCGGGTCTCATGCAACCCGACTCGTACCTCTAAGGCGAACAACTCTATTTAGCGAACACTTTTTTAATTCCTAAAATTTATATATTTGAAAGCTTATATCTCTGAATAGCGGACACCTCTCACTCTACAGTCTACATACATGTAACATGTGTATGTGTACATAACTATAAAAAATACGATACATGTGTTAAAAAGCAGAAAAAACAACGTTTAAAATGCACAAATAATGTATGAAAAGCAGCAAACAGCTGTTTCGAATCTACTAGCGAGATTCTTCTTCAGTGCAAAAGGAACAGCGTGCTAGAAAAAGCAAGGCTGAGCAAAATCATAGACAGAGACGAGCTGGCTTTTATACCCTATGCGGGTGGCGAAGGCGCCGAAACAACCAATGAGAGAGAAGCAGTGGAAACGACTGGGTGGACAAGTAGCGACATCTACCGGAGAAGTAGAGAAAAGAAACCAAAAAAGGGGAATTAAATTAACGCTTTCCAAATACTTGGAAAATCTGGAGTACTAGATAAGTCATTGACTAAAGAGTGAGAATTTTTAATGATATGGTAAGCTTCCCAAAAATCAAGATCAAGGTTAGAAGAACAATTTTGGATAATGATGGCTGAGGAAAAATCGAACCTATGTTGAGAAGACCAAGAATGTTGAGCAATAGAAGAACGTTTGAGCTCCTGATTTTTAACATAACCTTCATGCTCTTTTAAACGAAATCTAAGAGCACGTTTAGTCTGACCAATATAAGAAAGACCACACTGACAAGAGATCTGGTAAATGCCCCAATTATCTAGGCGATCAACGGGGTGTTTGAGATTTGAAAAAGGGATTTTATTAACAGGAGAAAAAATAACTTTAAAATCAAACCTTCTTAGGATTTTAGCAACTTGCTGACTGATTTTAGGAAAAAATGGTAATACAACTGAAGTATTAGAGTTGGAATTAGAATGCTTTTCAGAATGGTCGGATTTCGTCAATTTCTTATAAATAGAATCGATAATATTAGAGGAATAACCACGATCGACAGCAATAGCTTTGATGTAATTAAGTTCAGCACTAAGTAACTGAGGAGTGGAACAAATATTAGTAGCCCGAAAAACAAAAGTATTGAAAGCAGCGAATTTCTGGTTAGGGGGATGAGAAGAATACCTGTGAGGTGGGAGACTGACAGCAAAAGGTTTACGAAAGACGGTAGTCTGAAAGCCATTTTCACAACGAATAACAAGGACATCCAGGAAAGAAAGACAGTTATTGGTCTCAATTTCAGAGGTAAATTGAATGCAGGGATCAATGGAATTCATAATAGAGAGAATATGATTAATATCCGAATTCATTTCAATCAGGACATAAACATCATCAACATAACGAACATAGAACGGAAATTTTAAGATTTCAAAAAGCTTGACCTCAAAATAGTGCATATAAATATCGCATAAAATTGGACTAAGAGGATTACCCATAGCCAAACCATCAATCATACGGAAGAAATTACCATTGAAAACAAAAGTATTTTGCGACAAGCAAGCGCGAGTGAGAAGTATAAGTTCCTCGATTTCAAAATAAGAGAAATGGAATTCACAAAGCCTTTTCTTGAGGCAATCTAAAGCCCCCTCAACCGGAACGTTTGTAAATAATGATTTAACATCAAAAGAAACCATCATGTGACCCTGCGGCTTAAAATTACGAAGTTTTTTAACAAAATCAAAAGAATTCTTAACAGTGAAACAGTTACTGCTCAAAAGTGGGGAAAAAACAGAAACTAAATATTTGGCAAGCTTATAAGAAGCTGTACCGATACTAGAGACAATAGGTCTAAAAGGAATGTCAGGTTTATGGACCTTAGGTAAAGCATAAAACCTGGCACAATGCGCAATAGACGGAATAAGGGACTTCTTAAAGTTAGCAGGAATAATGGAAGAAGACTTAATGGCAGACTTAATAGAGTTAATTTCACTAGTGGAAGGGTCTTTGCGGATATCCACATACGGACCATCATTAATTAATTTATGGGTTTTTTCCAAATACGTAGATTTGTCGAGAAGAACAATCTGACCACCTTTGTCGGCCTTAGTAATAATTAAGTTTGGATCAGAACGCAAATTTTTCAGACATTGTTTAACAGGATGTTTAAGATTGGGTTTATAAACATTAGAATTGAAATCAACAGTATTGGCAATGAGATGCCTAATAGACTCTTTTTGAGAAGAAGATAGAGCGCTATGCTTAAAGGCTCTTTCAATAGGAGCAATAAGATTAGGTAAAGAAGGAATAGCAGAGACAGAAAAATTGTTATTCAATTTGAGAGCATCGAGCTGATTGTTACTTAATGGAACACTAGAAAGATTGACCAAAATGCTGTTGTCAATCTTTCTAGTGTTCCATTAAGTAACAATCAGCTCGATGCTCTCAAATTGAATAACAATTTTTCTGTCTCTGCTATTCCTTCTTTACCTAATCTTATTGCTCCTATTGAAAGAGCCTTTAAGCATAGCGCTCTATCTTCTTCTCAAAAAGAGTCTATTAGGCATCTCATTGCCAATACTGTTGATTTCAATTCTAATGTTTATAAACCCAATCTTAAACATCCTGTTAAACAATGTCTGAAAAATTTGCGTTCTGATCCAAACTTAATTATTACTAAGGCCGACAAAGGTGGTCAGATTGTTCTTCTCGACAAATCTACGTATTTGGAAAAAACCCATAAATTAATTAATGATGGTCCGTATGTGGATATCCGCAAAGACCCTTCCACTAGTGAAATTAACTCTATTAAGTCTGCCATTAAGTCTTCTTCCATTATTCCTGCTAACTTTAAGAAGTCCCTTATTCCGTCTATTGCGCATTGTGCCAGGTTTTATGCTTTACCTAAGGTCCATAAACCTGACATTCCTTTTAGACCTATTGTCTCTAGTATCGGTACAGCTTCTTATAAGCTTGCCAAATATTTAGTTTCTGTTTTTTCCCCACTTTTGAGTAGTAACTGTTTCACTGTTAAGAATTCTTTTGATTTTGTTAAAAAACTTCGTAATTTTAAGCCGCAGGGTCACATGATGGTTTCTTTTGATGTTAAATCATTATTTACAAACGTTCCGGTTGAGGGGGCTTTAGATTGCCTCAAGAAAAGGCTTTGTGAATTCCATTTCTCTTATTTTGAAATCGAGGAACTTATACTTCTCACTCGCGCTTGCTTGTCGCAAAATACTTTTGTTTTCAATGGTAATTTCTTCCGTATGATTGATGGTTTGGCTATGGGTAATCCTCTTAGTCCAATTTTATGCGATATTTATATGCACTATTTTGAGGTCAAGCTTTTTGAAATCTTAAAATTTCCGTTCTATGTTCGTTATGTTGATGATGTTTATGTCCTGATTGAAATGAATTCGGATATTAATCATATTCTCTCTATTATGAATTCCATTGATCCCTGCATTCAATTTACCTCTGAAATTGAGACCAATAACTGTCTTTCTTTCCTGGATGTCCTTGTTATTCGTTGTGAAAATGGCTTTCAGACTACCGTCTTTCGTAAACCTTTTGCTGTCAGTCTCCCACCTCACAGGTATTCTTCTCATCCCCCTAACCAGAAATTCGCTGCTTTCAATACTTTTGTTTTTCGGGCTACTAATATTTGTTCCACTCCTCAGTTACTTAGTGCTGAACTTAATTACATCAAAGCTATTGCTGTCGATCGTGGTTATTCCTCTAATATTATCGATTCTATTTATAAGAAATTGACGAAATCCGACCATTCTGAAAAGCATTCTAATTCCAACTCTAATACTTCAGTTGTATTACCATTTTTTCCTAAAATCAGTCAGCAAGTTGCTAAAATCCTAAGAAGGTTTGATTTTAAAGTTATTTTTTCTCCTGTTAATAAAATCCCTTTTTCAAATCTCAAACACCCCGTTGATCGCCTAGATAATTGGGGCATTTACCAGATCTCTTGTCAGTGTGGTCTTTCTTATATTGGTCAGACTAAACGTGCTCTTAGATTTCGTTTAAAAGAGCATGAAGGTTATGTTAAAAATCAGGAGCTCAAACGTTCTTCTATTGCTCAACATTCTTGGTCTTCTCAACATAGGTTCGATTTTTCCTCAGCCATCATTATCCAAAATTGTTCTTCTAACCTTGATCTTGATTTTTGGGAAGCTTACCATATCATTAAAAATTCTCACTCTTTAGTCAATGACTTATCTAGTACTCCAGATTTTCCAAGTATTTGGAAAGCGTTAATTTAATTCCCCTTTTTTGGTTTCTTTTCTCTACTTCTCCGGTAGATGTCGCTACTTGTCCACCCAGTCGTTTCCACTGCTTCTCTCTCATTGGTTGTTTCGGCGCCTTCGCCACCCGCATAGGGTATAAAAGCCAGCTCGTCTCTGTCTATGATTTTGCTCAGCCTTGCTTTTTCTAGCACGCTGTTCCTTTTGCACTGAAGAAGAATCTCGCTAGTAGATTCGAAACAGCTGTTTGCTGCTTTTCATACATTATTTGTGCATTTTAAACGTTGGTTTTTCTGCTTTTTAATATTGTTGCACAAAGGCTTTATTTGCTATTTTTACGATACATGTGTGTTTATGTGTGTAAAAAACAAAAGGTTGATAACATTTTTCATTTTTCGAAAGAAGAAAAAATGGTCTTAAAAAGAAAGAATGAGTGCCTTTCTTATATATATTTTATTTCTCATGCAGTAAATTGAATATATCCTCATACGTATTCAAATACGTATTTAAATTTTTCCGAAACATAGTCGTGTTTAAACTTTTCGTTAAAATCCCAACAATTTGAGTGGAAAAAAAAACCTATATATGACCCACAAGAACTTCGACTGTGAACTCGGCATGCAGAAAAAAAATTAGATTCATTCCGAACCGAAAAACAAAATTCGGGATAACCCGACTAGATATTTGACTCTATTCAATGATCCCGAGGAGAATATAGATTTGATCATTCTTCTAACATAAAAATGAAATTAGAGATACTATTATAGATTATTTTCCATAACAGCATTAAGACATGACTTACTTTCCTTTTATTGCGGGTTCGGGTCGTGTTACGGGTTGAAATACCTCGGGTTCGGGTCGGGTTGCTGAAATTTTTTTTTCAGGTTGCTATATCACATATGCACCTGTAAATACTGATTCCTTTAGGAAAAATGGCATTTTTAGAAATTTATATTTTATCCATGTTTCACGATTTTAAAAATACAATAGAACTTAAAACCTTTGATGTGCAAAACAGCCTAATTCCGCAAAACCATTCAGTCAAGCCCAGAAGTGTAAAAACTGATCTTATAATATGACCGCCTAGTGTGGAGAGGAGTTAAACAAAAGTATTTTACAAAACCATTTTTAATTAACAATGCTTTTTTTTTATTAACTTATCGTCTGAAAAACATTATGTTAATAATTCAATTAAATGCCTTAAATAAAATCATGAAAATACAAGTAAAATTAAAATTACCACAAAATATTTTTACCACGAATTGTTGAAGAGAAGCTTTTTTCATTTATTTTCTTTTTGTTTAACCACAAAAGAAAATTTCTAGGATTTAAATGCTCTCTAGTTCTGACACATATGTATTTTAATTGTAATGATAATGGTGACATGGCTTCAGAGAACAGTTAAAAACTAAAGGATATTTTAAGAATAAAAAAAAATAATTAAAACTAGAAATTAATAAAATATGTTAAAGCGTAAAACATACAATTTTGCGATAGAAAATTTTTAATATAAGGAAAACTAATTTTAGAATAAAATGTAATAACTACACAATTTTTTTTTTATAATTTTATGACAATTTTTATGTAAAAGGGTTTTTCATTATCATCTTGGTGAATCAACAGTATAAAATAAAACATAACAAAAAATAGCTACTTTCACTGATAGATAAAATAATTACACATATGTTCACTAATTAACTGTCTGATATGAAATTAAAAAACACTGCAAAAAAAAAGGGGGATACTATAACTATCGAAGCGAAAGATAAGAATATCAAAACGATATCATCGCCTTGAGGCCAAAACATGAAGAGAAAAACATGCCTATATATTTGGAAGTAGAAAAAAAAATATAGAAAAACTATTAATTACAACAATAACTTCGTTTCACAGAAAAATAAAGAGAGAAAAGAATAAAACAATAAACCACATGAAAAAGTTATTTCACAAAGATAAGACTCTAAATAAGAGAAAAAAGAAGAAAAAAACACAAGCTGCCTATGAAGTAGAAGGAAAACAAAAATATAATTCTGTTTAGCCGCTATAAGCAAAAGAATAAATAAATCAAAGCAAAAGAAACTTTTTTAGAATAAGAATCGGACAGCGTCACCTATGGGCTGAAAACGAAACTACATTTAAATTTCTGAATATTTTCAAATTAGAAAACTATTATTCCAAATTGATGCCGTTATTAACACTGTTTTATTGACTGGAGAAAACAATTGGTGGCATTACGGAAAAAGAAATTTTTCTATGGTGGTAGGAAAAATCAAGGTTTGAAAACCCCCAGTCCACTAGTCCTACTAGTCAACAACCCGGGTTTTTATGGGTTCTTTTCGAGCTCTTTTAGAGTACTCTTTAAGCTTCTAATTTTCATATGAATAATACCTAAATTCATCATTTATCAGTGAAACGTGGGTATAATTTAGTATTAATTGAGAATGAATTAAGAATAAATATATAAAAAGAGTTAATATAAAAGGTAAATTTGTACCTCACATGCCAAGTTTGCTGCACTAAGGATATATTAAGCCAACTACAGCTGGAATTCTTTATAAAATTCTTACCTTAAGTTAAACAGGCTAAATTTATACAGTTTCTTTCATCAACTTCTATCAGAAATCAACAACAGTTTTATGCATATATATTTAAAAAAAAAATTGAATTCATAATAATATTTTTGAGAATTTTAGCAACATTTGTTACATATATATTGCAATAGTATTAAATGATAAATCAGATTGTCATAGAAGTCAGTAGTGCCATCTTTGGGCATGCATTTAAAGCATTTGGATACATTTTAGATCACAGTCATGAAAATCTTCTTTCTTTTCAGCTAATTTATTTTTTGGTCATTTCATCTCTGCTTAGAAATTCCTTTAAGGGGCAAAGGAACACGTTTGTCGCGTTGAATTTTTCCGACAGATGGCTCTGATTGCAACAGGGTATCCGAAGTTTGGCGAAATGAGATTTTTAACGAAGAAAAAAAGATAAAAAAATAAAGCACTCTCGCGCCAACATCTGGTAGTCTTATCACTCACTGGAGGCGGAGTTTATTCCCTACCAGCTGCATGACGTGCCTTATGATCTCCAATCATGAACATCTTGGAAGGAAAAAGATGCTTTGTTGATTTTTTTGGGAACGGTACAAATTACTGGAACGTGGATATTTTAAAGAAGTCTGATTTTTTAAATAAAATAGCAAGAGCACCTTTTTTTTTGTATAAAATTTTCTTTTTCAGCAGAGAGGGGAGGGGGGGGGGGAGAGGTCTGCACTGGGCAGAATTTTCTGCCCCGTCCCGGCCCGAAAGAGAAATAATTAGGCCCAACTCGGCTGGTTTGTATTTTTTTTCATTTCACGGCCCGGCGCAAAAATAAAAGAAATCAGACTCCACTCAATTTCCACCAAAAACGCCGACTTTTCTTAACATACAATTGAAATTCTCTGGAATACTGCATAAATATTCATGGAAAGTTTTAACAGTATATTTTAGAATTTAGATTACTATATGTTCGCGAGGTAGAATATACAGAATAGTAGCATTAATAAACACTTAGACTCATGAGACTCTTAAATTTAAGTTTAGATTTCTTAATATCATTAATATGTTCAGAATGAAAGAAAAAAGATGGTTAAAAACATTATAGCTTTTGAAGCTGTATATATATATATATATATATATATATATATTAAGAGATTTTTGAAAATATTTTTCTATAATTTATTAAGGTATATTTCCAAATTTCCCGTTACCAAAAGTTGTTTATTACTACTAATCTTTTTTCAAAACAAATTACTTGCCCGAGGAGTCTACTTCAGTCATTTGAAAAGACCCGCTCGCTAATGTTAGTTCAATGGGAGAAATTTTTTTAAGAGGCTACTTCAGTCAAACGAATAGACTCGTTCGCTAATGATAATCCTATGGAAAAAATTATAAAGATATCTCTGTCGCATTTCAGTATTTTAAAGTGATTTTTTTTTTTCATAGGATAACCGAGATTGATTTGTATGCAGGCCGTTTTTTACTTTTTCGATTTTGATTGCAGATTTTTTTTTTTTTATAAGGATGCTTTTACTTTCGAAACCGGTTTCGAAAATGAAAGTGTCCTCATTAAAAATACATGTAAACAAAATGGAAAAAGTAAACAACGGCCTTTGTACAGATCGATCTTAACTATTCAATGCAAAAAAAAAAAAAAAAAAAAAAAAAAAAAAAAACCATTTAAAATTATTGAAATGCGACCGAGATATCTTTATAAATGTCTTCCATAGGATTAGCATTAGTGAACGGGTCTTTTCGTTTGATTGATATGGCCTCTTAAGATATTTCTTTTGCATTGCAATATTTTTAACAGATTTTTTTTTTTTTTTTTTTGCATTGCATAGCTGGGGTCGATCTCTATACAGGCCTTTTTTGTTTTGTTTTGTTTTGTTTTGTTTTACTTTTTCGATCTTGTTTGCAGATTTTCTTTATTTTCTTATTCTTTATTATTTTATTTATATTTTATATTTTTCTTTCATGTTCTAAACCGGTTATCCTGATTAAAAACAACTGCAAACAAAATCGAAAAAGTACAAAACAGCCTTTGTTGAGATTTAACTCAGATATTCAATGCAAAAAAAATTGCGATTTAAGGATATTGAAATGCAAACGAGATATTTTTAAAAAATTCTCCCATAAGATTAACATTAACGAATGGGCGCCTTTCGCACGACTGAAGTAACTTCTTAAGTCTACTACTGGCCCTCGTATTTTATCGGCTTAATTTCTATATCTGGTAGATCGGCCATTTAAGATTTAATCTTTTTATGGGCATGGACCGGGGCCATAATTTTGGATTCTTCTTGATTTTTTTCTGCCGCCCGGTCCGTTAAAAAAATCGACTTCAATCTACCGGCCCGTTAGAAATTTTGACTTTACTTTTCCGACCGGATACGGGCCCCGATCCCATGCAGATCTCTAGGAGGGGGCATTTCAAGAGTTTCCGTTGTGGGTCAAAGTTTTCTTTGAGCGGCAGGCTATGAAGTAACGTGCGGCATTGCGCGAACCATCCACAAAGTAGTAAAATCCCGTATAATAAGAAATGCTGTGCTCTATTTTACCTTCCTTAAATTTTTTCACGAATACTTTTTAATTTCCATGGAAGTGATATTTTTTTTTCTTTTGCGGAATTTCGTAAAGTTAATTCGTGACTTGTTCGCGGAAAAGACTGCGAATTTCTACAAACAATAATGGAAAAATACCGTGAATTTTGCCAAGATCACGGAAATAAATTTCTTCAATCGGTCGCAAAAAAAAAAAAAAAAAAAAAAAAAAAAAAAAAAAAAAATCGTCTACCAACTGCAGAGAAAATAAATTAAATAAAGTATAAAAATGCTAGTTTACAAAATCATTCCCTTTTTCTGATACAAAGTTTTAAGCAATCAATTAAAAGAATATACAATTAGATACCTTTGGTAGAGATAACAGAAACTTGCTTATCTAATTATCTGCACTATATATTTATTTACACTTCAACACTCGGCTAAAAACATACTAAAATAATTTTTCTGTATATAATCAAGACGTACTCAAAACTCAGACTTTGACTCCATTCTCTAAAAATTATGTTTCAGTCATTTTCCGCTTTTATGTAAAAGCGGAAAAATAGTTCGATTACAGTTTCTGAACAAGAGCACTTGCCAGTCTGATACGTTTACGAACAAAAATTTATCGGAAAGTAGCCAGTTTACATTTGAGTCTTTTTTTTTTTTCAATTTTATATAATTATATATTATATAATTATATATTATACAATTATACATTAATAAACAATTTAAAAAGACATAATGCTGTAAAATCCATTTTCAGCAATTGCTTAAGATTTCCATAAGTTACAAAAGTTAAGCAAAAGTATGTTGTAAAGATTTACATAAGTTTAAAAATGCATACCACTCAAAATTTGGTAACCTAATAAAGATGTGTAAGATGTAAAAATATATCCCACAGTGGAGAACTCACTTCCAGCAATTATGGATTTTAATCAGTTCCTGTGCCTGTAAGCAAATTTCGTGTCTCTCTGTAAAGGAACGGTAATTGCTATAGAATATAATATATAGAAAAATATTTTGTGTACTCCAGTAAGTTTCATTATGTTTGATGTATCATAAAATTATTATAATGCAGCTCAAACGTTTTTTCCTCATAGCTCATAATGTAAAGGAATTCTTTTGTGTGTCTTTGTAAACGAACCACAAATTCTACACACTTCTTTTTTACTACCGAACATTCTGTAAAAAACCTCAATAACATAAAAATTTTATGGCAATCCGAGTTCTATCTTTACGAGAGTTTGAGCATGGCAGGCAGAGAAACCAAATTCATAAACACTTTTCAACTGTGTTTGGAAAGTTTTAAAATGCATACGTATTCAGAAATGTTTAAAAATCTGTCACAATTTAAGAATAATTTTTTATATGAGTATGATCTGTTTATTTATTATGCATTCATTTATTACACATGTAACAAGTCCAAGATATATACACTTGGAAGTTGTATTATTAACATTATTTAATATATTTAGATTATAATTTAGTTGTCATTTTCACCAGCGCTATAAGGTTTAATGTCATCGGAATGTTGTTTCAATAGGTTAAAGTACCACAATATTCAAGTAAGTTATATAAAGCAGGTCAACTAATTAAAAATAAAAGTAAACAATTTATATATTGATATCTTTTCAAAACATTTTTAAAGCAAGCCCGTAGCTGGAGAAGGGGGAGGGGGGGGCAGAAACAGTATTAGTCATTATTCGTGCTGGAAATGTTTTTAACCACTATAGCATGTTGACTCAAAATCATTTTTCTCAAAGAGAATACAGCCTTGGGCATTTCTTACATTGTGGAGATTCTGGGTCCCTATATTATAGTACGTCTTTGCTCCTCGCCAAGAAACCTGAAACTAATTAGTTTATATTACAGCAGGGATCACACACAGATACAGTTCCTCCCACAAAGGTTTCAGTTTCTTCTTCTCTACACCAGACCAGTTCCTTCCTATAGGTGTTTATACAATTGTACCACTGAAGTATATACTGCCTTTTTACTGTGAAAAGATATTCTTATCAGTAAAACGCTTTTTCATCTCTGATGACAAATACAGTAAACCTCCCTAAAGCGACCACGTTCCGTTCTAATAAACATTGGTCGCTTTGAGAGGTGGTCTCTTAACGGAGATCAAGTTTAAATCTAGATTTTAAATGTTGAAAATAAGTAACAATTAATGTTACTAAAATTTATTTTTCACATTAGGAAAAAATACGAAAATTTAAGTATCAAAACAAAAGTTATTTACATACGTTTTAATTACTGCAGAGTTTAAAAAATTAATACATTGACATTTGCTTTGATTTTACAGTTTTACCTTCTTCAACTTTTATTTCGAAGTTCAGTTAAATAAATGCATTTTATTTTATTTTATTTATTTATTTATTTTTATTTATTTATTTATTTTTATTTATTTATTTATTTATTTTCATTTATTTATTCATTTTTATTTATTTATTTATTTATTTATTTTTATTTTATTTTTTTGACGGGAACAAATAATGAAGATTTTATAAATTTATCTATTTCTTTGAGGGTTTCCTCACAGAATAGGGCAGGGGAGTTTATTGACCGTCATCCTTAATTTGTCATTAGAGTTAAATTCATTGCCTAAAGAAGCACAAAGGGGTTTAAACAAAAGTTACGGGAATAAATAAAAATTCTAAGTTTGATGAGTAATGCGCTCTCCGGAATTATTCGCTGAAAAATTGCGTCTTTACCGAAAAACGAAAAAAAAAAAAAAAACCCAGTTCGTTCACATAGTTTTTGAATAAGAGCACTTGCTAATCTGATACGTTTGCAAACAAAAGTTATTTTTAAAATGTGCCAGAAAGTAACCAGTATAAACTTGAGAAGAAACTGCTGAAACTTTTTTTTCAATTTTAGTTTATCATATAATGAAATGCGACATCTAAAAAAACAATTCAAAAAATTCATAATGTATTAAAATTTATTTTCAGCAATTGATGACCATACTAATGTGTACGACTTCTTTTTTGCAGTCCTTATAGGATCTACAGAATTAATACACACCGCGTAACACACTAAAAATTTGATACGTTTAAGCTTGAATTTCACAGCTAAAAACGCAAATCCATAGCAATAATCGATTATAGTCAATCTTAAAACCGACTTTTTATGCGTAAAGGAATGATAAGTCATAAGTGTTATGCATTTCATAATCTAAAAAACGTTTGCAAACAAATAGTCCAGGCAATAGGGAATTTTACCTAGCAAAATTAATGGTAGTTCTGGAAATCGGTTTACTTCATGTTTTTTGGGTCGCTGAATCCGAATTTGTAACTGCCCACCAAAATTTCCCCCGGCAGCCCCGCCAAATTTTGGTAAAAAGACCCCCCAAAAAGGTTTTTATTAAATAAATCAATTTTTTTATTCTTTTAGGGGAAAAGTATCTAGAAATTCAGAAAGTAGACAAAATTTGCAACAAATTAGATAGATGACATTATGACTTAGGATGAAGGGGAAGGGGGGATCTGCCTCGGAACATGCACGCGGTGCTGTATGAACTAAGTTGCGCAATTCCACTTAACCACTCACACGTTTACATTCGCCCTCCCATCTCCCCTCCGAACTTTCCTTATAAGGGTTTACTTTAAGTTTTTTGCGTCACTGAATCCGAATTTTTAACTTATCCCCAAAATCCCCCCCCCCGAAACCCCCCAAAATAGTTGTTATTAACTTAAATTTCTTATTATTTTAGGGGAAAAGCATTACAAAATTCAGAAACTAGACGAAATTTGCAACAAATAGGATATACGACATTATGACGTAGGATAAACGGGGAGAGAGGGGGCTGCCTCGGAAATTCCCCGCGCTTTTCTCAAAAACCACATTTTTTCAAAAAATCAATTTTTGGGGGGGTTGCCGTGTGAAATTTTGTTGGGAAGTTACAAATTCAGATTCAGTGACCCCAAAAACATAAAGTGAGTCGAAATCCAGAACTAGTATTAATTTTGCCAGGTAACATCCCCTATTGCCTGGACATCATAACTTAGTGCACGTAGCGCCGCAGTGCATGTTCAGAGGCAGCCCTCCCCCTCCCGTTCATCCTACGTCATAATGTCATATATCGCATTTGTTGCAAATTTTGTCTAGTTTCTGAATTTCTTAATGCTTTTCCCCTAAAACAATAAGAAATTTAAGTTAAAAACAACTATTTGGGGGAGGGGCGGTCGGGGGGGGGGGAATTTTGGAGAGAAGTTAAAAATTCGGATTCAGCAACCCCAAAAAATTAAAGTAAACCTTATAGAGAATGTTCGGAAGGGAGATGGGAGGGCGAATGTAAACGTGTGAGTGGTTAAGTGGAATTGCGCAACTTAGTTCAAGCAGCACTGCGCGCATGTTCCGAGGCAGATCCCCCCTTCCCCTTCATCCTAAATCATAATGTCATATATCTGATTTGTTGCAAATTGTGTCTACTTTCTGAATTTCTAGATACTTTTTCCCTAAAACAATAAAAAAATTGATTTTTTTAATAAAAACATTTTTTGGGGTGGGGGGGGGATTTTATCAAAATTTGGGGGGTTGCCGGGGGAAATTTTGGTGGGAAGTTAAAAATCCGGATTCAGCGACCCAAAAAACATATAGTAAGCCTTTTTCCAGAACTACCATGAATTTTGCTAGGTAGAGCCCCTATACGGTCTCTATTGTCTGGACTAAAAAGTTATTTTTAAAATGTGTCAGAAAGTAACCAGTATAAACTTGAGAAGAAACTGCTGAAACTTTTTTTACAATTTTAGTTTCTCATAAAATGAAATGCGACGTCTAAAAAAACAATTCAAAAAATTCATAATGAAGTAAAATTTATTTTCAGCAATTGATGACCATATTAATGTGTACGACTTCTTTTTTGCAGTCCTTATACGATCTACAGAATTAATACACACCGTGTAACACACTAAAAATTTGATAAGTTTAAACATGCATTTCACAGCTAAAAACGCACATCCATAGCAATTATCGATTATAGCAATCTTGAAACCGATTTTTTATGCGCAAATGAATGATAAGTGTTATCCACTCCATAATCTAAAAAACGTTTGCAAACAAAAGTTATTTTTAAAATATGTCAGAAAGTAACCAGTATAAACTTGAGAAGAAACTGCTGAAACTTTTTTTTTCAATTTTAGTTTCTCATACAATGAAATGCGATACCTAAAAAAACAATTAAAAAAATTCATAATGTAGTAAAATTTATTTTCAGCAACTGATGACCATACTAATGTAATTCTTTTTTTCAGTCTTTATATGATCTACAGAATTAATACACACCGCGTAACACACTAAAAATTTGATAAGTTTAAACATGCATTTCACAGCTAAAAACGCACATCCAGCAATTATCAATTATAGTCAATTCTGAAACCGAAATGACGCTCCGGTAAAGTGTTAGGTGAAGACGAAAGAGCAGTCGTAAAAAGTTAGAACTCTGATTTTCTGGTCAGAATGGGGAAAAAATGGCCATTTTTTTTTTTATGTCCAATTTTTTTGCCATTCTGACCAGAAAATCAGAGTTCTAACTTCTTAGGACTGCTCTTTCATCTTCACCTAACACTTCATTTATAATGGCTGTTGCATAATAATGGAAGCCACCAGTCCATCAGAAGGAAATGATCCATTCCAAAGGTATAATCCTTCATTTGGTGACCCTTCCTTCTGCCGCCCGGGGCACATGCTCCCCCCCCCCCCTTATTTTCGGCCGTGTGAGGAGGTATACACACCACTTAGATGGCACATTTTGACTTTCAAAAGGTTGTTAAGGCCCCTTCAGATTTCTGAAGGGGATCCTCTTTTAGAAATTTGATACTAAAAAATAGATGTGATGGTTATGTTTTTTAGCTTTCGATAATTGGTTCTTATTATTTTTTAGTGCTGAATCCAAAAATGATCTTCATTTTTTACCATACCATTATGTCAGGATTTTGCACAAATCGCAAATTTTTAAAAAGTCGAAATATTGCGAAAATCTGCTACTATAAAGAAGACGTAACTTTTTTTTTTCATAATACGTTATTCATATATTTCTTTATACTATGCATAATGTGTATTTAAAATCCTTACAATTTTATTCCATGTGTGGAAGTTTCTTTGAATCGCTCATGCTCTACTTCGCGCTTTTTCTTTTATCTTGTCTTTGGGGTTCATCTCGGTGTTTTATTTTGGAGGTTGGTAAGGCTGGGAAATTTATCGCAGATGTATTTAAAACATTTACCTGCTTTTGTTAAGACTTTGACAAATTGCTTTCAGATATTTTCGCTATTTTTTTTACTTTTTAACTTTGAAATTTATGATTTGCGAAAATTCCGACATGATAGTTAAAAATAAAGGTCATTTTCAGATTTAGCGGTATAAAATACATATAAATTAATTATCAAAAGGTAAAAAACACAACCATCGCATCTATTTTACAGTAGCAGATTTTCGCTATTTTTTTTCTTTTAATCTTTGAAATGTACAATTTGCGAATGATTCTGACGGGATGGTTACAAATAAAGGTCATTTTCGGGTTCAGCGCTAAAAAATGCGTAAAAATGAATTATCAAATGTTTAAAAATACAATCGTTGCAGGCTTTTGTTATTAACGTTGTTAAAACTTCACTAGAACTGAAAATAATAATAATAATTACCATAGTATATGAGTAAAAAGAAAAAGAAAAAAAAAGACATCTAATAAATAAATTCTGTTATACCGTTTTAAATTTTTAGACCTAATAAGTAATAACAAATCATATTTTGATGAGACGGGGGATTATATAATAAGACTGTTGGTTAACCCCAAGTGTTTCGGTTAATCGGACGTAGGAAAATAAGAGTCTATAATACTTTGAAATCGCATTAATTATAATTATTTCATATTCATTTAATAATTAACTGCAAGGAATGATTTGACCAACAGAAATTATGATTACATTGATCATATGTCATTCGGTATCGCAACCCCCCCCCCCCCTCACACACACACACACACACACAAAAAAAAACGATTCTCTGGATCCGCCCCTGGGTCGGGTTGACTTTCTTTATTTCGGATTGTCTTTTGACTTTTGCAGGCCGGGTTCAAGTTGATTGATTTTCAAGTAAATGTCCAAAATATTTTTTCAGGTGAAAATCTATATATAATAGGGTTTTCGAAAATTGGATATATTTATTGAACGCCTTTTCAATTACCAACACCTTTATAATTTTACGGTTTTTCCTCTGAATAATGGATACCACCAAATCTACAGACACATAACGTGTGTGTGTGCATAAGTTATTACTGATACTTTTTTTTTTTTTATGTTGCATAAATAACGAAATGTTGGCAATATTTTTCATATTCCAAGAGAAGAAGAACAAGTTGGAAATTGTACGTCAAATGTGGCAAATGAGGTGCGTTCGTACTATAACTAGTTTTATAAATATTCAGATTTTGCTACATCAGTCGTTGCACTCTTATGCAAAAATGCCTGAATACAAAATTTATTACGATTCTATATATTTAATTCAGTAATACGGAAATAATATGACTCTATCTTAAATTGTCATCACCATGTCATCACCATGGCAACCTAGAATCATTACCTATCATTGGATATCATTGAAGTAATTGCATATGATAGCATTTAATAGAACGAAGAAAACTTTTAATAATCTCTTTAAGTTTTGATTCGATTTTCATAAGATTTAAAATGACTCGACAAAATTCTGGAACGATTATCTATATTATATTTCAATCCATTCGGTTGTGTAGTTTTTGTGCCGTTATATGCGAACAGACGGACGGACCAGACGACGGCTGTACGTGCTACGTATTTATATTAATTACATTTCCCCATAGATCATAATGCAATGGAATACTTTTGAGTGTCTCTGTAAATAAACTATGAACGCTACATACTTTATTTTTCAATACCGAACATGGCATAATAAATCTCAATAACATGTACCAATTACAGAAAAATTCAACTATATTAATATGCTTAACCACACTCATTAATCAGATACATGATTCAATCAGTGGAAATAGTGTCATAATTGAAAAAAAAAATTACAATGGATTTCATAAAATGTAAGCAAATTAAAAGGATTGCATTAAATTATTCCCTAATTTTGAAAGAACAGAATGCAGATGATTGTGAAAATAGTATTAAGTAAACTGTGTAAACAAAATAACAATAAGTAATGTATCTTAGAAATAAAATATATTATAATAAAAAATAAAATGTGAAAATAGCGCGCAGAGCATAATTTAAACGTACAGGTTTTGAAGGCTACGAAAAATACCAAATTCGAGCAAAATGAAACTTCTAAAAAAAGAACATTAGCCGCTCTAGGTCTACTATCTCGGATGGTTAGTAAGTAACTATAAAGAAAGATAACAGCTTAGTGCGAAATCCTTTCTGAATGAAAGAAAGGAGTGAAGTTCCTCCTCAGTCCTCAGTAGGGTTACTATTGCCTCAGGTCATATAAGAGGGGCTTTGTTACTGTAGTAGCCAGAAACTCACTCGTAGCTTTATCTACAGAGCAATAATTTACGGGCGTGTTTGTGTTACGCATTTTCCTGAATTTGTGAGTGAGCAATTTTCTCGTCATCAGGTTTTGGAAATCTTTTTTTTTTTTAAATAAGTGTTGCCTGCTACAAAAAAAGTTTACAAAGCCAGGTCCTGATTTATTAGGATAAGCAATTGTAAATTTATTATTTTTGGAAGCTCCTGTTTCAGTATACCTGAGTAGAAGTACATAATACTATACTAATCAAAATATGAGCAAACATTAGGTGTCAGGTTGTAGTTTAGGCGAAATTAAATAAGCAGGGTCCAACTCAAACTATTTAAGGGTCCGGGGCAAGCAGGGCCGAAACTAGGGGGGAGGGGCAGAGGGGGCGTGTACTTCGGGCGCCAAATGAAGGATTATACCTTTGGAATGGATCATTTTCTTCTGATGGACTGCCGGCTTCCATTATTATGAAACAGCCGTTATAAATGAAGTGTTAAAAAAAATTATGGCCATTTTTTTTCCCCATTCTGACCAGAGTTCTAACTTTTTACGGCTGCTCTTTCATTTTCACCTAACACTTCATTTATGACGGCTGTTTCATAATTATGGAAGCCGTCAGTCCGTCAGAAGAAAATAACTCGGTTAAAATTCTCTTTGTAAATATACTTTTCGGAAGAGGGGGGGCGCCAAAATCCATGTTTGCTCCCATGTTGCATGAATCCATGTTGCAAAAGGCTAGTTTCGGCCCTGGGGGAAAGCCTCATTCTGGGGCCCTCCTTCTATATATTCATAGAAATTGCTTGTGAATTATCCTTTAGTGACTAATAAAATTTTAGTTGTAATAAATTCATATGCATTGTATATACATAAATCTTTGATTTTTTTTTTTTTATCAAAAAGGATTTGGATTACTTATGACCAGTTTTAATCATTTGACATCATCTTATCTATAATTCTGATTGATTTCATGGAGGCTCCTCAAATAAACCCGATCTGTGCAGTTCTCTAATTTTTCTCTCTCTCTGCAATATATATATATATATATATATATATATATATATATGTGTGTGTGTGTGTGTGTGTGCACTCTCCTACCCTCCCTTTTGAGTACCTAAAGTAGTTTAAACACCAACGTAAGGAGTAACCAATTTCAATTCGAGTAACTTTTGCCGGGTACTCGGATTGTTTAAGCATACCATGACGTTCCCGAGGCATTTTTCTATGCATTGCACCACTTTTTTCGAAGTTACTCAGAAAAGCGTTATTCCACAGTCATTCATACACACCGTGTGTTATGTAAAATCTAAAATCTGTATAACGCCATGTGGCGGTGTGTAAAAATGCAGCCTCAAGCCCAGGGAGTTTCCTAACGATTACTCGGTAAAACGGTAATAGTCCAATAATGGCAACCCTTGTGTGTTTGGTTTCTTCGGTAATACAGGTTTGCTATATAAGATTTTCCTCTCTATTTAGCGGTTACTCGCTAAAGCGACAATATTCCAATGCTGGTAACCCACGTGTGTTTTGTTCCGCCTGTTATTCAGGTTTGCTATGTAAGTTTTTCCTCGCTATTTAACTACTTTTTTTGTAGAACAATATCTGCATGTGTAGTTTTTTAAATATGATAAAAATTTAAATATTAAATTCACGATTTTAGTTAACATAGCTTTACAGTGTAAGCTTCTCGCGGAATAAAGTTCTGACATAAATTGAAAAATTCCGTGAATGCAAGAAAAAAAAATGTGTTTAGCCCTATTATTAATTGAGCAAATTGTTAGTTTCAAACATAACTTATTATTAACATAACTTATATTAACATTCTTTCCAGTAGAGGTCTGTACGGGCCGGGATATCCTGGCGCGAGCCCAGCCAGACCAGAAAGAGAAATAATTGGGTCCGGCCCGGACAAAAAAAAAAAAAAAATCAAAAATCAAAAATCAAAGAAATCAAACCAGACTGAATTTTGATTAAAAAAAAAATCCGATTTTTCTTAACATACAATCAAGATTCTTTTCTAGTATACTGAATATATGTTTATGGAAAAATTTAATAGTGTACATTTTAGACTATTATACGTTCGGAAGCCAGAGCATACAGAATAGCAAAATTAATTATCTCTTAGACTCATTGGTCTCTAAATTCGAATAAAGATTCATTAAAAACATTAATATGTTCAAATTGAAAGAAAAAAATTGTTAAAAGCATGCTATATTTTGAAGCTAAAAAAAATGGTAAAAAAAAAGGAGATTTAAAAAAATATTTTTCTTTAAATTATTAAGGTATATTTCCGAGTTTCCGTTATCAAAAGTTGATTATTACTACTATTCTTTTTAGAAAACAAATTGCTTGTCCGATGAGGCTACTTTAGTCACGCGATATGACCCACTCGCTATGGTTAATCCAAAGGAGAAATGTTTTAAGATATTTCGTTAGTATTTAAATATTTTTACATGATATGATTTTCTTTAATTGGATAGCTGAGGTCGATCTCTACAAAGGCCGTTTCTTACGTTTTCTATTTCGTTTCCAAGCTATTTATGGGGATGCTTTCACTTTCGAAGCCGGTTCCGAAAATGAAGTTGTTCTACTTAAAAATTACTGCAAACAAAATCGAAAAAGTGCAGAACAGCCTTTGTAGAGATCGAACATTTAGCTATCCAATGCAAAAGAAAAACCCATTTAAAAATACTGAAATGCAAACGAGATACCTTACGATGTTTCTCCAATTGGATTATTATTAAAGAACGGGTGTTTCACATGACTGAAGTAGCCTCTTAATTTTATTACCGGCCATCCTCGCAGACGTAGTATGTAGAAGAAAATGTAAGCCTGATCCTGGCCTGACTCGATCCTACAGAAAAAATTAAACCCAGTTTCAGACATGATGTAACTGTCCGATATCGATCTCTACGCTGAACATGTTTTCTGTACACATAAATATACAGAAATATTTATTAATAATACGTGTAATTAATTATATGTGTGGTTCAAATTGGCTCTCTGCTCATCTATCCAAAACTTTTTATTTTAATATAAAATAAAATGTAATTAATTCATCTACGACATAGAATAATATTCCAATTATACGAATTTCATCTAATTAAAAAACGTTTTTGGTTACATGCTTCGATTTATCTTTTATAATGATTTTTGTACATGATCATCTGTTATAATAGAACTTTCTCAAAGTGTACTCGAAACACTTCTACGAATTCAAACAAAAAAAATTCTATTACTATTAAGTCTGCAGCTTCCTAATGAGCACGGGAAAAGCGTCATATATGCGTTGCTTGCTTTATAATTTGCACTCACCTTTTGAGTCAGAAATGACTGTTAATTATAAACAGTGAAGTTCATAGTAATAAATAAATAAAGAATGTCTCATTTCAGTCGATACAGATCAATGTGTAATGTCGCAAGCTTCCGAAGAAAAAAATTGTATTTTCGGAATACAGATTGTTTTGGTAGAGTGTCGGTCCAGCCGCATTTTTGGCAACATATTTGCTGAAAAAGAATTTTGGGCAAAGCTTACATTTTCGGCAGAAACCGAAACCGAAATTGCAATCTAGCATCGAATTGTGCAGCACATTTATACTTATTCTCACACCGATCACATCCATTTATAATTGTTAGTACTTTATCGGCTTAGTTTGATACTTTTAACTTTCTATATCTGGTTAGTCGGCCCATTTAATCATTTTATAGGTCCGATATGAACGGGCCAGGCCCATAATTTTTAATTCGGCCCTGCCCGTTAAAAATTGTCTTTAATCTGCCGTTCCAGCATAGGCCCGTGCAGATGTCTACTTCACAGTCAGAAAAATAGGTTACCTTTTTTTTAAACAAAATTGTTAAAAAATATTGAAATCATAGATTAAAAAATGCCCACGGGCTATAATGTATTTCCTATGTTCAAGGAGATCAAAAAATTTTAAGGTCTCGCCTAACAAAGAAAAAGACTTTTATTGAAATCAAATAATTTTAAAATAATATAATTCGATGGTCATATATAATAATATAAATGATGGTTTGAAAATATAGGTCCATTAACTGTAGTATTATTTAAATTTTCAAATGGCCATTATTTTCGAATCTAAATACCCAAATTTCGTTCTAGTTTTTTTTTTTTTGGGGGGGGGGGCGAGGGGGGGTATTGGTGTGACGACACAAGAATGTAAAGTATGATGATGCTAAGGCATCATTCATTTATGATACACAAGTGAGATTCGAACCCAAACCATTCAATGAATACCAATGAAATTATTTTAGTGTACCTGACACCAAAGTAAACAACTGCAAATGATATTAATTAATTTAATCTATAAAATCCATCACATATTTGTAATGAACTAAACGTATACCCTCAGTGACCTTAATGTTTGTTATTCAGATTTTCAAAAGGTCGTTATTTTGAAACGATTTAACCAATTTTCTTAATTAACGAACACACCCAATATAATTTTATATTGGGTGCATCCGTTGAAATATTTATATAATACAATATATTTAAAAAGGAAAATTTATATATATATATATTCTTATTTTTCGACTAAGCTAAAAAGACTTGTAAATTGTATCAAATCCATAGCCGGGCTTAGACTATGTAGTGCCCAGGGCAAATATCATTTTGAAGATCCAATATTCTGTCTATCCATAGAAAATGTTCGTGAATAGTATGCTTAAGTGACTAGATTAAACATCATTTTTCTTTTTTAGTATATACATATAAATTTTATTCCAGGAAATACTCACATCTGTATACAGGGTATCATCACAAGACGCCACAAGTTTAAGAAAAATATTAGTACGAAAATAAGTAGATAACTGTAGAAAAAATGATGGATTGTTTTATGATATAAATGTTTGCGAACTTTCCCTTTCCTTATCTGTGTAAGTCATAAAATGGGTTAAAGACAACCAACCCTCCTCCATTGGTTATCATAAATTGTTTTAACATGCCCCTTTAAAGAGGAAAATCCCAATAAATAATTTCACTTGAAAATTATTGACTACTATATTCTTATAACACAATTTTAATCATTAGTTTTCTGATGACGTAGCTCATTCTTTTTTTTTTGTGTGTGTGTGGGGAATGGGTAGGGGCTACAGGAACCAAGGGGGCGGGGAAAGAGAGTAAACTCCCTTCCTAAATCTTTTAAAGTGTTTTTTGTGAAAAAGAATATTGATAACTTTTGGCAAATTTTAACCATTTAGCATCCTCTTAATGAAAATCCTGATTTCTGCCATGGTGCACTCCTCAAATGGGGAGCCCCGGATAGCCGCTCAGCATGCCCGGTCACTAGTCAGGCCTATAACGATAATGCTTAAGAACTCCCTTCTAAAGCCATGCATGATCAACAGAATTTAGAAAAACCACGTTATGAACAGCAATTTAGCTAATATAATATAATAATAAAAAACTATATATATAGACTTATAAATACATAAATATTCTATATAGAGACACATTAATTTAATAAAATTATTATTTTTGATATGCTTTTTTCCTTGCCTGATTCCGTTATACCGATTACATAATTTATGAGATTTTTTTTTTAATGACTTTGGCTGCTTACCAATCTCAGTTTTCTGTAACTTTCCTCAATTTTCTCGATAGGACGAAATTTTGGTATTTTAATTTAGCAGAAAACAATGTTCTCAGTTTTAAAAATAGTCATTCTTTCAAACATGTCATACATTTTATGTAGATGATTATTAAATCAATCAGAGTTCAATTCCTTCTTTTAAAAATCACCTTTTTTTAAGTATTCACCGCCTATCTTAAAAATTAGACCAGGCTCTGACTGTTAAAAAATACCGCTGTGATTTACGTTTCATAGATAACTGGAATTTCATGCTGAATTAATATAAATATATATAATATTTACTTTTTGGCGTTTTTAGATATATGGCTAAGGAAATGGAAAAAAAAGGATTATTTAAACTTATGTAGACAATTAAACAGGAGTCGCACATTGTTTTTAAATGATATAATTTTTTTCATTAATTTCGAAAGAGAACATTCCATTTCTATGTACATACAAAACGCAAAGATGAATGAGGTATCATTCGAAGGGTTTAAACAGATTTTTCATATCGTAATTCACAAATCGCTTCGTATCAGCCCGTTTAATTAAAAATTAATGAAAGAAATTATCACAAATAATCCTTTTCGAATCATATAACTTTTTTTGTATTACTCTAATCACACAAACATGATTCCAGGTATTTTTAATATTTTATTGTTGTTTTTATCATCTTTCATTTTCATTACAGGTTTAAATATTTTGATATATAGTTAATGATTTAAATAATTACAGTTAAATTAATTTAAATTAATAGTATATTATTAAATGTTACGACTAGGCTAGTCATAATTTGCGCAGTGCTGCACAGTGAAGTTTTCCTATTTCAGTTTAGAAATCTGTAAAGGTTCATCAAATTTAAAGTGGTTATTCAGTACGTTGGTACTGTAACAACTTTAGTTACTCAAAATGAAGGGTAGGACAGTTCAGAGTGTTTCTTAGTGGTTACTCATTAAAGCGGCTAAATTCCAATCAAGGCAATTTCTGTGTGTATTGGTTTCTTCGGTATACAGTTACTGTAATATTGATTATTTTTCTCCATTTAAGTACATTTTCAGTAGAAGAAAAACTATATTTGTAATTCGTTGTGAAAACTGCCGAATGTGCATTTCATACCTTTGTTAAATTTATTTTTCTTGTAAGTAAAACTTTAAATACTATACACGTATTTAACCCTCCGTCTACCAGACGGGTCCATTGGACCCGACAGGTACATACAAAATATTCATTCAAACCAGAAATTTCTTTAAAATAAACTAAGTATATAAACCAGACAAAAATAAGGTAAATAAATAAGTTAAATAGTTTTAAATAAAAATTCTGGTGTAGAACGTTTTATTAAAACTTTAATAAAATTCCCGGTAGATCTAGGGTTAAAAATTAACTTAATTTTTTTATATCTGAGAAAAATTAATGAAGATTGTATAATAACAATATGAAAACTTAATGCTGTAGTTAGTTACTTTATAGTTACTTTATTTTAGTTAGCAAATCTCTAAAAATATGAAAATTTCTCGGCTATCTAAAAATCCCGTAATCAGAACTTTTGTTAGCCCTCTTCCCTGAAAAAAAAAAAAAAAAAAAAAAAAACTGGTTAACACATCAAATTACAGAAAACTTTATTTCTAAAACAAAAATCCAGGTACGATAAATGTAAAAATTTTTAATTATTAAAGGTATTTTGCAATCTTAATTTATCATTAATATTTTTCTTTTAAAGTTTGTTTCAAGTGCGAAATATTCGAATAAAATCTGTAAACATATATTAGTTAAAACAGAGATAAGAATTTAATAATACACAGTCACTATATAGTATTTCGAATGCTAAGATTATTTCTTTATGCGCATACAAACCGAACAACGATGGATCAGGTATCACTCGAAAAGTTTATGCACATTTTTCATATACATTCACATATCGTTTCATATCTACCTCTTTAATTAAAAGAATTTAATGAAAGAAAGTATCACAAACAGTTCTTTTTGAACCACATAATTTTTTCTGTCTGTGTGTGTGTTACTCCAATCACGCAAACGTGATTCCGGGTAAATTATATTTTTTTATTGCTCTTTTTAACCGTTTTTCAGTGTCATTACAAATTTAAATATTTTTATATGTAATAAATTGTTTAACTAGATAAAAATAAATTAATTTAAATTAATGTTATGTTATTATTAAATGTTATGACTGTCCTAGTCATAATTTGAATAGCGCTGCACCGTGAAGATTTCCTAACAATTTAGTAACTTGTAAAAGTTCAAATTTAAATTGGTTATTCAGTACGTTGGTACTTTAACAACATTAGTTACTCAAAATGAAGGGTAGGACAGTTCAGATAATTTGCTAACGGTTACTCATTAAAGCGGCTAAATTCCAATTAAGGCCATTTCTGTATGTATTGGTTTCTTCGGTATATAGTATCGTAATATTGATCATTTTTCACCATTTAAGTACATTTTCAATAGAAGAAAATTTATATATTTGTAACATTGTGAAAACTTCCGGATATTCTTTTCATGCCTTTGTTAAGCTTATTTGTTTAAGCAAAATTTTACGTACTATGTTTAAAAAGTAGCTTACATTTTTTGATGTATGCAAAAAATTAAATAAATATAGATTGTATAAGAAAAACATGAAATCTTAATGCTGTAGTTACTTTATTGTAATTAGTAAATCTTAATTGAGTTAATTAATCAAAGACGGAATAAAGAATGATTTAAAAAAATTAATATGCATTAAGAACATGATGAAACTAAAAATATGAAAGTTTCTCTGCTATCTAAAAATCACTTTATCAGAACCTTCGTCAGTCCCATCCCCTGGGGGGGGGGGGAAACTTGTTACCATAGGAAATTACAGAAAACTTTGTTTACCGCAAAAATTCCAGGTAGGATAAAAAAGAAAAATTTGAATTATTAAAGGTATTTTGCAACCTTAATTTATCATTATTTTTTTTTCTTTTAAAATTGTTTCAGCTACGAAATATTCGAACAGAATCTGTAAACTTCTATTTAGTTAACACAAAGCTTAGAATTTAATAATACACAGTCATAGTATTTCGAAAGCGAACATTCCTTTTTTTATGCGCAAACAAAACACAGAACGATGACTGAAGTATCATTCGAAGGGTTTAAACAGATTTTTCGTATCGCACATTCACAAATCGTTCATAATCAGCCTGCTTGATTAAAAGTTAATGAAAAAACGTAACACAAATAACCTTTTTGAATCATATGTTTTTGTATTACTCTAATCACATAAACGTGATTCTGGGTAAATATTTTTTTTTTTATTGTTCTTTTTAAATGTTTTTCTTTGTCATTATAAGTTTAAATATTTTGATATGTAGTAAATGATTTAACTAGTCGCAGCTAAATTAATTTAAATTAATATTATATTATTATTCAATGCTACGACTGCCCTTGTCATAATTTGCACAGCGCTGCACCGTGAAGATTTCCTAACACAATGTAGTAACGTGTAAAATTTATCAAACTTAAATTTGTTATTAAGTACGTTGGTACTTTAACAACTTTATTTACTCAAAATGAAGGGTAGGATAGTTCAGAGTTTCCTGTTGGTTACTCATTAAAGCGGTTAAGTTCCAATCAAGGAAAATTCTGTGTGTATTGGTTTCTTCGGTTTGCAGTATTGTAATATTGATTATTTTTTACCATTTAAGTAATTTTTCAATAGAAGAAAATCTATATATTTGTAAGTCGTTGTGAAAACTGTCGGGTATGCATTTCATACCTTTTGTTAAAAAATTTTTAAGTAAAACTTTACATGCTATACACGTATTTAAAAATTAACTTAAATATTTTTTTATGTAAGCAAATATATATATATATATATATTTAGGTTGTGTAATAGTAGTATGAAATCTTAATGCTGTAGTTAGATCAGTTACTTTATTGTAGTTAGTAAATCTTAATTAAGTTGATAAAACATAGGTTTAATAAAGGAAGATTTTAGAAATAAAAATTTAATATGTATACGAAGAAGAAACTAAATGTATGAAAATTTCTCCTCTTATCTAAAAATCCCTTAATCAGCACCTTCGTTAGCGCCCTTTCTTGAAAGAAAATAAATAAATAAATAAAACTTGTTACCACAGGAAATTACACAAAACTTTATGTCTCCCGAAAAAATCCAGGTAGGATAAATGTGAAAATTTTAATTTATTAAAGGTATTTTGCAACCTTAATTTGTCTTTTTCATTTTTATTTTTTAAAAAAATTCAGCTGTGAAATATTCGAACAGAATTTGTAAACTTATATTAGTTAACGCAAAGCATGGAGTTTAATAATACACAGTCACTACATAGTATTTCTAATGCAGACATTCTATTTTTATGCACACACAAAACACACAGTATGAATGAGGTATAATTCGAAGGGTTTAAATACCCTTTTCATATCGCACGTTCACATATAGTTTCATATCAACTTCTTTGATTAAAAGTTAATGAAAGAAATTATCACAAATAATCCTTTTTTAACCATTTTTTTTTCTGTGTGACTCCAATCACGCAAACGTGATTCCGGGTTAATTTCATTTTCTATTGTTCTATTTAAACGATTTTCATTGTCATTATAAATTTAAATATTTTTAGATATATGAAAAAACGTAACACAAATAATCGTTTTGAATCATATGTTTTGGTATTACTCTAATCACATAAACGTGATTCTGGGTAAATAATTTTTTTTATTGTTCCTTTTAAATGTTTTTCTTTGTCATTATAAGTTTAAACATTTTGATATGTAGTAAATGATTTAACTAGTCGCAGCTAAATTAATTTAAATTAATACTATATTATTATTAAATGTTACGACTGCTCTTGTCATAATTTGCACAGCGCTGCACCGTGAAGATTTCCTAACACAATGTAGTAACGTGTAAAATTGATCAAATTTAAATTTGTTATTAAGTATGTTGGTACTTTAACAACTTTAGTTACTCAAAATGAAGGGTAGGACAGTTCAGAGTGTTTCTTAGTGGTTACTCATTAAAGCGGCTAAGTTCCAATCAAGGCAAATTCTGTGTGTATTGGTTTCTTCGGTTTGCAGTATTGTAATATTGATTCTTTTTTACCATTTAAGTATTTTTCCAATAGAAGAAAATCTATATATTTGTAAGTCGTTGTGAAAACTGCCGGATATGCATTTCATACCTTTTGTTAAACTTTTTTTTAAGTAAAACTTTACATGCTATACACGTATTTGAAAATTAACTTAGAATTTTTTATGTATAAAAAAAAATGTATATATATTTAGGTTGTGTAATAGCAGTATGAAGTCTTAATGCTGTAGTTAGATTAGTTACTTTATTGTAGTTAGTAAATCTTAATTAAGTTGATAAAACATAGGTTTAATAAAGGAAGATTTTAGAAATAAAAATTTAATATGTATACGAAGAAGAAACTAAATGTATGAAAATTTATCCTGCTATCTAAAAATCACTTAATCAGCACCTTCGTTAGCCCCCTTCCTTGAAAGAAAATAAATAAATAAATAAAACTTGTTACCACAGGAAATTATACAAAACTTTATGTCTCCCGAAAAAATCAGGGTAGGATAAATGTGAAAATTTTAATTTATTAAAGGTATTTTGCAACCTTAATTTGTCATTTTTATTTTTATTATTTTTTTTAATTTTCAGCTGTGAAATATTCGAACAGAATTTGTAAACTTATATTAGTTAACACAATGATTAGAGTTTAATAATACACAGTCACTACACAGTATTTCCAATGCAGACATTTTATTTTTATGCAAACACAAAGCACACAGTATTGATGAATGAATTATCATTTGAAGGGTTTAAATACACTTTTCATATCGCACGTTCACATATAGTTTCATATCAACCTCTTTTATTAAAAATTAATGAAAAAAGTTATCACAAATAATCATTTTTTAACCATATATATTTTTTTGTGTGTGACTCCAATCACGCAAACGTAATTCCGGGTAAATTTCATTTTTTATTGTTCTATTTAAACAATTTTCATTATCATTATAAGTTTAAATATTTTTAGATATAGTAAATTGTTTAACAAGACAAAAATAAATTATTTAAATTAATGTTATGTTATTATGAAATGTTATTATGGAATGTTATAACTGTCCTAGCCATAATTTCAACAGAGCTGCACAGTGAAGATTTCCTAATACAATTTAGTAACTTGTAAAAACTTGACTATATGAATGTTGTAGACAATATTAAGAAGATATATGATAAATTCATGGGGATTTTATATCTTGTGAATTGACGGAGTTATGGATTTTTTTCTTCTTCAACCCCCCCTTTTTGTTTTTGTTTTTGTTTTCGTTTTTATTTATTTATTTATTTATTTTGCGTTAGGAATTGGTCTTATTAAAAACTTGTGAATATAAAAGTTGTAGATAATATTAAGGAGATTTATAATAAAATTAATTGAATTTGATATCTTGAGAATTGACGAAGCTATGATTTTTTTTCTCCCAAAAACCCTATTTTTGCGCCCCTTGAGCCCATTTTTAAGTGGATCAAAAATCTGTGATACATAAATTTTTGGCTCTATTTTTAGAAGTAATAAAAACTTTAAACTGATTTCATATGTACAAAAATTAAGAAGTTATTGGGTTTTTTCGGTTTTCACAAAACCCCTACCTATTTCCGACCGAGATTTTATACCCCTTGATTTTATGTATCAGTTTGGAAGAGATTTGTGCAGAATTGTGAAGTTATCGAGTCCAGAAGAAAGTGATATATGTAGACAGATAGATAGATAGATAGATAGATAGATAGATAAAGTTTTTTACTGAGGGTGGTTTTGGATTCTAGGGGTCATGATCGGTGTAGATCTGCAAAAATTTTTCAGAAATTCCAACATAGGGGAGAATGTAATAGGTAGTATTTCATACGAAATCTACCTAAAATCGGAAGTAAAAACATAAACAGCACCCACCTTATCTCGCCCCTCCACCTCATCAGAAAAAAACATTACACACATATATATATATATATGTAATTTTTTTTCATATATCTATATATAGATATATGTTCAAGAACTATTTTAAAACTTTATAATAAAAGTCCATTTCTCAGTGTAAAATAGAATGAATGAAAAGTATGTGTAAGATAATAGCAGACAAGTTCGTGTGTTACATTTTCTAATGTTTCTCAGTCCTATTCTTTTATTGTCATGTTTCTCTGTGTTCTAAAAAAAGGTATCTAACGCTGTCACCCCCGCAGTAAATGAATTTTTCGTGACAAGGGGTCTTACTTTGGTAGTATTAAGAAAATTACTGCACACAAAAATATGAAAATGGTAGTATTATAGAGCAATGTTTGATAAATACGCTGAAGAGGACCGTTTTTAAATCAAAATTTTATTTTAAGCGATATTTAATGTTAAAGTTTGTCAAAATCGTTCTATTAAAGAAGTTTTACATAGCAAAAACTATACATAAGAATTTAATCCTTTTTTCTAAGGATATACTACATTAGAAGTATCCGGTATGCCGACTGCATATTTTTATTATTTGACTAATTTTTTGAGGGCTTATTTCCATTAAAATCCAAATTTGCAGCTTTTTGAGAGATTTTTTACATATTTTAGAAAAGGTTACAATTTTAAATTATTGCCAATTGTGAAACAGCGCAAACAATAATATTTCCTTCAAAACAAAAATATATTTACATGGGACTATTATAAACAGGGGAAAAAACTTTCAAATTAGAATTAAATGATTATGTATTAAAAGCAGGAAAATATTGAAAATTACGTCATAAAATCTATGTTTAGTACATGTGAATATTAAAAGAGAAAGAAAATTTTAAGATAATAAATCCATTAATCTGTGTTATGTATCTTAATTGGAGGAAATTATCTCCTATTTCAAATGACAAAATAATAATATTGTAAAACTGTTTAAATTTAAAAATATATTTACACGAGACATTTATTTCATATTTGGAGATAATACTTTTAACTATTGCTGTGAATTTTAAAAAAAATCGCAAATATTTTCTTTCTAACAACAAAAATATTTTCACGTGAATATTAAAAATAGAAAGAAAACTTTTGTGAAAATTATACCAGATATAAAGCGATACATTTAAAATGTCTTATTTAAAAGAACTTTCTTATATCGTTGTTAGAAAAATACCAGGAGGATTAGACTCTGTTTACATAGTTCATTTTATATTAGCGCCCCCCCCTTTTTTTTTCAAATGTTTAACACATCTTATTTAATCAAACATGAAAACAGTCAGTAGTTGTTTAACAGCAGCTGATCCGGCCTTAAAATTCCTCAATCAAAAAGAAGTGAATGGAAATCTATTTACAAGGAGATCGACACTGATTTTTTAAATTATAGTTCAGTTTCTGCAATCTTTTTACAGCCGATCAAATTACCGTGTTTCTAGAGTTTGCTGTGTCTGTCTCAATGGGGATTGGCGAGCGTAGCTCGTAGATGACAGCAGAGGGCAAAGCTCCCTTAGTATACTAAAACATGCTTTCTAAACATTTATGCCTATTAAACGATTTTTTATCCCATAACGACATTTGGCTGCCTTGTCTGAAAATTTAGTTCAAAATGCCAATTTTAACAGCCTTTTCTGAATAATCCTCTGCTTTTATCGAAAAATGGGGAAAAAAATATTAGATTTCCTAGTTTCTGAAAAAGAGCAGCTGCCAATCGCATGCGTTTACATACGAAAACGAATTCGGGAATGCGTCATAAAGCTGTCAATTTTGATTTAAGAATATTAAAATGATTCTTAAATATTGGGTAACTTTAATTCTATTAAAAAAAATCTAGAAATTCCGGGTTAAATGCCAGCCCAGAGTGTTTATTGTGAGTAGGGGAGAAAGGACAGTTCAGCGTCAGCAGGCGGATTGCGGATTGGGAGGATTGAGGAGGAGGGAGGAATCCACCTTGTGGATAGAGGAGGAGGGTGGAATCCACCTGTGGGAGGTTTCTTAGAGTAGGAGAGGCTAAATTTTTGAGGGGGGCTTAATTTTTGAGGGGGCTTAATTTTTGAGAGGGGCTTATTTATTTATTTTTTTTAAGTAGAGAATCGACTTAGAGTAGAGATGGAAATATTATACTATAACATAGGTCTTTTCGAGAGGAAGTATGAAGACACTAAATTTTTCGATGGGCTTATTTTTTAGGGGGGCTTAATTTTTGAGGGGGCTTAATATTTTTTTTTTCGAATTGATTTAGTATTAGAATGGAAATATCATACTATAACATAGTGAGTTAGGTGTTTTCGAAAGGGAGTTTGAGGGGTCTAAATATTTTAGTGGGGCTTATTTTTAAGGGGGCTTAATTTTTTTTTCTTCAAATTGACATAGATAGAAATGGAAATATCATACTATAACATAGAGATGCAGGTATTTTCGAAAGGGAGTTTGAGGAGCCTAAATTTTTTAGAGGGTCTTATTTTTTAGGGGGGCTTATTTTTAGGGGGGCTTATTTTTAGGGGGGCTTAATTTTTTTTTTTTTTTTTTTTTCTGAATTGTCTTAGAATTTGAATGAAGATAAAAATGTCTTATGTTTTCTGAAAAAAATTTTTGATGCTGCCATCTGTATGCGGTAGTGCGAATTTATTATTGAAAATAGTATTTTATTTTTGAAAAGTTTTGAGGAAGGTTTGAACCTGCAAAATAGTCTCTTGGCTCGATGATATGTTGAAGACTTAACTAATCGAGCCAAGAAACTATGTCTATATGTTTATATTTTAGATGTTTCAAAACAAAAAATTGTATTCCCCCTTCTGTATGCGCAAAGAGAGGTTGGTTTCTCAAGATAACTCATTAATACCTATTGTAACTGCTCACTCTGCGAATTCTTTTAATGTGTATGATTTTTATTTTTAGTTTAACTGATTTTATCGATTTTACGTACGATAGTTTGATTATTTTAGCAAGCTAAGGTTTCGAACCTGCGAACTCCCATTCAAATTTCATTTTTTTGTAACTGATAAGCTATCCACTATTCAAACCGCGCCCCGACAATTACTGAATTACTTTTGAACACTATATATTTTAAAAAAATACCTACCTCTTCCTCTTTCTTATACTAGGGAAGTTAATACAATTTATGTTTAAATTGAAGAAATAATTAATTTTTTATATTTCTTTAATAAGGCAAGTCATTTTTTTGATCGATTAGAAGGCTACCAAACGATTTGAATTAAACATTGTTTTTACCAGTATTAATCCTCTTACCTAATTTTAAAATTATACTTTTTCTTGTGAACCATATCATATTCATTTAATCGTCTGAAATTCATATCCTAAACCCTCTTATCAACGTTACTCACTATCTATCACAAACATCCGATTAGTCTAATCAGCTTTTTTCAACAGAAAATAGCTAATATGTAAATATTGATAACTATTGAAGAGATTATTTCACTTGTTTCCAGATTTTAAATGAAAGTTTGAACAGATTTTCTATTTATCAATTATTATAAATTGAATCAACCCATAGTTTGTTATTGCAATAGATAATTATTTGATTATTCTACACTAGTTCTAATGAATTTTAAAAATTACTGCTTCACTTCAACTCATTCTTTTATACAGTTTAATAAATTTAGTATGAATTAATCCATTGGTTTGTCATATATTTCACTGAAATAATAAAATTAATGTGTAAAACCTTAGAATGACGAATTCAAAAACGTAACGTGATGAATCATATACTTTTTAAACATTACATAAAAACCTTTGAATTGATTCACTTCCTGTGAACTTCCTACACATACTTTTTTATGCCACGTGTTTTTCTGAAATTTTTGCACCAATCATATTACATGATTTGCACTATCGTAATAATTTTTAAACATGCGCCCCCTATGATTATTTATAAAATTGAATGAAACGAGACTTTTTCATTAGTGTTTGCTATTTTTTGAGTGTGTGAAGACGCTTTTTTCACTTAAGATAATATGGCCAGTTTTCAAGATGGACATTCTACTATGTTAAGCGATGATGTATCAAGTTTGAATAATCAATATTTTTCATCAAGATTAAATGATCAAGACATGGGATTAATAGTACAACCTAAAGTAGAACCCGTTTCAGATGATGAAGCGGAATCCTCCTCATCAGAACTAAAGAAACAGAAGCCACCTTTTTTGTGTACTGTTTGCAGCAAATCTTTTTCACGAAAAGGCAATTTAAAACAACATTTGATGATTCATTCAGAAGAAAGACCATTTATATGTGACATCTGCCAAAAAGCATTCTCTAGAAAGGCTATTTTGAATCGTCATAAACTATCCCATTTAAAGATTCCTTCCCAACATAAATGTGAATCGTGCAGTGAAGCGTTCTCAAGAAAGAATGACTTATTAAAACACATGAAGATCCACAAGTCCTCCAAAAAGGATAAATGTATACAGCGTAGTGAAATATTCAATCCCAACTCCGATTTTTTATATCATTTGAAAACTTCACAGAGAGTTAGATTCAAAATTGATAATTCATCCTCTTTAAAAGATATGTTTTTTGAGAAGGTTAAGCATTTTAAAAGGCAAAATGCGTTAAACATATTTACTAAAACTGTAATCAACTCTAACGAGGAGAATGCTACAGACTTTAACACATTTTTTAATAGTATTCAATCGGACGTTTTAAACGAATTAAACTACCAAATTCAAGTTAAAAGATCGATGAAATGGTATGCAAGTGCACAAGTTGTTGTATATCGCATAACACAGGAGGGTGACTTAGAGGCTGCCACTCCCTATTTCCTTTCAAAAACTATACTTGAATGGACGAATCAAAACTTATCTGAGCATGTTGAGGATGCCTTTGCAAAAATTATTAAGTCCTATGAGAAGTCTACCAGACGTGGTTTTAATTGGACATTAGATAAAATATTGAATTTAGAACTATCTACTTTTAAAATATAACATGATTTGAAATGTTTATACCTTTTTTTGAAATATGTGTACTCATGTTTTCACTATTGTAACTATTGAAAACGACGAATAAATAATGTGTAAATGAAAAAGCTGTTGTCTGTTTATTTTTGTTAGAACAACTTGTCATTTTTAATAACTCATGAAGTCGTAACGGCTTTACTTACTATTTTTTTTTTTCAATTTCTTATCAAATGAATAATGAGTTAACTATCTTTTATTAATTTCATATTAAAAGTCTGAAATTATCCATTGAAATAGTTATTTTGCAATATTTCTAATTTATCATAATTATTTTTAAAGTTTAATATATCACTCGTTGTTTGTATAAACAGCCGTTGTTGTTTATTAATAATAATATTATCATTTATTACCATACAATTCTTTAAAAAAGCGTAGAACCATCAACATAATATATCATTAACCACTTTTTTAAAAACTGTTACCTTGTGTTGCCATTGAATTCTTCAAAACAAAAAAGAATAAAACTAGAATCCTTATCATTAAATATCATACACCACTTATATAAAAATTGTTACTTTGTGTTGCCATACAATTCTTCAAAAAAAGAATAAAACTAAAACTATTAACATTAAATATTATATACTGTAAATATAAAAATTGTTACCTTGTGTTGCCATACTATTCTTCAAAAAAGGATAAAACCATTGACATAATGTATTATTCACCACTTAAATAAACTGTTTATATATATTTTTTTTTAGACTTAAACTAAAATTAATAACATTACTAATTCTTTTAAGTGTTTATCTGTAACCGACACTGATTTTTAACATATATTAAGGGATGTGCTGTTTCTAAACATTCAGTTTCCAACTGATTTTTGTTCTAACTTCATCTAATGTTACCTTTATTTTTTGAAAATGGGTTCTGTAGTAAATATGTTAAAAAGATCTTCCGACAAAGTGGCTTCTTCTTCAAAGTATCAACGTTTAGAAGAACCTAATGATCCCACTTCCGCAAGTGAATTAAATATACCAAGATTGGAAATTCCTAATTTATTAAACACTGACTGTGGGACAATATCACGTGATTTATCCACTACTGATTACTCACCGAATGTGAAATCTGAAATCGATATGAATTTTTTTATCCCTAACTTTGGTGATGATACTACATCTTCCGAGAATTCATGCCAAGAGTCAATTTCTGTCGAGGACTATTTGAATATATTTTTCAAAGACATGAATTTTGAATCCGCTTTAACCTCGACCCCAGCTAGTAACATAATTTCCCAAGACGAATCCTTTCAAGAACGTACTATTGACCAAGAGGTTTCTGATTCCCAACCAAGCAACATTTTTAAAGCAAGTGATGAATTACAAAGCACAACCCCACCTACGAATGTCATTCCACAGTCTAAAACTAGCAAATCCAATCATCCTATTGTATTTCGAGAAGAACTCAGTGACTGTATCTTTTTAATTTTAAAGTTGCATAATAGACAATTTCATATTCATATTCGAGAATTTAAACGCAGTGGGCTTACTAGTGAAGAAATTCTAACGAAAAATGGTATTATTATGGATGTTAACAGCTGGTTCGAATTTTGCAAGAAAATTTTTTCATTTAATTTGAGATATAAAAGTTCCTCATTTGTTTCTAATAACATGATATTAGTGTTAAATTTTAATAATTCTAACATGCGAATTAAAAATTTAAAGAATTATTCTCACATTGACTTAAACGAGTATCAGTTGCTGAAATTAAAAGAAAAAATACATGATTTGAATAAGGAACTTCTTCAGCATATATATGTAAACCATATACCAAGCTTAATTAGACAGAAATGTATCATTGGTCATATATCTACAGAAAATGAACTCATGTTGCAGTCTAAACTTATAACATGTATTGAGAATAATGTATTAACTATACTAAACCGCATTTTTGAATGTGATGGATGTATTTTTAATCAGAAATCTCAAAGCCCTCATTCCTGTTGTATACTAAATAATCGACAAAAATTTGAAAAACTAGGAGAGATGTTATTAACACTTATAGATTTAGATTTTGTTATTTCCTCATTTTTAAACGGAGTGGATTGTGTTAGTGCAAACTTTTTATCAAACATTCATGTAGAAACAATTCAAAACGAATTGTTTAAAATAATAAAATAAAATGTATTGCTATCCTTTTTAATACGTGTGTGTTTATTTTTCTAAAGTGTATGTTTATTTTGTTATGTCTTTTAGAACTTTTAATAGAGTGTTAGACTTAAATTTGCATATGTATATAACTAAAGAAATCAACAATTCTTTAGCAATTAAAAAATTAACACAAGTTTAAAATATTAAACTAATAATCTTAATACTATAATTTCTACTTTCTAATATATATATGAAACTTAATTATATAAAAAAGTTTTCAATAATAATAATAAGTTTAGAAAATTAAAAAATTTAAAAAACAAAATTAAAAAACTCAATTAAAAATATTTCAAAAGTTAAAAAAATAAAGTTTTTAAAATTAAAAAATCTTTATAAAAAATTAAAAAGTTTACAAAAGTTTAAAAAAAAAACTTGAAAAAAAAAACTCAAAAAAAAAATTAAGTTATCAAAATTAAAAAAAAAATTATAAAAACTTAATACATTAAGTTTTCAAAAGTGAGTTTACCTATTCGTATATGTATACATGCATGTGACTTTCATTATGTTTTAGTTTAATACTTCTTTTTATCCTATAAAAGTGTTAGATTAATATATACTTATAAAAATATTTGTAAGCTAAATTAAAAAAAAGTAACTTATAAAAAAAAAAAAAAAAAAAAGTTTACAAAATTAAAAAAAACAAAATCTTTCTAAATAAAAAAAAGTTTCCAAAATTTAAAAAAAAAAAACTTTTTAAATAAAAAATGTTTTCAAAATTTAAAAAAAAAAAATTCTAACTAAAAAAAGTTTTCAAAATTAAAAAAAATACTTTGTAAATAAAAAAAAAATATTAAAAAGTTTATAAAATTAAAAAGTTAAAAAAAAAAAAACTTTGTAAAAAGTTTTCAAAATTAAGTTATCAAAATTAAAAAAAAAATTATAAAAACTTAATACATTAAGTTTTCAAAAGTGAGTTTACCTATTCGTATATGTATACATGCATGTGACTTTCATTATGTTTTAGTTTAATACTTCTTTTTATCCTATAAAAGTGTTAGATTAATATATACTTATAAAAATATTTGTAAGTTAAATTAAAAAAAAAAGTAACTTATAAAAAAAAAAGTTTACAAAATTAAAAAAACAAAATCTTTCTAAATAAAAAAAAGTTTCCAAAATTAAAAAAAAAAACTTTTTAAATAAAAAATGTTTTCAAAATTTAAAAAAAAAATTGTAACAAAAAAAAAGTTTTCAAAATTAAAAAAAAATACTTTGTAAATAAAAAAAAAATATATATATTAAAAAGTTTATAAAATTAAAAAGTTAAAAAAAAAATTTGTAAAAAGTTTTCAAAATTAAGTTATCAAAATTAAAAAAAAAAACTTAATAAATTATGTTATCAAAAGTCAGTTCACCTAACTGTATATGTATCTGACTTTCATAATTAAAAAAGTTATCAAAAAGTTGAATTAGATTGCAAATACAAGTATACAATCAATCATATATCAATCAGTCATAGCAATTAATCGATCAATCAATTAACCAATCAATTAATCAATAAATCAAACCAATCAATTATATTAATCAACCAAACAATAATATCAATCAGTCATATCGATCAATAAATCAAACCAATCAATCATATTAATCAACCAAACAATAATATCAATCAGTCATATCGATCAATCAATCATATTAATCAAGCATATCAATCAATCAGCCAATCATTCATATCAGTCAATCATATCAATCAACCAATCATTCATATTAATCAATGATTCATATTAATCATATCAATCGATCAATCAAGATACCGAATACAAGTATTCATACAAAAAAATCACATCAATTGCAGTTCAAGTATTACAAGTTAGCATAATAACATTATAAGAAAATTTTGAATTAATACAATGATTAACTACCAACATTTTGTAACAGCACTTTTACAAAAGCAATGTATGAATAGATATTTTAGTTAAAAGAATATTTAAAATGCTTTTGAAAGTTAACAAAATTATTTTCCAAAAATATTAAAAACATTACAAGCTGCTAAAACCTACACTTTAACAAGAGTGAGTTGTCCTATATTTCCTTTCTATTTGCATGTCCTATATTTCCTTTCTATTTGCATTTGAGTATATGTATACGGATTCCTCCTTTTAATTATGTTCTGTAGTATACACTTAAAAAATATATATAAAACATTAAATTAAAATATTCTTTAGTTATTAAAATTTTTTAAAAAATTAGTAATTTTTTTTTTAATATTATAAGATAACAAAAATTATTTTGTAATTTATTAAAAGTGAATTTACCTATCTCTATATATGCGTTTAATAAGATAAATCTTCTTTATGTTAACATCCTACCCACATTTTATTCTATAGTTATACACATCGAAAAAAAAAAATAAACAATCTATTATTAAATTCTTCAATTTAAAATTTTAATACATACATACTTAAACATTTATATAAAAATAATGAACTTACCATGTTGGAACTCAGAAAAGAGATGATGAGCTTATCACGTGGTAGATTGTGACGTAATCAATTAGATATCACGTGCCTTCCTCGTGCCTTTTGATTGTCTTATCTACAATCAGATTGTATTATCAATCACGTGATCTAACTGATATGAGTCTATACCAAGACACTAGCCATTTTCACTTCAGTCATCGAATATGTAGGTCGTATATTTTTTTGAAAGTCTTTTATTTTGTGGAATCTTCAGCAACATGATATCAGATATTTGCAAATAAAATCCTATTAAAATCTTTCTCGCAATTGTGAACAAAGATTAATTTTCATATTGTTTAAGTATAATCATTGATTATTTAACTGGATAACAATATTTTTAGAAGTAACTTAAATTTCTTATAAAAACGGAAGTATTTATTGCATCATTCATAGAATTCAAGTTTGAATGTTAACCAAGTTTTTTAAACTTTTATAAACTCTTTATACTAGAAAATATACTAGTTTTTACTAAGTACTAGTATATACTAATTACTAGTATAAATTATATATAATAATTATATATATATAATTATATAAATATCTGGTTCTTTTAAAATATATTTAAATTGCCATTTATAATATATAGGGTCAGGAGGGGTAATTATGACCGGGGGGTAATTGTGACCGCCGCCATATTGGAGAAAACTGTGTATGGTAAAATTTTGTTTCAAGCTTAGATATTAACCTCATAACGTATATTATAATGTATATTTCATTTTAGACATTCTTTATCACTAGTCTGAAGCCTTTTTGAGATCCGAATAGCAATTTGAAACTAAGTCTATCAAAATTTTTGATAACGGATTTGTCACTTTGGAGTTTAATGTGGTCTCAATTACCCCAAACAAATGTGTATAGGTAAATGTGTAAGTATTAAGAGAAAATATAGTGGTCATAATTTCCCCACTAGTGGTCTTAATTACCCCAAACTTTTGTGATCGTGAGTTTTTGATGAAGTAATTATAACCATCCTTTTAACTTAAAAAAAAAAAAAAAAAAAAAGCTATGGCAATTAAAACTTTTATAAGGTGTTCTTAAAGGGTCAAAGTTACTTCCTATGTCCTGAAAACACCACTTTTCCAAATAAAGAAAAGTAAAAAAATAAAATAACAATGTTGAAAATATACATAGTGGTCATAATTACCCCTCCTGACCCTATATACAGTAAACTCTGTCTAAGGCGGAATCTGTCGGGACCGAGAAAATTTTCCGTGGTAGGCAATATTCCGGCTTATGCAAAAGATCATGATTTATTGGAATGAAGCATACGTCAGTCGAATAGCGTTTTATGTTTTCGATAAAAAGATTGGATCTTGAGTTATAATGAATTGCTCGCGATCTTTCATTGATTGTCCTGGCTCGAAAATCTGTCGAAAACTGAAATTCTGAAGATCCTTTGTCTTTATAAATAAATGAGAAATGCTATTTAATATCTTAGTACCGCTGTAATACCTACAAATTTGAAGTTTACACAAAATAATAATAATAATAATGACTTCGGAAATGAGACATCATAAAAGCCATCACTTTGAATTTGAGTACAACCTTAAAGCACTTATATTGTACACAATACATATTTTCATAAATGTGCAATCAACTAATAATAATAACTTTTAAATGCATATTTATATAGGAAAAAATGGCATAAGCAAGAATTCCTTAAAATTTAAACAGTTTCTGCTCCTTTGAATTAACTTTTTAAAAGTATTTAATTTTTATGCTCGACATTGAGTATTTGACGTATATATATCAGTTTTAAATTTTCATAAACGAAATGCCTTTCATTTTTAAAATATCCTATTTTCCGCCTTATACAAAATTTTGTTTTCGGAGGGACCTTAAAACTCTTTCCGTTTCCGCGTTAGGCAGATTCCAGCTTATGCAGCAATAATTAATGTTATTTTCTATGGATTCGCCGGGACTTTAAATATTTTCCGCGGTAGACAGATTTCCGGCTTACATAGAGTCCGCCTTAGACAGAATTTACTGTATATATATATAACCATTAATTAAACATTACCGACCATCATCAAAACCCTTAATATTGTGAAGTGACAATAAAAATGGATACCACAAACCTATAATATAGAACTGTATGTATAAAATAAAGTGCCTTATACATAATTACAAGAATTAATATGGAAGAAAAAAAGAAGAATATGGATACCGAAAAAAATTGAAAAACTTATCTATTGAATTACGTTTTCAAGAGTACAGAATTCAATGATATAAGCAAATCGGTTGTTTTCTGTGAGAAAAAAGCTAAAATCTGAATTTTTTTTTCTCCTGTACCCAAACAACCAATATGATAAAGAGAAATGAAAACAAAACATTATCAAATGGCATGAAATGGAAAAACAATACAACCCCTTAAATATTTAATTTATAGCATAAAAAATAGAAATATTACACTACATACCGAATAAAAAACCAGTTGATTTTCAAAATATCCTCCTGCACATGGTATCCAAGCATGACAAGATTAAGGTGAATAAAATGGTTAAGTTAACACAGAAATTAAAACGTATGGATTCAGTTACTTCATTTTGAAATACCGTGATAAAATCAATCAATATAATATAAATAGAAAATAACTACATTATTTAAAATACCTAAAAAACACTTTTAAATTGTTTAATTTCAATTTTACAATATAGCCAATATTCAGCGTTTAATACCACCTGGTGTAAAAAATTAAAATTATTACTTTAATAGAAACTTTAAGACAATTTTTTTTTAGTTCTGCCATCTATTATGTTATTTTAAAAACAATTATTATTATTCAAATGTCACACGAAGAAATTAATAAAAGCTAATGAAATTAAAATATATCATCTGCATTACCACACTAATCCTAATATATAAATAATAATCTACTATAAATCATTATTCAAAAAAATTAAATAAATTAAATGTTAATAAAATGCTTTCAATATATTCTATTACCAAACCCATTTAATCTACACTGAGAAAGTAAATAATTTTATAACATTGATAATATATAGAATATAGCTATATGCTATAACATAAAATAAATTATATATAATATAAATATAAAAACTTTAAGAATTACTATTAAATTTAAAAAAATAATAAATTAATAAAATGAACAGGGAAAAAAAAAAAAAAAAAAAAAAAAAAAAGGATGTTTATAGAAGATTGTCAGATTCTAAAATAAATATAGCCTAAAGATTACAAAAATATAGTGTGTGGATTATCTTCATATTAGCCGAAAACAAGCTAAAAAATATGATTGTGACAATCAAACACATTAAACCGATAATTAATCATGGAATACAAAGTTGAAAATAAAACAATATTAAAAAGTATAGAGGAATAATAATAAAAACCAATTACCCAATTTTAATACATACAGCATAACATTAGTTATATCGAATAAACTTATATGCATATTAATCACTATAAAGATGGTATACTATTATTAATTAATATGGCATTGTCCTGAGTAGACTAAAAATTAAAAACAAGTTAATTCTGAATTTGATTAAATAAGCTAAATTTAATATGAATTGAAATTAAAAAAAAAAGAAATGTCACCATTTACATATAAAACATCAAATCAACATCCATATAAAATGCTTAATAGAAATGTAGTTATAATACAAAAGCCCCATCATTTTATTTTTTTTTTAAATTAACCATTGCGTATTATCCAGACAACTCCACCCTCCTCCGTAATCTAACATCTAACCACCCAACCATCCTATAGTAATTGTTTATTATTATTTTACAATTTTTTATATAAATATTTTTTTTTGTAAATTTTTTTGTAATTTTGTTTACGCATGTGTTAATTTGTTTTTATAAAGATCATGTAAGTACTAATTGTATATAAATGAATATATGAATTTTTTTGGAAAACCATGATTTAATGCTTCATAAATTAGTTTTTTGATATTATTGTTAATTAGATGAGAAGAACATAAACATTTTATTCTATATAAATGATTAAGTATTATATTTCGATATACAGAATGATGAAGACAAGATTTAAAATTTGTAAATGTATTAACTTTGAATTTAAATTCTTTACGCTTATCATATAAATCTGTTTTTGTTTTGTTGTCTTTCATTGTAATTTTAAGATCTAAGAAGTTAATTGTATTGTTAGATAAGAGGTTTTCTGTTAATTCCAAATTAGTGGGATAATCAACTGGAAATTGAGAAATTTTAAATTGATCAGTGGCAATTAAAATTATGTCATCAATATGACGATATAAATGGAGATTATTATTAGTAAAAGTACGTTCATAGTGATATAAGTATAAGTCTGATAATAAACTGGATGTACAACCACCTTGTGGTATACCGACGTACTGTAAATATAATGTGTTATCTTGCAATATATAATTATTATAGATAATGAAGTTTGTTAATGATTTAAAATATGCGATATCAATATTAGATGGTAATTCCAGTTTTTTATAATACTTTTTAAATAATGCGTTTATAATATTATGCAAATCTAATAAGTCTATATTATTAAAAAGATCTTTGAAGTCATATGTCGTTATATTATATACACAATGAAGATTTTTATAATATTGACCAGTTGATAGCTATTTTTTATACAATGTGTATTATCATTGTTTGTAGTAAGTATATATAATTGATTAAGAATTTTTAATAGAAGTTTATTGGCTTTATTATTATATGTATTGCAACCAATAGTTACAGTCCTAAATTTAATTGGAATTTTAAGAAATTTGGGAATAAGAACTAAATTAGGATAATTAAATTTAGTAGATATAATATTTAATAGTTTATAATAACTTTGAATTTTACGATTATTTACAATTACATTTTCATTAGTTTTTTGAAAAGATTTATTAGAAGAAATACAGGTTGTAAGAAGTTGGTGATAATAAGATTTATATATGATTGCAGAATTATTAGGAGATTTGTCTACATATGTAGTAACGTAGTTTTTTTGTAATTTAGTAATTTGTTGGAAAAAATGCTTTGTGTTAATAGAAACCAAATCAGAAATATTATTTTTTAAAGCCATAGTTAATTTTTCAATTACTAATATTTTCCATTGATTAAAATATTCAATAGGTTTATTGTAATGGATTGAAATTTTATATATAAAAATATCTATATCAGATGTAAACTGTTTGATAATAGATTTAACAGTAAATTTAGATGGAAGTCTACATTTAGTTCCATAACCCATTAGTTTTTTTAATGTAAAATCATTAACAATATTAAGACTTCCAGTGATTTTATGTCCATGATCATTGTTTATATATTTTTTTAGATTGGGGTCATTGCATTTACACGGAAAATTACTTGCAGCAGATGTATTTTTTGAAAATGTATTGTAGTTAAAAATCTTTCTATCAATTGTATTCGGATATTTAAAGGATTTTGATATATGAAGATTATTAATAGGAAAATAACAGTTTTTATCATTAATTATAGAATTGATATTAATTTTATTAAATATATGATTTGAAAAAGTTATTATCATTTGAGTATTCGTGTTTTGAATTTTATGGTTTTTTTGTAAATTAATATTTAAAAGATTAACCCCAGTCATAATGAGATCAAAATAAATATCAGAGAAATGTTTAGAGAAAGATTTACTTAGAAATACATTTAAATGTTGTACAATCTATTTCTTTTTAAAAGCAAATATCTATTTTCGAATTAATAACCAGTTATAATGCTTTAAATATTTACTTTGAAGATCATTAATTTGTTTAGTGATATATTTTTTGGAAACTACAACTGATGATGAACCCTTTCCACGTTTGTTTCGTGTTGTTTTACAATTTAAATTATGATTAAGAGCAGGATAAATTGGAGAATAATCAATAGTGTTATTTATAGATGTGAAGACTTTGACAGGTCTATTAAATATTTCACTATTAAGTCCATAAGGATAAATTGTGTTGTAATATTTCATGTATGATGACTCCATATAAAGCCGTTCTGATTTATTTTTTAGAATTTGAAGGATTTCAATCGTCGTATTTTTAAATTGATGTTTATGAAAATGTTGAATTTCAGCTGTAGACTGTATATTTTTTGCTTTGTTTTTATTAGAGTCTGAATGATGTTGATTGATACGTTTATGAATTGGACCTGATGTTTCACCTATATATTTCATGTTACATAAGTTGCACTTTATGCAATAAATAACATTAAATGCTTTACAAAAATTTGAATAATTAGGATCTGAGACAAATTGTGTCTGAGAAGCGTATGGACATGTCTTGCACCGAGTATCTAAACACTTACGAAAAAGTAAAGGACAAGGGGGAGAGTATAAATGGTCACTGGATGACGATCCAGGAACAACCCCATTATTGTTCCTGTACCGGGCACTACACTGCATAGATGCTAAGTGTATCTTGCCAGGATCGAGATGTTTACTAAGAACTGCCATATAAAAAATTTTTTTGGACAATGCATTAATTGTAAAAAATAAGAAAATATAATAATATAAAAATCAATAAAAGAAATTAAATTAGTCTTGATTAAATTTAATATTAAATATCTTGAGTATGAAATATAAATTTATATACAATATGTACAAATCAGAGAAGCAATACTCAAAAACCACCTTTAATATTTCCAAAACCAAATAATAATATCCCTAAGTGCATAAACTACAAAAGCAAGAAACCATTGGACTTTTTAGAACAAATAAAATAACCGCATCTAAAATCCAAAACCTAGAACGACAATAACCATGCTAAGACGACCAAAAATGGAAGTTCCTAAGACAGGTATCAGATAACTACAAAGTAGAAATCATATAGATATTGTAAATTTGTCAAACATAAGTTTCAGATGAAAGTAATTGTTAAAACGTTTAATTTCATATTTTGGTTTTCCACTTAAAAAAAAAAAAAAAAAAAAAAAAAAAAAAAAAAAAAAAAAAAAAAAAAAATGCATTCTTATACTTTAGATTAAATACTGTTGTTCTGAAATCACGAGAAAATTTGAAAAAAAACCCACAATGAGTTTTTCAAATAGGACTTGGATAAACCCTGGGAAAAATAGCTGTCCGTGTATATACAATATGTTCAACATTTATTATTAAATTTAATGTTTTACATTACTATTGCTTTACTATTCTGTGTTATTCTTTTTCATTTTTGCTATAGGCAAAATAATAAATAAATCAAAGAAAAATATTTTACAACATGAATTTAAAAGTGTCACTTATTACTGAAAACGGAATAAATTGATTTTCTGAATATTTTCTGGAACATAAAAGTACGATGTGTAGTTTTCAGCACAGTTATTAAGATGAAATGCGACTGGGGGGACAATCTGAGGCATTCCTGAAAAAGAAATTTTTCTATGAAAATACGAAAAGTAGCTATCCTTGTACACACATGGTGTACAAGATTCATTATTAAATTTAGTGATTTTTTTAAAACTATTTCCTTACTACTCTTATTCCTTATTATTATACCCATAATCAAAGGGAGAAGTAAAGCAAATCAAAAAATATTTTTTTACACTCTTATATAAGTCAACCTGTTTTTTTTAGGGTTCCGTACTTAAAAAGTAACAAGTTGGAAATCGCACGTCAAACGTGGCAAATAAGATGCGTTCGTACTATAACTAGTTTTATAAACATTTTTTGCACCGCATATTGTACTGAATGTATATATTGGTACACTTTATAAGTGTATATCAATAAGGCTGTAACATCATTGAAATGCACTTTAAATAATTTTTTTTCTCATTGGCCGTAATGTAGCGGAAAACTTTTGACTGTACCTGTAATTAAACTATACATCCGATTTTCATAAAATTTGAAATGACTCGACAAAATTATGCAACAATTACATATTTTAACTTTCAAACGATTCGGTTAGGTACTTTTTGCGCTGCTATATGCGGACAGACAGACGGACTAAAAGATGACTATACGTGCTACGTATTTATATAATTACGAACGCACCTAAAAACGGAACCATTATAAGATCACTCCTTTATCTGTCTGTCCGTCTGTGACAGCCATTTTACTCGTAAACTATGGAGCGTGGAAAATCCAAATTGGCTGAAGTAATAAAGACTATTGACCCAGATACTTATAGATTATTAACCATTCATAATTATATTTAGGAAAAATGTAAAGAGGCTAATTAAGTTACATGAAAAAAAAATCTTTTCTTTGTATATAGAGTGGGGTATCGTGTGAAAGCTTTCGTAACGCCAAACTCAAAAATACATTTCTTTTAATTTTAGTTATTATAATTTCAGAGATATGATCGAAAATGTAATGCAAAAATATGCCCCCCCCCCCCCTCCCTCTAATTCCGAATCTACTGAAACTAAAATTATGAAACAATTAGGCGTAGTAGAAGTTAATTTAAACCTTGCAGGAAAACTATAAAGCCGTAGGTCACATAGTTTTTTAGAAAATGACTTTTTTTCTCCGTTACACACAAATTTCACTATGCGGGCGTTCAGAAAAGAAGTTGAGGAGCATTGGAGGTACCTATCGTCGCAGAAGTATAAAAGGATTGATGATAATGATATTGTAAAAAAAAAAAGTCCGGTAATTAGCCGAGATATTAACCCTTCAAGACACGGGCGGCGTACTCTATGCGCCATCGACTTTTAAAGTCTAGATAACAACTTTTAATGATATATTTGTGTAATACAATGTCCAGTTACCAATTCATATATTTATTGTACGGAACCCTCTATGCGGGAATAATACTCGCACTTGAACGGTTATTTTATGTAAAGATGGAATTTTGTAATTTTTAACCCACTTTCTGATCTGCTAGAATTATAAAAATTACGTTCACAAGTATATTTTCGACGACAATATTTTATGTACAATTATTTTATTATGTGATAATTATTTTATGTAAAGATGGAATTTTGTAATCGATTTTTAACAACTTTCTGATATGCTAGAATTATAAAAATTACGTTCACAAGTATGTTTTCGATGACAATTATTTTATGTACAATTATTTTATTATGTGACAATTATTTTATGTAAAGATGGAATTTTGTAATTTTAACCCACTTTCTGATATGCTAGAATTATAAAAATTACGTTCACAAGTATGTTTTCGATGACAATATTTTATGTACAATTATTTTATTATGTGACAATTATTTTATGTAACGATGGAATTTTGTAATCGATTTTTAGCTCACTTTCTGATATGCTAGAATTATAAAAATTACGTTCACAAGTATAATTTCGACGACAATATTTTATGTACAATTATTTTATTATGTGACAATTATTTGATGTAAAGATGGAATTTTGTAATCGATTTTTAACCCACTTTCTGATATGCTAGAATTATAAAAATTACGTTCACAAGTATGTTTTCGATGACAATATTTTATGTATAATTATTTTATTATGTGACAATTATTTTATGTAAAGATGGAATTTTGTAATCGATTTTTAACCCACTTTCTGATATGCTAGAATTATAAAAATTACGTTCACAAGTATGTTTTCGATGACAATATTTTATGTACAATTATTTTATTATGTGACAATTATTTTATGTAAAGATGTAATTTTGTAATCGATTTTTAACCCACTTTCTGATATGCTAGGATTATAAAAATTACGTTCACAAGTATGTTTTCGATGACAATTATTTTATGTACAATTATTTTATTATGTGACAATTATTTTATGTAAAGATGGAATTTTGTAATTTTTAACCCACTTTCTGATATGCTAGAATTATAAAAATTACGTTCACAAGTATGTTTTCGATGACAATATTTTATGTACAATTATTTTATTATGTGACAATTATTTTATGTAAAGATAGAATTTTGTAATCGATTTTTAACCCACTTTCTGATATGCTAGAATTATAAAAATTACGTTCACAAGTATGTTTTCGATGACAATTATTTTATGTACAATTATTTTATTATGTGACAATTATTTTATGTAAAGATGGAATTTTGTAATCGATTTTTAACACACTTTCTGATATGCTAGAATTATGAAAATTACGTTCACAAGTATGTCTTCGATGCCAATACAACATTTTAATATTTTTAGAAATTAATTATAAAGTAATAAATTAATTTTAAGGCGTTGTTGCGTTAGCCCACCACACATGATAAATCGCCAAATATTCTCTGTAATTGATACAACTGTATGGGAGTGGAAACAACAATAGATTTAAATATGCCCAATACACATTGTCCAAAATATGCCAAATGACTATGAAACTGCAATAATGAAACACTTTAAATGTTAAAAAGTCGAAAATAAATTATAAAAAAAATTTAAGAGAGTAATATTTACAAAAAAAAAAAAAAAAAACATGCTTTTATCAATTAGAAGTTTAATTTAAATTGATTAACGATTATACGCTGAGGAATCAATTTAGAAATCCTAAAATGATAGTTTAAGGCTGTTCTCCAATTCAGATGGGCTACTTTCTGACGTACTTTTTAATTAATTTTTGTTCGGAAACGCATGGAATTAGCAGGTGTTCTTATTTATAGAAACTATGTTATCAAAAGACGTTCTCCAGTTTTCAGTAAACGTAAAAGATTATTCAGAAAATACTTCAAAGTTTGCGTTTTGACCGAATTTCCGGACGTGACAAACCGAGAAAGGGGAAAAACCTCCCTCACACGACAAAAATTGTAATAACTCGATAAGCAATTTATTTATAAAGAAAATGAAAAACTGAGGTCAATTCTCAGTCGTTTCAATAGTCAGGTCTGCCAATTTTTTGCCTTTACGTTTAAAAATGAGTCAGAAAATGTGTCAGAAAGTTTCGCGATTGTTGAGCAGGGAATTTGAGAAACGCTTTAAATAATTTCATTTTTTTTCTTTCCTATTGTCCTATCTTAGAAGAAAAATAGAGCAAAATTACATATATTTTTTTAATAAATTCACTTGCTTGGGCTATCTACCAAATGTAAAAAGAAGCAGTGAATTTTTCATAATCTAGTTCGGCGCTCACGTCAAATTAATGCATTGCAACAGTAATAATTGGGGGGAAAAACATGAATTCCAGTAAAAAAAAAAAAAAAAAAAAAAAAAATTAGACGTGATTTTCAAAATGAACACTGAATACTTATAAAAGAATGTTTTTTAAAACTATTTTTACTTTTACACTTATTTTTTTACAATATTAATCTAACAGCGTTACTTATAACCTAAAAATAAAACTACATTTAAATTTCTAGAAATTTTGCGGGAGATAAAACTATTATCCAAATAGAGAAAATGTAGTCCTCTGCAGTTTTGTTAATACTCGTAAAATGCGATTAGACAAAAAATTCTCGAAGTAGAAAATTTTCTATGAATACACGGACCCAGATTTAAAGCTATATGCTGGCCAAATATAACAAAACAGGCGTTCATATTTTTTTTTTAAAGTTGAATTAGTTAAAAACGAGATAATTTATAGATAGTGTTAAAAAACCGAGATATTTAAGCCGGATATCGAGATTACCGGGCTTTTAAGTTTAAAACCGAGACTGTCCCGGTAAAACTTGGATATTTGGTCATTTTAAAAATAGCTATTCAAGTATAGGTGCATACAAGAGATACAAGACCTTTTTATTAAATTTAATTGTAATGTAATGCAGTTAATATTCTAATAGACTAAGAGCTAGGAACGTTTTCGTCACTTGATTTTAGTAACGCTCATTTTTCTATATACCCCCCTTTTTTTATCGTATAGTACGCATGCGGACGGTCTGGCTGGCGAAAGCCGTTGCATTTACCTGTAAGAGATGGGGTTATAGGTGAAAAAATTACACCATAATAGCATGATTTTTGTTTATAACACCTATTTCTGCTAACAATTCGTGACATTAATCCATCACTGCCAAAAGGTTAGAATGGTTAAGACAGTGCCAAACCCTGATTTATAGGCTTAAAAAAATGAGTCATCTTCATGTCACTTTAGCAAACTTGAAATTTTAATGTGTTATTCTTTATAATTAATTTTCCAGACAGAAATTCCGTTGATAAATTAATGGCAGACTGCTTTAAATCTGGCAAAGAAAGAGCTTATTAAGAAGAGTTGGCATTTTTTTGTAGTGCTTTGGCTACAGTCAATGACAGCGAAGTCCTGATTGTTACCATGCAAAAGATAGTTGCTTCGTATAAATCTACCCTATATAATATAAAATCCTAATGAAACGAATTTATGAAACGATTTTATGAAACGGCTGATTTTATTTCTCTTAAAATATGGAATCTACCCTATATATATCTGTACCTTGAAATAAAAAGGGCCAATGTCCAAAATTGAGAAATTTTAGTTAAATGCACGAATGAATTCAGGATGCGATATAAAGTAATTTTTGAAAGGGCCAAAGTCCTTCCAATATTAGATCATTGAAAACAAAATATTTTGTCGAGGCCAATGTTACTTACTGTTAATGTAATGTGTCAAACTTAAATTGCGTTTCCTGCCATTTGAGAAAAATGGACATCGGCCCTTTTCGTTCCAAGGTACAGATATATATATATAACCCTAATGAAACGAATTTATGAAATGACTGAATGAAAAGAATTTATGAAACGACTGATTTTATTTCACGGCGATTTCTCCTAAAATATGGAATACTATGCCATAAAATTAACACCAAAAATCCGTATTGATCCGCAGATCTCAAAACAAGTAATATAATTTAAAAATTTGAATTAGTTTTCGAAATATTAATTTTTTTTTTTCTCTACCCTATGTATATATAAAATCCTAATGAAGTTATGAAACGAACGAAATATTACATTTTTTTTTTCTCATTTTAATTACATTTCTGTAGTGGAAATCTGTAATGGCAACAAAATTACTCTTTTTTTTTTCTTTTTTTTTTTTTTAAGGGACAACAAGAAAAACTATAGGGATTATTAGATTTCTTCTTTTTCGTCAATTTCAAATTGATAATTGAAAGTATCTTTTATCTCAACCGATAGTGAAACAATATTATGATTAAATTATGTTTTACAGGTAATTTTGAATAAATAAAAATCAGATTTGTTTTTTGTCGTGAAAAGTGAAATTATTGAAATAAGAAAGAAATTTTAAAATAAGAATTAAATGATCACGTGTCAAAAGCAGAAAATAAGGAAAATTACATTAAAATATTTACACGTAAGTATATATATATATATATATATATATATATATATATTTCACGCGAAACGCATTGAAATGAGATTAATTACGTCAAAATTCCCAAATATTAAATATCGTCATAATTAAAGTGAATGGACTGTATTCTTCCATTCGGTTCGTGGCTATAAAAATCGACATTTTACCAATTGTGACATCGCAGGAATATTGTCCATCATTACGCGTGTAAAACTTTTAATGTTGAAAATTAGATTATATTTGAAAAGCTCAAGTAATCATATTCCCAAACACTTTTAAATTAAATAATAAATATGCCCGTGAATTTTAAAAGCAAAAAAAGTTTAAAAGAAATAAATTATTACATCACTTAATAGTGAACATTGCGTCATATATTAAAAGGATGCATTTAAAACGATTTTCATTTCGAAGAATTTTAATGTGATGTCAGATGGTACAAATGGAGTGCGACTAGCAAATTTGTTTATATATTACATGATTTGATGCAGCGTAAATACAGGTAATAGTATGCGCAAAATACTATCGTTTTATTTTTTACGAATTACTATTCGATAAATACATTTTTGAAAATCCGGATATTCATATTAAATAATATAAACAATATACATTGTAAAATATACATGATGGTGTATTAAAATAAAGAAAGAATTTATGAATAAGCTATATCTGTTCCTGAAAATATCTCAAATTCGATCAAAACATAAAATATAAGGTTAAAAATTAAAAAATACAATGCTTTTCAATATCGTGGTTCTGAAAGATACTCCCAAGCAGACGGAGTTTTTTAACTTCGAAACTAAAAGATGGATATTGTCCATAGTGTCGTTATAAAAGGCAGAAAGATAACGATATTTTTAACCTAACCATTTTACACAAGCTGGTTTTTAAATGTGTAATTGATCTTACTTATCAATCCTGAAAACCGCCATCAGTTGTTACGACAGCGATGGATGAGGCCATTGTAATAGAAAAATAACCTATTCAAACGGAAAAGAATGGCAACTCGAATACAGAAGATAGCCACCGCTATATTAATATCATTCAATCTTCCGTAACCTGGTAATATTTTTTTTTAATAGGGCACATTAAAAAAACCAAAAACACCGTGTTTTTGGAGTCTCTGAAGCCTGAACAGTGGTTGGCGGCCGTAGCTCACAGGAGGCAGAGCCCCCTAGTATGTATATATATTAACCACCTAAAAAAAACGTTTAAAGACACAATAAAATACGTAAGGTAAATTTGAACAGACGTGTACGTTTCGTGAGTGCCAGGACTGTCATCATCAGTGTATAAAATATATAAAAACAATATCCCCCCAACTACATGTACGGCGAAAACCCAAATGTCAAAACATAATACCAAAAGACCATCAAGTTCAAACAGCCAATGAAACTAAAGCGGAAGTGAAGTGCCGTGACACAACAAATCCACCCAGAAAGTTGAGATGTATGGTACACTAGACCATTAACCAAGGAGTTTTTAAATCTATGGATGTGAACAGCTTCAAAAAAAGTCTAAATCTAGAGGAGTAATGCATTTCTTGATAATGGTAGCTCAGTCAAAATTGAAATTATGTCCCCCCCACCCTTCAGCAATGAGAGGCAATAGAGGATTTTTGCAATTGCTTTTTCTTTATATAGTTTATGTGTTCTTTGACTCTGTAACGGAGTTTTCGTTTAGGTCTACGTTGGCATTGAATGTTGTAAACACCCCAATATTTTTGAGGAGGAATTTGATCCTTAAGCTGTGAAAAAGTTAATTTATTAACTGGTTTTAAAACCACGTTAAAATCATAATGTCTTAAGATATCAGCTATTTTAAAGCTAATACTATTATAAAATTGTAAAATGATAAGGTTGGAAAGAGAAACCGCAGTAACAGAAGAATCAAGATTATTAACACATTTATTAAGACTATGAGAAATTAAATTATTGATATAAGATAAACTAAAACCACGATCGATAGCAACAGATCTAATGTAATTTAATTCTGTAACAAGTGAATTGTTATCTGAACAAATTTTCACAGCTTAAGGATCAAATTCCTCCTCAAAATTATTGGGGTGTTTGCAACATTCAATGCCAATGTGTTTTGTTTTATATTGGACAAACTAAACGAAAACTCCGTTACAGAGTCAAAGAACACATAAACTATGTAAAGAAGAAAGAATTGCAAAAATCCTCTATTGCCTCTCATTGCTGGGGGGAGGGACATACTTTCAATTTTGACTCAGCTACCATTATCAAGAAATGCATTACTTCTCTAGATTTAGACTTTTTTGAAGCTGTTCATATCCATTGATTTAAAAACTCCTTGGTTAATGATTTGTCTAGTGTACCATACATCTGAACTTTCTGAGTGGATTTGTTGTGTCACGGCACTTCACTTCCACTTTAATTTCATTGGATGTTGGAACTTGATGGCCTTTTGGCATTATGTTTTGACATTTGGTTTTCGCGTACATGTAGATGGAATATTGTTTTTATGGATTTTATACACTGATTATGTGAGTCCTGGAACTCACGAAACGTATACGTCGGTTCAAATTTACCTTACGTATTTTATTGTGTGTTTAAACGTTGTTTTTAGGTGGTTTACATTTCCACACAAGTTTTGTATTTACTATGTATATATATTGTCGAAATAAATGTTTAATTTGTGTAATTAATGTATAATTTAATTCTAAATGATATTCGCTTAGTTAAGTTTTAAAAACAAAATATCTGTCCAACAATTCTTCTAATTTTTTTAAACAAATATTCCTTATTTTTCATGAAGTCGCCAAAGAAGCGTAAAACGAGCAAAACTGAAACTCCATGGCATAAATTGTCAACACTTGTGTTTTTTAAAAATAATTTCGAAAATTTTAAGTAATTGTCTGAGTGAAGCGAAGGCTAATACTCAGCGAAATATTACTGTTCGGACACATTACAGCTACGATGGATATTAACGCCATGTCCTACTAAAAAAAAAGCCTAATAAAAACCTTTCGTCAAGCATAACTCAAAAAATATTTGTCGGATTTCGTTTCTGATTGCACCAGAAGGTACCTATGAGGGCCACCTACTGAATGCACCTACTATGAAAAATAAGTTCCAAACCGTTTAAAAATTATATTAAAAAAACTGATAAAAAAGCACAATTTATCTGCATACGTCACAGAAATCTGGTGTGCGTCACTTTCACCGGTGGACGTTTTCGTAGACAACTTGTTTGAACACATGGAGCAAATAAAAAAAAAAAAATACGCACGCAGTAATATTGAATAGATCAGTTTAGACCACGTGATCACAAACACTGCAACAACCCGTGGCAACCAGTTTTGGTGGGCAAACAAATAATAATACAGTACTCCGTACCACGGTGACCGTTTTTAGCCTGTTGTATAAAATCTGGCCTTTTGTATGACATACAATTGTGGATGATTAAAACAAAAGACATGAGTGTTTATTGCTCCGGGAGGTTATCTTTCTCTGGATGTTTGTCTGTCTATCATACAGCATGCAATTTTCTTGTAAAGGATGATATTATTATGCAGTAAAACCTCCATAACGGACACACCCGATTAGTGGGCACCTCTATTTAGCGGGCATTTTTTCGATTACGAACCCTTAAATAACTGAACATTTTTTACTCTCAGTAGCGGACACCTCTAAATAGAGGACAAATTCTGTCCTCCCGAGGTGTTCGCTATTCAGAGGTTTTACTGGTAAAACCTCCATAACGGACACACTCGATTAGCGGACACCTCTATTTAGCGGAGATTTTTTCGATTACCAACACTTAAATAACTGTACATGTTTTACTCTCAGTAGCGGACACCTCCAAATAGACGACAAATTCTGCATTCTCGAGGTGTCCGCTATTCAGAGGTTTTACTGTATATATTATTGATAGTTATTTTACAGGGCCGCACAAAAGAATAAGAATATATGAAACGAATATAAACTAAATTCGGGATTGGTAGATCGCTGATGGTAATGTAATTTTAGGATGTTGTTACAGTCATCCGCAGCATGTTTTTAGAGTTTCGTTCATCTAACGAAACCCTACCTGTCTCACTCCTTTGTCTGTCTATCTGTCCGTCTGTCACAGAGCCCGTTCTCAGAAACTATATATGTCGGAGACTTGAAAATTTGCATACTTATAGCTGAACACCACACATCAAACGGCAAATAATAAAATTTTGAAAAAGTCTAATATTTAACCCTCTGGGCTCTAACTTGTGTATTTTAAGCAATTTTTCTAACTCAGCCCCTAATTAAGTTGGAGACATGAAATTTTGCACACTTATAGCTGAACACCTCACATCAAACGACAAATAATAAAATTTTGAAAAAGGTCTAATATTTAACCCTCTGGGCTGTAACTTATGTATTTTAAGCAATTTTTCTAACTCATCCCCTAACTAAGTTGGAGACTTGAAAGTTTGCATACTTATAGCTGAACACTTGCGATAACACGATAAATCATAAAATTTTGAAAAAGTCATATTTAACCCTCCAGTCTTTAACCAGATTACCCAGATTTTAAGCAATTTTTCTAACTCGGCCCCTAATTAAGTTGGAGAGATGAAATTTTGCATACTTATAGCTGAACACCTCACATCAAACGACAAACAATAAAATTTTGAAAAAGGTCTAATATTTAACCCTGGCTCTAACTTATGTATTTTAAGCAATTTTTCTAACCCATCCCCTAAGTTGGAGACTTGAAAGTTTGCATACTTATAGCTGAACACTTGCGATAACACGATAAATCATAAAATTTTGAAAAAGTCATATTTAACCCTCCAGTCTTTAACTTCTGTATTTTAAGCAATTTTTCTAACTCGGCCCCTAATTAAGTTGGAGACATGAAATTTTGCATACTTATAGCTGAACACCTCACATCAAACGACAAATAATAAAATTTTGATAAAGTCTAGTATTTAACACCCTGGGCTCTAACTTGTGTATCTTAAACAATGTTTCTAACTCAGCCCCTAATTAAGTTGGAGACATTAAATTTTGCATACTTATAGCTGAACACCTCTCATCAAACGACAAATAATAAAATTTAGAAAAAATCTAATATTTAACATTTAATATTTTGTCTCGAGCAACTTTTTAATTTAAACTGTTTTGCAATACTATTTTTTGTTCATTTTGCATAATAAGTGTAATGTGACGTAATTTCTTCTATTTCTTCTAACGCATGTCAATAAATTTATTTTACAATATTTTTTCTCTTTTAAAATTCACATGTAAATACAGTTTTTATGGCGCAATTTCCAATAAGTGCCTGCTTTTTATACCTAATTATTTAATTCTAATTTGGTGGTTTTTTTCTGTTTATAATAGTAACATGTAAATAATTATTTTATTTGAAGCAAACATTATTGTTTGCGCTGTTTATACAGTTGGCAACAGTTTAAATTAATACCATTTTCTAAATATGTAAAAAATATCTGTCGAAATGCTGAATATTTGAATTTAAAATAGAAAAAAAAACCTCAAAAAATGAGTCCAATTAAAAAAATTAATGGAATCTGCACACCGCGATCTTCTATTGAATAAAATGATCTAAAAATAATTAATTGATTATGCTCTCATAAAACTTTTTTAATGGAACGATTTTGTCCAACTTTAGCATTAAATATCTCTTAAAACAATTCTTCGATTTGAAAACTGTATGCATCAACGTGTTGATCAAACATTTCGCTATAATACCACCGATTTTCATATTTTTGTATGCAATAGTTTTCTTGATATTAACGAAGAAAGACCTCCGGTCACAAAAAATTCAAAACCGGCGGCGGCGGTGACAGCGTTAGTTATTTTTTTTAGAAAAGAGAGATATATAAAAATGGAAACTTGTCTACCTGTCTGTTTGTAATTGTATAAAAATTCACAATTTGGAAGCCAAAATTGTGAAAAGATACGTACATGTGTATTAAAACGTGGCCGAGGCAACTAAAGTAATCCGGAATCGAAATAATTTATAGTTAATTTTTAATTAATAAAAAACCACCAATTTAACAGCAATTTCTTATCAAATTTAAACATTTTTCGTTATAGCAGTTGCCAACAATTAAAAAACACAATAAAATTATTACTACAACAATTAATTTTCTACTGCAAGATTTCCACGTGAAAAATGAAAATGAAATAAATAGTTTGCCGAATTTAAAAAAGGTGTATATTACGTCATAACTTTTCTAATGAAAAATGAAAATGAAATAAATTGTTTGACGAATTTAAATGAAAGTGAATATAACTTCATAACTTTTCTATTTCAAGGTTTCCACGTGAAAGAGGAAAATATTACGTCATATTTGAAATATAAAGGACGTGGTGGATATAGTATAATGTCATATGAGTGTGAAAAAATGAAGCGTGATAAAAATCCGATTAGGGAAATATTGGCGTATTTTAACATTATTGCTCCAATTATAAATTGAAATAAGTTCATTTATAGCTGTATTCTTTTGCGTCTGTTATATACATTTATACATTTTTATATAGCGTTTTCATATGATTCATTCATACAACATTTCGACTGCTTTTTTTAATGTTTGTTTTGTGTTGTATGTTAAATTTTGAAATTGATTTTCCAGAACAAACATCCTTCAAATTCTGGGCAACGCCGGGCACTTTAGTTTGTAACAGATAAATGGCTTTTGTATCTGTACATGTAATGCTAATATTATAAAGCGTTATAATATTATAAAGCGTTATAATATTATAAAGTGTATAATATTATTAATGCTTGTACGTTTGTGAGGTGTTATATCTGAAACTACATAGCCATCTTAAAAAAATGTTGGTGGCCATCTCTGCTCCGAAAAAACACTATTTTATGTCAGTGCAAGAACCTACATCGCTGCTGGAGCAAAAAAGTTCTAAAATTGAGATTTCTGTGATATTGATTGGGTTAGAAACTTTAAATTTGGTGCGGTAGTTACTTTTAAGATGTAAATACTCGTAATGAACGTTCTCTAAAAGGTTCAATTTGACGGATAAACGTAAAAATTTCTAGAAAGGTTCTAAACTATGATTTATTTGGAATACTGAAATTTTTGGGATACTGTTGGGGTTAGAAACTAGAACTTTGGCATGCTAGTAATTAATAAGATGTAAATGCTCGTTGTAGAACGAATTATAAAAAATCGAAAGACTAAACAAAGCGGAAAAAGATCTAAAGATGATCTAAGTAACGAAATACATGGAATTGTTAGGAATATAAATATGAAAATTGACATGGCTGTATTTTTCATGACGTAAATTCTCGCAATAGAACAATTTCTAAAAATGTCACTATATGAAACAGTGCAGAAACTAAAAACTTTCGAAATTTTTCTATTTTTGTGTTACTGCTGAGCCCAAAATCTTGAAATTTTGCTTCGGGTTAGTTTTAAAATATACAATTGTCTCTATGAATGGTTTCTAAAAAATTTAAAATTTAAAAAGATGAAATTAACGGAAAGCGATCTCAATTACCATTAATTTGGAATTATTAGGTACAGCAACTTTAAATATTTCATAATGCTGCATTTCCTCCGCAAAACATGCAATTTAAATGCAACAAAACTGATAGATACACACCTAAAATTAAATAAATTGTGTAAATATTGAATAAAGACCTGCATGAAACAGTGAGTAGGTTGCCCGAAAGTACTTGTTAAAGTGTTCCTTCTCTAGGCTTTTCTCTCTCTCGCCAAGGCCGCTAACAGAGGGAAGTGCCGTTTTAAATGTGATATGAATTTTTTATCCGATTCATTTTTCTAGACATTTTCTCATAAGGTCATATTCTCAATTATCATTAGTAGATTTTTTATATATTAACTTATTCTGGTGAAATTTCATAATCGGGTTCATATTGGCGCATGTTAGCTTGCATGATTTGCTGAATAAATATGTATGGATTTGTAAATTACTTCAAATGACACTTTGGCAGCTCAAAAGTTATGCAGACGATATATTCAGATCTTGTGTCATAATTTATGTTGTAATCATTGCCGATTTCTTTTATTTAATACATCTTAATTTTTTTTATTTAATACATTTTAAATACAGCTCAACTTATGCAGAATATGTTGGAAAACAAAACAATACAGCGTATGTAGTGGCCAGCATACACTCATCATTTAAATCCGATCGAGCATATCTAAAACACACTCTAACGAAGCATTGCATGCCACTGTTTATGTATTCGGTACTTTGATACTATATCAGATTTTGTGGGGAGAATTCCTTAAATGTTATCGACAACCTCATTGCATCCGTGTAAAACAGATATTGTACAATATTAACTATTCCGGGGGAGCACACACCATATAAAGTATAGTCCATTCTTTTTAACATCATATATTTGTCATTTAAATTTACTCAAATTGGTGCGGAGCGTCTGATTATGCTCTTGACATCATTTTATACAGTTAAAATTCCGATATAAGTAATTTAGTGTTTCATTGTCTATTTTACTTTTAATATATTGCGTACTTTCAATTTTATATCCGTGCATGGCTGTCTTGAATGGTTTGATTTCCCATTTTTTTAAACAGTGTATACGAATTTATATATAATATTTTGTAATTCTACGATTCGCTTATTTTCATCATTTCAATTTATCGCAGTATATGGACAATTAAAGATAACATCTCATTTTCTTTGCTTCCACATGTTATTATTAAATCTATGTTCTCAGCCATATCGCTCAGACTAATCCCTCTGAGGGAAGTCCTAGTATTATAATTAATATATATTAATATTAGCTTTTAATTTTTAAACAATGTAATATATAATATTCTCTCTCTTTTTTTTTTTTTTTGAATAATCTTATATCGGCTAGAAAGAAATAATCTATGTCAACTGCTACTTTTCAAGGTTGTACGATCGTTTGTGGTTTGGAATAACAATACATTTCGTAGTGCTTTCTCTGCGTTTTTGAAGTGAAATTTAATTGTAATGGCTAATTATGGAGTCATTCCATGTCAATTCAACCAGACCTTGTAACCAACCAACAGGAATTTGAGTGAAACTTTGTGCACATACTAGCCCTACCCTGATATGAACAAATAAAAAAAAATTCCATCCTACACATATAGTTTGTGAGATATAGGGGGTCCAATTTTTGGATTTTTCTCTAATCGCACATTCCCGAGTCTGTATTTGTAGACTGTGGTTCCATCTTCAAAAAATTGTTTCTCTGGATCTAAAATCCAAATGTACTTAAAAACATCACTGTAAGTACATCAAAAGGTGCAGATTCTAATAAAGAATATGTAAAAAATTAATTTGTAATTTTTAAGGCCAAAAAATTAAACCAAATTTGAAAGTTATGGTTATTTTCCTGAATTTTTGTCATTTTACATAGAGGGCTCTCCACAAAAAGACAAATGAAATTTCCAATTCACTTTTGTTTTAAATAAAAGTTTATGCTTTGGGCTTTCTATTTATGAAATAAAAATGATGTCTTTCTCATGGCTTATGAAAAAATTTTGACTTATTTCGGGATGCTGTACCTATCAAAAGATAAAAATCTCTAACTTTGCTTATTGCACCTAAATAATTGTTGCGCATTTTAAATTTAAATTTATTAATCACTTTGATTTATTTGCTAAAATGAACTCTTAAAGTCAGACTGATTTATTAATTTTATAACAGTAGAAAATTTGTAATATATAGTATTGGTACATTTCACACATTATCTGAAATTGTGTTGTTCTCAATCTTATTGCATATGTTTGTCACATAAATGTACATCTATCAATGGATTCAGTGGTATATTTTCTATAAATACTTTCACAATGGTAGTATGTAAGGAATATGTACAATATTTAATGGAGGGGGCGATATTGCAGTCATAGATTTTTTTCTCATTTTACTCAGAAAAAAAAACAAAGCAAAAACTTTACTTTGGTAATAAAAAAAAAGAAGCGCTTATTAAATAAATTCAACAAGTCATAGGAAACACAGTAATTATTTAGGTACCACAGCTTAAATTAGGCACAGATTTTTTTTTTCTTGAATGGTGCGATTTCCCAAAACAGGGCCAAATATTTACATAAGTTAGGAGAAAGGCATCATTTTTATTAAAATAGAAGTATCATTAATTAAATCTGATACATTAAATAAAGTTGCTTATAAACATTTTAAAAATTTAGATTGTTGCAATTTTTTTATGTAACAAACAAAGAATTTGTTAAATTATATGCAAATTTTTTAAACTAAAAAATCAGAATAAACATTATATTTAAAAGATTGAAACTCAAAAATAGAACTGAGCTAACCGTAAATATAGAAATAAATGACGTACTTTTTCAGTACCAATTAGACTTACTTTGCAACATTCTTTCTTTGTGCAATTTTAAATTTATATTTATTATGAATAAGCAACATTGAGAACCTTCAAATATATATTTCAATTTTCCTTACTTACTGCAACTCCAAACATAGTAACATAACAAAACATCGGCATATCAGAAGATCTAACACAATTGTCTTTGTATTTCAAAATCGGTGGCTATCCCCCTCCTTCCCGCCACCCCCCAGAATTTTTTTTTTAATATCTTAAGGAGAAATTCTCTTCATTTTGGTAACGATTTATGAAAATTTGCAATTTTTATAATGGCCAGAGCACCCATCACCAAAGTCAAATACTTTCTTTACATCAGGAAATATCTCTTTTACGAATGATATCACTTCCTTCTGTGTTAAACACACAAGAGTGATATCATGTTGCATATCATAAATTGAAATGTGTATATTGTTTGCTGATAATCTAATACTGAGAGATAGAGTGTACATAACAGTTGGATGAAGAGTACAGCTTCTTTGGTCCAATGGTAACTTTAAACCTCATCTTGAATAAGAAAAGTAAAATTTTTGCTGAAATTCAACAAAACGATAGTTTTTTGAGGGCCAAAGTTTGCTTTAGTTTCTTTTAGGAAATTATATTTAGCTTTTGTTACAAAAGAGTGGAATAACATTTTCCCAAATATTTTACTAATCTTGTCACAAATTCATTTAAAGGAACAGTGCTGCTAATACTGGATTGAATACCTACAGTTATAATCCTCAAATTTTTCGGAAATTCCTGTTTAAAAAGAGAATACAACTCATGTAGATACACACAATATCAATTGATTTTGTGCAGCTTACATTCTTATCAATGCTAACTACATTTTTTTCCAGCCATGATTCTTCAATATTCATTATAATTATAAAACATTCCAATTAGTTCAATTGTTTCTGGACTCGTGGCTGTGAGTTTACCTTTTCTTATTTCTGGCGTTGACAAGATTTCCTTTTCTCTCAGAAGTTGTCATGACTGTCTTGCAGCATAATCAGTTACTTCAAATTCATCTATTATTTTCTTTTGCCGCACAAGGAAAATTAGATCACCCTTCTATTATGAGAAACAGCAGACTAATAATAGTTTGATTAGCAGATTCAAAAACACCTGCCTTTACTAAAAAATTTTATCCTGCCTTTGTCGAAATGTACTGTTTATAGAAGGCAGGTGTAAAAATATCATTCATCCTGAAGAAATGAACCTAGCTTTGTTAAATATAAGGTATTTAAACTAAAAAAAAGTGTTTAAAATGATTAAAATTATCCAAGATAATAAAACAGAAAGTTTTCAAAAAAAAAAATTATAATACAAATAAAGTATTTTAATTCAAACACACACACACACACACAGAAAAAAAAAAGTATTGAAAATGTGATTGGTAAAAAGTCATTCTTGTATTTTCTTATTCTATACCAACAAAATATTTTTTGTTTACAGTTATACAGTAAAAACAAAATTAAGAGATAGTTTAAATTAAACAAAAAATGCTTATAATAAAATAAAATATACGAATGAATAAATAAATGAAACATAAGGATTATGCACAAAATTTAATGAAGGGGATAGACTGCAGTCATAGACCTTTTTTCTTCCTTTTACTCTGAAGAAAAAAAAAAAAACAGCAAAATCTGTACTTTGCAAAAGAAAGGAAGAAAGAAATATTGAATAATATATTCAACAAGTCATAGGAACCACAGTATTTATTTAGGTACCACAGCTAAAATTAGGCAGAGATTTTTTTTTTCTTGATTCAGTTTCCCAAAACAGGGCGAAATTTTTGCATAAGTCATGAGAAAGGCATAATTTTTATTTCATAACTAGAAAGCCCAGAGTGTAAACTGTTATTTAAAAGAAAAAGAAATTGAAAATTTTATTTGCCTTTTTGTGTAGAGCCTTTTTCGTAAAGTCACAAAAATTTGAAAAAAATAACCATAACTTTCAACTTTGGTTTAATTTTTTGGCCCTAAATATTTAAAATTAAATTTTTAAATATTTGTTATTAAAATCTGCATCTTTTGATGTACTTACAGCGATTTTTTTAAGATTATTGGCATTTTAGATCCAGAGAAACAATTTTTTTAAAAATGGAACTGCAGTCTAAAAATACAGATTTAGAAATGTGCCATTTGAGAAAAATCCAAAAATTGGACCCCCCCCCCCCCCATATCTCACAAACTATGAGGTCTAGGAAGGAAAAATTTCCATTGGATTCATATCAAGATAGAATTAGTATGTACACAAAGTTTCACCCAAATTCCCGTCGGTCGGGTTACAAATCATAAAAAGATTGGTTGAATTGACATGGAATGACCCCATGGTGAAAAGTACGTTTTTTGAAAAGTAACAATGGAAATAAAATTATTTTCGTTACAGATACATTGAATAAATGTAAGAAATTTTACAAATATGTATGAAGCCAAATTGAAATATCATTATATTAAGTTGCCTGGCAATTCGACCGACGGTATATCATCGATAGTATTATAGTAGTTTTACGGCGTTGATGAATAAATATCGTTATCTAATTTTGACAGATTCATGCATCTTTAACAGACTTTTTCAGCACATCTTATTCAACTCCATCATTACCAATAACTTCTGCGATAGATGTTAATCTTACTAGTGATCATGTTTTTCGAGCTGCTGACGGTTTTCCGGCAATTAATACTGATGATATTAATCCAACTACTGAGTCTTTTGATCCGATTATTCTCAAAATCAAAGTCCTATGGAAGCCAGAAGTAACTTCAAGAAAGCATGCTTTTCTGCGATAAATAACACAAACAATATAAAGGTAAACAGCAAACCTGCATTTTTACTAAGGATGACAGAACTCATAAGAAAACAAATGAATGAACAAGTACATTAAAAGATGATAATTTATTTCTAAAGATCAATAGTATGAAATCAGCTGGTGAAGCCGTTTATTACCATCACTTATGTCAAGTAGCATACACAAATAATTATAATAAATCAATCATGAATAATACACCTACTTTCTGGCATCTAGCGAGGTAAGTTTATAAATGTATATTTGACAACATTATATTAATAATTCAAGAAGATCTTATCAACATTAAATTTGCATCTTTTTATCATCACTTTGTGACATTTACAACAACGATTTGAAGAAAAAATTAGAAGTTGCATCAATACCGGCTACTGACTTTATAACAACACAACACCTTGGAGAGAGGATAATAAAAGAATTTAAAACAAATATAAAAATTGTAATGGAATGCAATCTTACGGAGCTTTATTTTGAATAATAATAAACGTAAATTACCAATTAAATTAGCAACTGAAAATTTTATCAACGCAACGGTGAGTGCTCGATTCCAGAAAAGTTGGAGCAATTTTTTTTTTTTTTTTTTTTTTTTTTTTTTTTTTTTTAATAAAGATTGGCGGAAAAAATATTCATCGCAAAGATGGTACAAATTGTAAGAGATTAAGCATTTCTATAGCCTCAGTTTTTCTGTGGTTTTCCTGTGTTAGCAATAGTTCTGTAAAACCATCTAAACATATTACGCTCGATATGACTGTAAAGAGAGTGACAAGCAGTAGACAAATTATTAACATTTTGAATCAATTTGGACACTGCTGTAATTACAATGCCCTGGGAGACATGGAAACTGAAGTCATGATTTCATCTGTCCAATGTGTACTGAGATTTGTCCTGCTGACATTAACCTTATTCCATTATTATCTACAAGTGTGGCATTCGTTAACTTTGACCGGTACCTCGATAGATTAAGTGGAAAAGAAACTTTATCGCAGATGTGCGATGAAAGTGACATTTTGTCTTTATAAGTTTATAAAATAATGACACTAAAAGATATCACTCTCGATTTTGCGCTTAATTGTCGTCTAAACCTTTGCTTTGATACTAGTAAAACCTCTTATGCTATAAATACAGTAATTTAAAATATCAATGTATCTTTATAAATTGGTAGAAATGCCCCTTTTAACTCTATTGTAGGGGATGAAAGGGACACTGTATGGAGTTAAAGTGAGCACACATAATAAAACACTTTTATGAACATTTTTACTTTTTATTTGAGGTTACATTATTAAAAAAAAAGGATAATCATACACAAATAAAAATAAAATTATTGCAACATATGATAAAACAAAAGCAAGAAAAATAACATGTTTAGGCCTATTTGACACAAAACAAATTTAAATTAGTTGAAATTTTTAAGAAAGATTTAGCTCTAGCTGTCTTCCCAACAGTTACGGGTTTAGGTAACTTTATCACAATATCATTAATATTCACATGACTCATGTCAATAGTATCAGGAAATACAAAGTATTCTGCTTTTCCCCCTAAAAAAAATTTACTTCGAATTCATTACAAGTGATTTGTCTGGTAATTTTCCCAGTGTACACTTCTTATCTTTTTCCTTTAAACCGTACTAAAACGAAATCATTAACGTTTAAATTATCAGAGGTTGAACCTATATCATTGGTAAATCACTACTGGGACTACTAGTACTATCTGTGAAATCTAAAACTACCATTTTTTCTTAACTGTCATCAGGCCCTGACTATCGCACGGGCACCCGGGGCCCGTGCCCTGGGCACGAAATATCTGAGGGGCACAGAATTTTTCATAATTTCATCCAAATTTCCATTAAAAAAATTATAATTGTGAAAAAGATGTGATATTTGAGATAATGATACGATGAAATGACAAAAATATATCTCAATACATGGTTAAAAGCACATTTCAGTTAATAATAGAAAAAATATTTTACTTTTATTCCTGGAACCGTTTTTTTTTTTTTCAATTTTCCGGAAAGCTTAATTTTTTGAGTTGATACTTTTCGAATAAGTGTGTAATATGTAAAGAAAAAAGTAGTATCAGTAAATCAATCAATCTAAGGGGGCACGAAAATTTGAAAGTGCCCTGGGCACAAAAACTTGATAGTCGGGCCCTGACTGTCATTGGGCTTGACTTCTTTAAATTGAACGAGACGGCGCGGCGTTTACATTTAGCTCTCCAGCTGCACTTAAAAGAAAGTTCACGATTCTTTGATTTCTTTAAAAGAAATTATTATTCCATTTTTTTTTCGGGAGTATCAGTAACAACTCTATTATATCCCTTTCGACGTTTATTTTCTGGCTAGATGATCTTCTGGCATCTGCTTATGAAAACGGTCTTATCATTTGAGGGGACTACAACATTGAACCTTACTGAATTTTTGGAGTAGAAAAAGAAATAGATGGCACGTTAACCACTTCACCGGCTGCCCCGAGATAACTCGGGGTAAAAGCACTGTTGCCCAATACCATTCGCCGGTGAAGTGCTTAATGGGTGTTCTTTATTATGTGGAATAGACGGATACCCTGCATCTGCAATGGGAATTGCTGGAACAGAAGGAAAGAGGGTAGGTTGATCGGGTTCAAATCTTCGCCATGTGGCACATATGGAGGTTCTGCGTCTATAGAATTTATGTCTATCGGTAACGTAGGCTTCTAAAAAGTCATACTCACTAAAAGTTTGTGAGTTAAACGGATAAATTCCTGATTTAGAAAATCCGGACAAGATGTTCTTTGAGACAGAGCACTATATATTACTTTCCTAGCAAGTTCAGTTACATTATAAATTGTTATTGTTCCTTGTTCGCTGGCCATCCAATTTATTGGCAGCAACATTATAGGGTCGTTTTAGTGCCTCAAAAATATCAATGTCCAGCGGCTGGAGTTTGTGGCTAGAGTGCGTAGGGAATGTCCATTATCATTCGCAAAGTGTATTGTCTTAATATTTATATAGCTTTCATAATTATCAAATAAGGGAAGCGCATGATCAGCTTTAGAGCAACTAGAATATTTAGCGAAATGCACAATTGCTTTAAAACAAAAATTTGCGCTCATCCACCCGTTTTCAAGAGCAAGTCCAAGGCTTTGGAATGGGGCACCTTGAAGCATGAACTCCTTGAAATTCTTTCTTGGAAAAACGAATGCTAGGGGAAGAGAATTACCTGATGCAGAAACAAAACACAAAAGTGAGAAAAGTTCAACACATTCAGCTGATGTTAGGTGAGAAATTTATTTTTCACCACGTTTTGCTACTATATTAGGTTTGTGCACCGTCATTAACCCTGTTTCATCGCAGTTATATATTCCATGGGATCATGGTAATCATGGGAAAACTCCTCAATATTACATGATTTATGTGCAACTTGTAAATCACTATATCACTCTATCAAGAAGCTTACGCTTGGGTGATTTTGGCATGTACAAATATGTAATCCTGATTTTTTTTTATTATTATTTATTTAACCAGTGGAACTACGGACTATAAACGGTAAAACATTCGGACATTTTAACCCCTTGAGGGGCAAACAATTGCGTTTTTGTAATGCTGAATTCCCGCCGGAAATTTAGAAAAAAATTGCTTTAAAATAAGGAAAAGCACTTTTACGACTTTTTTCCACCAAAGTTAGAAAAGCAAAATTTCATAAGATTTTTCTGGTGCAAATCTTCATTAATCGTAGGTGGGATAAAATACATCCCACCACCCCTCAAGGGGTTAAATAATGTAAATGAAACTCACCCAGGACTTGAAGATGATTTGGAGAAAGGTTTTTTAATATATAAAAAGAACCTATAAACCATTTTTAAAAATACCAATAGATCTAACACTGGAGGTGGGATCATCTTGATGCTGACGCAGCAAGACGATTAACAGAAGTTTCACATATCACGAACCCTATATCAGCAGGTCAATGCTAGGCAAAAAGTCATAGTATTAGAGCTTCTTTAATTTCTCATGTCCGTCAGTTCAGTGGATTAAGACAATTTCAAGACGTCAATGGAGACTGAGAACCTCGTCGAATACAATTTTATGAAAAACAAGTTGAAAATTTCGTGGAAGTACTTAATTTTTTAAAAATCCATTCGCAGGAAGTTTAGACACAGATCGTATTTACAATATTGCTGCAGTGAAGCTCTTCTGATGTAGCTGAATTTCTATTAAATGCCGAAGAAAATGCACTCTCAAAAAATATTTCGTGAAAAAACATATAAAGTACTGGCAGCATAGTCGCCAGAACACCTCTGTGATTTGGAGAAATTTTTCTATTATTTCACGTATTTTCCATCTTTTGATTGGAGGATTTCAGAATATTTTAAACTTAAATTCGCGAGGTTTCGATGATTTGAGGATAAAAAATCATACATAAAAATCCAGTTTCTAAAACAAAAAAGGGTCGGCAGCGCAGTTGCCGGAACACCCTCGTAATTTGACGAAAATGCAAATTAAATTGTAGGATTTCACTTAAGTTTTATGTTAGATCGGTAAAATATCAGTATTTTGAAGGAAGATAAGCAAATCCATGTGGAAATTTTCGTATTTTAACGGAAAAAGAACAATGGGAAAAAACTTCAATTCACGTATTTTTTTTTAGTTTTGTAATAATTTGAGAGAAAAATTCCTTAATGAATGTGCTGTTTATGAGGATAGATGAGAAACATATATATATATATATATATATAAATTCCAATACTAAATTTTACTGTTGCTCCAAAAAAGGTCATCCTTAATAATAAAGTTGTGGAGAAAAGGATGCAAAGAGATATATTTGGTCAGATGGCGGGAATATCATTAATTCACAAAGTAGATATTTAGAAAGTACTCACCTAACCATTTCCACATGTACCAACATCGCGGACCGCCTGTTCTGAGGCGTAAATTATGTCACCAGCGAAATTAAAAAGCTAAATTCAATACCGAAAAAATTAAAAGCTAAATCCAATAAGTTTAATGCATCGAAAAGATTGAAAGGTTGAGTTGGGGTTCTGGAAACGTCGGACGACCGTTGTAGCTTCGAGCTTTTTATTCATAAATTAGCATTTCAAGATCTTGATTACAGTTTGCAAAGAAACACTTGAACGTGCATTTATAACAATGGAAACATTTGTTTGTAATATGTATGCAGTTCCTCACGTTTATAATGTTAAAGATAATTAGATTTTATTTATTTGAGAGTACAGTAGAACATCTTTTATCCGAAGCTCTTTTAACCGAAAATCTCGGTTAACCGAAATCCATTTTAAAGCCTTTTTTTTTTTTTTTTTTTTTTTTTTTTTACTATCACATTCCTTGTGCTCAAAATCCATTTTGAAACCTTTTGTTTTTTAAACTATCATATTCCTTGTGTGCAAGTGGTCCTTTCCAAACTACGAGTACATATAAATACTTTAGATTCTACTGTACTTTTAAGTCTAAAAAGTTCAATGACAATTTTGAAAAAAAAAGTTTGCATTCATCAAACCTACCACCTTGTCAAGACGAATTACGACTGAATTTCTTGCGAGCGGGTTCTGTTACTAAATTCTGGAGAAATGCTCAAATGAAAGATCCTTCTCTATTATTACCAGAAGATTAGGCTAGGAACGAAGACAAATATGATTTTATTTGATTTTTGGGGATCAATTACTGTCGAAAGTTGGTGATGTTGCCATTTACAGAACAAATTGAATGTTCTTTAATTATTATTTTTTTTCTATAGAAAATCAAATGATGGAATACATTAACACAGCCGCTGAGCCTAACGACATTGTGATGTTAATGATGCTTATAATAAACGATGACAGCAGTGACGACTACGAGGACCTTGAAAATGCACATTTATATGTGAAACAATTTTGGAATAATAATGTCTTAACCTAATTCGTTTATTACAACATTTTTTCTCCATAATAAAAAATAATATTTGTTGAAAACTCAAAATAAAATGTTGTATTAACTTTTTCTATGGACTTATTATTGTTATTTTATGTCTATTATTGCTAATTTATATCTATTATTATATTATTTTATACGTCAACTATGATATATTTTAATACTATTAAAGAAACTATTTTTTTTTCCTTATTCTTTCTAGACACTAGTTTGCTAATAGGCTCTTTCTCTGCTAGATTTAAAGCGGTCTGGCATTAATTTAGCAATGAAATTTCTGTCTGGCAAATTATAGGTTATCTGATAGCCAAAGAATATCAGATTAAAATTTCAAGTTTGCTAAAATGATGCGAAGATGACATATTTTTTAAACCATAAATTAGAAGCTCTGACACGGTTTTAACAAGGTTGGAAACGTTTGGAAATGATGGATTAATATCACGAATAGTTACCAGAAACAAATGTTATAAGCAAAAGTCATGCCATTATGATGTAATTGTGTATTTTTTTCACCAGCATGAGCCCTTACTCTCACAGGTAAACACACGTGGTTTTTACACATTTTCAGAAAGGTTTCGATAAAGGATTTTAAAACTTGAAAATATTTGTGGGGAAAAATCCCTGGCAACAGCTTATTATTTGAAATTAAAACTATCGTCTGATGCTTTGAAATTTAGTCTTCTTTCTGAATGGACTATGTAAACAAGCTGTGGATCGGAGGATACGTTTTTCCGCTTTTCGAGGAGAAATAATTTTATTCCGTAAGAAAGAAAAAGAAAGAAAGAAAAAAAAGAAAATGAGAAACGCGTGGTATAAAAATTTCTAAGTGTGAAATAAATAACATTATTAATCGGAAAGTGAAATTCCGTCAATCAGTATTTCAACATGGAAGAAAAAAAGACTCCAAACGAATACCCTTAAAAAGGCTCGTACTGTTTCTAATATTTTTAAAGTGAAATTGCTGGTAACATAAGAAAATCCGTCGATGCAGAAATAAATTGCAGAATCTTTAAATACGTCAGTAGAAGCAATAAACAAAATAATAAACAAAATAATAAACCAAGATTTACAGCTTAAAAAAGCAAAGAAACCTAATTTTCACCGTCTTTTGCCGAGGCACGTGGGTCAACGCAAGACATTTTGTAGAATTCTGTATGAAAACCATTTAGCATGAGATAAATGGAAATACGTTGTTACTTTTGATGAAACGTGGGTATACTTAAATGACTGCAACAAAGAAAAAGTCTATACAATTGAAAACATACAGAAAACGATGTCCAAACATGGTTCCGAGAGCGAAAAAAAGTTTCAGTAAAGGCTTTATGATCGTCACAGGTCACTCTTACAATGGAAATTAAAAATACGAAGAGTGAGGAAACATATTAAAATCAACTCCCATCATATTATTAGGAGGATGTACTACGTCAGATGTTTACAGAATAAATTCCATTTTTTTATCCCAAAGACTTTCAAAAAGCGAAACTGCACCAGGCATAAAAGTAAAAATTGTTTTTTTAAAAACACTCTTTCGTAAGGATTCGGTGTTCATCTTGAAAATTACGCCTCATTTTTTAGCTGCAATTCATGTTCTTTCCCAAAAATTTCCGTTACAATACATTAATTTGACGTGAGCACCAAAATCCTGTATGTAAAATTCATCGCTTTTTTTTTTTTTTTTTTTACGTTTGGTAGAAAGCACAAGCAAGTTAATTTATTAAAAAACATATAAATTTTGTTCTGCTTCTTTAACCCCCCCCCCCCCCCGCCTCCAAAAGAAAAAAGAGGAAATATTATTTAAACCATCCTTTTGGGATTTCTAAATTGATTTCTCAACGTATAATCGTAAATTAATTAATATTTAATTATTAATTAATAAAAGCGTGTTTCTTTTTTTTAATATTACACTCTTAATTTTTATTTATAATTTATTTTCTAATTTTTATCTTTAAACTATTTCCTTGTTGCAGTGTCCTAGCAATTTGGCAATTTTTTGGCGAACACTTATTGGCACATCCTTATATCCACTGTTTTTTTTTTTCAACTCCCATACATTTGAGCTACAGGGAATGTTTGGCGATTTATGATCTGTGGCAGGCTAATCGAAAAATGCCTTAAAATTAATGTATTAACACGTTGAGTGCCACGATGACCTGACACTGAAGCGCTGAAAATTTACAATGTTTAAAGTAATTTTTAAGAAAGTATAATCCTGTAATAAATAAATAGTAGGTAAATTTTAAATATTTGTTCAGTAATTATTTAAAACAATGTATATTTTTTCAGTTTTGTATCATATTTTAGACGTCAGCCATCGGTGAATGACGCGTTTTAAACGGAAAGTTCGCTGTGAGCCACCGGTGGCTGACGTGGCGCTTAACGTGTTAATTAATACTTAAGTTGTAAAAATATTAAAATGTTTCGTCGTCATCGGATTCACACCTTTGTGCATAATTTTATAATTCTAGCATATCAGGAAGTGGGTTAAAATTCGATAGCAAAATTCCATCTTTACGGGCAAAAAACTAGTCGGAAATGGCAATCCCAAAACTTTCTTCTATTTATAGCTATATATATAAACTTTAGCTATTGCAGAAATCGTGAAAAGTTCTGCATAGCAGTGGCACCTGTTGGGCAATTTAGACACAACAATTATCAGGATCAATTTCTATCAGGGACTAACTGAATCTGAAGATGTCAACTTCTTATTGAATTGAAAGTTTGATGAAAATCCGTGCGTTAGTTTTTGAGATAGAGCTATTGCGGAAATCGTAAAAAGTTCTGCATAGCAGTGGCACCTGTTGGGCAATTTAGACAAAACAACTATCAGGATAAATTTATATCAGGGACTAACTGAATCTGAAGATGTCAACTTCTTATTGAATTAGAAGTTTGATGAAAATCCGTGCATTAGTTTTTGGGATAGAGCTATCGCGGAAATCGTGAAAAGTTCTGCATAGCAGTGGCACCTGTTGGGCAATTTAGACAAAACAATTATCAGGATCAATTTATATCAGGGACTAACTGAATCTGAAGATGTCAACTTCTTATTGAATTGGAAGTTTGATGAAAATCCGTGCATTAGTTTTTGAGATAGAGCTATTGCTGAAATCGTGAAAAGTTCTGCATAGCAGTGGCACCTGTTGGGCAATTTAGACAAAACAATTATCAGGATCAATTTATATCAAGGACTAACTGAATCTGAAGTTTGATGTAAATTCGTGCATTAGTTCTTGAGATAGAGCTAATGCGATAATCATGAATAATGCAGCATAGCAGCGCCACCTATTAGGCGATTTACAGCAAAAATTTATCAGCACCAACTTACATCAAGGACTAACTGAATATGAAGTTTTCTGAAAATCCGTGCATTAGTTCTTTAGATATAGCTATTGTTGAAAATATGAATAATGCAGCTTAACAGCGCTACCTGCTGTTCGATTTACACCAAAAAGTTATCAGCACCAATTTATATCAGGGACTAACTGAATTTAAGTTTTATTAAATTCCGTTCAATAGTTCTTGAGATAGAGCGCCCACAAGATTTGTGTCACACACAGACAGATTCACAGACAGGTCATGATTTTCGGGATCTCTGACCCCTAAAACCTGTAAATGCGTCAAAAACCGGAATTCGCAAATTTTTACGAATCCAATACTTTCTTCTTCTAAAGATAGAAGAAAGTAACAAGTTGAGTTAAATACAAGAGTGTAAAAAGCCACCGGTGATATTTCAAAAATCATCGCTGTATTTCTTGCAGAACTGAAAACTCACACACGTATTACATGTATACTTTTTCAATATATTCCTACAAATTAGCCTGACGTTTCACCTATGGATTATTGTGTCTCTGGTCCTCTGAAAAGAGGTCTTTCAAAGTGCAAATCAAGCACGATAGATGGACTCTGGAAATTAGTGAAAGAAGAATGGGAAGCAATACCACTGGAAATTTTACGAAAATCCTTTCTAACATGGAAAGCATGATGCAGACATAATCCAGAGACAAGGTAAACAGATCGAATATTTAAAAAATTAGTCTTTATATTTTAAATATACAAAAAACGGCCCGAAATCGTTCTAAAAATGTGTAAACACCCCCTGTATTTTCACTATGAGCAAAAGAATAAATAAATCAGATCAAAAGTACATCTTTACAATAGGAATCTCACAGCGTCACCAGTACTTTGAAAACGAAATTATTTGAATTTCTGGGAAGTTTTTGGAACAAAAAAATTAAATTATAAAACAGAGAAAATGCAACTACTATCACAGTTTTGTAGATAAACTGCGACTGGAGAAGAAAATTTTTCTATGAGGTCAGAGGAAAAATTAGTCGGATGTGGCATCCTAAAATTTTCTTCTATCTCATACATGTTAAAACTTTCTGAAAAATGCAGCATAGTAGCGCTACCGGTTAGGTGATTTACACCAAAATATAATCAGCAACAACTTATGTCAACTTCAAATTGAATTTGAATTTTGATGAACTGCGGAAATCGTAAAAGTTCTGTATAGCAGTGGTACGTCTTGGGGAATTTACACCAAAATCTTATCAGGATGAATTTACATCAGGGACTAACTGAATCTAAAGTTTGATGAAAATTCCTACATTAGTTCTTGAGACACAGCTATTGCGGAAATCGTAAAAAATGCAGCATAGTAGCGCCACCTGTAGGGAGATTTACACCAAAAACTAAACAACACTAATTTATATCAGGGACTAACTGAATCTGAAGTTTGATGAACATTCGTGCTTTGGTTCTTGAGATAGAGCTATTGTGGAAATCATGAATAATGCAGCATAGCAGAGTCACCTACTGGACGATTTACACCAAAAAGTAATCAGCACCACTTTATAACAGGGAATAACTGAATCTAAAGTTTTATTAAATTCCGTTCATTAGTTCTTGAGATAGAGCGCCCACAAAATTTGTGTCACATACAGAAGAGATACACAGACAGACATTTTGTAAAAACGTGTTTTTTGAGATCTTTGTTCCCTAAAACGTGTAAATCCGTCGAAAACCGGTATTCGAAAAATTTCACGAATCCAATACTTTTTTCTTGTAAAGATAGAAGAAAGGAATAACTATTCTGCTACATACAAAAGAAACAATCATTGGGGTGAAACTCTCAGTTACAGACACCTAACCAGTACATGACACTTCAGCAAAAATCTATCTCAGATAAGTTTTCTTGTAAAATTCTGAAGAATAATGTCATCTATTGGTAACTTATTTGTCTTAACTGTTATAATTTATGTATTAGTTTTTTTTTTCTTCTAAAATAGTGATGGTCTCAGTTACTAGAATTATTGACTATATGTGGGAATTTCGTAAGAACACTTGCATCAGACTGAATGTCCCCAATTCCGTATTTCCGCTTCGAGATTAAAAAGGTAACGAAGCTGCGTGAAGTGGAAATGTAGTAAAAGTAAATAGAACGAGAAAGAGTTCGGACGACGGGGGTTTTGTTAAAAGAAACAGAACATTTTCGAGGAAATAAGAAAGAAGATTTAAACGACGTAAGAAAATCTTAGAAATATTCGACGGTGCTAAATAAAGGAAACCTAAGTTGTTGCTTTTTAAGCTAAATATAGATTGAAAAGAGTGCTTTTAACTGTATTTTTGTTTTGTCTTCGTCTTAATAAATGTCAGTGTTCGTCTCAGAAGTGAGTTATGATTTATAAATAGAGTCTCATCCCATATATATTTATGATAAAAAATAATTTTTAGTAATAAAAGGTAGTATAATTTTTCAAAATTTTGTCAACAATCATTTTTTAATGCATCTCTACCATACTTTCAAAAGCAAAGATAAGTATAAAACAGATTTAAAACTTTGTAATAGTGATTGGAACAAGAAAGAATCTTTAAGGAGTCAGTTACTGGGAATGCCACCCTATGACCTTCATATATGTTTTACTATAACGAAGACAGTATTTATTACAGGCATAACAGGGAGAAAAGGTTAAAAAATCTAAACATACACGCAAAATTCAAATTTTGCAAAGAAAGTTAAAGTACGTTGAATCCATATTTACAAACACAAAAAATGAACCCTAAATTATTTAGGCAACACAGCAATTTAAAAAAATTCAAAACCTTTCTAAAAGTTTATATCAATATGTTCTCCTAAGTAATTTTATAATTACAGAGTACACATACATAACACAAAGCAACATTTTTTTTTTTTTTTTTTTTTTTTTTTTTTTGTCTGGTGCCTGAAATATTTTAACGATTTCGTAGGTAATTTTGTATGGCTCCATTACATAGTAAAAACATATTTCCACCAATGTACATGGGCTGATTTTAGTGTGTTTTAGGGAAATTAAACAAGTCTGTTTCTTTAAATGTTGGCAAAATCTTACTAAACGTCTTTGTAGTTTTCACTTTTATGTTTCCTAAGAAAATGTTGTACTACTTCTACAAAGTCTCACCAAGCTAATGCTTCATTCTTGTGCATAGTTTTCGCGAAATTTCTCTGTCCTTTTTGAGCTTACGGATCCTTGGTCCATCAAAAATCTCTGCTTTAAGTTTTTTAAAACACGCTTTTAAAAATCATGCATTTTGATTAACACATAATATATAACACAGGAATGTTACATATTTTAAAACCTAAACCTGATATATCGAAATCAAGGTCTTTTTTGAATTCAGGGGAACAATTTCGTATAGGAATGGTATTTATTTCCTAAACAACAAAAACATTCTCCTCCAGTGTAATCTATTTACTTACTTATTTAAACTTTTTTATGCCAAATGTACAGCTCCAGATAATTTCAACTGCCGTACATAATTGGGTTTTATATAAATTTTTAATTATGATTAACAGGAATAATAATAAACATCATGGATATAGAAGCATCAAGATAAACTGCCATGACACAAGTTTATTTCAAACTCATTTATGATTTCCCCCAAGTAAATTCTATCATGCGTTTGGGAAAACAACTTTAAGGTTGTAAGCATACCAACAGATAGGTATGAAGATGAAGGAAATGAGATGTAATTTTTAAAAACGTGTTATTTTAACGGAAAAGAAGTAATTCCTTTAAAAAACATGGGGAAAAATTGAGCTTCTCTTTGGAAAAAAAGTGAAGCTTTCTTAAATGAAAAATCAAAATTCGCAAATTTAAAAAAAAAAGGAATAAAAGTGATGAAAAAAACCTAAAATTTTCACAAATATTTAAAAAAAAAGTCTGAAATTTAAACACAGGTCTAAAGAATCTCATTATAGTACAAGTAAAACAGTGTTTTCTTTTAAACAACTGATGGCCATTGACCAAAATTTGGGCACAACTTCGTTTTGGTACTAGAAATGAAGATCCGATGAGTCCCCCCAAAATAAAGTTGTATTACCATGTTTGGGGAAAAAAAGAGGGGGGATTTTGAACTCAAGGAAGGGCGAAAACTCAAAAAATTTAAGTAGGTCAAGTGGGGTATCGTTTATTATGTATTTTAAAATTCTGAATCGAATGATACCAACTGCAAGTCAATACGATAATTTGTTACAAAATTATGGCAGGTTTTATGAATACAAAGTCGAAAATTATACTTTAGGGCAGGTAAAATAGGTTTAGGCATCAGTAACAACTGATGGCCATTCACGAAAATTTGGGAAGAACTTCATTTTGGCACTAGAAATGAATATCCGATGGCTTCCCAAAAAATAAAGTTTTCTTTACCGTGTTCTTTGGGGCGGGCGAGGGGGATGGAAAGGGGGGGGCATTTTAACTCGGTGGGAAGAATTCAACTTTTTTTTTAAATAGGCCAAGCACTGTATCGTTTATTAAGTATTTTTTAATTCTGAATCGAATGGCGCCTTCCGGAAGTAGATACAATCAGTTACAAATTTATGTAAGTTTTATGAGTACAAAGTCTAAAATTATACTTTGTTATTCAGACAGATTTGTCTCATTTATTTTACGTTCAAAACATGTTCTTTAATCATATTAAATAATCTCAAACTTGTTAAATGTTCCCAAAATAGCAATAATCAAAATCAGGATCATCTGAGTCTTCTTCAAGGTCATGAAAGCTGTAAAAATCCATGTATTCATAGAACCATTTATCACTTTGTATTCATAAAACCTGCTGTAACTTTGCAACGAATTATCAAATAGACTTGCCGACGGTGTAATCCGATTCAGAATTAAAAAATACATAAAAAACGATACCCCACTTGACCTACATAAAAATTTTGACTTCCCCCCTACTCCTGAATTAAAAATGTCCTTCCTTTTGTCCCCCACCCCCACATACACAAAAAAAATAATAAAACAATTTTATTTTTTGGGACTCATCGGATCGTCATTTCTAGTGCCAAAATTTTTTCCAAATTTTGGTGAATGGCTATCAGTTGTCGATACTGCTCAATTTTTTGTCTTTTACTTGTACTATTACTTTTAATATGAGTGAGGTCTTATAATCAAAAATTTTATAAAACTTTTAAAGATTAAATTTTATTCCAAACAATGGTTTGATTTAGTACAGAAGAAAACATAAAATCCACATGAATGTTAAAAGATTAAAAGATGTAAAAATCCAACAATAACATTCTAACTAAACATATTTCGTGAAAATAAAAATGTTTCTCCAAACACGATTTCAAAATATCGTAGCTGCAAGTTTTATATTTTTTTTGTTATCACTTTTTCGGATAGAAATATCCGCCTTATTCAGATGTAGAATTTCAACAATTACTTATTCGAAAAAAAAAAAAAAAGTTGTAAGAAGAAAAAGTAAACTTTGGCAGCTATGAAATATACATGACTGTTAAAATATGTATAAAAAAAAGCAAATCATTTTTAATTTTTAAAAGAAATTTTTGAAATAACAATATCAACACTACCACATCCATATTATTAACATTAAAAAATCTCTTAAAAAAATACACATAATAAATATTACAGGAGTTTGTTAAAATATTTACTGACATAGTTTCTCTAAGATAGTTTCTTACATAATTTTTCAATAGAAAAATGTGCAATTAAAACAGTAAAAAAGTCTATTATTTTCATATCAAGTACGCTTAGTTTATGATTTATGTATGTAATTATAAAATGTAATGCAATAAAATTAATTATTTTGATCGCAATTTAATATTTTTTGGTACATAAACGCATCTTTCTTGGTGGTTGATAATAACTGAGGTAAAAGCAACAAGTCGGTATAAGGTACGGTTCCGTCTTGACGGGCGAGCTTGTCGCGTGCGGCCGAGCGTCCCAGTGTAATAACTAACACCTCTTTCATTGTTATTGCTATAATTTTCATTATTAGAATTTATGAGAAATTAATTTCATCATTATGAAAAAGCATCGTGCGTAGGGGAGGTAGGGGAGATTTGATACATAGGGAGGGTTGATACATTGACAATTTTTCGCAACAAATGACATTAACAGCCATTCTAACACATGCGAAGGCTTCTTTTATTTGCTGAAGCCATCATTAGCAGGACTAATCAGTGAAGAACTGACAACTTTTCTTTTCTTTTAATTTTCAAGGTTTTTGGAATGTCAGTGTAAATTTTTTCATTAACTGATTTTCTTTCATAACTCTTATTATTGTGAAGATAATATCTTGTAATTTTTTTTTATTTATAAAGCACATTGTTAGGATTAGTTTTACTAGAAAGTAGATTACCATTTTGCAACTGCATTTGTACAAAGTGATTGAAAATTTAATAAGGCATAATAGGGAGAAATGATACATTAGTACTGGGGAGAAATGATACACTTGTATATTTGAAATTTAATAGTTTTTTTAAGTTTGCAAACTAATATAGAATTGTAATATTCATTATTGTTTTACAGCAAGAGCTACTGAAATTGGTAAGGAAGAACAAAGAGACTATTCATAGACATTATGTAGGTTATATAGAAAAGCAGTGCGATGATAGATGGTTAGTTCGCTTTGCTCGTCATGTAGAAGGGAAAAAGTTTAAATGACCTGAAAGGGAAAACGTTTCTATAATTTACGAAGGGCAAATTGAAAAAACGTTAAATCTACCCGATTTTACTTATCAAAATGATAGAGTTATTAGTTTTTCTTTTAACCATTTCAGGGGTGTTGGTATGTTTATGAAACCACTTAATTTTAATTTCCAAACGCCACATTGGCGCCAGCATTTTGCTAAAATATTTTCCATTTAGTATGAAAGTGAAATATATCCCTTTTCTTATTTCTAATTAAATTTGTTGGTGAATTCCGGTGCCATTCATTTATTCAACACTTTAGCATTGAAAATGCTTTGCCCCTGAAAGGGTTAAAGGAATCTTAAATGTGCTAAATTTATGTTAAATTGTTTGCAAATCAGCAATGTTCACTTCATTTCTCCTTGAAGCTAGATCTCTAGGGTTTTTTTTTTCATTATTTATTATCTAAAAAGTGTGTTAATAGGATTGTTTAAATAATAACAATAGTTTAAATATTTTTGTAAAAAACATTTCTGAAACAAAAATATGTCAATGTCATTTCGTTTCAAATTTTACTTAAATCATTCAAGATTTATCATAAAAAATTATATGACGCATAAATTGAATTGCCTGCATTTTTTTTTTCAATTTACATAACAATGTATCAAACCTCCCTTGCTAGTGTATCAATCCTCCGCAGTAATGGGGGGAGATTTGATACAGTAGTAGCCAGTCAAAATAATTGGGATATATTTTTTGAATGACTATTTTTTAAATTCACAATATTTTTAATAAATTAATAACAGGTCACTCTTTAAGAAAACACGAAAAATTTGTTTAAAAATAGCTTTCTAAGGGTTGTAAAAAATTAGTAAAAAAAAAGTGTATCATACCTCCCCTACCTCCCTACTATTGGCATATTGACTAAAATTTATGTATTGAGCGATAATCTATTTGTGCAATTATAAGAATAACCAGAAGATAAAAATATGTCTCTGCAACTGAATACAAAATTTTTGTACCCTTTTGGTGGGGGTATTTAGGACTTCTGAAATAAGAATGAGAACATCTAACAGAGAAGAGAAAGCCATTCGAAAAATATATTACATTTTAATTGAAGAATTTGATTGCACTATAAAAGAAAAAAAGAAAGAATTTAGCCTACATAACTATAAAACAATTTACTTAAAAAAAGTGATAAATTGTTTAAAAACTGAGAATAAAGCATAAGCATTTTAAAAATATTATTTATTTTACTAACGCAGAAAAATTTATTACATAAATAAGCTTGTTATCTCTATGTCTGGAAAAGCTTCATAGCAGAGAAGTGAACAGAAAACTTAAAAAGTTTGACACATTTCCAACTTTTAATAACAAATAGTGTAACCAGAGCACAGAATACTCTCCCTAATTCACTAATGATATATTAATACTCTTTTTTTATTCAACAACAAAGGTATAAAAGGTCCCCAATTTGCCAAAAATGTCGTTATAAGTAAGCGTTTTGGAATTTCTTTAATTTATGGTTCTTTTTCATTGAATTCTGGGCTTTTGTTTGAATTTATGAAAAGGTGCAAATTCATGGACTGTATGTAATCATGCAATGTATTGAAGAATTAACAACGACAATTCTTATAATAACTAGGACAAAAGATTTAAAATCTGTTAGAAAAACGATAACGCGTTCTGAGGAAACAATTAGTTTCAGTATAGCTCAGTAGCTCAGTCTGCATACGGCACAAATATGTCATTTCAATAGCACATAAATGTTTCACATGTATAAGTAATCACCGAATTATACATATAATAAAACTTGCACGTTGGAGGATTTTTTTTTATAACGTTACATTACATGTATAAATACAACTGGAACTAACAACTGTTTTGGGAAAAAAATATTTTTAAACTTGCATTTATCTTTTTAGATTGTAAATTACGTGAAAATATTTTCAAGATTTCTGATAACTTATGAATCAGGGTACCATATAACCTCCTGAGACCCAAGCAAAATATAATGCATATATGTTTTTTAATATGAGTTTTTTTCAACAAATAGGCAGCAAAAATGATGTTTTTAAAGAAATTAATAAATTTCGACTTTTTAATTTTGTTTTACAGTACATCCATCTAAATCGATGTTCAGGCCATAACTCGCTTTAAAATAATTTAAAAAATGCTAAAAGTATGGGAAATAATAGAATTTATTATACAGAACATAAGGCAAATATTAACATCTGCTATTAAAATTGGAAAAAAAATAGTTTAAACAAATTAAAATAACATAAAAACGAAACTTACCAGCGGAACGTAGAATTCCAACTTGACTCATTTATTACGCCATTTTTAAAGAAAATAGTTACCGTTGCCAAAATCCAAAACCTGAATGTTGATTTTTGATTCATACATTACCATGCCAAACTGGTTTTAGATTGCTACAATGAAATTTAACGCAATAGAAGGAGAAATAAAAACATCCATTTAAATGGATGCCAGGTCTCAGGAGGATACAGATTTATGACATAAATGTTTTTAAAACTGTGAGAGATATAATTTTAAACTCTGCTGATAAGTTGCTTAGTGGATGGTAATATGGTAGCAATGATTTATTTTTGCTATAAATATCAGACGATCCCATATAACAAGAACGTCATATCTACAGGGAATTCCAGATTTAATAACGTATACATTTAATGATAATAACACATGCCAAGGCAAGCATTTTCTGTGCAAGAGACTAACCGTAGTCCACATCTTCATTGAAAAACACAGGGCTTTCCACTTTAAGCCGAACCTGGACTTTCGTTCAAAATTGTAGCAATAATAAAGATAAGATCAAAAGAACTTCCTAAAAACACCATAAAAATAAAGAAATGTGCAAGGCCTTCCGAAAGAACTTTATCTTCCTTCATCAGGTGCAAAGAACGCGTGCTAGTACTTTGAAAGCAGTGGCAAGACACCTACCTGCTTTCAAAGTAGTAGCACGTGTTTTTTGCGCCTGTTGAAGAAAGACAAAGTACTTTCGAAAGGCCTTCAGCATTTCTTTATTTTAATGGTGCTTTTAAGAAGTTCTTTTGATCTTATTATATAACACCAGCTTATATCAACATTAAATAATGAAGATATTTTAGAGAAATTTTAAATATGGACTAACTTTGCTTTTCTTGAACCATGATGATGCAAGTTTACTGCAATTCGGCCAGAGATAATGTATGTACTATGAGCTACATTTTAAATTATGAAGTGTCTATCTCAGTGTTCTTTGAACGCGAATGGTTGTCATTTACAGGACTTTTCAATATTTCATCAAATTTCCTGGTAAAATAAGTCTCTTGAAAATAACGTAACAAAATCTTCATTATTAGTAAGATTATGGAGGAAAATCAGGGTTCGTTCTTGAAGTGAGGTCCTTTGTATTTTTTATGGAATAAGCGAATTGCGACTGGTCTCTTGTACAAAAGTTGTTTGTCTTGGGATGCGTTAACATACGTGAATGTTTATACAAATAATTTTGAGATATCCTGCACCACTAACTGTTTGAGAATTAGCAACTAACTGGTCAATAATAACTCCCTCTGTGTGTAGTTATATACAAACAACATAAAAAAAAAACTTAATTTTCAAAATTGAGTACTTTTATCAATTTTACAATTTTTATAAGATAATTAGCTTGATTTTAAGAATAAATACATTAGTAAATAATAATAATAAAAAGATAAATTACACCTTCGCCCATCTCTAACATGAGTTATGAGAGAGAGTAAAAAGATTCCAATTACTTTAAACAAAAGGAAACTTCCTTTTTTTTCATATTACATATTTTATTTGTTTCAATTAATTAAATTTAAAATAAGAGTATAAATAAAGCTGCTGCAATGAGAATTACTTTGATCTGGCAGTTTAAAAAAAAAAAAAAAAGCATAAAAATGAATTCCAAAAGGAATTTAATTCTTAAACTTTAATTGTTAAATAAAAACTCATAAATCACTGATTTTAATTTATTTTAAAACTAATTAACTTTTAATCAAAGCGATGTTCATGAAAATTAAAAAATAATTTGAATTATTTTAACCCAAAATATAGAGTAAGTTTGTTTCAACTTAAACAAGCACGAAAACTGGAAAGTTAAGTAAACAATCATCTTAGAAGTTGATTAGAGAAATCTTTAATTAAGATTTTTTTCCAAAACGCTGGTTATTTCTTACTAATTAATAATAAATATAAGGCTTATAACAGGAAACCTGCCATAATTAAATTTCAGATACTGCAAAATATTTCTAAAAAAAGTTTCATTAACGATATTTAGTAAATATGAGTTAATTAGTAGGAGTAGCTATTATACCTGAATATTAACTGTAAAAGTTAGCGTCAACCAAAATGAAATCTTACTTCATATTTTATTTCCCATACAATTTTATAAGGCATATTAATTAAAAAAAAATTAGAGGCATAATCCACACAAACTAGTGGAAAAGTTTATGCCACAATTTATGACAGTAAATCAGATTTTGAAAATGGATATTAGCAAATAGCTCTATTTATGAAAAATAAAGCAACTTTAACTGCTTCATTTTTTAAAAGCTGGATCACCCTTGAGGTTTAAGGAACTTTATGTTCAAAAATAGTTTGATTCCTTTTAAAAGTTATTGATTAATAACCTGAAATCATTTATGAGGAAAAAAAAGTTTATATTCTGAGTAAACAGTACCTTTGTTGCTTAAAATTTCAGCGAAGCATGCATGTATCTTCCTTAAAAATTTCATTTTTTATAATATTGTATCACTCTTGATGTTAGAGGGATTTCACTTTCAAAAAAACAGTTTGAATACTTTAAAAGCTATTAATGAATAGCCTGCAATCATTTATAACACTAAACGAAATCATTTAACTTCTCATATATTTTTTAATCTTAAACGCAACTGAAATCTTATTACCTTTCTTTACAGCATAGGTGCATATTTCACTGAAATTCATATAACAAAACTACTGTTTGCCAAGAAAATTAACTTTTTTCTTCTTCTTTTCGGAACAAAACAGTACTTAATGTCAAATACTTCATTTATAAACTCTCGACTAAACTGCCTATTGAGTTGAAGGGGAAAAATGAATTCATATATTTAAAGATTGGATTAATTATTCCTTTCTTATTTCCCATAAATATTCTCTTTTCCCAACAATGGAATATTTGACGAAACCGACATGGAACCCCCAAAATATTCCACCGGGACCCAGTGTCATCTTTGTGAGGACGGAACACTCTTCCAAGCAAAAGAGAACTCGACAGCAGCAACCACTCTTTACCCTCCCCCAACCACCCTTCCACCTTTAAATTACGAGCAACGAACGTAAAAGAGAATGAAAGAACAAAAAAATGTCTGCACATTAATTATGTCCCCGGCACGGGCCCCTACCCTCTGTTTTAATAATCAGAGCTTTAAACGCAGCAACGTAAGCCAGGCTCATAATTGGAATTTTTAATCAAGCTCGTTAAATTAGTGAATAATTGAATGGAGTCGGAGAGATATAGAAGGAGAACGCTAACGAATAATGTGAGAGGGAAAATTAAATCTAAATTTTGAATTAAGCGGCCTCTGAATTTCCAATAATCGCGTTTGCCTTAGTCATAATGGACAAAAGGGGGGCAAAAGATGTACGAAGGTAAAAATGCGAGGCACAGAAAGTAAACAGCAAAGAGCGCGGACATGATGGAGAAGGGCGAATGAACAAATTACGAAAAAGTTCAAGGGAACAAGACATTCCACAAAGACTATGATTCTTCAAAGAACTCTACAGTTTGGAAAGAACATTTCATGTGTGTGAAATGCATAATTTTTTTAGTAAAAAAAACTTAAAAATATTTAAATATAAAGATAATTTTTTTTAAGTATCATTTTATTTCTCTCACTGTAAATGAACTGTAAATTCATGTCGAAATGTTGTTGCCATTTGTGCATGTTAATGGGGTCATTTGTACTTCATTTCTATGTTTTTAAGATTTTTTTCAGTTTAAAATTTTCTTAAAAGTAAATTTGAATATAGGCAAATATAAAAAATATACATTATATACCATTTTATTTTTCTCGCTGTACACTCATAATCCATACTAAAAATTTTCTCTGATGCAAGTCGCGATCCAATCAAAACACTTGATTTTCTAAATTTACATGATATATATTTTTTTTATTTAAAATTATTCTTAAATACAGACATACACATAAAAAATCTTACCGCCATTTTATTTTTCTTACTGTAAACACATTGTAAATTCATGACGAAAAAATTCATCGGCGCAACTCTGTACCAAGCAAGCTTATTTCATTTCTAACTATTTCAGATTTATTTTTTCAGTTTAAAATTTCCAAATATATTATATATAATTTTATTTCTCTCGCTGTGCACTGAAAATTCATACTAAAAAGTTCCTCTGATGCAAGTCACGATCCAACCAAAACATTTGATTTCTAAATTTACATAATCTATGTATTTTTTATTTAAAATTTCTTTAAAATTATGCTTAAATACAACCATACATCTAAAAAATATTATTGCCATTTTATTTTTCTCACTATAAACACGTTGCAAACTCATGAGAAAAATATCCATTGGCGCAACTCTGAAAGAACTTAACTATTTCATTTTTAAATTTTCATAATACAGTAAAATTAGAAATTTATTAAGTGTTTTAAATACAGCCAAGCATTAAACTAGTCAGACGTGGCAATCCCAAAACTTTCTTCTATCTCATGCATGTTAATACTTCCTGAAAAATGCAGCATATCAGCACCACCTATTAGATGATTTACATCAACATCTAATTATCAACAACTTTGACAACTTCTAACTGAATCTGAAGTGTGGTGAAAATCCGTGCATTAGTTTTTTAGATAGAGCTATTGCGGAAATTGTAAAAAATTCTGCATAGCAGCGCCAGGTGTTGAGCGATTTACAACAAAAACTAATTAGGACAAATTTATACCAGGAAGTAATTGAATCTGAAGCTTGATGAAAATTCATGCATTAGTTCTTGAGATATAGCTATTGCGGAAATTGTGAAAAATACTGCATTGCAGCGCCACCTGTTGGGAGATTTACACCAAAAATTAAACAGCACTAATTTATATCAGGGATTAACTGAATCTGAAGTTTGATGAAAATTCGTGCACTTTTTCTTGAGTTAGAGCTATTGCAATAATCATGAATAATGCATCATAGCAGCGTCACCTGTAGGGCGATTTTCACCAAGTTGTAATCAGCACCTAACTACATCCTGGACTAACTGAATCTGAAGTTTTATGAAAATCCGTGCAGTAGTTCCTGAGATATAGCTATTGTAGAAATCGTGAAAAATGTCGCATAGCAGCGTCACCTGTTGGGCGATTTTCATCAAAAACTAATCAGGACCAGTTTGTATCAAGATCTAACTGAATCTAAAGTTAATTGAAATTCCGTGCATTAGTTATTGAAATAGAGCGCCCACAAAATTTTTGTTACATACAGACTCACAGAGTGACATGGTGACAGAGTGACAAACAGACTCACAGACAGACATTTTCTAAAAACTACCAAATCGTGTTCAGGACATTCTAAAACATATAAATACGTCGAAAACCGGAAAACGAAAATTTTCACAAATCCAATACTTTCTTTTGGTAAAAATAGAAGAAAGTAAAAATTACTATGTACCGTTTTGTTCCACTCGCTGTTAAAATATTCACTGGTGCTACACTGAATCAAGGGTAACCATTTTATTTCTAGATTTTTCATGATTTTTTTAAATTTTAAATTTCCTTAAAAGCACTTTAAAATATTTAAATATAACGATCATGAAGGGAAAAAAAAGTACAATTTTATTTCTCTCACTGTAAATGCACTGTAAATTCATGTCAAAATATTCATTTGTGCAACATTGCACCAAGCAAACCTATTTCATTTCTAAGTTGTTAGTTTTTCCAGCTTAAAATTTACGTAAAAGTAAATTCAAATACAAGCAAATAAACAAAAAAAAATATACATTATATACCATTTTATTTCTCTGGCTCTGCACTGAAAATTCATACTAAAAAGTTCCTCTGCAGCAAGTCCCGATCTAACCAAAACACTTGATTTCTAAATTTGCATGATATATATATTTTTTTTTTTAATTTAAAATTTCGTTAAAATTATTCTTAAATACAGCTATACATCTAAAAAATATTATCGTCATTTCATTTTTCTCACTGTAAATACATTGTAAATTCATGACAAATATATATATATTCATATATATATCATTTATATTCATTGGTGCAACTCTGCATGAATTTAACTATTTCATTTTTAAATTTTCATAACATTGTTAAATTAGATATTTCTTAAGTGTTTTAAATACAGTCAATCATTAAAAAATTATTATGTACCATTTTGTTCCACTCGCTGCAAATGCACTGCAAATTAATGTTTAAAATATTCACTGGTGCTAGACTGAATCAAGGGTAAGGGAAATGCATAATTTTTTTTTAGAAAAAAAAACACTTAAAAATATTTAAATATAACGATCATTAAGAAAAAAAAAGTATCATTTTATTTCTCTCGCTGTAAATACACTGTAAACTCATGTCGAAATATTCATTTGTGCAACATTGCACCAAGCAGACCTATTTTATTTCTAAGTTTTTTTTTTTCAGTTTAAAATTTTCGTAAAAGTAAATTTAAATACAAACAAACTTAAAAAAAAAAAAAAAAAAAAAAAAAAAAAGTATTATATACCATTTTATTTCTCTCGCTGTGCACTGAAAATTCATACTAAAACGTTCCCCTGTAGCAAGTCCCGATCCAACCAAAACACTTGATTTCTAAATTTACATTATGTGTATATATATAGGGTTGAGGTCGGGAATGCTAAAAAAAGTTTAAAACCTTATATGTTTTTATGTGTGTGAGCGTGTATAAGTGTATGTATATATGCTTATATATTATATGGACATAAAAAAAATGGGGTATTATGCATTTAACATAATAAATTTTCCCATATTGCATCATCATTTAAGGATATATTTTATTAACTCATTATTCCTCATTGCTTTTTAAATTTTCACATTTATTTACATAATACAAGGCTAAATTTTACTATCTCAAATATTCCTCATCTTTTTAAATGTTATTTATATTATAATTTTTTTATATTACAATTTTTTGTCTTTAAAACGTTAATTTAATCAATTGCCCTTTTATTTATTTTTATATAATTCTTTTTTTCTTTATTTATTTGTACTAATTTATTCCTTTTCTTTATTTTATTTTGTATTCACTCAGTACTTATTAAGTTTATTCCTACTTTTTCATTCTAGTTTAACTAAAAGTCAATCTAAGTCTTTTCTTCATTTCTTCAATCATTTTCATTCATTTTATTTATTTATTTATTTATTTTTTTTTTTGGGGGGGGGGGGCTTCAGATGGCAACTCTAAACATTATTGTTATTAATCCAGTTCCAATTTACATTTTTCCTTTCTCACACCAGATGACAGCACAGTTATGGGTTTCACTCAGATGCTCAACTGTAGATCACATGTTAAAATAGTCTTAACTTTGTTTTCCATGCTGATATGCAGTAGTTTTGACTCTTAGTATGTTATTCAGGTATTGGGCTCTAATAATTTTTAATATTCTGTATGAGGTGTATCTTTCTTTGGATCTCTTAGATTTTTATTATCTATTTTCTGTAATGTTTGCTTTATAAGGAGCTAAATTTTGTCATTTTAGGCTTAATGCCGACAAAATTGGATGGAATAACGCATCTTCAATGAATGAACTCACAAGCTCATCTGATGGTTCTGTGAGTCATACATAGTTTCTTATTTTACATACTGGTTTCATATGTTCATTTCTAAATCATCTTTAGAACTTTATCAATTTCTTCATATATTTGTGATTTCAAATTTATTATATATATATATATATATATATGTATGTATGTATATATATATATATATTTTTTTTTTTTTGAAATTTCGTTAAAATTATTCTTAAATACAGCTATACATTATACGTGCAGATTCCCAAAATTTTTAAGAAGCCAGTGGCTCCTAAACTCAAATAATCCAGTCGCCACATTGTGAAAGAAAGGCATAAAAGCAATAGCTTTTATATGGGCAAAAAATTCAGGAATTCAAAGTGAAAAATAGTCTGCGTATGTACTAAAGAAACAGACTAATTACATCAAATGTGTATATTTGATTTAATCACACATTTTTTAAAAATTTGGATATAAATTACGTGTAATTTAAATCTTAAGCTATGTATAGTTAGAAGATAAAGTTGGGCAAGATAGAGATAAAAAAAATGCATCTATCAGAATAAGCTAAAGCAATCATGACAGTGGGGAATATTAGGAAAACAATATGTCTTATTTTCATTTCGTCATATAAGAGTACATATTAAAAAAAAAAAATGTGAATACGTGAGATTATTGTTTTTTAAGACCACAAAAGAAAAGTTATCTTTAAAAAAAATCTTATTACATATTATTACAGGGGTGATTCTTTTCCGAACATTTAAGGCATTCGGTACCGAAGATTCGGACATAAAAAATATGACGGAAAAATATCGAGAATTTCGACAAATGGTCGACGAAAAAAGTAATTTTGTCAATCGTCAGCAGAAAAGAACACGAATTTCGTCAAAGGAGCGCAAAAAACCCGCAAATTTCGTCAACGGATAGTGGAAAAACGTGAATTTCGCCATTTTTCTAAAAAAAAAAATCGTCTATTTCGTCAAAGGATCACGGAAAAAACGTGAATTTCACCACAGAATTCTCCCCCCCCCCCAAAAAAAAAATAAAAAAAAATAACGCGAAATTTGTTAAAGAATACCGAAAAAAAAACGCGTTTCTCGTCAAAGAATCGCGGAAAAAATAAGGATTTCCTGAAAGAATATCCAAAAAGCCCGCAAATTTCGTCAAAGAATCGCGAAAAAAGAGCGATTTTTTTCAAAGGATCGCAATACAAAAATGCGATTTTCGTCAAACAACCGCAGAAAAAAGCAATTTTTATCTAAGGATAGCGGGAAAAAATGCTGTTTTCGTCAAAGGATTGCAAAAAAACTCGATTTTCGTCAAAGAATCGCAAAAAACGCGATTTTCGTCAAATGGTCGCGGAAAAAAACGTGAAATTCGCCAAAGGATAACGACTAAAACGTCGAAAATTAGTCGCGAAATCAAAAAATTTAGTCACCACATGGCGACTGGCGACCGTGAATCTGCACCTATACATACGTCTAAAAAATATTATTGTCATTTTATTTTTCTCACTGTAAATACATTGTACATTCATGACAAAAACATTCATTGGTGCAACTCTGCATGAACGTAACTATTTCATTTTAAAATTTTCATAACACAGTTAAATTAGAAATTTCTTAAGTGTTTTAAATACAGCCAAGCATTAAAAAATTACTATGTACCATTTTGTTCCACTCGCTGTAAATGCACTGTAAATTCATGTTAAAAATATTCACTGGTGCTACGCTGAATCAAGGGTAACCATTTTATTTCTAAATTTTTTTATGATTTTTTTAATTTCAAATTTCCTTAAAAGTATATTTAAAAAGAGCGAAACAATTAAAAGCATTTATTAAGTACCATTTTATTCCTCTCACTGAAAACATACTGAAGATTTAAATAAAGAAATATTTACAGCTATATTTCTGCACCACGAACAAGCCGAGGAATTTCGTTTCAATGTTTCTCTGGTATCTTTTTAACTAAAACTTTTCTGCATTTTGGTTTTATTAAATAAAACAAAACTTCCTATAAAACATAAAAATATACAGATAGAATTATGACTAGCGATAATAATCCTGTGATGATTTTCGGTTCCAAAAATCCTGGGATTACTTTATGCCAAATCAAGGGATTGATAAAAGAGCAATCGTATGCAGAAATCTATTAATCCACCTGCACAAAAAGTGAAAAAAAAAAAGATTCTAAATTTACAAATATTCTATCACTTGGCACAGTTATTATGTTAGAACTACCTGAATTTTTTTTATCTGAGGCATGGTACATTGCTTTTAGAATAAAATATTAAATTCCAAATTACTTGGACATAAGTCTATCCCAATAATAGCAAAAGTTTAGATTAGTAGTTTGTCTTTAAAAGTTTGAGGAGGGGAAAATACATGCAGAAATAAAATAACAAATAATTAGAAGAATTGCATCACAAAAGGAGACGTTGAGAATTACATAGTTTAAGTTATTTATAGAACTTTTAAGAACTTGCCAGAATATAGAGTTGGGATGTTTTGGCAATCTATTTTTTTAATTCTTTATAAAAGAGGTTTAGGGAGCAAGTAAAATTTTTTATTAAGGGTGTATTCCAATCCAAACGGCTTATTTTCTGATTCATTTTTCCTCTCAAACGCATCAAACTGGGAAATTCTCTTATTTAGAAACTACATAATGGGCCGTGCTTCTCGATTTTTTGATAAATGCAGAAAAAAATTGTAAAAAATGCTGTCAAAGTTGGCGTTTTGAACCGAATTTTCCTAAGCGAGAGAGCTAGGAACGAAAATAAATGGTCATACTGAGAAAATAATTGTTTATAAATCAAATTCTAATTAATTGAGCGAAAAATGAAATTACACGGCCTCTTATACATCTCTTCAAAAATCACCTCAGCAAGTTTCGTGCTTTTACTTTTAAAAATGAGTCTGAAAATGTTTCAGAAAATTTCGAGCTGTTGAGGGTGGAAAAATATTTTTTCGAATACACCCTTAAAAGATTAAATAACACTTGCACTCTAAAAAATAAATGCGTAAATTGAACATTAAAGCAGGTATACTGATGATAAAAAAAGATTTCTCTATATGTGTAAATTGCCAAATACACGCCTGTTTTGTCAATTTCCAAATACACATTGTTCTGTGTATTTTAATGATAACACATTAAACGGCTTAAATAAATGTGTAAATAGTTATCAGATAACTCCATAATATACAGTTTATTGTGTAAATTGCACTTGAGTACACACATATATCTGCGTAATATATGAAAACACTAGATTTTTTGTACATAGTACATAACCTTGTTGTTTGGGATTCTGAACTAATAACGTTTCCTAACGGGTCATAACGTTTCATACATACATCTAAATCAACAGGAGAAATTCTCTTTTTAATTCAATCTACTACAGTAAACAAGCAATACTTACCGAAACGGGATATGAATTCAGGAACTGCAACTTAACAAAGCACCACCTTGACCATTCAGCTACTATTACACAAGCCAAGTTTTCAAGCATCGATACTTATTAACCCGTTCGGGATCATGGGTGCATATATGCACCATCAAAATATTCTTAAAACGCTTGAGTTTGATACCAGTAAAAAAGAAAAGTAAAATTTGTTTTATTTAATTACGACATTCTCGTGATTTATAAAGTTAAGTCAAATAATAAACAAAAAGTGGTGCCAAACGAATAAAATTCGTGTAAAAGATACCGGTCCTGAATGGGTTAAGTGAGCATAAGTACATACATTTCTGTGTAATATTCTTACACATAATCCTGTGTAATATTCTGTTCTTAAACATATAGCTGTGTAAAATGCATACGCATATTTCTCTGCAATATTCTGATATTGCACATATATCTGAGTAATATTCTTACACATATTTTCGGTGTAATGTGCAAAATACACAAATAGTTGTGTTATATTCAAAAGTGGTATATTTACATTAAAACGTCAGTGCTGATAAATCTGTACAATTTTCTGCATTTATGCACTTGGTTGAGTTTTTGAAGCGATAACAAATTACACACTTCCATTAAAACCATAAACACACATAAATACAAGTAAATTTTACGACAACAGAGTAAATTTTATGACAAAAGAGTAATTTTACAAATTTACACATATACTACACTGTAAAAAAAAAAAAAAATAAAAAAAAAAATAAAAAAAAAATAAAACTGCGAAGTTACTAAATTTTTTCTAGGAAACTGGGATTCCTAGAACATTTTATGTAACGGCAACAACAAAAATTCATGTAACAGATACACTTTTGCACCGTAAATAAAAAAATCTGTAAGGTTACTAAGAAAGTTTTAGGAAACTGGGATGCCTAGAACTTTTTATGTAACTTCAACCCGGGTTACAGATAAAATTTAGTAAGATTACTGTAATTTTAGTAGATTCTTTTGTAAAGCTACAGATTTCTGTAGCTTTACAAAAACTGGTTTTGTAGATTTACATCTTTTTTTGTACAGTGTACACATAAAATTTTAGTCAGCATACAGATTTCTGTAACTTTGCAACTGTAGAACTACAGATTTTTTTTACAGTGTACTTATGTAAAAGTGATTAATTTACACATTTATTTTTTAGAGTGTATAAAAAGAATGCGTTGAAAAGAAGATGTAAATAACAGGAAACAAAACTAAGGTATGGGGCATTCTCACAATCTTTTGACTTTTGGGAAAAAAAATCTGACAAAATTAAACTTGCTAAAATAACATTTTAATCTGATAGACGAATGCCTTAATGATTCAAAATAAAGAAAAGATGGTCAGCAGCGAAGATTTTTTTTTATTTAACTGAGGTTTAAGTTAAACTTGTGAGTTTAATTTTCCTTACCATTTTACCCCTATAACTTTTTATTTTCTTCTAAATTTTTACTTATAATGAATTTGTATAGTACCCACAGGACATTCAAATAAGAAATAATAACAATGTAGTACTTTTAATACAGAATTTTTGTATAACATTGTCTTAAAGGGGTGTTAAAGAAGGGACGGTAACGTAAAAAAGGGGGATGGTATTGGAAAAAAAGGGACGAAATGGTAAAAAAAGGGATGGTAAGGATGGAACAGTAAGGAAAATTACCACCTATTTTTAGGAAAATCGTGTTAAGACTAAGTGATAGCCATAATGTTCATTGATTTTTAGAAACAGTTATTAACATTGGATTAAATTAATTTTTTTTGTTATTTACCTCGAAAAGTGCAGGAATAAACCTTGGGGACGGTGAGACTACCAATAAAGCCACGACGCTTGAAATTGATATTTAAATGCTGATTTAAATTCTACAGTAAATTTTCTGCCAAAGAATTTTAGACATTATTTTTCTAGCATACTTCTGCATGAGAAAAACTTGAAAAAAATTCTGTGGCTGCATCTGAAATGATTTTCTGTATAATGTTAGAAGAGGGATGGTAAGGAATCTAAAACACAGGTACAGAGTTTAAAAAATAATAACAACCGTAAAAATGTGTGCAGGTTAATTTTTAGCTGCATATTTATATAAAACAATAGTTCCAGTTTCAGAAAAAAATTACATCGAATTATTTTTATTGAAACAATTTTATCCAGACAGCCCCAAACTTAAAAATCAGCGTCAGGGACACGGGACGGTATAGGAGTTTTCCAGGTGTTTGGAACCCCAACATCGTCCAAAACTTATTTATCTTGTTAATATTGTTGTGCAATCATGCAATGGGATGTTCCCCAGTATATGAAATAAAAAAACACAAAAAAGTGTATTAAAATAAAAATTATTATTCAGGAACATGAAAGTCAAAAGATTGTGAGAATGTCCCGTATACGCATTCAATGACATATCATTAAAATAATAATAATAGTAATAATAAGAGAAAAAGTAATAATGAATTTTTTGCAACCTATACGAAAGAAATCTGATTTTGTCGATTCCCACTAAGGAACGAAATTATATTTCCCAGTCTGCGGACATTGTTTAGAATATAAATGGGTATATTATGCATATATGCGGGATGGGTTTTGGCAGTAGCTAAACTGGACCTAATTGCCATGAGCGGTCTTGTAGAACTTCTGAAGAAAAGTATAAGTAAAATCTGTCTGAAGAGTACTCAAAATCTCATTTAGTAGATGCAACATTGAAAATTTTACTCATTCACAACTAGTGTTGCCAGGCAGGGCCGAAACTAAGAGGGGCGGGGGTGGCAGGGGGGCATGTGTCCCGGGAGCCAGAACGAAGGGGCGCCAAATGAAGATTTTGTTTGTCGATTTTTTTTCACATCTATGTTTAGCACGGTATTGTTAAAATCATCCTGTCTGTCGTATGACAAAGCATAGAAGAATCTAAAGAGGATATGGCATAAGGATCCTGTATAAAGTGGAATTCTTTTCGATTCCGTTTTCAAGATCTTAATTAATCAATATTTGACAAAGCCACGGGTGGATCCAGCTCATCCTTTATAGGGGGGTCATGGATTTCCTTTTTTGGATGGGAAGGGATCACATCTCGTTATGAGAATTTTTTATATTGAAAGCCATTCCCAAATCCAAACTAACTAACTTTCTGATACTTTCGCGAAGTCATTTTCATTCGTAAATGCAAAAACATTTGCATTAATATTCGTAAAAATATAAAATTTACCGATTGTGTTCAGATACCAATAAATTAAAGAGTTTCCCATTTTCTTATAAAGGCAAAAATTCATTCAGAAAATGTTGTCAAAGGTGGCATTTTTAGCCACGTTTTACGAGTTGACAGCCACAGAAATGTCGTCACAGGGGAACAATTGGCTGTCACTTCCGGAAATTCAGTTTAAAAAGTCTAACAATTGGCAACGATTAAATATGGCAAAAATTTGTATTAAAATTTAGAGGTAACTAAACCGTACACATTGGCAGCTATGTGATTTCTATTAGTGTCATGAAAATTGCAAGTGTAGCCTCTTCTTTCTGCTCAAAGTATTGAATAATTTTTGCAATCGAACTTAACCTTTGGAATAGATCATTTTCTTCTGATGGACTAGTGGCTTCCATTATTATGAAACAGCCGTTATAAATGAAGTGGTTAGGGGAAGATGAAAAAGCAACCGTAAAGAGTTAGAACTCTGATTTTCTGATCAGGATGGGGGGGGGGGGGATGGCCATAATTTTAATTTCTTAAAGTTTATTTCGATATTAGTAACCGTAGATAATTCTGCCATTAGATAAGGCGAAGAAAATTAATTTAAAATACTGGTGTCCAAAGCAATTGGGGCCTTGATTTACGCGGGATACCTGCAACACTATTTACAGCATTCTTTTGCACTAGCCGCATGGAATCGATTGAAAACCGAACTAGTCAAATTGGTTCTAAGCATGATAATAACATGGCTGAACAGGTTCTCATAGAGAACTAAAGTAACAATATTTCTTAATCTTTTTGCAATACGATTATTGAGTCAGATCGAACATTTTCAGCATCTTTCTTTATCGGAAATAAAACTTAATTTTGGCAAGGTAGAAAAAACATAGATTTTTTTTTATCGCTACATTTAAAAAATTCAATAGTATATAGTTGATTAACGACAGTTCATTATAAATTTGGTAAATCAACTAAATTTTAATTATTTTCTTTTATGTAATATTATTAAAAGAGAATAACATAGTTACTCGGAAGCGAAAGCCACATCAATGTATAAATTATTATTTCTAAGGGATTACTACATTTAATTATTGAAGAAAAAACTAGTGATATTGAAAAATTCTTTTATTCAAAATTTCAAAATTCAGTATTTCATTTATACAATCCCGAAATTCCGGGATTGAATTCTCTTATTCTGACACTTTCGCCTCACGAATCTGCATAAGAGTTTCTTCGTAAATGAAACTCCTGACTTTCACTTGTTGAGCTCTTAGTTTCAAGATTAAAGCCGTAAATATTATCACATGTAAGACTAGCAGAATCACCTGGCTTTTGCCCATTTTAACCGCGAGGCCCTTACAAGTAAAGTAAATAAAAATGCAAAAATATGGCGGTCACAAGAACGGAGGCACAATCATAGAAAAAAAAAACAACAAAAAAAAAAAAAACATCGGCTTTATAAATGATAATGTGCATTTTCTTTGGTGAATGTAACAAAAGCATAGATGATTTCTCTGACAATACGGGAAAAAAAATCAACCAAATGGCGTAGCATTTAGCGAAACTCTATTTCGTATGGCATCTATATATATTATTTTTTTAAAAATGCCTTGGGGAAAATGTCTTACGCAAAATATCTAATAAAAAATGAGCAATAGTTGTTTTATTCGTCTAATCTTTCATAATCGAGTCCATAGCCAATGTTGGCAACAAAATCGCTAAAATCGCTCTAAAATAGCTGAAATACGTGTTTAATTATTTTTTTAGCACATTGGTTTTATGCTCCTATCTAAAACTGCAGCTGAGATATTCTCGAAATACAAAAAAGGGTGTAAACTTTTAGATACAAATAAACATAAATTGTATTTTTAAAAAAATTACAGCTTTCTCGATCACGTTTTTGGAACAATCAACATTTCTTACCTGAAAATATTTATGTGTAAGTAACCTATCATATCTCCAATGAGAGTAAAAGGTAGAAAAGAAGTTTTTTTTTTCCTTCTAATTGGAAAAAAATAACGAAACATGCAGAAAAAGAAGTTATAATGTTTATTTTGGATTATTAAAAAAATGCACTCAGGTTTTTGAAATATGTGAAATTTTCGAGAAACCGAATTAATGTATAAAAATAATAATTCAGAAGAATATAACTATTTTAGAATTAAAATTAATAGTCAAGATTTAATCCTATGTGTAATTTTTGTGACTAGTCATGTGTTGTTTCAGTTATAAAATGATTTTAACATAGAATATTTTTTTGATAACAGTTATTAGAATTAAAATCAAATAAATAAATAGCAGTTTATTTTTTGAAGAGAGACACAATGGTACGAGTACAATTATTTGGACTTATTTTCAAACTTTTGTAAGACAATTTACTCAGTTAATTTTATTACTGAAAAAAGAAATTCAATTTCTCCCTTTTCAAAAAAAAAAAAAAAAAAAAAAAAAAAAAAGCAACTCTAACGCTGTCACCGCCACTGTAAATGAATTTTTTGTGACGGGAGATCTTTCTTCGCTAATATTAAGAAAACTGCTGCATAGAAAAATATGAAAATGGGTAATATGACAGAGAAATGCTTGATAAACACGCTGAAGCAAAGTTTTTAAATCGAAGAATTATTTAAAGAGATATTTAATGTTAAAGTTGATCAAAATCGTTCCATTAAAAAAGTTTTATAGGAGTAAAAACTATACAGAGGAATTTAATAATTTTTTCTAAGGATATTCATTAGAAACTGACGGTGTGAAGACTGCATTTTTTTTTTTAATTTAACTCATTTTTTGAGGGTTTATTTCAGTTTCAAATTCCTATTTTCAGCATTCCAGAGATATTTTTACATATTTAAGAAAAGTTTATTATTTTAAATTACTGCCAATTGTAAAAACAGCGCAAAGAATAATATTTCCTTTAAATTAAAAATTTATTCGGACATGATTATTATAAACAGAAAACCCCCCTTTTAAATTAAAATTAAATGATTACGTGTTAAAAGCAGGAAAATATTAAAAATTACGTCATAAAAATTGTTTTTACACAATAATATTAAAAAAGAAAGAAAACTATAAAATAATCAATTATTTAATATGTGTTAAAAGCAGTAAATGGGGGAAATGACATCCTATGTCATTGATAATGACATCCTATGACATATGACATCCTATGTCAAAATGACATCCTATGTCCAACTAACAACATTGCCAAACAGTTTAAATTAAAAAATACATTTACACGTACATTAAAGAATTATTTTATATTTCGAGATGAATTTTTAAAGTATTGTTGCCATTTCTAAGACAGCGCAAATAATAATATTACTTTTCTAACAATAAAAATATTATCAGGTGAAAATTACAAAAAACAAAAAAAAGTTTGGTGAAAATTACGTCAGATTTAAAACGTTACATTTAAAATTTCTTATTTGAAATAATTCTTTTATAGCGTTGTTAAAAAATACCGGGAAGCAAAGATTCTGTTGACTTAGTTCCTTTTATATTAACTAATTTTCAAACGTTTAACTAATCTCATTTAATCAAACACGAAAACAGCAATTAACAGCAGCTGATTCGGTCTTAAAATCCCCCAGTAAAAGAGAAATGCATGAAACCCGTATACAAGGAGATCGTCACTGTTTTTTTTTTTTTTTTCTATAATTCAAACTTCCGCAATCTTTTTAAAACCGATCAAATTAACGGATTTTTAGAGTCTGAACGGGGGTTGGCGAGCGTACCTCGTAGGAGGCAGAGCCTCCTAGTACTATAAGATATTCTATTCTTGTCAAACTTAGCTTTTTTGCGTGTTTTTTTTTTAATTCAATAATTGGAAGAAACTGATATGCAATCTTTTAAAATGCCAAATTATCAAAACATTAGAGTTTTAATTCAGGTAGTTAAAAAAATTAATTACTCACAGTTGATATTCTAACAAAATTCGACTTCTAACGCTTGGAATAATTTATTACTTTATTCTAAGCTCATTTAAAGTTTTTTACCATGAATTAAAAATAAAACATTTTCACAACTCCGTTCCGAAGAAAGGAGAATCAAAAACAATTTGGATGGAAACCGAAAACTACCTCGCCATATTTTAATTCATTTCAACTTTAATCAATTTGCAAACACATCACAGTTTTTCAAAATTCGTTTGCCAGCTTTTCCACTTTACATAACTTTTGTAACACTGTTTCGCCCGCAAATGTAAATAATGGTTAAAAATTCCCCCTGACTATTTATGATCGAAAGGTTTTACGAGAGTTGCGAAAAACAAAAATGGAACAAAATTTTGAGCCGTCAAAAAAGATTAAACACAACGCTTCAACAAAATCCAATACCGAAAATTTCAAAAATGGCGCAGCTTGTTTCGACTACAAAAACCAAAAAGTCCTTTTTCCTTAATTACACTAGTTCCCTTCATTAAAAATCAAATTTCATGCGTGCGAGTTTAATTTACATAAAACTTTTGGTGTATTTCATTCAGCCATTTTTTTTTCTCCCTCCACTCTCCTTCTCTTCGGCATATGGAATTTTTGTTGACTTAACAGTGATTGGATCTGCTTTTACATAATTGCCGTCATAGTAGAAAACGGTCGCCATTGGAATTGCACGAAGAAAAATGTGCTTTGATTATAAAATCGGCCTTTCTCTACGCAAATGGAAATCTTGCACGCGATTCTCTTAAACCGATAATTTAAAACCTGATTTATCGGATATTAGAGGAAGCCGTTTTCTTATTAGTCCGGTTTCGTTGAATTCCGGAACTTTTCTTTTTTGGATTTAATTAGTGTTAATTGTGTTCGTGATCATTGCGCGAAAGATTGTTTGTGAGTTTTTAAAATACACTTGCTTTGGCGTTTCTGTGTATTTCTGGCGGCTTGCGTAACTGCTGATGAAACTCGATAACGAATGCTCATTGCATAGAGCGCGGTATTTTGTAATTTTTCTTGACAATTTGATTAAATTTATTATTTTAATAGTCATGTAAATCAAACAAAAACTTTTCATTGCCAGAAAAAATTCGGAAAAATCCAAACTTTATACTACAAAGAACACGCTACATATTAGAGGTCACATGGGCGGGAATTTCCAGGCCTGGTCCAAAGGAAGGCTATCTTGGTCCGGCCCGGCCGTTGCAAAAATTAAAATTTCAGCCTGGGCCCAGCTCGTTTGTATTTTTTCGGTTCACGGACCGGCCCGTGCTAAAATCACTGCAAACAGGCCCGTCCCTGCCCGTGCAAAAATCAATGAAATCAGACCTCAGTCAACTTCCACAGAAAATACCGATTTTTCTTTAAGTACAATTGAGATTTTCTAGAATACTGCATACATATTTATACGAAAAATTAACATTATAGATCACTAGATGTTCGCAAGCCACAGAATGCAGAATAGCATCATTACTAGCCCGCCATGTAGACCCAACGTGTAGAAAAAAATATATATATAAACCTGATGCTGGCCCGCCCCGAGTCTGCGGAAATAAGGAAGCCCTGATTCAGACATGATGCAACTGCCAATCTCTACACTGGACATGTTATATTTTTGTACTGATGTTGTCAATCAATTTTCCTGCATCTTATTTATGCTTATCCTCGTCTCAGCCACGTCGATTGAAAACTGTTCATATTTTATTAGCTTAGTTTTATCCTTTTAAATTTTGATATCGGGCAGAATTTTTTTATCGGCTCGGCCCGGCCCGTTGGAAAATTTCCCATCATTTTGACGGCCCGGCCCTCTAAACGCTATATGCATAAAACAAAAACAAAGAATACCGTGTACAATCCGAATAAGTTTTGCATGAAGCCCTTTAACGACCTCAATGCAAAATGAAAATAAGAAAGACAAAACTTGGGTTATTGTCACTTTTGTAGAAAAAAAGTATGTTCTTGCTGTTTTTGCATGTTTCATTAAAGGAAATGCTATTTTATGTGGCATCGTGAAACATCTTATACACCGAATTTTGCATTTTTGAAATTTCCTTTACTTTGTTTTTTACATATGATACATTTATATTTCCGAATAGAATAGAGCGTTAAACAGCATGTTGTCACAAAGAACCACACAAAATGTTGCTTTGCAGACATTGAATTAATTGTTAATAAGAATTTAAGGTTTACATTGAATTAAATGCCCATTAAAGGAAATTATGAAAAATATATTTTTAACATATTTATAAACATTTTTTTTTTCAGAATAAAAAAAAATAAAACTGTTCTTTGGATATTTTAATTTCATCTATAATGTTTACAATTCAAATAACTCAGGGAAGATATTTCCAAACTTCTTATTTCATTTGCTAGTAATCAGTAAATTTCTTGCAACTGATACTCAGGCATGTATAATAAAATTCCAACCATTAGGTTGAAACAGAAACAAAGACTATTTCAAGGATATTTTATATATACATGATAAATTGCTAAAAGGTGTTAAATAAAAACCACAAAAACATGTAAAAAGTTGAAGGCCTGCTTGTATATATATTTCAAATATTTAAAATTATTTTAACAAATTTAATTTATTTGATTGAACCCATTTAAGGCTATTCTCAAATCGAAATTGGCTATTTTCTGAGACATTGATAAAAATATTTTTTTTTGTTAATGCACAATATTAGCAGCTGTTCTTACTCAGAATCTGAGAAATGCAATAGCGTAATTTTACAATAAATGTAAAAGCTCGTTCGAAAAATTCTGTCAAATTTAAAGTTTTAATCCGATTTTTGGGATTCGACAGCATGGAAAATACCGACATTTTCCATGAACGTTTTGAAGGAAAAATCCAACTTTTTCAGGTTTCTCTATATATGAAATTAATTATCCATTAACAAATACGTTAAAAATTTATGCAAAGATCTTTCTAAGAGATTGCTGATCCCTAAAAGAGCATAGTAGAAAACTAGCAAAAAACAAAGCACAACCAATCATTTGTATTTCCCGGTAATTAAAATATACGCTCACGAAGAATTATTTCAAATGAAAAAATATTACGACTTTATAAATAAGTGAGAAAAACATTTAACCAAATAAAAATGTTTAAACAGCACGCGTGAAACAGTAATTATTAAGCAATTTGCCACTTTGCACCATCAATTTCAAAAGAATCGCTTTTTCATCTCCCATTAAAAACAACTGTAGCAGAAATAAATAAAACTGCTCTCCGAAAACACAAATCAAAAAGGAAAAGAAAAATAACTCCAGATTTAATGTTCTCGTCTCTGCCCTAAAAGTTGAACTGAATGCTTTATGTGTTTAATGCTCTTTCATTTGACTGCCTCTTATATGTAGTTCTTTAAAAAACCTTTCACACCTGCTTGAAAAGATGGCTACCATTCAAATAATTACAGGCAAAGACGGTTAAGTCAGCAATGCTAGAAAATTTAAATAAACTTTCATGATTATCGAGGTAATCTGAATAAAAGCTAACGTATTTTTTTTAGCCCCCGGTATGCTATTTCTTTCTCCCAGCTTATTTTGTCTCCAATAAATAACGTTACCTTGTATAAGCCAGCCGTAAAACAAAAGCCGATGTTTCACTGTGCGATTTAATACTCTACAACATTTTAAAAACTTCTAAGCATCGCACATTTTCACTGTTTATACCGTCGTATTGGAAAAAAAAGTAATTTTTAATGCAATTTGTTTGAAAACTGCATCTCCATTTATTTTTGAGATATTAATTTTTTTTGTAGTTTTTAGCGACATTTGTTTCCTTTTGGCAACTCAAGTACTCCATTTGTGTAGAAAGTAAAGAAAAAAATAGTTGAAAAATAGCAATTATATCTTCTTGTTGCCATTTACCCATAAAAACTGAAAAAATGTAATGAAAATACGTATACTATTTTGAGAAAAATATAAATGAATGATTTATGATAAAACATGGAGCTATTATAAACTATATTTATTTTAAGTATCTATATTAATGCAAATGACGCCATTTTACATAAAATAAAAGTGTGTGTTTTAAGTCTTAAAATTGAAATATGTTTTGCATTACAGTAGAGTTCCGATTATTCGAGTCCCGCTTAACTGAATTATTTTCTTTTGATGGACTGGTGATTTCTATTATTATGAAACAGCCATTATAAATGAAGCGTTAGGTGAAGATGAAAGAGCATCTTTCATCTTCACCTACACTGTAAATTAAAATGTCTGAAATTCAAACACTTAAGTGTCTGAAACGGAGTGTTCAGTATTCAGACATTTTAAAATGTCTGAATTTTTTCAGACACTTTTCGTGTCTGAATTTCAGACACTTCAAACGTCTTAATAGCATCCATTTTTTTTGTAAGCATCACACGTAGCCATGTTTGACCACGTTGAATCCTGGAAAAATATTTGGCTGGGGTCCTGCCCCCCCCCCCCCTACAACCTGATTTTTCTGGTGCTCCCAATTTTGGTACGCAATTTACGCAATTTTTGTTAAGCTGATAATTTAAATCTTTTACGACATTTTACTGATTATAATCAATATTTTGAACTTCAGGAGTAGAACAAGATTAAAACAAAAAATATTTATCTAAATATTAGATTTTTTTAATTTGTTTTATTTTTAATCTTATTTTACTTTAAAAGTTCAAAATATTGATTATAATCAGTGGAATTTCGAAACAGATTTAAAATATAAACTTTACAAATATTGCACCTCAAATTTGTGGGCACTAAAATCGTAGGGGGGCGGGGCACGGCCCAGTATGCCCATTCTTTAATCAAGAAGTTCTTTTGCAAAAAATGCAACCCTGCATTATTGTTATCTTAATTGAGATGTCCGGTATTCGGGAGTATCCGTTGTGGAGGTTAATGGACATTCCCGAATAGCTATTCTGAAACATCTATTTAGCGAATACTTTTTTAATCCGCATGGCATACATATTTGTATATTTTTACCTCACAAAAGCAGACATCTCCGATTATCGGACAAATTCAGCGGCAAGGGCTATTGAGGGCTTTTAAAGTACATGGATAAATATATATATTTCTTATAATCTTGTCCTACTCTACTTCATATAATTTAAAAATAGATTTTTTAAAAATTTATATTGCCACATAGGCAATTTTACATATATATCAGATGATAATCACAACAGTTATTTAACTATGAATAAATAAATAAATATTCTACTTTACCCTTTGCACTCGAGGGCTCCGGAGCGGAGCCATTTAAAATTTGTCTTCAAACTCGAGGGCTCCACTACGGAGACAATGCAAATAATTTTGTGATACCTGTCTAGAAAAGCCAAGATTACATGGTATCACAAAATTATTTGCATTGTCTCCGTAGCGGAGACCTCGAGTTTGAAGACAAATTTTAAATGGCTCCGCTCCGGAGTCCTCGAGTGCAAAGGGTTAATATTGAGAAAAAAATTACTTCGGTATTTTGTTTATTTATATTTTGTGTTTTTTAATCTTGTCCTACTCTAAAAGTTCAAAACTTTCATTATAATCAGTGCAAGATTTAAGGTATCAACTTTACGAAAATTTCATACAAAATCCCCTCCCCCCCTCCCCGAAAAAAAATAAAAATCCTTATCATTTAAAAATTAGATTTTTTTAAAATTTATATTGCCACATGGGCTTATTGTTATCATTCCTATGAGGTACTAAACAAGACATCTTTAAAGCAAAATAAAGCCAAAAAAAAAAAAGTTAGCACATGATATCACTATGATACAAACTTGCGATGCTTATCAGTAAAGTCTAATTGGAAAATGACCTTCAAATCCACGCATGCAGCGAAATCTAAATAAACAAATGATTTCCTTTTTCCTGACTGGCTTACTTCTATGTTTCCAAATCAAAAGTTTTCACACATTAAAAGATTTAATAGCTTTAGAAATATATCTAAGAAATACTTGAGATAAACATTCATTTTCAATTGTATATATAAATTTCATGAAAATCAATTGATTTTTTTTCCAAAAGCGAAAGTTTATAAATATATTTTTTAATTTCAGCTGAATATTGTTCAATGGAAAAAAAAAAAAGCAATCCCGAAAATCCCGGAATTTTCCAGTAAAAATTCCGGGATTTTCGGGGTTAAAATTAAAGCGGGATCCCGGGATCTCAATCCGGGATTGTAATCCCTAGCTAGGAAGTAAGAAAACTTTAGGAGATCTTTCAAAGTTTTTTTTTTCTATTTCCTTGTGGTCGAGTATGAGATAAGCATTAGCCATTGAAATTGAAACTAAGAACTGCCATATTGAAAACAAAACAAAACAAGAGAATGAACTTAACTTTTAAATATGTCTGTTTTTTAGTGATGTTATTACTTTAAATTTGAGAAAAAAGATGAGAATAAATAATACATAATTTGTAATAAAAGACAACGTCATAAATTTAAAAATATATACTTCTAGAATTAGTGTTTTTTTTTTTTTTTTGCAAAAAGATTCAAAACTAATTAAATTTCATGTAAGATTTTGTTTAGTACAATAAATAAAATCATAAAAGACAATAATTTTAGTACTATAAAGAAATTATAACACTTACTTCAATCGCTGTTTGCAAGAGGTAAGAAATATTCCTCGATTTGAAATTTTAAAAACTACCACAACCACAGTGAGGGAGAAAGACTTTCATCAGTTTAAAAGGTAATCCCATAATACATCCGACTAGCCATATTTAAAGAATGAGATGTTTCATCCTAAAAACAGGACCCGCCAGACAAAAGTTTCTTTTTTTTTTTTTTTGCCAGCTTCGACAGGACGAAGATGAATAACACAATATTATTGATGTAAATTGATACGAGTTAATACTAAGCCCATTGCACACGCTTTGTAGAATTTCCGGGTGTAATCTTCAACCGTCGTCTACTTCTCTTCTGTGTCTATCCCGCCCTTGTATCGACGACAGCTTCTAAGAGACATTTGATGTCGAGCACACACGTCAGATGTATGTATTCAATAAATAAATAATCCAAGTTAATACGAATTAAAATCACAGTACTTCACATTTCGCAAAAAACGAATTAAAATACACGCGTACATAAAAACAAACTTTGTTTGAATTACAACGTATACCACTTCGAACGAAGACATCTAAAACGCATGCGCAACTGGGAGTGCTAGTACCCCCTGGTGGTTATTGCGTCGGAAGAATCAAAACGTCTTAAATTAAGACACGTTTAAAGCAATGAAGTGTCTTAAAATAAGACATTTGCGGATATTTTAGACATTATTCTCAGTTCGTTTACACCATGGTCATAGTAAGACACTTATGTATCTTAAATTAAGACATCTATAATGTCTGAATTTTCAGATTAAGACACTTAAGTGTCTAAAATTCTTTTTCAGTCACATATGTGTATAAATTTAAGACGCTTCTATTTGCAGTGTAACGTTTCATTTATAATGGCTGTTTCATAATAATAGAAACCACCAGTGCACCAGAAGAAAATGAAGTAATGGAAATGCCGGGGGCGACACTAAATTCTGAAAAAGCAGAATTGCTGTTCTCTAGTTTTAGTAATTTCCAACAAAAAAGTACCGAAGCACTAATTTTTCTGCAGTAATACAAACCTTAGTGTAACCCCCCCCCCTTCCATCCCCTCCACTAGCATATTTATACAGTCGAACCTCTATTTAACGAAGTCGCTAAATCTCGGAAAAAAGTTCGTTATATGAAAAATTCGTTAAATAGAGATTCGCCTTTTTAAATACTTTAAACTACATAAAATAGATTTTAAATTCATAAACACTAAATATTTTTACTAAAAGTAATTAATCACATTTTTCTTTATAAATTATATCGATTTGTTTTATTTTACCCATCATTATCCATCATCAAATCATTTTTTCTATGTGTTTAAATCTTTGAAATCTGCAAAGAAAACAAAACATTGTCCGGGAATACACTGTATTTTCTGTTTAAAGTAAATAGTTATACATTAAAATTAACGAATTTTAATGACATTACCGTATTTATTATTATTATAACAAATAATTTTTACCATACATTAACATATGCGTCCTTAAATTTAATTTCTGAAAAACTCTGTTAATTTTGCCTGAGTTTTTTATTTAAAAAAGTGCTTTCTCTCATAATACGTCTCGCATCTTTGCAATGCACCAAAAACCCCTTCATGCGTTTACTCTTCTAACTATAATACGCGTCGGATTGTTTCAAATGATTTTAGCATTTCACCATGCGAAGTTTTGTTAATTCCTGCATAATGATCATTTCCATCATCATGATATTCGTCTTCATCGCAATTCATTGCTGTATTGTTTTTATTTTTCACACTGTCGAAAATATCCAATTCGGATAGTGTTTCCGAGAAACACCCCGTGAAGATAAATAAGTTGATCATTAAGAATATTTTAAAAACACGAACAAAACGCAGCTAGTAAACATAACACGACCACTAGTAATAATGGCAGATACGGTTGCTGTTAATTCTGGCAGTCCTCGTTGTGTTTGAAAACCATTGAGACAGAAATTCATTGTCTACATTTGCGAGTGATAGATAGAAGTATGCTCCCATGTGTGCGACACGCTACATCACATATGTAAGCGTTTTGGTGAACGCAAAGGATTGGAGATGGGAAAGACAATTTAAAGTATAATAAAGTACATGAAATATAATTTAGGCTTCAGTATTTCGGAAGCACTGTTCCGCAGGGCTCCGGAGCGCTCTATTTATGAGCTTCGATGAATTCCGACCAATATTTAAATAATCACTGAAAATAAAGAAGTACCGGAGCACAGCTTCGGTGAGCTCCGGCGCAAATTACGCACAGGTAATTTCATGTTTAAAGCAAAAAGAAGAATGAACAGAAATTGCCTTATTAAAACGCCTCCTTTAAATGCCTTCTATTTTATTTAAGCATCTGAGTTGTTAAGGTAAATAAATACTTCTAATTTTTATGTTACTTTTCTTTATTTTTCATATTCCTTCCTTTGAAAAAGAAATCTATCCTGCATATGGTATCTCCCCCCTGAATTTCATGATTTAGAACCAGTGGTTGGTTAAATGTTAATATCTTAGTCATTGTCAATTGTTGGTATGTCGGTTGTATGATTTTATGTTTTCTATTACTTTCCTCCCAAATGTAGACATAACCAAATATCATATGAAAACACTCCACATATAACATTTCCCTAAAAAATTACAGAACAGTTCAAATATATTTGAATGCGTCCAATAGAAATTTAGTTATAAGTTATCTCCCTTTATCAATAAGTAAAAGAATCATTTAACCAAATAAGAATATTTAATTAGAACAGTAATTATTAAGCAATTTGCCACTTTGCACCATTAATTTCAAAAAAATCCTTTTTTTTTTTTTTTTTTTTTTTTTTTTAAATTTATCATTAAAAAACAACTATAGCAGAAATAAATAAACTACTCTTCGAGTCCAACAAATGAAAAAGAAAATGAAAAATAACTCCAGATTTAATGTTCTGGTCTCAAACATAAAAGTACAACTGAAATGTTTGTTTGTGTGTTTAATGCTCTTTCATTTTACTGCTTCTTACATATTCTATATTCGTTCTTAAATAAGTTCTTTTATATATTCGTTCTTAAAAACCCCTTTTGCACCTGCTTGAAAAGATGGCTACCAACTCAAACAATTACATGCAAAGATGGTTAAGTCAGCAATGTTAAAAAATTTAAATAAACTTTCATGATTATCGAGGTAAACTGAATAAAACCTAACGTATTTTTTATTAGTAATTTTACGTTTAAAGCAAAAAGAAGAATGAAAAGAAACTGTCTTATTAAAACGCCTTCTTAATTGCCTTCTATTTTATTTAAGCATATGAGTTGTTAAGAAGGTAAATAATAGTACTTCAAATTTTTATGTTACCTTTGTTTAAAGTATTTTTCATATTCCTTCCTTTGAAAAAGAATCTATCCTACAAATGGTATTTTCCCCCCGAATTTCATGACTTAGAACCAGTTGTTAAGGTTAAATGTTAATATCTTAGTCATTATCAATGTTGGTATGTCGGTTGTATGATTTTATGTTTTCTATGACTTTCCTCCCAAATGTAGACATAACCAAATATCATATGAAAACGCTCCACACATAAAACCTACCTAAAAAATTACTTATCAGTTCAAATACCTTTGGAGTGCGTCCAATAGAAATTTAGTTATAAGTTATCTCCAGGGACTGACAAAAGTTGAAAATTCTTAGGCGCCAGGAAAAATTCTTAGGAGCCAGCTAGAAGAATCATTTCTCTGACATTAACGCATTCACTGCAAAATGGAACACTGGCTACTCATAATCGTATTCGGCTATTTTGAAGATATATATTTTTTGAAGAACTATTTATAGTCATTTATGTGTCATTTTGCAGTGAACAAGTTAACTATTCAATACAAAATCAAACTGAGCAAAATTTTAAGATAATACCACTTTTACACTGTAAAAATTAAATAGAAACAAACTATGAAATTAAACATTAAGACAGTAGACAAATTAAACTTTAATTCCCAACAAGAAATTATATACATAAATTAACAATACCTTTGAGATTTTGATTTGAAATACCATTTGTACACAGGGATGTGTTTAAGAAAATTTTAAGTCCTTTAAAGGACCCTTCACAAAATAATTTATCTTAAAACAGGACCCTTCACAAAATTTTTCATCCCAAAACAGGACCCTTCACAAAATTATTTGTCTCTTAAATAGACCTTTCACAGAATTTTTTCACCTTCAAATTGGACTTTTCACAAATTTAGTCATTTAAAAATAAAATCTGGCCTGTAAGTAAGCCGTTTAACTCACCAAAAAGCATGTTACTCAGCTTTTTATATATGTGATAGAACATGAAGGCATTGATAATTTAAAATTCACAAAATTATGACTAGAATTTTCACAAAAATAAAAAAAACTTCACAATTTCACAAAAACAGAACCCTGTCAGAAAAGTCTGGACAGACCCCTGGTACATTTATCATTTTTGTGATATATATCGGAGAACTGCACATTTTTTGTACATTCCAGTTTATGAAACATCATTTAATTTTTTTTTTCATTTTCAGCTGGAGTATTTTTAAGGTTTTTTAATCTAATCAGTGCTCTTTCAACATGCACTTTAGTTTGGCTTAGCAAAAACTCTGATTTCTGAAAAATTAGGGAGAGTTGTTGCACCGGTGTGGCGTATTTTCTTCCATTGCAAATAATCGCGCTATTAAAAATAAATATTTTCGCACATGGAATTTTTTTGGTTAAAGGAAAAAAAATAAGATTAATAAATAGGTAAAAAAGTTAGTCGCCAAGAGGAATTTTTTAGTCGCCCGGGGTTTGTCGGACCCTGGTTATCTCCCTTTATCAATAAGTAAAAATCAAAATAATCCCCCCCCCCCCCCTGTTTTTTTAAATCTCCCATTAAAAAAAAAAAAACTAAGCAGAAATAAATAAATTACTCCTTAAGTCCAACAAATCAAAAAGGAAATGAAAAATAACTCCAGATTAATGTTCTCGTCTCTACCATAAAAGTACAACTGAAATGCTTTGTGTGTTTAATGCTCTTTCATCTAACTGCCTCTTATATATATTTCTTAAAAACCCCTTTTGCACCTGCTTGAAAAGATGGCTACCATTCAAACTATTTATTACAGGCAAAGAAGGTTAAGTCAGCAATGCTAGAAAATTTAAATCAACTTAAATGATTGCCGAGGTAAACTGAATAAAACCTAACGTACGTTTTATCAGTAATTTCGCTTTTAAAGTAAAAATAAGTTAATTACGGTTTATTTTGTAAATTTAATTGAATGATTCAATTAGGGCACTTTGTGTAATTTGTAGAAAATTGTACTTTAATTCGCGCAAAAGTTCTTTAATTTGAAGAAAAACGTAACTACCTCGTTAGAGATCATGGAATTCATGCAGAGCTCTAAAAATTAACCAAGGAATATATATTGTGAAAAATTAAATGACGCTTAATGTAATTAAAAGTAATTGAATTACAGCAGGAATTTTCATTTTAGAGAAAGTTTCGCCTTCACTCTTTTAACATTTTTGACGAAATTAGTGTATAATGAGATTTCGAGGGACAATGTAAAATAGTAAATTCATTTAAATAAATAAAAAAGATAAGGTAAGATAAATTACTCGAAATAAAATTTTGGAGATAAAATATAAAGTTTAGCAGCTATGAACGAAATTTTAATTGGAGTTTATAAATTGCGTTTAATGATAAATTTTCATTTAACATCAGCGGAATATTTAGAATAAACGTGTTTAAAATTAAATTTATGAATCATTCTTTGAATAAAGAGAAAGTAATTCATGCGGAAAATCAAAAGTCTGTTTATTTCTTTTAGCTTAATTTTAATTTAGGAGAATTCAGATAATAAATTTATATTATTTATTAGTCTTTTCTATTCATTTTGTTTAAGAGCATTCACCTTTTACGTAAATTTTAAAGGGAGATTATTAATTTTTAATTTTCAAAAAATTTTGGATATAAGTTTTTGGTATTAGATTTTTTATACAAAGGTAAATCAAATATAAACGGGACCTCTTTTTTAAAATACCAATAGAAATTTTTTATACTTTCTGCCATGGCAATCCTGATAAGTTGTTGTATACGCATTAAAATTTCGGTTGGCATTAGTTTATTCTTTATACGGTGATTTATTTAGCCGCTAGCATTATGGCTGAACACAAAGTATCAAGTGCGGTTGAACAATTGAGTAGTTACTTGTAGTGTAAGTCACATAGGTGCAAGTTGCTACGGCTTTTGACTACCAGTATTTGAGAACGGAAAAATGTGACTTATTTTAGTGGAGATATCTCATTATTTGAATAAGGCAAAGAAAACTTTTCGAAAATAACGGTGGCCGAAAAGCATAGCAGTTATCAGCTATGTGACTTACACTACAAAAACCCATGGAACTAGCCATATGTTAGATGTATGATTTTATATTTTCTATGACTTTCCTCCCAAATATAGCCATAACCAAATACCATATGAAGACACACTACACTTAAAACCTCCCGTAAAAATTATCTAACAGCTCAAATATCTTTGAACTGCGTTAAGTGGAAGTTTAGATATAAGTAAGGATAGACCGAAACAGGTTTTTAAGACCGAAACCAAAACCGAATTTCGGTAATCTTTCCATTTTTGGCCGAAAACGAAAATGTCCAAAATTTTTTTTAAGTAATTAATACATACATAAATATACAATTATTATATAAATATACACAATTCATATAAAAAGTCTCATTGTTAAACTTTCAATAAATTAAAAGGAATCTATGGAAATTTGACACAAAGTGAATGTACAATTCGGAAAAAACACCCTATCGAGATCACAGTATTCAAACGGCATATGTTGTTTAAAAAGGAACACAAAGAAAGTGAAACATAGTGATTAAGTATAGAAAAGAAAAACTGTTTTACTGAAAAGTAAATACCGACAAGCACCTACTAATATTGTGAGGAATTACAGAATATCATGTAAGACAATTTTCTTCATTAATGACGTAATTATAATTCAGTATAAAGCTGTGAATTTTGGGGGAAATTGAGGCAAAAAATAGATCCTAAAACTTTCCATTCGACCTTAATGTTCATTTTTAGGACAATTCAAGACTTCACACAGCTGATGTAACGAAAAAAACAAATGATCAAACAAACGGAAATTAAAAAAATTAAAAAAATTCACTGCGCAGCACTCTATTCTTATAGTCACCTTCGGATGACCATTTGTTCGAATCTTCTTAAAGAAGTGTCAACAAGAAAAATATTTTCATCAAATGAAAAAAATCAAAGAAGTTTTGAGCAACTGGCTTCATATACGTCTTAATTGTTTTCATTATACTATAGAATTAAAACAAAAAAGAAGCCCTTCCCAATATTTTAGAAAACGTGTGCCAATATTAAAGGAAACTATCTTGAAATATAACGTGTAATTTTGGTAGATAAGACTTCAAAAATAATCTATTAAAAAAGTCTCACTTATATTTTATTTACTGCAACATTTTAATAATTTGCATATCTCTTTTATTTTTATTGATGTATAATTTCCATTTTTTAGTCATGAGAATTTCTGCCAGTTTTGAGATTCATAAATAGTACCGTATTTAAGCGCATATAGCGTACTGCTTTCTGCTCATAATTTTTGCCCCAAAAGTAGAGCATGCAGTATATAGGAAAAAATTCCGACATCTATAAGAAACCACGAATGCTTTCACTACATCACTAATAAAATGCATAAATTTGACTATAAAATTAAACGAATATAGAAGTAATAGGTGAAATAAATTCACTTTTACGCACCATAGTTTGTAGGGGAAAGTAGGGGAATGGCGCTCACTTAAGGGAAAACATGAATAGCCAGTCAAATTTAGACAAAAATTTCAATATTTTATTAACGAAGTATAACTCCAAAGCATAAGGAACAGTTTGCAATCAACTCATTTGCATAAAAGTTTTAGGAATTTTTTTTATCGTTTTATTTAAATAACCCTCGATTGAGCGGTAATGCCCGACATGGTAGGGTAATTGCGCTCAGAGTTTGAATGCAGCATTTAAGTAAGAGACAAAAGTCACATATGTAGCTGTGTGGGCTGTTCACACCACTGCAGACTTTTTGCGACCACTTTACACATATTGTGTTACACATATAGTGGGCTACTTTTTTTAAATTTAGGTTTTTTGATTTTCACCTTTTTTTTTTTTTTTTGAAATCGTAATATTCTGTTTGTTTAATGACATATTAATTAAGGCGAAAACAGGGGAATTTTACCATTTCAAAAAAGTGGTGTTAATCAATAAATTTGAATTAAAAAAAATTGCCCACTGGCAACCCTTCTTCTGGAATTCCACGCAAGCGCCATTATCCGTTATCGGCATGTTGGGTTTTAATGCATTGTAATTGGCGTAACAACGCACTACAAAAATAAAAACATGAAAGTACAGCTATGCATATACATATTTTTTAGACATAATGAGTAAATTAATATTTGAAAATAAGAGTGTACACTTACCTTCAAGTTAGATGTTGTAGAATTAAAAAAAAAAAAAAAACTGCAAACTAATAACATGAGGACATTAAAATACCTTTTCCTTCTGACGGTCACTATATCCTTACTGGGAACTTACGATGAAGTTCGCTAGGTGCCGGTACCGATCGCACATTTTAAATTCTATTCTGTTTAGAGATATTGGGTGAGCGGGATTACCCTTCTTAGCGTCATTACCCTACTTTCCCCTATATTATCAACAATACGCGGTAATTAGTCAGTTCTACATTTTCTGTCAAAATGTTCAGAAAGTAACCTTTTTTTAATTCTTAAAACTCAAAAAATAAAGTCAAAATATGGCTAATAAAAATATATCCATACATCATAAATTACAACATACATATATATAATTTAGAATATACAGAACATATACCAAAATAATATATATTCCAAACAAATGTCAAAACATATATTAAAATACAATTATTTGCTTAAAAGACGTCATTTCAATAAAAACGCATTAAAAATACTAAAAATTTACATATTTTGACTTTTTAGCTCACAGGCTATCAAAGCCTGAGAGCTAATGTGCCCGCCCGTTCTATATGTATGTACGTACGTACGTACGTATGTATGTATGTACGTAACGCGATAACTCTTGATAGAAACATCCGATTTGCTTCAATATTTTTTTCTAGGTTCATTGTGATAAGGCGCTTCCCTGATAGTTTTGGGAGTTCATTGGTTAAGGATAAAGGGGGAAAAACGGGGTTAGTCCAACCCCTTAATTCAGATAAATGGGTTTTTCATGCAGAATCATTCGATTTGCTCCGAATTTGGTATACCGGTTTATTATGTTAAGGAACTTCCCTGATTAGTTTTGGGGGTTCACTGGTTAAGGATAAAGGGGGAAAAGGGAGGTTAGCCCGCCCCTCTTAATTTAGATAAATGCGTTTTTCATGCAGAATGATTCGATTTGCTCCGAAGTTGGTATACCGGTTTATTATGTTAAGGAACTACCCTGATTAGTTTTGGGGGTTCATTGGTTAAGGATAAAGGGGGAAGGGGAAGGGGGGCTAGTCCACCCCCCTTAATTTATATAAACGGGTTTTTCATGCAGAATTATTCGCTTTGCTCCAAATTTGGTATACTGGTTTATTATGTTAAGGAGCTTCCCTGATTCGTTTTGGGGATTAATTGGTTAAGGATAAAGGGGGGCTAGTCCACCCCCTTAATTTAGATAAATGGTTTTTTTTTGCAGGATTATTCGATTTGCTCCAAATTTGGTATACCGGTTTATTATGATAAGGAGCTTCCCTGATTAGATTTGGAGGTTCACTGGTTAAGTATAAAGGGGGAAACGGGGTTCTAATTCCCCTTCACTTATTTTTTTTGAGGGGCATTATTCTTTAAAATAAGAGTATAATATACAATTAGTGTGAATAGCCTGTGAGCTAAATGCCATCAGTTTAGCTGGGCACTTTTCTTTTTTATTTCATTGAGTCATCATCAGAATATACTAAAAACAACAAACACAATGCGCATGAAAACGGGAAAATAGTCATCAAATAAAAAGTTAATATACAACGCCTCCTATATTTTCGATATTGCTCGTTGCCCTCTCTGTATATGTATATACCAATTCCGAAAGCTGTTTAACCACTCAATCCATATGCTCGGGAATCGGGATGCGAAAAGATAAAGTACCGTTACAAAAACTTGAACCCCTTAAATAATTTCAATTGACTTCTTTATAAATAACTGTAAATAAAAATTAGACCTGTAAATCAATCTATCCTCGTTAAACAGTATGTTAATATCCTCTTTTTTATTCAGTCTGGACAAAGCAATATTTCCTATGCTATATTTTATATCCGTTGTATGCTCCTTACATCTGATACTGAATTTTCTCTGGGGCATACCTACATAATGATTTCTGACTCCCCCCCTCCTTAATAAATGGAATCATATAAACTCCTGAGAGGTCACCCTTATCAGTCGGATCTATTTTGGTGTTTAAAATCATTTTTAACTCCGGTGGAAGCTTCGCGATTAAACTCTCATTTACTTATATTTATATTTGTGGTAGTGCTGAACAGTTCTGGCACTTCTAGGAATTTTCTAGTCACATTGCAACTTAATATTCGGACCAGAAATGTCTTGCCAATCCATAGGAAGCCACGAAAAATTAAGTCTCATTGTAACTACTAATAAAAATAATTGCACAGTTTGAATAGCATAAAAATTAAGTAAAACAGTGTAAAAAGTAAGTTAAAATTAAGTAAATGTTAAGTATAAAATAACAATTTTAAAAATCGGAAAAAATAAAAAATGCAAGAAAATTAGAAAATTAGTCTGTGCACGTGTTCATAGAACTGGGAAAAAGTGAGGCCAGCACATATATGCATATATATATATATATATAGCAAATATACTGGTTATACAGGGTGTCCCAAAAAAGATCCGCACAACTTCAAAATTTTATTAAAAAATAAAGAATAGTCTTGCAGCAAAACTACTTACAACAATAGATAGAATAACTTTAAAAGTTTGTTCTACAGCCACGGCCGGCAACAAGCGGACCGCGGAAGGTCGAAGCCTGGACCGCCAAAAATTTTCAATTTGAATAAATAATTTATTTCGTGGATTAGTCGTGTGAGTCGTAGATTGCAATCTTGTGCGGAGCTTTCGATCATTTGCATTGTTACTGCCGTGTGCTAAAATAACGCTTTGTGAATCAATATGTATCCTAAAAAGCGTAAAGTTGACAGTGAAAATAGAAAGTTTCTGGCTGAGTAGGCAGAACACTATTATTTTAAGCTGCCTGATAGGCCTGAAGCTGTTCCAGCTTGCCTCATATGCAACAAAATTGTCGCTATTGTTAAAAGTTTCAATTTAAAGGGACACTACGCAACAACTCAGCAGTAATTCCATAAAAACTTTCCTTTTTGGCAGTGAAGCTCGCCAAGAAAAACTCAAAGCATATCTTACTTACTTATATTACTTAACTTACATTAATTTACTTATTTAACTTACTTATATTAACTTATTTATATTACTTTACTTATATTACTTACTTAATAAGTACTTATATCAGGGTTCGTATGCTTCAAGGACTGTCAAGCACCTTTTGCCAGAATTTTCGTAAAGTAATATTTGGCTTATTTAATGAAAAAAAAGTTATCCTTAGATGTAGCGACCAGTACTTTAAGACAATTTCTGGTACTAAAACGCCTAAAATTCCCCGAAACGTCTGATGCGTACGAACCCTGTTATATTACTTAAGTGTTTTTTTCTCTGGACTTCGATACAAATTTTCAAAAGTATTCGGACCCTACTTAACATTGCTCGTCGATCCCTGTTCTATAGTATGTTTGTGGTGTTACAGTATGTTGATGGCGCTGCACACCACGTAAACGATTATTAAAGAATTCAGTTATTCAAAAGGCTCGCCCTAGCACTAGTGAAGAATGTGTGGAACGAGTACGTGAAACATTTTCTAGGAGCCCTACAAAATTAATTCATGGAATTGAAACAAAATATCCAAACAACTGTAGCTACTGTTAATGTTAGCATGCTAAAACGTTCGTGGATTGAATTGGAATATCATCTTGACATTCTTCGTGCTACGAAAGGACCTCATATTGAAGTTTACTAAGGTAGCAGAAAAAAAAACTTTTTCAGTTATTCTATCTATTGTTGTAACTAGTTTTGCTGTAGGTCTATTCATTTTTTTAAATAAAATTTTGAAGTTGTACGGATCTTTTTGGGACACCTTGTATTATATTTGTGGTATCGATAATAAAGTGACATCTCACTTATATGCGATTTTCGGTAACTATTTTTTTTTTAAGATTTAATGGCTTTTTCTGAAAAGATTTAATGGCTGAACCCATAAGGCGAATATTTCGAGGGCAAATCAAAGAATAAGTTACACTTCCAAGTTATGGCTATTTATTAAACCACATATACATTACATAAGCAACACGGCTATGACAACATACAATGTAAGTTCACTTTTCCACATACTAGTTCCCAAGAGACTGTAAACATTTCTCGGAATGGCCAACCAACTTTTCGATTTCGAATGCGTAGAAATCTCCTCCAGCGCTGTGCACCCGGAGACAGCGAAATCCAAGGTGCTCGTGAACAATGGAGAACGCAATGCCATATGAAATGTTCAGCATACTGCACGATGGGTGATTACCGATTCTAGCTGGGCAAAATTATTTTTGTCGTCAATATAGTCGCATCGCCATGAAATTGAAAAATGTATTGATATATCTATGGAATATTCGGTATTACAAAACAGAGCGTGTAGCAGTCATAATTTCGTTACAGGGACATTTAAAAAAATTTGATTACACTACGGTCAATGGGGAAAAACGTTTGCGTTGGTTTTTAATAATATTTCATAATTTCAAACACATTGAAATTTATATACATACTTATGAAGTGCACTACTAGATGATTGCTTTAGAATACGACTGTAAACATTTCTCGGAATGGCCAACCAACTTTTCAATTTCGAATGCGTAGAAATCTCCTCCAGCGCTATGTAACCACCCGGAGACAGCGAAATCCAAGGTGCTCGTGAACAATGGAGAACGCAATGCCATATGAAATGTTCAGCATACTGCACGATGGGTGATTACCGATTCTAGCTGGCCAAAATTATTTTTGTCGTCAATATAGTCGCATCGCCATGAAATTGAAAAATGTATTGATATATCTATGGAATATTCGGTATTACAAAATAGAGCGTGTAGCAGTCATAATTTCGTTACAGGGACATTTAAAAGAATTTGATTACACTACGGTCAATGGGGAAAAACGTTTGCGTTGGTTTTTAATAATATTTCATAATTTCAAACACATTGAAATTTATATACATACTTATGAAGTGCACTACTAGATGATTGCTTTAGAATACGATATGGATAACATTTATCGATCATGTATAGGAACACTAAAAATAATTACGTTACATTACTGTCTATTGAGGAAAATCGTTCGTGATGTATTTTGTTCATGTTACAATATTTCAAACGTATTTAAATTGATATATATTTCCGAAGTGCTGTATAAGATGCTTACTATTGAATATGATGCGCGTAGCATCCATCTTTCATATACAAGGGCACACAAAATAAATCAGTTATATTTCTCACAATGAGCAATAATCGCTAGAAGTACGTTTTCAGTTGTGGGACGCTTTTTTAATTAAAAAAAATTGTATACTATTTAGTGTGTATAAATTCTATAAATCGGATACAGGGCTGCACAAAACATCTGAAGTACATTTTCGTTTATTGACAGAAATTGCTGAAGGGGGATTTTCAACTGTGTTCCCTAACTGTTTTAACCGTTTTCAACGTTCCCTAACTGTTAAAAATTTTAGCATATTATGCATTATATTATAAAGCTATAATTCATATGTAGGGATGTACGAAATTTTCAGTTATTTTTTATACTTTAGTTGAAATTGAGTTTTCAAACGTGTTATGCGTTTTACAAATTATTACTTAGACATCGTTTATCACATTATTAAACAATGAAGTTTTATTATAGTAGTCTCAATGCGTTGAAAAATGTTTCATTATCTGTTTAACGTAAGTATGATTTTACATTTGTGTTGATAATTTTAATTATACTTTCTTGAGGGTAAGCTAAAGTGATAAAACTATTTTTGCATTATTATAACAACAAATCATAAAAGAATTTTTTTCCCTAAAATTCTATTAAAATTTAAAAAACGAAACAAACGTTCGACAGCAACCTTATGTAAAGAATGTGAATCAAAAGACATTATGGGAAAAGGTCTACATTATGTTTTGCATTGTATTCAATCTGAATTTGGAGAATTCGTCTGGATCAATTTTGTAACCAATCGAAATTTGCCGTCAAGTAATTTTTTGACGACAATTTGTCCTGAGATATTTATATACAACTGGCAACTTTTGTTCAAATTTGGTCATAAATTTAAACATTTCGCGTTTGCAAAACTTCATGTGCCCTTCATTGTAATTTTCCTTTATGAACAAAATATTTTCAAATAAGTTCACATTTTCATTAAATTTTAAATCTTATTGCCGTTGCATAATGGTGCAAAAGTTTATTTATATGACTAACTTAAATTCTGCTGACTTTGATAAAAGGAAAATGGTGCTTGAACTAAAATTTCAAAAGAAATTTATTTAGACTTAATAAGACAAAAACAATTCTAAAAACTGGGGAGGCACTTAAGGCAGACAAATTAAATTGGAACGAAAAGGTAATAACCCAAACTACACTGCTCAAAACAATTAAAGGATATTGCAGTTTTAGGTGGATTTTGTATCTGGTAAACTGTTTAGCTGATTGATACATGGTCGACAGACATAGTAGGTTATATGAGAATAAATTACACATGTTTGGCAGAAAAAAATGCGCTTTATTGCGCATTTGTGTACTAAAGGAAAAAAACACAATTTGTGCATATGAGAAAAAAAGAATAAGAAAAGGTGTTTTCTTCAAAGAAAATCATTTTCAGTAGGGGGTATGGTTTCCACGGGCGGCCAGCAACGTTGAACACCTTTGAGGCATGGACTCAATGAAGCTATTAATGACGAGTTGGGGTATTCTGCCCCACTCTTCCAGAAGAGATCTTTCCAGTTCTTGGAGAGTTTGTGGGGGTTGTTGGCGGCCAGAAACTCGTCTTCCTAGAGCGTCCCAAACGTGCTCGATTGGATTCATGTCTGGAGAGCACGCTGGCCATTCCATTCGAACGATTCCTTCCTCGAAAAGGAAATCCTCCACCAGGTTTGCACGATGTGGCCTGCAGTTATCGTCCATTAAAATAAAGTTATCTCCGATTGCTGCAGCGTAAGGAACTACAATAGGTCTGAGGATCTCATCCCTATATCGCCGACCAGTCAGAGCTCCATCTCGAATGATGTAGAGGTCAGTGCGCCCGTCAATGGAGATGCCACCATACACCAACACTCCTCCACCGCCAAATCTGACACTTTCGTGCACGAACGCAGGATTATTCCTACTGCTACGGTCCCTCCAGATGAAAATACGCCTATTATCCGGATGCACAGAAAAACGGGACTCGTCAGAAAACAGAATATTGCTCCATTCATTTCTCCTCCAGTTGACATGCTCGGTTGCCCACTCCCTGCGGTCGCGACGATGCCTTGATGTTAATCTAACACATCGGTCGGCGAGCATACAGACCTACAGCATGGAGCCGGTTTCGGACAGTCTGAGTTGAAATCGTGGTGCCTGCAGCCGAGCGAAGGTGTTGTTGGAGAAGAGTAGCGTTCATGGTTCGGTGTCTCCGAGCTGTTAACGCTAAATACCGATCTTCATTGGGCGTTGTTGCCCGTCTACGACCTTGCCCTGGTCTTCGGCCTGCACATCCACTCTCGAAAAAACGGTTCCAGATCCTGGAAATGACACTTTGTGACACTCCAATGGCTTGCGCTACTTCGGCTTGAGTTTGGCCCCCTTCTAACCTACCAACAATTCTCAAAGCTTCTGAATCTGTCAAATGACTTCGCTGAGACATCGTACTCATCGAAACAAAGCAATCACTGAATGCCGATCATCCTTGTCTTCATTCTCTTTTATCCAGTTGAAAGTCAAATTTCATTCGCTGCCGCTGAAGCGACGTTTTTGACGTCGAACTCAAAATTTGCATACTCCACAGTTTGAAAACCAGAAAAATTTGCATTTGTGATTCTCTTCTGCTATTTTCGGCAAAAAAAATTCGTTTATATCTTTATTTTATATAAAATTTCAAATATCCTTTAATTGTTTTGAGCAGTGTATTTAATGGTGTCAAAAATTGAGCTTGATCGTGCTTTATCATATAACTTTTTGTATATTAAAAATGAAAAATTGCAAAGAAAAATTGTTTTTTGAATTGAGTTTTTTGCAAAATTAAATATGAAATAACAGCTGATATATGCAAAATTTATGCACATTAAACCAGATAAAATAAAGTCCATATTTTGTTCGGAAGCGTCCATAGTCGAGTAGTATTTTTAATTCCGCTTCAAATGACAGATTAAACAACTATATTAGAATTGATTTATTCATTCCCAAGTAAGAAGTTCCAACTTTGTGCTAGTCTATGGCCCATACAAATATATTTATATCAAAACCAATAGCAGGATACAACGCCCTAATTATTAAGCTATAACAGGCAAAAAATAAATTATACTAGGATAAACTTTTCAAAATCGAGTTTTGGCCAGCTAGAATCGGTAAATCACCCACCGTGTGATGGCTCAGCATGCACGGATATCACGGAGGAATATCACGAAGGCAGGCCACCAGTTTTTCCAGCGAATTCAAGCGACATGTCTTATGTGTCGCCTTAGTGTGGGATGCCCCTAACACCCCAGGAAATTGCCAGCATGCTGAACATTTCGTACGGCAGTGTGTTCTACATTGTTCGCGGGCACCTTGGATTTCGCTGTCTCCGGGTGGTTACATGGTGCTGAAGGAGGTTTCTACGCATCCGGAATCGAAAAGTTGGTTGACTGTTCCGAGAAATGTTTACAGTATCTTGGGGACTATGTGGAAAAGTAAACTTACATTGTATGTTGTCATAGCCGTGTTGCCTATGTATATGTGGTCCAATAAATGGCCAGAACTTGGAAGTATAACTTATTTTTTGATTTGCCCTCGTACTATTAGAAATAAACGTATTATCAACATTTATCATAAATGGCGTATAAGCAAGTTGTCACTGTATTTCTTAAATAGAGGTTTTAGTGGCAGAAAAATGTATATTCCGGGAACCTTAATTTTACGGTACTTTAATAAGGAGGTATAATTTATGTAACTAAATGTTGTAATCTAGGTTAAAGATTTTTTTTTTGGTTTGGTGGGGGAGGGGGTGGAGAATGTCCATGCATACGTACGTACATACAGAACCTGCGGCACATTAGCTCTCAGGCTTTGATAGCCTGTGAGCTAAAAATGTTGCAATGCATAGTTACGATTAGTTTCAAGCATTTATTTATCTATTTATTTATTTATTTATTTTTTGACAAGGTTTTATTAAAAAGTGGAATACACTAGTCGTTTATTATACTTGTGACCAATAGTGACCGCAAATGTATTTCTGCCAGCCTACTAATCATTTATATTGAATCTACTAAATTTTAAATTTAATAATTTTGGACAAAAAATTCAATCAGCTTACAAAACGCCCATTTAGGCTTCAGGAAAATGCTGAATTTATTTAAATTGTTCCGAGAATGATCTTTTAATTTTTAAACTTCTTGAACAATTATAGCAAAAGAGAGAAAACTGATTAAGAACACAGATCATATAGAACAAGGTTGTACTCAAATCTAATTTATGTCTATTTCATAACCCAGCCGCGAAGCCATTTCTAATCTTTTACGCGTGAAATTAGCAGGTAGTTGTATTTCAAAACTAGCGTTGTAGATTTTTCACTAAAGGCAAAGAATATTTCAGAAAATACATTTTTTAATTTTTAACCAAATTTCCGGACGCAACAGAACGAGGAAGGTCGCTAGGAGACAGCAATAGATTATAATTTAAGATATAATACATTTATGAAAAAATGAAAAAAGCTATTCCGTTCCAAATCCTTTCAACAGTCCTGTAAGCCAGTTTTTGAATTTACATTTAAAAATGAGTCCGTGAATGTGTCAGAAAATTTCATGTTGTTGAACTGGGGAAAAATATTTTTTTGAGAATTATCTTTACCGAAACGTTTGATCGCGGATTTTGAGAAACTTTGTATACAAATAAATGGATAATTACCATCTTTTCAATAACTTCACAATTGTTGAACTGCATGCAAATTCAGAAAAAGAATTACAAAAATTAAGGAGTGATTCATTCTTTACCAGAGAAGAAATATTGCATTTTATTGCAGGGAAAACAAACGATGTAAAACATCCTAATATTCGAAATTAGAAATGTCTAAGTACACAAACTGGCACTAAACTTTTTAATTTAAATTTTATTCGTGATCATTCGAAAATACCAATAAATTAACAAAATTATTTTTTATATCTACTTAAGCATATGTGAGTATTCTTTTTGAATATTTCGAATATTTGCTGAAAAATAAATTAATATAAATTACACTGATTAAAATATTACAGTTTCAATCTTCAATGCTTTTTTTTTACGCTGGCTACAGTTATAGTTATTCTTAGAATATTTATTTTGTTTTAATTTTTTTTTAAAAAAGCTACAAAAAGTATTTGATATTTACCGTTATCCAATGTGAAGCCAATGAAATAAGATTTCGTCTTGCGTCAAATGAATTTAATCAAAGTCTGAAAATAGGTAAATATTAAAATGCAATTTTTCTGAACATTTATAGTACATAAAAAACAATTAATTAGCACCGAAAAAGTAAAGAAGACTAAAACAACTTTTATATTTAAAAGAATAACAACATGAATCACAAAATAAAACAGTTTTCAATGAAAATAAGTTTAATTTTCATTCGCAGACGATAAAAACTTATTTAAACAAGGAGAAACTTTATTCTTAGCAAACACACAAAAACGAGAGAAAAAATAGCACGTTAGAATTTCATGTTTCACCAAGATTCAAACTGCGTAAAAGCTAACAACAAAAACGGTTCTTCAACGAAACATGCCATTTACGGTTTTAAAAATGAAGTGAGATTAAATGTACCGTTTTATGTTTAAAAATGTTCCCAAATGAGTTAATAAACAGTTAAGGACTTATTAGAGAAACATGTCTCAAAAGTGAAAATAATTAACTTCATAATCCACATAAGGACTTGAGCCATTTTTCATCGTGCTTACAACCTCATCTAGACAACATTGAAAACGTTAAATGAAAACGTATTTTTTTGATGGATGAAGCGTAATAACACAGAACAAACGTTCTTTCACGTGTTTAATAATGCCGATGATTTTTCGTTAATTTTCATTTTTCTTTTTCACAATGGTCTATTTTTTATTTCAGCGCCAAGAATGAACGAGTTCAAATTTTATTAGACCCCAACTGGCAACGCGACGTTGTAATGTCTATAAAAATTATGGGGTGGTGATAATGGATATATTTTTCTTGCATATTTCTTTGTCTCAGAGAAAAAAAAAAGCTTCAATCTATAAACGAATTTCAATTACAGGCACAAAAATGATTATCCCAGTAAATAAAATATTTAAGGTAAAATGATCAATTTAGCTTTTTTTGCCCTGTAACGTAACTATTTGAAAGAAATTTATAGATTTAATTAAGAGTTGAACTTTCTTTCCAATTATATGATGTTGATTGATTTTTAAAGACTGGAAAAATGCCCGCGAGAGAAAAAGTTACAGACAACTAAGTAAGGAAAAACTAATAAAATAAGTTGACAAAGAAAAAATAGTTAAATTGAAACTAGTTAATTGATTTCATTATATGTTGCGAGATTTATATGAAATCTGTAATAACAAGTCATAATATGTTTTATAAATAATCAATGCAATAATAATGTACAGTTTAAATTTAGAAGTTAAGAGATTAAGCGGAAATAGTTTCATAATTTATTAAAAGATAAATTTTATTTAACTGTTGTGTACCGGGTAACCCAAAAGTACGTGGGCAATAGTTTTTTAATACAATTTTCTTTTCCCTTTACAGGCATTGTAAACAGTAATAAATGAACTTAAGGCTGTTCTCAACTGCTCTGCTCAACAAGAACAAAACGTTTTGACACATTTACAAATTCATTTTTTTTTTTTTACAGAAATATATAAAATTAGAAGGCCTGACTATGGAGGCGATTTGGAATTGAACTGTGGTTTCAATTTTTTGATCAATAAAGTACCTATTGAGTTATAAGCCATTTTGATCACGCGACAAAGAAGTTTTTCTCCCTTCGCTGACTGTTTTTTCTGCTTTCTTCCGGAATTTCGGTTCAAAAGGTCAACTTTGACACTTTTTCTGAAAGATCTATTGCGTTTGCAAAAAAACGGTAAAAACAGCTCGATTACACAGTTTCTGAACAACAATACCTGCTAGTTTCATGCATTTCCGACCAAAAATAAATTTAAACTTATGTCATAAAGTTGCCCTTTTGGATTTGAGAACAGCCTTAAGTAAAGAACAAAGAAAGTGCATTTTGAAGCAATAACAGAAAACCGAAAATGTCGGGAGGATACAGACGGTGTAACAACGACCCCAGAGAACAGGAGAGAAACAGTATTTTTCGCCTGAAAGGAAATTCCTTCCTTTGAGAAAGGACAAAAGAAGGGATTCCAAGCTTGGACAGGGGAATTGTGGAATTTCCGAGGCGGAGCATAGACTGGGTTCGTCTGATCCCACCAGTGTGAATTGCGAAGGAAGAAGATCGGTCAGTGTTTTGGACAGCGAGAAGTTGGTTGTTCTTCTAGAGAGTTCCGTTCTGACTGTGTTAGTTTTTGAGCAGGTCCCACGTGGCGGAACATTATGCTATATTAAAGTTAGAAGTTTAACTTGTGTTCCCGTGTAGAAAATTGCTTGTAATCGGCTATACTGTGCATAGTTTTCTATTTGTTTATTAATTAAATTTATTTTGTTTTTATTTGAATTGAGTTTGAATTGAATTATTTTATGAGCTACGGCGATCGTTTAGAAGATCATCGCTACCAGGTTGATTGCTGATATTACAACGACAGACGCGTTTAATATTCCGATAGGGACAAGTTTGATCATTTATAAGAGAGATGTCTAACCATTTGGTATCCCTTGCCTGCATTGGAGGCAAAAAAATTGTTTTGGGCAGCATTTCATTGGATTTTTTTTTCTCTGCGGTGACACAGACATACTGTACTAAATCTAATGACAGTAGTTGAACAAAAGTGTTAGACATGCAATAATTCTTGGAATGTGAGGTAAAAACCTTTACTCAAAATATAGATACAAAATAAACAAGAATAGGTCACACAGTTTCAGTTGTAAAATGCTGCTCCGTTAGCTCTAGACAATTAAGAGATCAGGGTATTAATGAAAAGCACCATTACGCTGTTCAATCAAAAGCACTGCTACTTCTACTTTCAGCTACCTTAATAATTAACGACTCTCCGGCGGACCCTTTCAAACGAAACGACGCATTTTTATGAATGGAATAGCAATTAATAAAAAAATATTCTCTGACGATGGCCGCGGGAATTGCAGGCCGGAAGTAAGAAATTTCAAATAAAATGTATAATTTTAACTTGTGTTGTAACATCCACATTATTATTTTTGTCGCCTTTTAAGTAAAATGGTGAGCTTTTTAAAGTTCATATTGTGTATTTTGTGAAAGATTTTATTTCTTAAAACTTATTAGAAATATTCAAGTTCTTAAAACATTCCAAATTTACAGATTGTACCTTCGTTAATTTCAATTTAGGAAGAAGTCTTCCGTCTTCGGGCTACTTAAGGTGGTTCTCAGATTCCCTACTCAACAACGAGAAACTTTCTGACACATTTTCTGAGTCATTTTTAAATGCATAAAATTGGCAGGCTTGACTATTGAAGCGATTCGGAATCGAATAGCTTTTTCCATTTTTGATAAATAAATTACTTTTCCAGTTATGACGGAAAGTTTTTCTTATTTCTCGAGCTGCCGCGTCGGGAATTCGGTTCAAAACGCCCAGTTTGAAAGTATTTCCTGAAAGATCTTCTGGCTTTACCAAAGAATAGAAAACGTCATTCGATTACATCGTTTCTGGATAAGAACAACCGCTAATTTCATGCGTTTCTGAACAAAAGTGAAATCAGAAATGTGTCACAAAGTAGCTCTTTTGGATTCGAGAAATTTTGGAATTTCTTTTTATTTAGAAATTCCGAATTCCTACCTGTAATTCTGAATAGTAATTTTTTCTTTAATTAATGACAGACGTTTCGTGATTACATAAAGTAAAATTTCTTATTACGGAATTTCTGGATAGAAAAGAAATTCCTGAAGTGCGCGCACATATTGCGCTAAAAATGCAAATGGTTTAAATACACAGTTCCGCTTTGAGAGTTGAAACAAAAACAGCCATAACCTTACATTTCTAATGACCGTCCGAAGAAAACAAAAACTGTTTCGAATAGCTAATGGACAGTATTCCTGTGACGTCACAATAGGTAAAATGGCGGCGTGATCGTTTGTTTACGTTGTGCATTCATCAAGGCTTTTTTCGCTATTTCTCTTTGCAACGTTATTTCATTGCCACATTTATGAGTTCAAAAACCAAATTAATGAAAATATAAGCATATTTTTTCATTATTTAATTATTAAATAATGAAAAATTTGATAAAAGCAAGATTTGCAGAATTTAAATGAAAAAAGTTTCTAAACACAAAAAATTAACATTAAAATCGTGAAGTAAAAGGATATTTAAGTAAAACAAGTTTAATTTACATAATTTATAAATAGACCTCAATTTAAACACTTCAAAGTTCACTTACTTATACAGATATTGGCTTTTACCTAATTTATTTTAACGTTATATTTCTAGTAAATTCGATAATTGATACAAAATTAATCTGAAATTAAATGAATATTCCTTATGATATTCAGATCTATTACACAGATTTCAATCCTTTCAGTAACATAATAAAAAACTAGTCGTTGGGGGTCACTGTAATACTTACTCATCATGGATATGCATAATATAAAATAATGTGGGAATTATGATCGCAAATATCAAGACAACTGACTGTCCGATAGACTTCATTCTTCATGTAAAATTTATGTTACATTCATTCTTTAAAAGAAATAATACCGAAAATTTTTATATACGCTTCATCAGAACGAATATTTCGAAAGTTCGAAAAAATAGTCCCAGGTAAGGTAACGTTACTGGAATTTAATAGGCTTTGTCGTACTATTACATTCTAAGTACACTGTAAAAAAAAATTCCGTTAAAAAACGGAAATAGTACTGGCAATCCAGACGCCAGTACTATTTCCGTTTTTTTACGGAAATTTTTTTTCCGTAAATTCCAGAAAATCTTCCGTTTTTTCACAAAATTTTTCCGTTTTTTTTTTCGGTATATCCGTATTTAAAATTTTTTGTTTCAAAGGCAAAAAAAAAAAAAAAAAAATATATATATATATATACAACTTTTCGAGAAACTTACACCTTTATGAATTTCAACGGACACGTTTATCAAGGTAGCGTACCTCTAATTTATTCAAATAACAGTAATGAAACAACACTTACCTAGAGTGGAATCGAACTGGGGAACCGGAGTGTACCAGATTAGCGCCCTTATACACCATGCCATGGTGACTCGAGTTACGTTTCCAAATGTCGTTACTTATTTCAGATGCTTTTTATGAAGTAAAGGCACGGTGTTAAGCAAGGAACGTATTTTTTCGTTGGAGATATTTTTCAATTGAGTGTACAATTCTGAATATTTCCATAATTTTGAAAATTTAGCTTTTTAATTTCATGCTTTATAAAAAGAAAAAAATTAGTCTTTAAAATATTACGTGCATGAAAGAATGTATTATAAGTAATAATTGCTTCTTTTCTGCAAGATTTTAAAAATTTTATTGTACTATTATTTTTATTTATTTATTTATTTGTATATACATCTATAATTTCGTTATTATATTTCAGATATGTTTTAAGTTTTATGTGCGAATCCGTTAAAGTGAATAGATTAAAAAATATTAAAATTAAAAATAGAGTTTTTCAATTTTTTTATTAAATAATAATAAGTATTATTTTAAAATCATTATGAAAAATAAACTGTAACATTTCCTTCTCAACTATCTGAAACTTAAAAAGAATTAATAAAATTCATTTAAATATCAGATTATTTTTTTAAAATATTGTAAAAAAAATTTAAAAACAATTTTAAAACATTTTATTTAAAAAGAAAGAAAGAAAGAAAAATACTACAGTGTTAGTTTTAAAAATAAAATTTCAGCTAATTGACAGCCAAATATTGGCGTACTTGAAATTGGGGAGGAGGGGGGCGGGGGGGCGTAAGTCAACGCTAAAGACATAAGATTAGAGATAATTAATAGCTAAATATTGATATTTTTGAAATTGTGATATTCAAAAAGGGGGTGGTGTTAACTTAGCGCTCCCTATTTGTAATTAAAATATCTTGATACATAAACATTACCTTTATCAGACAAATAAGATATATTAATTCATTTCTAATTGAATGAGATTGCTCTTTTATTTTTAACTTAATTAGTATTATAATTTAAAAAGAATTATTATTGTAAGAATACGAGTATTTAATGCCCCCCCCCCCCCAAAAAAAAAAGTGTTACATGCATATAAAATAGGAACAATTATGACTCCTTTTCAAAATTGCATGCATTTAAAAAATAAAATTTCTATCATAATTTTAGAAATTAATCGTTTTTTTTTCAATTAGAAATAATATTTATCGTATCATTTTTTAATCACTATATTAAACGAATAACAGATGAAAACAGTTATTTAATATTTAATAAGTTACTTGATATGTTAAATTTTTTATTAGATACAAATTAAAAATCAACTGAATAAATTAAACTGGAATTTACACGGCATTCTGCGTGGCATTAAATTCGAAAGATAAAATAAATTATATTAAATTTTAACTGATATATGAAATGATATTAATTCATATTTACTTAAAATAAAGTAAAAAAAGGGGAAAAAAGAAAAGAAAAGAAAAGAGAAATAGTGACTAACCAAGTCTTAAACGTAAACATATGTTCACACTACAACAAGTCATTATTCCGCATTCCAACTAAACACAGCGCCACTCTATACAACACAGATCAATTACGGAAATTGTACTGTTTTGAAAGAATGATGAAATATTTTTGTAAAATTTACGGAAAACCTTCTTCATTTTGATCCGAGAACGGAAAAATTATCCAATTACGGAAATTGTACTGTTTTCAAATGAAGATGAAAGTATTCCGTAAAATTTAACGGAAAATATACCGTATTTTTATGGATTTTTTTTACAGTGTATATACCAAATTTTAAGCCTCTATCTTAATTTGTTCGGAAGATAGAGTGTTTAAAATTATGGCTCGATGACGTCATAAACTTTAAATGCTCTACTACTGAAATGCGTAAAAGAAACATCCTTATAACTCCAAAAATGTTAATTGTATTAACTAACAATTTACTGCGTCGGATTAAGCGTCTCATTTCCAATTAAAATATATTTTTGAACTGAAATTTGAATGAAATACGCTGTCATGAAAAATCGAAGAGTGTGGAAAATAGGATTACAAATATATCGGCAACTAATTATCCGATCGACTACATTCTTTATGCAAAATTCGTGTTCTTTATTGTCCTTTACATTCACGCCTTAAAATAAACAATTTCGAAAAATTTTATATACCTTTTATCAGAACGAATATTTCGAAAGTCCGAAGAAGACAGTTCCGGATAATCGAAGTTACTGAAATTCAATAGGCTGCTTCTTATTATTACAAACTAAGTACATACCAAATTTCAAGTTCCTATCTAGTTTTGTTCGGGAGATAGAGCGTTTACACACAGACAGGCGGACAGCAACTTTTTTTTTTCTAAAAATATCTTTTTCGGAATCTCCAGTGTCTGAAACGTGTAAATCCGTCAATTTTTTTTTTTTTCGATTTTACAACGATTACAAGATTTACCCTATACTATGTACGATGGGTAAAAAATAACTGAATTTTTGCAGACCGTAATGCTTTCTAATGGAACGATTTTCCCATGTTTTCCAAAACAGCTGATTTTTTATAGCCCGGAACAGGAGGAAGAAAAGGGTTCATTGTACAATTTTTCAAATAGAACAATAAAAATTAAATAGTGATATTTACACAAAATTCGCTATTTAAACATTGTGGGGTATCTTAAAATAATTTACCTACTCTGAATTACCCACATATTTTCTACATACAGTAGAACCTCTTTTATCCGAAACTCTTTTAACCGAAACTTCCTGTTAACCGAAATCAATTTTGAAAACTGTTTTTTTACTATCACATTCCTTGTGTGCAAAATCCATTGTGAAAGCTTTTTAGGTAGCTTTCATTACAAAAAGCTACCTATTGCAGCCGTTCGGAGGAAAACGATTTCAAAAGATTTTGGTATATTTTCATCGATCATGACCCCCAGACCCCGAAACCACCCTCCGTTCAAAATTGACATATATATATATATATATATATATATATATATATATATATATATATATAAATTTTATACTTACAGCTTTAATTCATAATATTACGGTTTTTGATGGTGGTAGGTTATGTTTTATTAATGGTTATATATATATATATATATAATATATATATATATATATATATATTACCTATGTCACACTGTAACTCTCGTATTTATGAATCGATTTGGATGTAATTCGGTGTGTACATAGTACATACCAATGTCTCGACCGAGTTTGTTGGCCAGCTTCATCCGCCATTTTGTTTCAAAATGGCGGCCATTATTTTTTTTTTTTTAATTTAAAATTTGAAATGTGGTACCAAAAAATTGAAAATGGAAAAATATTTTTTTCTTATGTATTTGACCTTTATACAAAGATTCCGGAGCAGTTTTTGTTTCGTCTATATCTTAAAAAATGGCTGAGTAATAGCATTTTGAATTTTTAGCGTGGCTGACAATTTGAAACGTCCTGAATTTTGTCACGCGATAAAAGGCGTATTTATGAACCGATTTGAATGTACCTTGCTGTGTACATAGTACATACAAATTTCTCGACCGAGTTCGTTGTCCAGCTTCATCCGCCATCTTGTTTCAAAATGGCGGCCATTTAAAAAATTTAAAAAAATTTAAAATTTAAAATGAGATACCAAAAAATTGCAAAATGAAAAAGATTTTTTTCGTATGTGTTTGACCTTAATACAAAGATTCCGGAACAGTTTTTGTTTCGTCTATATCTAAAAAAATGGCTGAGTTATAGCATTTTGAATTTCTATTGTGGCTGACATTTTAAAACGACCTGATTTTTGTCACGCGATAACAGGCGTATTTATGAACCGATTTGGATGTAACTTGGTCTGTACATAGTACATACCAATGTCTCGACCGAGTTCGTTGGCAAGCTTCATTCGCCATCTTGTTTCAAAAGGGTTGCCATTTAAAAAAAAAATTTAAATTTAAAATGAGGTATTAAAAAATTGGAAAATGAAAAAGATTTTTTTTATGTGTTTGGCCTTGATATAAAGATTCCGGAGCAGTTTTTGTTGCTGAAAATTTGTTCTTTTGTTTATATCTTAAAAAATGGTTGAATTATAGCACTTTGAATTTCTAGCATGGCCAATATTTTGAAACGATCTTGTATTTGTCACGCGATAACACACGTATTCGCCTATTTCGATGTATGAAGGCATGTGGATAGTATACATCAATATCTCGACCAAGTTCACTGGCCAGCTTCATCAGCCATCTTGTTTCAAAATGGCGGACATTAAATTAAAAAAAATTATATTTAAAGTGAAGTGCAAAAAAAATTAGAAATTGAAAAAGGTTTCTTCCTTAAGTATTTGGCCTTGATATAAGGATTCAGGAGCATTTTTTGTTTGTCTTTATCTTAAAAAAAATGGCTCAGATATAGCAATTTCAATATCTAATGTGGGTGACATTTTGAATAATCTGATTTTTTGCCTGCGACAGCACTCGTATATATCAATCGATTCCGATGTGAGTGAGCATGTGCACAGCAATTACTAAAGTCTCGACCAAATTCACTGGTTAGCCTCGTCCACCATGTTGTCTTAAAATGGCAGGCACTTTAAGAAATCGCCGAATTTGGCAGCCAAATATAAATTACTTTAAATAAAAGCAGCTTGGATAAAGCTGACTAATTTCGCGAAATTCTCATTCATAATGATTTAGTATTGATAAAAATTAGTATTGAATCTCCTGTATTCGGCTTCCACTAAATTGAGCTTCGTGTGTTTGAATACTATAAGTTGGCTTTTTAAAAATAAGGAATATGAAAGCTACCTCTTCCTCCCGGCACTGGCCGGAAGGACTTTTTCTTTTTTAACTATCATATTTCTTGTGTGCAAGCGATCCTTTCCGAACTACGAATACATATAAATATTTTCGATCCCTTTCTTAGAGTTCCTTTGAATTTAACTTGAGCTCCCGTAAGCTGCGATGTGGAACGAAGAAAACGAACAAACTGGCAATTCTAAATCTTTTGAATGTTTTGCAAAAGATTTGGCATGGCTGGAGCAGAGGAAAGACTGTGATACTCTTGAACTAATAATATTAAAAAACTCCGGGATAGAGCTTCAAAGCGAAGGTAATCGAAACTGCGACAAACAAAACATTTTTTCAAACCCTTGTGATATATGTAAAAGGTACTTAATTTCAAAATAAAATTTCAGGTAATTTGTTCTTGTTTCTATTTTGCTATTGCTTTATTTTTATTAAGCACTTGCTACCATAATAAGAAATATTGCATATATTTCTCCTTAATCTTAAAATTGAAGCATTCTCGATTATCCGAAAATTTCGATTGTCCGAAAGATGCTCGGTCCTAATTACTTCGGATAATCGAGGTTCTACTGTACATGAAAATTATCTTCGAAAATCTTCAGTGAAAGACAGAACACCTACGGCGTTACTCAGTAGTTGACACCTCTTTTACATATTAAGTCTTATTTAACGCTCAATCGCATCTTTTCTTCATATTAGCAAAAGAGACAAGAAATCATCAAATGCATATTTCCTTCGAGTCGTGTTTCATTCTTCCCTCTGTCGGAATGCGGGTATCAAGTTTGCGAAATGTTAGCAGAAGCAGGAAACAAAACTAAACATCAAAATTTCTGTAAGTGAAAGCGAAAGGTAATCGAATCTTATAACTGTCAAAGTTTTTTTTTCTTTCTTTTTAAACAAGAAAATAAAACAGTTGTAAGACATTTAGAAGAGCTTAAAATCTTTAGTTCAAAATTTGGTTCAAATTTCGTTCTGTTTGAAAGTGAATTTTGATATGTTGATATTAATGTTCTTCAGTATTAGACTACTTGTTTAGAGAGATGGATTTTTTTTTAACAAATCAAAAACAAAATTCAAGAAGTTCCTTTATTGGATTGACTTTCATTTTTCTGTTTTTATTTATTTATTTTACTCTTATCACGGAAAATTACTATTTAAACGATATCGGAAATCTTGTGATTGTGAATCATGAGTTACCTTCAAAATATGCTGTGTTTACAGAATGGATTTTCCGGTTTATATCTTGATGATTTTTATTTTCATATTATAAACTAAATTTTGATGTAGTTGCAAGTGACATATACAAACTATTAAAAAATTGTTGGTAAACACTAACGCCGTATCTGGCAGAGAAAAAACTATTTATTTTATGGGAAAATCTGCATTTTTTATGGATTTCCCCTTATTTTAACGTAAAGGAAAAGAAATGGAAACGACTCAATTTAGTGATGGTCCCATTATAAATTTCACCAGGAAAATGGTAAGTTTGCTTGTTCGTTTTGTTGTCTTTGTTTGACTTTCCAGACTTTGTAAAAATCACCGCGAAATTGCAATCTATCTTAATGACATAAAGATAGACAGACAATACGAACTACTTTATGTTTTAATAATAGTTATCATATTAACACAATTTGCATAACTACAGACATACACACATTAAAATTTTACTAAAAACAATTAAAATATAGTTAAAAATATATATAAACGTTTCGGCTATTTTCATAGCCCTCATCAGTAAACGAGCAGAGTCACAAAACAGCAAGAGCCACGGTAAACGAAAAAACAGTTAAAATCACGGTCTAAGTAGGATAAAATAATCAGCAGGAACTTGGGTTGCTTCGTTGATTGGTGATTCAGCTAAAACAGTCCTCCAACCCTTAAGGAAGACACGGCTAAAATATACAGGGTAATTGGCTTCCACAATTCGTGCACTCTCAAAATCGGGGACATGATTGAACTCAAGTGCATGTGCAACCAATCTTGAATTCAGAGTACTTTTATTAAAAGAATTTTTATGCTCCTTGAGTCTAGCACTTAATGAGCGTCTAGTCTCACCAATGTAAATCGAGCTGCAACCTTTACAAGGAATTTCATAACCCACACCATTCAGGTCAAACTTCGAATATTTATGTTTAAAACTACTGAAAAATTTACCAATGCGGTTCAAAGGAACATGAGCTGTCCTAACATTAACATCCTTAAGTACGGCTGAAATTTTCTCCGAAATATTACTGTAATAAGGCAAAGATATAGTTCCTATGGGATTGACACGCTGGTAAGGAGTGGGATACTGGTCTGATTTGCTCATAAGTTCCGAAACTCTAAGACACCAACGACGTGGATAATCGTTGAGACGTAAATCATTCATTATCTTACCAATTTGGTTATCAAAACTAACTCTGTCACTTCAAAATCTCAAGGCTCTGCTGTACAAGGATCTGACGACTGCGATTTTATGTGAAAGTGGGCTATTGGATTTAAAATTTAAATATTGCCCGGAGAGAAATTGTTAATAATATTCCTATTTGAAAACTTCTGTTTACAGAAGAAGTACTTCCTCCGGGCAATATTTAAATTTTAAATCCAATAGCCCACTTTCACATAAAATCGCAGTCGTCAGATCCTTGTACAACAGAGCCTTCAGATTTGGCAGTGACAGAGCTAGTTTTGATAATGAAATTGGTAAGATAATGAATGATTTACGTCTCAAAGACTATCCACGTCGTTGGTGTCTTAGAGTTATTTCGGAACCTACGAGCAAATCAAACCAGTATCCGACTCCTTACCAGCGTGTTAATCCCATAGGAACTATATCTTTGCCTTATTACAGTAATATTTCGGAGAAAATTTCAGCCGTACTCAAGGATGTTAATGTTAGGACAGCTCATGTTCCCTTGAACCGCATTGGTAATTTTTTCAGTAGTTTTAAACATAAATATTCGAAGTTTGACCTGAATGGTGTCGTTTATGAAATTCCTTGTAAAGGTTGCAGCTCGATTTACATTGGTGAGACTGGACGCTCATTAAGTGATAGACTCAAGGAGCATAAAAATTCTTTTAATAAAGGTACTCTGAATTCAAGATTGGTTGCACATGCACTTGAGTTCAATCATGTCCCCGATTTTGAGAGTGCACGAATTGTGGAAGGCAATTGCCCCGTATATTTTAGCCGTGTCTTCCTTGAGGGTTGGACGACTGTTTTAGCTGAATCGCCAATCAACGAAGCAACCCAAGTTCCTGCTGATTATTTTATCCTACTTAGGCCGTGATTTTAACGGTTTTTTCGCTTACTGTGGCTCTTGCTGTTTTGTGACTCTGCTCGTTTACTGATGAGGGCTATGAAAATAGCCGAAACGTTTACATATAGTTTTAACTATATTTTAATTAGATGTAAATTTCCAACTGGGCGAAAAATGTCCGGACCAGGATTCCAACCCGGGACCTCCTGGCTGAAGCCGCCAGTGCTCTGCCATCTGAGCTATCCCGGACGATTCTGGTCGAACTTTTTCACCCAGCTAACCTTGAAGGTTACAGCATCTGGTCTGAAACCTGGTTCCGGTCTGGTTCTGGTCTGAAACCTGGTCCCGGGTTCGAATCCTGGTCCGGGCATTTTTCGCCCAGTTGGAAATTTACATCTAATAGGATTTGTTTACCAATTAGAATAATTGTGTGAAAATTAATCTAGTGTAATTTCGTATCCAGCGATTTCTGGAGTTCCATTAGCTGAGATTTATTCTGTTGAGCTGAACCAGGTTTCAGACCAGATGCTGTAATCTTCAAGGTTAGCTGGGTGAAAAAGTTCGACCAGAATCGTCCGTGATGGCTCAAATGGCAGAGCACTGGTGGCTTCAGCCAGGAGGTCCCGGGTTCGAATCCTGGTCCGGATATTTTTCGCCCAGTTGGAAATTTACATCTAATACGATTTGTTTACCAATTAGAATAATTGTGTGAAAATTAATCTAGTATATTTTAATTCTTTTTAGTAAAATTTTAATGTGTGTATGTCTGTAGTTATGCAAATTGTGTTAATTATTAAGTAATCTAGACGTAATTATGTATGTATTTTTAAAAGTTATTATATTGTATATAGTTTTTTTTTTTTTTTTTTTTTTTTTTTTTTTTTTTTTTTTTTTACAGGGACGCATAAAAAATTAGTGATATTGGAAACAAAGGGATTTAAAGCGAATGGAAGAAACAATAAAGGAATTCCTATAAAAACTCTTTATTGTGCCACACACCTCTCAGTACATACGTAATCTGTGAGTTGTAAATGTACACTATATGGCCATTAATCACCGGACACTTTCAATTTTAGACATTTTGTCAACTATTTAAAAACATACTTGTCGTATTCTTATGGAACTTAAGGATTATAAAGAACACGTTTGACCCAACATTTATCAATGTCGATTTGATAAGAAGGACAGTTTGGGGGCCAACAAAAAATCAAAGAAAAATAATAATATTTGGGATCACCCTGTCAAATAAAATGCACGAAATGATCTACCGATATAGCTTACGAATAGCTTACGAATATTTCCCAAATAGGTGTATTCCTTTGTGTAAGAATAGCACTTATATCTATGGAGATATAGTGATTATTTTAAAAAGTTCAAAAAATCATTGCATGTTTTTTGCCTATATCATGCAATGTTTTCAACCAAATTTAACGCCAATTTCAGAAAATTTGGTACAATGTAGTAGAAACAATATAGGGCAACCTGAATATAAATACAGGATTGCGTCCAGGCCTAAAGTATCCAAAAGTTATGGCTTATTTTTACGGAACTACCCATTAGAATTAAAAAAAATATTTCAATAGAAAGAACATCTCACCAAGTTTTAATATCAATAGATTTCAATGTGAGCACCTTTTGTAGGATGACAAACGTCTAAACAGTAATTTAGTTCTCTCCAAGTGTTTCGTAGCATATCAGGAGTTATTAGACGAATTGCTTGAATGATACACTTCTTCAACCCATCCACAGTAATTTTTTGTTTATACACAACGGATTTAATGAATACCCAAGCAAAAAAATCTAATGAAGTCAAAACCAGAGACATTGGCGGCCAGGCAATTGGGCCCCGTCTTCCAATCCAACTTCTATGAAATGCCATATTCATAAACGCGATAACATCTCTGATAGTATGGTGGAGACCCAAAAAATCTCGGAGGGGTTTCCAATCCACAGAGGATCAGTCTATTATATTCTAATGGATAGTTCTGAAATAATAAGCCATACCTTTTGGATACTTTTAGATCGGACACCCTGTATTTTAAATATTTGATGAAATATGATCAGTTGTATGCAATATTTTTGATCTGCGCATGCACGAACGATAACAAAGACGTATTATAAGATTTAATAATCAACTCTTATCTACGGAGCAACTCATATAAAAAATTCAGCCAAATATCGTTAAAATTCAGAACGATATCGGCGATAGAATGAGCTGAATTTTAGTTGCTCTCTAAAAGCAGCTGAATCATAAGGGATTTTCCATAAATTGCCATGTTTAATTAAAAAATTTTTAAATTTCATTTTTTATCGATGCTTTAGTTCTTTTTGAAAAACAACCAGAACGAGCCTATTCCAATAAAAAAAGATATATAAAAATCGAAACATTTGTTCCAAATCTACTCTTTGAGATTCATTATGTACTAAATCCTTTTCTGAAAGTCAGTTAATAAAAAATGACAATTTGCGTAAAATCTTTTATAATTCAGCTGTTTTTAGTTAACAACTAAAAATCGGCTCACTCTATCGCCGATATGTTTCTGAATTTTCAAGACACTTGGCTGGTATTTTATATGAGTTGCTCCATAGAGTTGACTATTAAATCATGAAAAAAAAAATCTTTTTTAGCGTTTGCGCATCCGCAAATAAAAAATATTTCCTACAACTGCTCATATTTCAACAAATGTATAATATATTTATATTCCAATTGCACTATATTGATTCTACTACATTTTTCCAAATTTTCTGAAACTGGCGTTAAATTCGGTTAAAGAACCTGCATGATATAAGCAAAAAACATGCAATTTTTTTAGTTAAAAAAATTGCTAAGGTCTGTTTCCTAAAAATCTGCACAAACTTTGCTGTTGTGCAAAATAGCAAAGGAATACGAATCAGGTGAAATCTTCGCGTGAAGTGTTACGTTACTGTTTATAAGCGCACATCCTTAGCCGACAGTACATTAAATAATGTATGTTTTCCGAGAATGGATTCGAAAGAGGAGTGTCTGCATACGCGTTTGTACGAGCTTTACGAAGGTAATATTCATCATGGGAACAAGTTCCTCGTGAAGGAACTCGTTCCATTTTTTTGACAAAAATATCCCCAAATGAACTATATACGGTGTTCTACAACGTTATTAGAAGGGACTCACGGCCAAAAGACAACCCGGGTCGGGTAGGAAGGCCCCAAAGTTACAACAGTTGAAACGACTGTTTGACAAAAACGACCTAGTATTCATCCATTCGTCGGCTACCAAATTCAGTTTTTCACCCAGCCACCTACATAAGGCTATCACCAAGAACATCGAATATGAGAAGAAAAGGGTCATACCAAAACGAACAGGCAAGCACATGGTTGTCACGAAAACGAACTGTAGTCTCTTGTTCGAAAAATTCTTCGATCAAGGATTCATCTTGGTTGACGAGTCATATTTTACGCTCGCTCACTCCACTTTTAACGATAATGGTAGCTACAACATATTTGACGTCTCCACGACACAACCTATCATCAAATTCGCTACTAAAGCGAAATTCGAAGACAAGATCCTCGTTTGGATTGCAATGAGTCCAAAAGGCTTGAGCCATCTGTTCATCCGAAAGTCTGGGTTCGCTTTCAAGGGACAACAACAATTGAATAAGTGCATTCCCCGTCATTTCATCCCTTACATCGGTAGGATTTACAACGACGGTGATTACGTCTTCTGGCCAGCAGTTGTTATTTCAAAATCGTTCTCAACCACTTCCGCCAACAAAACATCACTTTCATAAGAGAAGTACGACAACCCGGCTAATGTTCCCAAAATTCAACCAATTGAGCTGTTCTGGGCATATCTTAAATCCAAAGTGTATTCTAAAGGCTGAAAAGCAGATAACATCCAGAAATTGATCAATCGAATCATGTACTGTCTCAAAATTATGGATCTAAATTTTGTACAACGTCTAGGAAGTACCACCAAAAGTAAAATCGATAATGTCCGACGAAACGGTTTAATTGTAACCCGATACCAGTTTTACAGAATAATATGGTCATTAAAATTACCTTACAGTGCCCATTTGTGGTCTTAGTCTCGTTTTTTCACAGCTTTCCAGAGAAGAAAAGTTTGTGCGAATTTCTAGGAAACAGTCCTTATATCTCCATGAATATACGTGCTATTCTTACACAAAGGAATGCACATATTGTACAATATCCACATATTTGTATGCTGTAGCTATAGATCATTTACTGCATTTTATTTCACAGGGTGATCCCAGATATTATTATTATTATTATTTGTTTTTTGTTGGCCGCCTAATTGTCCTCCTTATCAAATAGACGTTGAGAAATATGAAGTCAAAAATATTCTTTATAACCCTGAAGTTCCAGAAGAATCCAACAAGTATGTCTTTAAATATTCGAAAAAATACCTAAAATTGAAAGCGTCTGATATAATCATCAGACCATATAGTGTATATTGCTCTGCTATCTTCGTGAAGCAGGGAGTCATTAACCTATTTATGCCTAGCGTGCCATTTTTGGGACGTTTCGAATTTTAATAAATTTTTAAAATTTTCTTCTTCTCTACAACATGAAAATCGTATGAAGTAATTGTCTATAAATGTCTTTATCTATTACCGAGAGATGACAGCATCAGATTGATATTTATTTGCTTAAATGAAGGCCTTTTTTCGGTGTTTATAAATTTTTTATTTTTCACGATAGCGAAATGTAAAAAAGAAGTTTATTTGTATTTTTTGCATCAAGGATCCAAATAAATAAGTCATAATCTTAGCTTGTAGACTTCTTTGAAATACGTATTTTTTTAAATTGCGAAATTATATGTTCAAGTCTATTTTTTATGCATGTTTGTAACATACAAAAATATAGGGCGCAAGGCGCAAGTGGGTACATATTTCTATTAGACATTTAGGGGGCAGTTATTTATGTAAAGTCCTTTTCAAGAGGATTTTGAAATAAATTGTTTTTTAACCTCAAACACGATTATTCTTAATTTATTATTAATAATACTTATAATGTTATTAGTCTCTGTAAAGAAATAAATATATATTTTTTAATAGTTCTTAAAAATTCTAATCATAGTATATAATATACAATTTAAAAGCTTAATTTATATGAATTTAGACAAAGCATATAATTACGCATGGATATGGATATTCCCATATTTAGTACGTTTACATTTTATCAAATAAATGCAAAAATATTTTTGCGTAATTTTTTTTAGTATTTTTCCAGTTCATTTTGCGACATTTTAAAGGGATTTTACCAACAAATTTAAGGAAACAAAAATTCAGGCACAAATGGGTTAATTGACTGCTTCTGAAACTATTATTTTAGATTTTATGAAATATAAAGTTCAATATTATTAGAATTTGGTTAAAACCTAGCTTTGTCATTGCGCATGCGTCATGATTCCAAAAGTCCATATTATCCACGCATTAAATAGTAGTATTAATTAGGAGAAGTAAAAAAAGAATTCCAAATCTTTTAAATTATACAGTCATTCAAGATTTCATTAAATTAAATACCCAATACTTTAACTGTATAATTTATAATATTAAACAACGAAAGATTCTTATTTAAAAATAGTAATAGTTTATTAGACAAAAACCGATTTGTACGTAACATTATCAGTATAGACTGAATATAATTTAATGCATTAGGTAATGCAGAAAAACCATCTATTAAAAGTGCGAATTTAAGAATACTGAGGAAAATATGTTGTCAAATAAAATTTGTTGTGCGACGATAAATAAATTCCAGGAGAAGATTTTTTTTTTCTTTTGATGCATTAAATGTTATTAATCCAAATTTTATTTGTTTAGATCCACTTTATTTGTTAATTCGTTTACGATAAAATAAATTGAATGAATCTAAGAAAGTATACGAAAATACTCTACAAGTATTCTCTATCCTTTATTTAAACCAAACTGGTTGAGTTTTAAGATAGAAAAGCATAGCGTATACTTTCTTCCTTTTTATTTATTTATTTACTTAATTATTTTTTGGAAGCGTACAGCAAAGCAAATTGAATATTCAATCTTCAAGTTTTCAGTGGAAAGTACTTGCCTATTCAGTTTATCTAATTTTCAGTAATTAAATACAACAAAGGCAGTTTACAATACTTGTATTTGTTTAGCCACGAAGCGAAGAATTAATATCAGAAGTGCTCTGCTCGGCAATTTCTCCATCACATAATCGGGAAAATGTTTCCAGCGACCTTTCCTTTAATACAAATTAATCTACTTAAAAGTGAAAAGACATACTTTCAACCGTTGAACATTATCATCTATAACTTCTTTAAAAAGATATTTTAATTGAAAATACCACAGTAGTCCCTCGTAGAATTATCTGTTTTAAGAGCATGAAAGAATATTAAAGTATATAATAAGCATTTTTTTTCTTAATGGGTTTTTAAGTAATAAAAAAGTACACTACGGCATATAAGTTTGGGATGTTTCTTCTTCGTTCTGAAATTCTGTGGTCTTTTTCTCTATATCGTAAGGGGAGGGGGGGGGGGGGGGGGAATGGAATACGGGCTGTAACTTCAAATCTAATTGATGCAAAGAAAAAAAGAGAGAGAGAGAGAGAACGAAAGGGGGGGGGGGGGGGGGCACAATTTTGATTCTTGGAAGGGTATGTACGTATACTAATTATTTGGATCATCTACATTTTAAAACTGAGTCTAACTTTTTAGAGTTTAATAGCCAACTTAAGGGTGTTCTCAAATCCAAAAGGGCAACTTTCTGACATAAGTTTTAATTTGTTTTTGTTCGGAAATGCATGAAACTAGCAGGTGTTGATATTCAGAAACTATGTAATCGAGCTGTCTTTTCCGTTTTTTTTTTTTTTTTTTTTTTTTTTTTTTTTTTTTTGAAACGCAATAGATTTTTCAGAAAATAGTTTCAAAGTTGATGTTTTGAAACGAAGTTCCCGAAGAAAGCAGAAAATCCAGTCAGCAAAGGGCGAAAATCGCGTTTGTTACGTGATCAAAATCGCTTATAACTCAATAGGTAATTTATTGACCAAAAAATGGAAAACACAGTTCAATTCCAAATCGCTTCTATGGCCAGGCTTTCCAATTTTATATCTTTCTGTTAAAAAATGAATTTGTAAATGTGTCAAAACGTTTTGCGCTTGTTGAGCAGAACAGTTAAGAACAGACTTAACCTACTTATTAAAACACTTTATTTCATCATTCAGACATTTCTCATCTCAAATACGACACAATTTAATACAATACGACAATTCGACAATTCAGTTCTCATCTGAAATACAGATTTAAAAAAAATTTTAACTTCTTAGCATTTAATTAGTTTCTAAAATTATTATAAATTATCTGTGTTTATTCACCAGGAGGCTGATCTTTGAACTTATCATTGTCTGGCACCACATTTCGATTTTCGAGAAATCGGAAAATTTAGACAAATATTTTCATGTTACTAAGACCATACGTTTCATCTTACATTAGCTAACTATATGTTAATTAAACAAAATTCTTTCATAAAATTCAAATAAACCACTACTTAACGTAAGAAATTATTTGCAATCAAAAACTAAATAAAGTCGCTTAAATATAATAAATAATAGTTATAATAATAATAATAATAATAATTAGAGGAAAATGTAACCAAATTTTCAGTATAATTTAAAATTTATGTTTGTAAGATTATAAAAAAATTTCCATGAGAAACAAAACCGAACAAATTTTAAAAATTCATCAAAATCTCTGCCTTTTATTTTATTTTTTATTTATTTTTTTATTTTTTTTTTTTGTGAAAGAGGGCCGAGACTGAATATTTATATAAAATAAGAAGAACGCAAGTTTTCAATTAGCTTGAAAATTTTAAAAACAACTTTTTACTATCTTCTATCTTTACAAAAAGTAAGTATTGGATTCATGAAAAATTTCGACTTCCGGTTTTCGACGGATTTACACGTTTTAGGAGTCAGAGATTCCGAAAAACATGTTTTTACAAAATGTCTGTCTGTGAGTCTGTCTGTGTGTGACACAAATTTTGTGGGCGCTCTATCTCAAGAACTAATAAGCAGAATTTAATTAAAATTTATATTCCAGTAGTCCCTAATATTAATTGGTGCTGATTAGTTTTTGGGTGTAAATCGCCCAACAGGTGGCGCTGCTATGCTGCATTTTTCGCGATTTCTGCAATAGCTCTATCTCAAGAACTAATGCACGGATTTCCATTAAACTTCAGATTCAGTTATTCCTTGATATGAATTGGTGTTGGTAACGTTTTGGTGTAAATCGCCCAACAGATGGCACTGCTATGCATCATTTTTCACGATTTCCACAATAGCTCAATCTCCAGAACTAATGCACGGATTTTCATCAAACTTCAGATTCAGTTAGTCCTTGACATGAATTGACGGTTTGTACATTTTGGTGTAAATCGAACAAGAGGTGACGCTGCTGTGCTACATTATTTGCGATTTCCGCAATAGCTCAATTTCAAGAACTAATGCTTGGATTTTCAACAAACTTCAGATTCAAGTATACCTTGATATGAATTAGTGCTGTTTATGATTTGGTGCAAATCGCTCAACAGGTGGCGTTGCTATGCTGTATTTTTGAGACTTTTCACTATAGCTCTATCTCAATAACTAATGCACGAATTTTCATCAAACATCAGATTCAGATATACCTTGATATGAATTAGTGCTGTTTATGTTTTGGTGTAAATCGCTCAACAGGTGGCGCTGCTATGCTACATTTTTCAGAATTTCCGCTATAGCTCTATCTCAAGAACTAATGCACGAATTTTCATCAAATTTCAAATTCAGATATACCTTGATATGAATTGGTAATAAATTGGTGTAATTTCTTGGTATTATTTAAATGATTTAATTGACGTGATTTATATAGAAGAAAGTTTTGTGATGGCCACAACATACTAGTTTTTGTTAGAAGTAAAAGGCCAAGTACACCAGAATTCCAATCTTTAAACATTCGGAAATTGTTAAATCTCTACTCTTTTAATGTTGTTATGCATCATGCATAAGAACTTACGATATTTGGTACAGATATGATATCTCGTTAGTGATAGACCATCATCACCTCATCGAGTTCACGGCTGAAATTCTAGGATTAGTTAAAACTCGATTCACATATTAAAACGCAATCGGTTTGCCATGTTATATCTTGGTGGAAAATACCTAAAAACCCGATTTTAGAGGTTGACTCGTAGGTTTACCATTGTGTTTTTCTACTCCCAAAGGTATGAAAACATGGAGAACTGGGTGCAGGAAAACAGAGTGGTAAACGTACGAGTCAACCGCTAAAATCAAGTTTTCAGGTGTTTTCCACCAAGATATGACTTGGCAGACCGATTGCGTTTTAATATGCGAATCGAGTTTTAACTAATCCTGGAATTTCAGCCGTGAACTCGATGATGTGATTGTCTGTGCTGCCGATTCCCGGTCTATCACTAGTGACTTACTATTTTAAATTCAGTTAACCCTTTACCTTCTGACGGTACTTATAAGTACCATTAAAATAACGTGTTATAAAATTCATTTACTACATCGATTAGTTGTAATACAGTTTAGAATGAGTTATAGATAAATTACTTTATCTTCTTCCAAAAGCATTATTGGTTACACAAAACAATTTTTTTTTTAAAGGAGTTTTCTTTTGCCTTTGCATCTTTTCAACTTTCTTGGCGTTAGAGAAGGGGGGAGGGGAATTTTTCAATTCGGAAATATTTCTATTGTAAGAATTTTTATTTATACATTTCCTAATTCTACAAAATAATAAGAAAAATATTTAAAATAAATGATTTGAGTGAGGTTATAAGTATTGCACAAAATCCCTATAAATCCAAATTTAATTAATCCATCTAAATCCTTTAATCCTTCTAAAATCCTTCTAAAATTTATTAAATGATTATGTAAATCTTCTAATGTAGTTTAAACAATTCACGAAAAATGCTTCAGAAGATAGAATTTTCATGAATTCATAATTCAGTACATAAAGGGTTAAAACAGCAGCAGATTTAATGACTTCAGTGAAAAATTTAAAGAATCAACTATCACAAACGAAAAGGGCATCTATAAACATATAGGGGAAAGAAGGGTAAAATGGCCAATGAGGGTAAAGTGGCCATTTGAGTTTTTACCGTTGTGTAGTGGCTCGGGTGTTCATTCATTATTTAAATAATTTACATATTGAATAATTTAAACTATTTTAACATCAAATTTTGAATACAACTATATGAACTTGTCGTAAACAAGTCTTCCAATTTTCAAATGAATCCATTGAAAATTGAAGGATTTAATTTTTAACGTCTGCTGTACCCTTAAGGATTATTTTTTTATTTTTTCTTCAGTGTAAATATGAAAGTAGCGAATATGTAAGTAAGAATATTTTTGACACATCATAGTCCGGGATGTGGGGTGGGCGGGAGGAAAGACCGCCGTAGAATTCGCGAAGCGCGGCGTTCCGCGTGTCCGTCCGAGGTCCCGACCCACGTCCGTTTTGCCGAGACTCTCTAGAACAGCGTTTCTTAAACTTTGGGATCTCGCGGACCCTCTTTGATATGATATGCATTTCAGGGACCCCCACAAGTTTTTAAACGTAAGATAAAAAAAATTATTTTAATGCTATAGACACTATTTATTTTTCATTACAGATTTCCGTGTTTAGTTGTTTAAAAAATCAGTTTCATTAATAAGAAAACTGGCACACATTTTAAGACAGTTAAAATATACATACCACTATTTCTCATGAGAAGGATGCTTCTGTTTTGTTTTTCTACGTGCAATGTTCGAAACATATATTCGCAAGTCTGGTTCGATGTTCAATCGATTTCTATATTTGTTTTTCATGCGCAAAAGGCTGGAGAAAGTATTTTGACATACATATGTTGTACAGAAGGGAAGTAAATGCTTGATAACTTTATCTGCTAGTTTTGCATACGTATTTCTTACACACAACCAAAACTTTGGAAGGCTTTTTTTTTCACTTGGAAAGCAATTATCATGGAATTATCACATGATAATTCCGCAAGTTGTTCTTGCTCTAAGAATGTTAGACTCCATTTTGCTAATGTCATGGAAATGAAATGGATTCCTCATCTATCTCATTTTCTGACTTTGAAGGAGGAAAATAAAGTCGGAAAACTTTATTCAAGTTCTTCATGTGTACAACGAAATTTTGAACAATATCCTGGGAAATTGTATCGCAATTTCCCAGGCCGAATTGTACCTAAAAATAGGTCTGAATTCAACACTGGGTCTGAGGACCCTCGACTGTAAGCTTGCGGACCCCCCGGGGTCTGCGGACCACAGTTTAAGAAACGCTGCTCTAGAGGAAACCAGGAAAAGAAAGAAAAAAAAAATGAAAAATTGAAACCGGACAAATTTAAAAGGGAAAGTGGTTAAATTAAAGACATCGAAAAGCGAGAAGGCACTGAAGCTACCGTACGACCGCAGCGGCTTCGAGCTCATATTAGTCTACGTAATTTGTAATTTTCGTTAAAGGGGCTGGTCTCTCAGCTTCGGAATTCTCCTCCTTAATGTTAAGTCTATGGACTTTTGATGCATTCGTCTATTTAAAATATCTTCTCGGGGAAATTCATATTTTTAACATCTTATTCCTGTGTACTCTTCTTAAAGAATGTCTCTTTTTTTCTTAGTTCTCAAAATATTTCTAAAATCTATGCTAAATTTAATATTTTATGGTTTAAAAGCGGGCGAACTGTGAGTAAGACTTCATACAAAATTAAGTCTAAACTTTAGAAATATTTTGAGAACTAAGAAGAAGAGAGACATCTTTTAGGAAGTGTACACAATAAATAGAAGTTAAAAATATTAATTTCCCGAGGAGATATTTTAAATATACGAATGCATCAAATGCCCATAGACGTTACATTAGTGAGGGGAAATCGGAAGCTGAGTGACCAGCCCCCCTTAAAGCTTCCCTACTCTAAAAAATTTCAGTATTTCAGCAGTTTTCCGGGATTTTTACAGATTTTTTTTTCAGTGTAATAAATAAAAAATATCCCACAGCTTTAAATAGAAAATGAAAATGTAGCATCACTTTCATCGGGAAAACCATTTTTCCAATAAAATAAGGAAATTATACTGGCGATCAACGAGATTTTTTTTATAGTGTTCAATTATCTTGGAATATCATTTTCAAAAGGGGAACTAGCAGAGATCAACATATTTGGAGTGAAGAGAATACGAATGAAATGCATTAAAAGTGTCTTTTGATTAAAAAAGCTCAAAAAAAAAAAGTCAGGTATATTTTTAGTTATTTTACCTCTTGGATTATTTGAAGCAATAATGAGTAAATTATTTCCTTTTCTCTAAATTATGCAATACAGTTAAATCTGTCAAAACGGAACCTGTATAAGATAACCCACCTAAAACGAGCCCTTTTGTCTGAGCAGGTTTTAGTGTATTACTTTCGTAAATACTGTCAATCTGAAATGTAACAGTATTAAATTCTAATTTTAAAAGAAGCGTAGTATATTTTTAGTTATTTTATCGTCTTAGATTATTTGAAGCAATAATTAGTCAATCAATTCTTATTTCTCTAAATTACACACTACAGTTAAATCTGCCAAAACGGAACCTATATCAGATACCACACTTAAAACGGACCCTTCCGTCTGAGCAAGTTTTAGTGTATCCCTTTCCTAAATCCAGTAAATCTGAAATGCAATAATATTAAAATCTAATTAAAAAAAAGGTCTAGTATATTTTTAGTTATTTTAACGTCTTAGATTATTAGAAGCAATAATTAGAAAATAGTTTCTTGTTTCTTTAATATATAAAACTCTCTAAATTATACAATATAGTTAAATCTATCAAAACGGACCTGTAAAAAGCAAGTTTTAATGTATCACTTTTGTAAATCCAATAAATCTGAAATGTAACAATATTAAAATCTATTTTTTTTTTAAATCTAGTATATTTTTAGTTATTTTAACGTCTTAGATTATTTGAAGCAATAATTAGAAAATTATTTCTTGTTTCTCTAAATTATAAACTACAATTAAGTTTCTCAAAACGGAATCTGTATGTAATGAAATCCCATCTAAAACGGATCCTTCCGTCTGAGCAAGTTTTAGTGTACCACTTTCGTAAATCCAGCAAATCTGAAATGTAACAACATTAAAATCTAATTTTTAAAAAATTTTTGTATATTTTTAGTTATTTTAACGTCTTAGAATATTTGAAGCAATAATTAACACATTATTTCTTGTTTCTCTAAATTATACACTACAGTTAAAATTGTCAAAACGGAACCTGTATATAATGAAATGCCACCTAAAACAGATACTTCCGTCTGAATAAGTTTTAGTGTACCACTTTCGTAAATCCAGCAAATCTGAAATGTAACAATGTTAAAATCTAATTTAAAAAAAAATCTAGTATATTTTTAGTTATTTTAACGTCTTAGATTATTTGGAGCAATAATTGGAAAATTATTTCTTGTTTTTCTAAATTATAAGCTACAGTTAAATTTGTCAAAACGGAATATTTATATAATGAAATGCGACCTAAAACGGATACTTAAGTCTGAGTAAGTTTTAGGGTTTCACTTTCGTAAATCCAGTATATCCGAAACGCAACAATATCAAATTCTAATTTAAAAAAAGAAAGAAAAGAAAAGAATGAATGAAAAAAAAATAAAAAAAGGTATCTATTTTCAAATATTTCATTTTAAGTAAAATAAAACAACGCAAAGAAAAATTGCAAGACTTTGACTTAAATTTATTCACTGGCGCGCGACTTACGTAATTTCATTATAAATCTAGAAAACATGTTTTAAATATCTTTAAGGGGTCATACAAACTACAAAAAATAGCTACTCTTTTTTCGGAAAAAAATATATTTCAAAACATTAATGTTTCTAAGCTTTTTAAAACAACCCACGTAGCGACTTCAATTATTAAAGAAGTTTCACAATGCCTCAGGTTCCTTAATCAAAGAAGCGTTTAAAATTAACTTAAGAATCATTTTTCCCGAAATGAGATCTTATTTATTTATTTATAATTTTTTTTTACAAAGCGCTCACGATAATTTTGAAACTTTTTGACTTTTCTTTTTTCTTTGATTTTACAATTCCCTAGAGATTTTGAAACTAATTTGTGGTTTCTTAACAACAGCAAAATTATTTTTAGAAACATGCAACGCAATTCAAATTTTACTGTACTTTGAAATTAAAGATGATTTTATCCTAAAAATAGAAGCTTATGAAAAGATTAATTTAATTCGGCAAACAACAGTTCATGTAAAGTGTATTTAGAGCTAATAAAGAATATATTTTTTTAATTGAAAACTAACGCTTGTAGTTTGTACAGAAAATTTCTACAATAAATTTTGCTTAAATTATTAAATTTTAATAACCAATATTTATCTACGTAAATGTATTAGACGAGAAATAATTAATAAAAAAGCTAAAATGTTTAACAGCGATTTTTACGCACAAATAACGTACAGCGACACAAAATTCCCATACGATCGTTTCGAGGATTCCTGAATCCCCTTCCTCAGTGAGAAAAAAAAAGGGGGTTGGAACCCATTTTAATTCTTCTTTTTTTTTTTTCCCCCCTCACTGAGGAAGGGGATCCAGGAATCCTCGAAACGATCGTATGGGAATTTTTTGTCGCTGTACGTTATTTGTGCGTAAAAATCGTTGTTAAAGGTTTTAGCTTTTTTATTAAAATTCACACAAAATTTAATCTATGCGAAATAATTAATTTTTCATCATTTTTAATCATTCTCTAAAAAAAATAATTTAGAGAATGTCATTGACAACAGATTGTTTTTCTAATTATATGAAGAATTGGTTGGTTGGTTGTGTTTATGACGGCCAATTATCAACACGAGGGATATAGGCCCTAAGGGGGAGGAGTGCCCTTCGTGGGCGTCTTTCTAAGGGAACCTAACCCGTATTAACGCTTGGAAATCCAAGGTTCGAAGAAAACCACGAAAACTCCGAACGATTAGGCCGACGGGCGCGATTGGGTTCGAACCCAGCACTTCCCGTCTACCAGCTTCGAGAGCAGAACCTCTCCGCAACTGGTGGGGCTATATGAAGAATTAATTTTCATGTTCTTGACGATATCGTCGAAACCTATCATCAGGTGTACATAATTATCAAGAATTGGGCTTTTTTTTGTTGTTGTTACCACTATTTTTGAATAGTAAATTTCGCATTATTTGATCTCTGAGCTCTGCCGTTAAATAAAGCGAAGCTTTCTATTCGAAAATAGTGGTAGAAAGTTAAATGTTTGGTAGCTATGGATGCAGAAACACATACGCAGAAATACCTAGAAAGTGCTTTTTAAAAATAGTGCGTTAATTAAAAATGTGTGTTAATGCATTCGCAATTCGGGATGACTGAATACAGTTACTCGTGGAAGCTTCCATCGATTTGCGAACGGTAATTTGAGGATTCTGTCAACTATGGATTTCATTTATTCTATGTTGTAGATAAGGAAACATAATCATAATGTTAATGTTAGTTAAATTAATGAAATTAGTTAAATTAATGTTAATGTGTAAGCTCTTAGTTAAAGAACTTTTGAAGACTTATTTTGAGTAACGACAGTAACCTTCAGTGTTATAGTAAATAACTTCAACAATTTAACAACAAATATTTAGAACAAAGCAGCGATGGAGTAACTCTTACATTGTTGCGCATTTTTGCTAAGCTCACTTCAAATTTCTAAATAAGATTGAAGGCCTTATTTCCTGGAATGAAAAAATATATAAATAGATATACTATATAGCATTAATCACCGAACACTTTCAATTTTAGACATTTTGTCGAAATTTAAAGATATACTAGACGGATTTTTCTGGAACTTTGGGATTATGAAGAATATAAAAATAGCAAATAAACCCTTTGTGCAACAATATTAAAAAGCAGAAAAACCAACGTTTAAAATGCACAAATAACATATGAAAAGCAGCAAACAGCTGTTTCGAATCTACTAGCGAGATTCTCGCTAAGAATCTCGCTAGTAGATTCGAAACAGCTGTTTGCTGCTTTTCATATGTTATTTGTGCATTTTAAACGTTGGTTTTTCTGCTTTTTAATATGAAGAATATGTTTGACTTGATATTTATCAACGGCGATTTGATAAGAAGGACAATTAGGGGATCAACAAAAAATCAATAAAAAATAATAATATTTGGGATCACCCTGCAAAATAAAATGCTCGAAATGATCCATCGCTATAGCGTACGAATATGTGGATATTGGGCAATATGTGTATTCATTTGTATAAGAATAGCACGTTTATTAACAGACTTTCAGGAGTTAGTATTTAATGAATTTCAACGAATAGATTTAGATGAAATGCTTACTTGATACTTCTTTTTTTCTTGGAATGGGCTCGTTCTGGTGGTTTTCCAAGAAGAACTAAAGCATCAATAAAAAAGTGAAATGTATATATATATATATTAAAAAAGATAATTTATGGAAACCCCCTTATCATTTAGCTGTTTTTAGAGAACAACGAAAAATCAAATCACTCTATCGCCGGTATATTTCTGAATTTTTGCGATATTTGACTGACTGTTTTTTCTGAGTTGCTCCATAGAGTTGACTATTAAATCATGAAAAAAAAAAAATACATATGTGTTATCGTGCGCGTATGCGCAGATAAAAATATTTCATACAAATGCTCATATTTCTTCAAATGTTTAATATATTTATATTTCAATTGCACTGTATTATTGCTATTACATTTTGTCAAATTTTCTGAAACTGGCGTTAAATTTGGTAGAAAACCTTGCATGATGTAAACAAAAAACATGCAAGAATTTTTTGAACTTTAAAAAAAAATCCATGTATGTCCATGAATATAAGTGTACACAAATGATTACACATATTGTACAACATCCACATATTCGTAAGCTATAGTGATAGATCATTTCGTGCATTTAATTTTACAGGGTGATCCCAAATATTATTATTTTTCTTTGATTTTTTGTTGGCCCCCTAATGTCCTTCTGATGAAATTGCCGTTGATAAATAAGAAGTGAAACATATTCTTCATAATCCTGAAGTTTCAGAAAAATCCAACAAGGATAGCTTTAAATATTCGTCAAAATGTCTAAAATTGAAAGTGTCCGGTGATTAATGGCTATATAGTGTATATATACAGTAGAACGCCGATTATCGGAACTTCAGTAAACCGAACTTCCAATTATTCGAACAGCCTATTTCTCTCAAAATAAAATTTTTTTTTAACCGAACTTCCATTTATCCGAACAGCCTATTTCTCACAAAATTTTTTTGTAATGATGATGAGATTGTGGATGAGATTTAAGATGAAAAAGAAATTGAAGAAATGAAAACGAATGCTCTAAAATGACCTAGGCCCATCACATAACGAAGCCTTTGAATGTTTGGAAACAGCTATGAAATGGCTCGAACGGCAGAAGAATTCTGATCCTATTCAACTAATGTATTTAAGAAGAACTTCGAGATATGGCAGCATCGGACAGAACATCTTTGAAGTTAGCAACAATCGAAAGCTTTTTTGCTTAAATTATAATCTTTGGAGTTCAGAAAATGATAAAAAGAGAAAAAGAAAATTTTAAGTGATACAAAAGTAAAAAAAAAAAAAAAAAAAAAAAAAAAAAACAGTTTTTAAACACGCTAGCACTAACTGGTGCTGCCAGTCCTAAGCCTGGATAAAGTGTGAATGTTTTAGTATAGTCAGGAACATCCCTTAAACTGTCTGTCCATTTATCCGAACTTTGTCTTATCCGAATAAGGGTCGGTCCCGACGTGTTCGGATAATCGGCGCTCTACTGTATATGAAAAAAGCCATTCATTAAATATAAAAGTCGTTACATAAAACGTAAAAGTGCTGGTAATTTTAGCTTTTTTCAAAATACATTATCTTTATAAACATGTTGAATAAATAAAAAGCTCTGCATGCCCATCTTTAGTACGTATGATGGTGTCTATTTATTCACAATATAGACTAAATGAAATCCATGGTTGACAGAATCCGCAAATTATTGTTCTCAAATTGATGAAAACTTTGGGTATTCCACGAACAACTGTATACAATCATCCCAAATTGCGAATAAGTCACGAAAGAAAATTTTCAGCATTTTCTAATACTCAAGTATCCATTGCATCGGCCAAATAAATAAAAAGGTAGCTATCAGTATAAAATATTCTTAAAATTATAAGCTGAAAAGAATCTGAAGTCATGCAATTAAAATCATTATAATATAAACAATGTCCGCAACGCACCATTAAAAACTTCAAAAGCTCTCGTATAAAAAATATAGATTAGAAACAATAATGCAAGATATTTTCCAAAACCAGCACGCACATGCATATGATTATAAACCAACCACGATATATTAGGCACGAGACATGTGTGCATAACTGAGGGGGAGTTCAGTGTAAAAAAAATATGTACGCACATAAAGTACATTGTATGCATTCGATGTACGCAGTGTAACGAGATATTTTGTAAATCGATTTTTGACAAAGGGAAATGGACAATAATGTGTAATTTATAAAGCATTATTATTTTTTGTTGTATCTTGACTGAATGATTAAAAAAAGGGCAGTAAAATGAATATGTGTATTTTTTTTTTCGGGGCAACGCCCTCTCGTATATGCACGCACGCAAAACATGAAACTAAATACGTATGGAAAGATTTTTTATGTGATAAAAAACTGTGTTAAAATGTTAGTAGCATTTGCTATTTAGAAGATGTATTTTTGAATATTATTGCATCAAGTTTTCGTGTTTATTTATATTATACGGCTAAACATGTAGTATTTAGTAGAAAAAAAAAGGAAAATGTAAGTGGATATAAATATTGACTAATGTTTAGCATACTTATCAATATTTCTACTTCATTTAAAGAAAATATATTTTAATGAATTTTTCAAATGATCAAGAAGGAATTAATAAATATGATTTCCACTAAATTTCCCAGTCAAAGTATAATTTTTTATAACAAACATTACAGCTATCGTGATAATAAAACATTAGCGTGAAGTATTGCATTGAAGTAAATACATAACGGTAAAACACTTAGGAAAAAATGGAAAAGGTTTTTTGAGGTCACACATTCGATATTGACATTGATTAGAAATGAGTATAGTATCAAATCAGTATAGTATCAGTATAGTATCAAATCAGTATAAAGAATCATTGTTATTCAATATGACAGTGATCGCAGTCCTATTGAATAACTTAAATTCGAGTAAAATGAATAAATTTCGCTTTTGAAATATGCATACTCTTATCGACTGAATTCGAAATTTTTAAATGACTAGCTAAAATAAATAAAGTAAGACAGATTTGAATACCTTTTATAATAACGTTTTATAAAAAAAAAAAGTTCTAGCCTTCCAGGACCAGCCTTCTAGGGACAATCTACTATGATAATTGTTACATCCTAATTTCAAAATGGAAGCGTTCGCAAATAGCGGGACGTGAACCGTATCAAATGAATGCTGGAGAATTTTTTATAGTTTTCCTTTTTTTGAAAGCACAAATATGTTCCTTCAGACCAATTTCCACCGATCTACCCGTTTAGGATGTAACAATTATCACCGGTACATTGTTCCTAGAAGGCTGATGTACTCAGATACTAGCGCCGACAATGAATAAAGGCTGTTCCATTCCTGATGAATATATTCTGTTTCTGGAAAAATAAGGAGATCTGGAAACTGTAGTTGATTTCTCTTGTTGTTTGCTTTGCAATGGTTATTTTGTACTGCCGAGGCTTTGCAGTCGCTTGGCGAAACGTATACTAAATGTTTTTTTATGTTTTTTTAAAAAATTTTTTTTTATTTTAAAAAAATATTTAAATATGTCTTTTATTTGGGGACACCAGAAGCCAAGGAGTATAAAAAACAAAATTGAAAAAAGTGAGTTAAGTGCGCAGGCTATCTGAAAATGAGGCTATTTCTTTGGAGGGAAAGAAATATAAGTGATTTTCTAATTATGTGCTTCGTTCTAGAGGTCAACTGCTTAAGCTCTGTAAAATACTTAACTACTTAACACGTTAATCTCTACTTAAATTTAAAAAAGTATTGTACTCCACTTTTCTTTAACAGTTATGGAAATAAGAGTTCAAAGACCGCTGTGAAAAAAGCAACAGTTTCAAATTTTAAATCAGTCAATTACTATTAATGCTCCAACTTTAAACTCAATTTAATCCAAATCTATATTTTGTCACTTGTATCCCTTGGCTTCTGGGATCCTCATTTAGTCATTTAACACTTTTGAGTTTGAATGTCATCATTAGAAATAAAAATTAAATTAAAAAAATCAAAAAACCCGACTGCGTAAAAGGCGAGCTGATTAATTATTTCTCCTCACTGTGAAACTATTTTTTATATTACTTACCTATTTTTTTATTTACTTGTATTGATGACTTTTAAGTTGTATTTAATTGTTATTTCCTATTTATAAGCACTGTTTTGATGAGGCCTATAGATGTCTATGATGGTTAGAGTTACAGTAAAACTAGAGATCCTATACCTACACACACAACTTCCAGGTTGTGTAATATTTAAACGGAGCTTCTGACTGTAAAATAATCAATGAAACATCGTCTTCATTTTGGAAGACCTATCCAATGATATGCCACTCAATAGGGTGCGGAATTTTTTTTTTTTCGTCTCTACCGCCATTTTGTATTTTACGGCCGCCATTTTGAATTTATAAACAAAACCTAGCCTATAACTATCGGACGGTTCAGACGAATCGATAGAGACCTCATTCATTAAAATCCATCCAGCCGTTGGGATGTATCGAGGGTATAAAGAAATCCACATACCCAGATACGCGTGAAACACATAACCCTTCTTGGCAGTCGGGTAAAAAGGCATTGGATAAAGAACTCGCTAAAATAATTTGATTCGTATTTATTATGCTGGAAAACAAAATTAATTTGGATACTAAAAACATCCCAGTTCCTGAACTGGGGTGTTTTTAGTATCCAAATTAATTTATCCAGAAGTAATGCAATTTCCACATTTCATTGCTCTGCCCATGGCAGGACTATAGTACATGAAAAAGATTTTAATAATTAAAGTAGCATTTGATACAAAAGGTAAAAACAAAATGTTATAGTAGAATAAGTTAAGACACAATGCAAAAAATTTATAAATCATGAAATTTTCTTTTAAAGAATATAGTAAATTTAAATTGCACTTTTGTTTGATGAAGTGTGCATTCGTTACGATAGTTAAAAAAAAAAAAAACATAATTATTGTTGTTATATGTTAAATTCCTATATGATTGTGTATTTCAATAATTTATTTACAGAATGAGACTGGTGAAGGGATGAAAATTAATAAATTATAGTGAAAGATTTAATGACGCATTAGTTTACTAATGTAATTTTATTCTATTTGATGCGACTTACTGAAGAATCAGCCCAAAGTTCATTTTTCAGTATGCAAATCAAATGGAGCTCAACTTCAGCAATTAAACAACAGGCGGTTTTAAACAATTTCTGGTTTTGTCTTTGTCTTACACATATCGATACAGTGGATTTAATTAACAGTTAGATATCGCAAACCATCAATTCGGTATGTTGAAGGTTGGCTATAGCGAGGTTTGACTTTATGCGTAAAGTTGCATTGTTTTTCTTTATTCGCCTTTGATGCTTTTAAAGTACTACAAAAGAAATTTAGACTGTTGATAAGATCTTGCTAAGGACGTAGCAGATGAAAAGTTGCACAATAATTAATGCTTTAAACATTCGCCGAACAATGATACAAAACACACGAAGTTTAACGTATCGGCTAGAACTTCCAATAACGTAGTAACTTTCCAAATAAATACACATGTAAATGTTGCACAGACCCCTAAATTTAGTAATTGAGAAGGATTGTGGCACAGAACGAGAAAGAAATTTACACTGCTTTCAAAATCAGACAAACGAACTATATACTGCTTTCAAATTTTTTTCCCTTCGAAAATTTTCTTAGTCACTATACGGGATATGCACCTTTAGGTGACGACCCTTAGGGAGCGTACTCGACGACTTTAAGGAGCGTACCCCTATAATGCCTTCTTATAACTACCCCTATAATCCTTCATCGAATCATGGATAATGATAGGGGAGAGTAGCCGAATTTGGACCGCTTCACTTATTTTCAGGTGTAACTCCCCTAATCTTAAATTTTATTTTAATTTGAAAAATTTGTCAAAAGTGGTCCAAATTCAGCAACTGGTCGCCTAAGTTGGACCCTCAGTCTCCTAAATTGGACCAAATAACATCAGGTTGTTTTAATGACTAGGAAATATAACTAATTTTATTAAAAGAAAAGTTTGCAATTAATGAAACGGTCAAACAAAATAAGAGCAATGAAATATAATGAAATCAAATATCTGAAAATAAGAGTAATTGTTTTAAATCAAAATGTATTCAAAATATAAATCAAAGTTATCAGTAATTAAGAGTAGAAATTATGGAACTAATTGACAGTTACATGAATATCATGTAAGGAGTGATGCAAAGCTTACACATGAATTTCGTTTATTGATTTTTTTTTTCAGCGCACACAACAGGGAACCGTATTGGACAATCTGAACACTGAATCATTTCTGCCATTTGATTTTTCTTACAAATTAGGCAAAACCAATCATCACTGTTTAGATTTTTCATTTTAGATTCTGAATTATTAAATTTTTTTAGACAGAAGTTTCCTTTACATTATGTTTCTTGTTCTTCCCTTCCATCATTTTCTTGCTAATTGCATTACGCTTATTTTTTAAAACTTGATGTTCCAATTTTTTTTGTGCTGTGATAGCTTCCTTTATGTCGTTTTTTTTTTTTTTTTTTTTTTTTCATTTCAAGGTTTACTTTATATGGCGAACATGTTAACACAACTGTTTTTTGGCTCCCTCTGTACTTTGATTTAACTGAATTTAGCAAGGGAGATAATATTTCTAATGATTTCTTGGCTTTTGGCGAGGATTTGTAGCTGCAACCTTCTTGCAGGTCAATTTCTTCACAACTTACTCCCTCCTTTTTGTTTCCTATATCTTTTACAGCTTATGCTGTCACGGGTGTTTTTCTTCCAGACAGTTTTTCTGTGTCTTTCTCGACATTTTCAACATTACATTAAATAAATGTTTAAAAAATATCCTCTATTGAAAAATAAGCTACGATTAATCAAACGCAAACATTATATATTCAAAGTGTTGAATTCCCTCCCCCCCCCCCCCCCCCCCCGGAGCCTTGAAATAACTACTGCTCCCGGAAGGTTTGAGATTTTATGCGTTTTAATGGCAAAAAAAGTGTAATTCCACCTTCTAAAACTGTAAAAAGTTTGCCTTCGCAAATATCCTCCTGGAGAAAAATGTTTGAATTCAACTCTGTTAACCAAATACGGCGTAGGAATAAGGAATTCAAAGAAAATAAATACAAATACATACAAGATAAAAGAAATTGCAAACAAAATTTATTGCATAAACATGTAAAAATATTTTTATGTTTATATACGCCTAAACGATATTTAAAAAAAAAAAAAAAAATCTATTATAATTTTTTTTTTTTTTTTTTTTTTTTAAGTGTACATAATGTACCGTTCTCGAAATTCATTACTTACTTTTCAAATTTATGATCGCATATCTGGTCCAATTTAAGCAACGTAAATTGGCCCAATAACGGCAACTGCGCCATTTTTTAAAACAGGAAATCTTAAGACTAAGAACAAAAACGAAATGAAACAAATCCGTGTGAAAAATATGCGCAATAAACAGATCAATTCATATATGTATATGAAAACATAACAACTTACCTTAGTTTTAAAATATTCACTACGTTTAGTAGGAAAAAATTAGATCAAAACAGCTAACTTTAGGTTTTTTGAAATTGTCTGAAAACAGTAAATGGGAGGCAGTTGCTTCTTCTAATTATGAGTGACGACATTCTGATGAGTAGGATTTCAGTGATAGATGACGTCTCTTCCTGTAATTAACGGCAGAATGGCAACGGTCCAATTAAAGCGGCGGTCCAAACATGGCTATTCTCCTCTACACGAGAGACAATATTTCTATATTTGCATAAAATTCACAATTGGATAAACACAAATCGTCCAAATCTGCCGGTTACAGTTATTCTAGAAAATTAAAAGGTATATTAGCAAGGATAGAGAAACTACGGGCAAACCGGCCATTTGTTACCATTATTTCAGAATAGTCATATTTGCCTTTTTTAATCGACGAAAACTGCTACAAATTCTGCGATTAAATAACATAAAGATAACAATTTGGAAAAGTAATAACAGGTGGCTCTTTGGTACGCAGGTTCGTTACCTTTAGTCTATAGGATAGGTTAACTTCATCATATCACAAAACCCAATTGTTTTACAGCTATTTTCTATACTGTATCATCTGCGCTAGATTATAATGTTTATGTTACTATTTATGTTTTTATTTGATATTGAAAATAAAATTATTAGGTTGTATCTGTTGCCAGCTTTCAGGGTATACGTAAAACAGATTTTTGGCTTGATTTTTTGTCTACATTTTTAGTGAAGAAAAATTTAGAATATTAAAATCATTTGATCATACAAAACCAGTATAGGTAACGCAACAACATTATCTATCTACTGCTTGGTTAAGAGCTAATAAGATATTATCTTTGTCCTTTCAAGTGTACTGAGAAGGAACGACACCTTTGTTAGAAATTAAACCTATTTAGTCAATGGTGTCAACATTAAAGGCCATATCAGTGGCTACTATAAGCATGATATATTGAAAATAAAGTTATTCATTCAAACATTATGTTGCTTACTAGTCTCATTGCTCAAAAGAAGCCCCTTGAAGATCTGTTCAAACTAGATATGTTTACCTTTAACCCATTCAAGACCGGCATCTTTTACACGAATTTTATTCGTTTGGCACCACTTTTTGTTAATTATTTGACTTAACTTTATAAATCACGAAAATGTCGTAATTAAATAAAATCAATTTTACATTTCTTTTTTACTGGTATCAAACTCAAGCATTTTAAACACGTTTTGAGGATGCATATATGCACCCTCGCTCCCGAACGGGTTAATAGATATATTTCAGATAAATTCGACGACAAACATATTCCAAACATGCATATTCCAACAGATCCCACTGAATTGCTGTGAAATATTATTTCAACAAAACCTTCCAGTAATTTAATTTAATAGGATATAAATTATATAAATGTATAAACATTCTTCATAATTGAAAGTTTATATTTGCATTCATTATAATTTTCTGATTTTTTTATCCTCCTTAAAGTCATGGTGCATCATAAAAATTGTAACATATGGACATTGCATTTTTAATAAGACTTTTTCATGCTGCACTGCAGTTCGCTAACTATATGATACGGGGAAAGATTAATTTGAAGTGTAGGAAAAGTGCCTAATGTTAAAATTGAAATTTACGTGTAATTCTAAGCTTTGCCAATCTTATTAATTAGGTGTGCCACGTCATGCATTAAGACTGAATTGGGGAAGATGAATTCATCAACCGATTCCCATTAAGTCTCAATATTAATTTTTTCTTCAAGTCGAAAGCGGAAAAAAACGAAACATAAAAAAAAGAAACTATTTTTTTGAATCCCAGAGACCCACAGAATTTTTTTTCGTCTGGAAATATTAGTTAAAAAAGTAAGTAAAAAATCTGCTCTGGCGGATAAACACATTTTTTTTCTGAAATAAGCTTGCAAACAAAGAAAAGTGATTAGTTTTTCAAAGAGAGAACACTGTTTATTTTGGAAAATTGAAGAAATAAGAGAGTATTTTATATTAAAAGTTTTTTCTTGCAGCGATAGAGACAGAAAAAAGATTATTCAATTTGTCTTAGAGTCAATTAATTCTCCGTTGCATTTCATGGCTAAGAAGTTAGTGATTGAAAGTTTCTTCAGTTGTTGCCCTAGCTTATTTAAATTCATGATTGGTCACAAAGAACATTTAAGTCAAACAGATTGTTCAAAGAATTAAAAATCAGGAAAAGATTTAAAGAAATAAAAATCAAAGACAGTATACAGACTATCCAGATTTATACTTTCAGATCATTCTGCTGGGACTATTTTAACTTTTCACCCCATGGTGTTAATTTATGTTTTTCTGATAGCGATTAAGTAAAAAATCTGTACTACTGCGTCCATTTAAAATTTAATTTGTTGCGATACTGGGCAAGTTTAGGCAATATTTCAAAAAATTGGGGAAGAGGTTCAATTTTTGAGATATAAACACCGCTCATAAAGAATAGCTGCAGATTTCCAAAATTTTTAAGGAGCCAGTGGCTCCTAAACCCAAATGATCCAGTCGCCACATTGTGAAAGAAACTCATAAAAGCAATAGCGTTTGTATGAGAAAAAATTCAAAGCGCGAATTTCGTCAAAGGATCGCAAAAAACCCTGCAAATTTCGTCAAAGGATCAGGAAAAAAACGCGGATTTCATCAACGAATTCCGAAAAAAAACGCGAATTTTGTCAAAGAATCCTGAAAAAACGCGTATTTCGTCAAAAAAAAAAAAAAAAAAAAAAAAAAAACAGGAAAAAGCCGAATTTCGTCAATCTTCGCAGAAAAGCGCCAACGTCGTCGAAAGCTGACGAAAAACCACACTAATTTTGTCAAAGGATCGCAGAAACAACGCGAATTTCGTGAAAAGATTGCAGAAAAAAAAAGAATTTTATCAAAGGATCGCAAAAAAACTCACAAATTTCATCAAAGGATCGCGAAAAAAACTGCGACATTCATAAAACGATCGCTATAAAACTTGAATTTCAGCAAAGGATCGCGGAAAAACACAATTTTCGTTAGAAGATCACGGGAAAAAAAACGCGATTTTCGTCACAGGATCGCAAAAAAAACCCCGCGATTCTCGTCTAAAGATTGCCGGGAAAATGCGAAATTCGCCAAAGGATGGTGACATAGACGTCGAAAATTAGTCGCCAAAGCAAAAAATTTAGTCGCCACGTGACAACTGGCGACCGTGAATCTGCACCTATATCATAAAGGCGGTAAAAATTGAGTAATTTCAGATGTATAACATTCTTCCCTCGTGTAGAGTAATCTTTAATTGCTGTGACAAAAATTTTCGCACAGATACTGGGAGCGGGATCTAAGACCGTTTGATCGGAATAGGAATAAAAGGTTCGATTCACTCATATGCTACTGTTTCTGTTACTAAACTTTAAGTCTATTATAACTAAAAATGGGACTATTACAATTAAAATTCACCTATTAAGAAATATCTACCAATAGTATTAGTGGTCTAAACTTAAAAAAACTAAACCTGTGGCTATACGTTCCATGAAGGATCAGGGACTACAGTGTCCATCCCTGTTTTCTTGAACGTGGGGCCCGAAGGGCTACACAGCATATGTCCCGGTCAAGTGGTCAGCCTAACGCGGGACGCTCGGTGTTCAGTTTCCAAGCTAGTTTGGTACTCATTTTATCCACCCCAAAGGGAGCATTGGGGGCCCAAAAGAAACAAAATGTCACTAGCATCTATAGTAGACCGAGAGGTGACAGCACAGACAATCACCTCATCGAGTCCACGGATGAAATTCTAGAATTAGTTAAATCTTGCTTCGCATATTAAAACGCAATCGGTCTGCCAAGTCATATCTTGGTGGAAAATGCCTGAAAACCCAATTAGCGGGTGACTCGTAGGTTTACCACTCTGTTTTCCTGCACCCAGTTCTCCATGTTTTTATACCTTTGGGAGTAGGAAAACACAATGGTAAACCTACGAGTCAACCTCTAAAATCGGGTTTTTAGGTATTTTCCACCAAGATATAACTTGGCAAACCGATTGCGTTTTAATATGTGAATCGAGTTTTAACTAATCCTAGAATTTCAGCCGTGAACTCGATGAGCTGATGATGGTCTATCACTAACGAGATATCATATCTGTACCAAATATCGTAAGTTCTTATGCATAATGCATAACAACATTAAAAGAGTAGAGATTTAACAATTTCGAAATGTTTAAAGATTGGAATTCTGGTGTACTTGGCCTTTTACTTCTTACAAAAACTAGTATGTTGTGGCCATCACAAAACTTTCTTCTATATAAATCACGTCAATTAAATCATTTAAATAATACCAAGAAATTACACCAATTTCGTTACAATATTTTCATTACTGTTAAAGTAATGGAAACAAATCTGGCTTCAGATTGAAGTGAGATACACTGGGGAAAGAAAAAAAAAAAAAAAAACGAATGTTTTGTTATCTACGAAAATATAACATAAATAACATAATCACGAACAAAAATATACAATAACCTCTTCTGAGTTACATCCGATCCAAAAACGGTTCTTTATCTGTAGAAACTTCAGAAACCAATATATTTTCAAAATTTAAAAAAGCATTTATAAAAACAAAGTTCCTTTTGTGGGCAATGGTTTTCAGAAACGTTTTCAAGTAGTTTTCATAGTGCATTAATCGGTTTTCTTAATCTGGAGTGTAGGTTTTTCCATTCTCAAGCAAAGATTTTCATGTTCAACAAGAATGTTTTAAAGACCAAGATGATAAATTAACAGCATTAACATTAACATTAAAATTAATGTTATTTTGCTGCTCTTGCATGTATAAGTTTAATTACGCAGCTGAAAATACATTTAATTAAAAATGGATATCATCCTAAAACAGATATTCCGATTTGAGAAAACTGATTAATACATTATAAAAAGTACTCGAAAACTTTTTAGCAAACTAGTGGTAGCAAAGAAACTTGGTTATTATACATTTTTCTTTAATTCTCGAAAATATATTGCTTTCTGGAGATAAAAAACGCTTTTCGGAATTGTGGGTTGTTCGGTATAAGTTTCGGTAGTTCAGTAGTTAGGTGGTTACGTTATATTTTCATAGATTAAGAAACATTTTATTTTTTTTTACAATGAACATTTTAGCATATACAGTAGAAACTCTGTTATCCGAAACTCTTTTAACCGAAACTCTCGGTTAACCGAAATCTATTTTTTAAGCTTTTTTTTCTACTGTACAGTCAAAACGGATTTTGCAAAGCAAAATCCATTTTGAAAGATTTTTTTTTTTAATTATCATATTCATTGTATGCAAGCGGTCTTTTCCGAACTAATAAGAAATATTGCATTTATTTCTCCTTAATCTTAAAATTGAAGCATTCTCGATTTTCCGAAAGAGGGCCGGTCCCAATTACTTCGGATAATCGAGGTTCTACTGTAGTTCCAATTACTGGATTTTATTTTTAAAATGATTTTTTTTCACAGACAAAGATTGAAAGATTTTTTTTTTAATTATCTTATTCATTGTGTGCAAGCGGTCTTTTCCGAACTAATAAGAAATATTGCATTTATTTCTCCTTAATCTTAAAATTGAAGCATTCTCGATTTTCCGAAAGAGGGCCGTCCCAATTACTTCGGATAATCGAGGTTCTACTGTAGTTCCAATTACTGGATTTTATTTTTAAAATGATTTTTTTTCACAGACAAAGATTGAAAGATTTTTTTTTTTTAATTATCTTATTCATTGTGTGAAAGCGGTCTTTTCCGAACTAATAAAAAATATTGCATTTATTTCTCCTTAATCTTAAAATTGAAGCATTCTCGATTTTCCGAAAGAGGGCCGGTCCCAATTACTTCGGATAATCGAGGTTCTACTGTAGTTCCAATTACTGGATTTTATTTTAAAAATGATTGTTTTTCACAGACAAAGATTGAAAGATTATTTTTTTAATTATCTTATTCATTGTGTGCAAGCGGTCTTTTCCGAACTAATAAGAAATATTGCATTTATTTCTCCTTAATCTTAAAATTGAAGCATTCTCGATTTTCCGAAAGAGGGCCGGTCCCAATTACTTCGGATAATCGAGATTCTACTGTAGTTCTAATTACTGGATTTTATTTTTAAAATGATTGGTTTTCACAGACAAAATTGTTACAAAGCGTATCTTCTTGAAAAATCTAATATTTAGATGAAGATTTTTAATGAATTCGATTTTCATAATTAATTCAGTTAATTCATTTTTATTCATTGGTTAATTTTATTTTTGATAAATAAATTATTTTTAATCTCTGCTTAAGGTTAAAGACCTTAAGAAAAATAATTAAAAGGATGAAAAAAATCCCTAAAAGTTTCCAATATCTTTGGCTCGAAATGAAGGTATAGTCGGCTTCATATTTATATCTAAACCTGGATAATCATTAAATTTCAAAAATACCATATTGAAACAAAAACATGTTTTCAATAAGGGTGTTTTTCTCAGTCGTCCTTAGAAATGAAAACCGCGGCTCACTTGCTCATTATCTTAGCACAGAAATCATGTTTCATTGTTAGATTTTTCATGTTTTTCATGTATAATTCTTATTAATAAATTTTTACAAATGATTTGTGTCCAGCAAGCAGTTTTTCTTACTGATGCACATTATTTTGTTATACTCCACAGTCTACCTTCTTTTATTTCTTTTTCATTCCAGATAAATTTCATTTCTGACTTACATTTTTAAATAAATATCAACAGAAAGCTTAGCTAAATATTACCTCTCATAAAAATGAACATTTCTCAGCCGGTGACATAAATTCGCTTTCATGTTACATTTTAGAGTTCGGCATCTCTCGTTTTCCCCTACGTACTTATAGAATTAATTTTAAATAGAATTGATTTACCAATTACATATCAGTTGTTCTTCGAATAGAGTAGTAACAAATGTATAATTCTTATGAACAACTTTTTACAAAAGATTTGTATCCAACAAGTCATTTTTCTTACCGGAGCACATTATTTTGCTATACTACGTAGTCAATCTCTCTTTTTTGTCCCTTTTAATTGAAGATCATTTTCGTTTCCAACTTCCATTCTTAAATATATGTCAACCGAAAGCTTAGCAAAATATTTCCTGCCACAAAAATGTGCCCCTGTCGGTTTATAAAACTAAACTCGCTCTCATTTCTAATTCTCGTCTCCAGGAGCCAGCGTGTTACAGGAATTCCCCGATATATTTTGCATGATCACTTCCCAATCCAAGCACATTTTTCTTTTCAATTTAAAACGTCTTTTATCAGCATCGATCTCCACCGTTACATTTTCGAGTTCAGTGTCGCTCGTTTTCCACTATGTACTTGCGAATTAATTTAAATTAGAATTAATTTATTAATTACATACAGTTGTACTTTCAATAGACTAATAACAAATATATAATTCTCTTTAATAATTTTTTACTGATGATTTATGTCCAACATGTCACTTTTCTTACCGGTGCACACTATTTTGCTATACTGCGAAGTCAATCTCTTTTTTTTCTCCCTTTTAATTCCAGATCATTTTCGTTTCTAATTTCCATTCTTAAATACATATCAACAGAATGCTTAGCAAAATATTTCCTCCCACAAAAATGTGCTCGTCAGTCAATAAAATTAAACTCGCTCTCATTTCTAATCCCCGTCTCAAGGAGCCAGCGTGTTACAGGAATTTCCCCGATATAGTTTGCATGATCACTTCTCAATCCAAGTACATTTTTCTTTTCAATTTAAAACGTCTTTTATGAGCATCGATCTCCAACGTTACATTTTAGAGTTCAGTATCTCTCGTTTTCCACTATGTACTTATCGAATTAGTTTATTAATTACACACAGTTGTATCTTCAATAGACTAATAACAAATGTATAATTCTTATTAATAATTTTTTACAAATGATTTGCGTCCAACAAGCATTTTTTCTTACTGATGCACATTATTTTGATATACTTCGTAGTCAAACTCTCTCTTTTTTTCTTTCTAATTCCAGATCAATTTCATTTCTGACTTCAATTCTTAAATAAATATCAATAGGAAGCTTAGCTAAATATTTCCTCCCGCAAAAATGAGCATTTCTCAGCCGGTTAAACAAAACAAACTCGTTCTTGTGTTACATTTTCGAGTTCGGCATCTCTCGTTTTCCACTAGTACTTATTGGATTAATTTTAATTGAAAATTCATCAGCGCATTGAAAAACCATAAATGGCGTTGGAACGATACGCGTATAAGTAAAATTGCCAGTGTAATATCGTGGCGGCACTCAATCCTAATCAGTTCCTATGTATATTCAGCACTCTAAAACAAATGATTACATTTTTATTTTCACTATGTGTACACAAACACAACTCAAAAACATATTTTAAAACAAATCTTACAACATTACTCAGTTCCTAAGAGAAAAAAAAATCGGCTACTGAAAAACATGTCTTGTATCCATTCTTTCGTTCCTCGCATATCGAAAACGTGCTCCTTCGGTACGATACAGAAGTCAGCCAGACGCAAGTTAAAAGGACTCCAATTCAGGAGCAAGTCCTGCTTTCGTATCTCATGGTGTATACAGTGTTTATTTGGGGTTTTGCATCTTACAAAAAATCACTTATTCCAAGTGATATTTAGGGTTGTTACACCGGTATAAAACATTTGCAAAAAAGAGAGCATTGTAAAGGACCAGTGACGATTCAAAGACGAGGTGAACTGGCGCACTTTGCATAATTCACAGGAATAGATAGTGGAAGCACCAATCACAGAACACCATATGCAATTAATTGCGTGTAGAAATTTTTTAATAAACAGTGTAGGAAGATTCTTTCTTCAATCAGTTTTTACGTGCCAACAAGATGACACTTACAATAAAAGAACGAGGTGAATTGATAAAGCTGTTTTATCTGGACGGGAAAAATGCAGCTGAAGCAGTGCGAGTTTATCGCCGAAATCATAAGTTAAGTACGAGGTCCATGTTCCGTAAAAAACTGTTCGTGCTTTGGTGAAAAATTTTGAAGAAACTGGATCCACATGTGATTGACTACGATCTGGACGACCATCTGTTCCTGTTGAAGTTGTTGTGAAAGTGCAAAACAGGACTACTGCAGATCCATTGCATACTGCGAGAAGTGTTGCACGCAATTTGGATGTACTGAAAACAACAATCCTCAAGATTCTGCGCGCTGTTCTGCGGATGTTTCTCTATCGATTCCAGCACGTCCAGATGTTGCAACTTGGAGAGGAGCAACAGCGTTTGGACTTTCAAAATTATTTTCTCATCAGATATGATGAAGATAACAGCTGTCCATTGCGAATATTATGGACGGATGAGGCAGATTTCTCTTTAACTGGGAACGTAAACTCCAAGAACTGCGTTCACTGGGCTGATGAAAATCCTCACGATGTGACATCATTGCTTTTACGAGAAGCTAAAGTGACTGTGTGATGTGGCATCGCAAACACATTCGTTCTCGGTCCGTAATTTTCGAGGAGATCACTTCCACAAGTATGAAAACGTGCTCCATCACAAGTGCTCGGTAACAACAGTGTTGCAGAATTACGTAATTCCAGAATTGCAGTAGCGAAATTTCTTTAATGATATTGCATGCATGGAAGATTTTGCTCCTCTACACGTCGCCACATCTGTTCGATAAGTGCTGCAACAGCACTTTGATGATAAAATCATCTCTCGTAACTTTGTAGTTCCTTGACCACCACGATCTCCCGACCTCACTCCAATGGATTTCTGGTTCTGGGGTTACCTCAAATCAAAGGTGTACACATCAAATCCAAAAAAATTTCTCAGAATTGAAAGATGTAATAAAACGTGAAGTTGTACAGATTCCTTCAGCAATATTACGTTCGGCATAGTTGTAAACAGTCTCACGCATGCAATGAGTTATTGTCTGTGACTTGAAAACTGCTAATTGAATTTCTTTCCCTCCCTTCTCTCTTGTGTTGTCATTGGACCTTTACAATGGTCTTTTTGCAAGTGTTTTACGCCGGCAATTTTCATCACACGTGTATCATTCCAATGCTATTTATGGTTTTCAATGCACTGATGAATTTGCGCATGAAAAAAAATGGATGTTGCCATTCGAAATTTTTTTAATTTTTTCACTGTAACCGTAACAGCTCTATCAATTTAAATCATCTTGATCTCGATCGCATATTATCAAGTAAGTATATCTAAAATTCCTTTTCGATTGGTTGAGCGGTTAGATCGCTAGCGGTTCATATATCGGGGAAGTTTTTTTTTAACGATCTCCCTATACTTCGTAGTAAACATATTTTTTTTTTTTTTTTTTTTTAATTTCAGATAAATTTTATTTCTCACTTCTAATCTTAAATATATATCAACAGAAAGCTTAGCTAAATATTTCCTCCCGCAAAAATGTGCCCTTGACAGTCGGCAAAACAAACTTTCTTTCATTTCTAATCCCCGCCTCCAGGAACCAACCAGTTACAGGAATTCTCCCAATATATTTTACATGTCCACTTTCCCTTCTAAGCGCATTTTTATTTTAATTATTATTATATACTAGAAAGGTAGCCCGTCAAAAATGACGGAAATTTAGATATAAAGATATATACAACTCATGTGCAAGAATATGAGTTTTATCGCTTGTTCCGCAGTGATAGATGGAAATAACACATTTAAAGAACGAAACACTTTTATGAAAAACTGTGTACAGCAGAAGACCACTAATCTGCACAATTCCAAGTTTTCTGCAGATTTTTGCGGTCATGTCTATTCAGTCTTTGTTTACATTTTTTTTAAATTCATATATTGGACAATTTAGATTATTAAGCCTTAAAAATAAATAAATTACACACTTGAAGTAAGGTAAAAACTATTAAATTATCGTATACGATTTCATAAAATGGTATTATATGGTATTATATGTGTGTGCTTCACGATCTTGGTTACGACTTTGGCGAAATTGGCTGCAACTTGTCATAATTCTAATAGTGTGGGCCTCTATAACAAAAAAGTAACCAGTTTTTAGTAAAATTTCTGATATAAAGTTGTTTTCAAAAACTTGTGTAAAATTGCAGGCCGTTCTCATGTTATGCCAGTCCTGGGAATAATATTTCTAACACTGAAGAGTTTCCATGTATATGTGGAATTTAGAAAAGCTTCTCCAAAAGAAAGGTCCTGAAATGACATTGTAATTCCTCTAACTTCAAAGTTTAATCGGGCCCTGATGCTGTTTACTGAAATCTAATAAATACAGTTATTTTGAATATTATAACAGAATTAAACAGCTAAACTTATTTAACTTAAACTCGCTGTTACTTCCCGATGTTATTTTTTAGTATTAAGAAAGAAAATAATTTAAATTTTTCAAATCAGCACATTTATAATTTTTTTCCGTCTTTAATAACTAAATAATGAAAAAATATGCTTTTGTTCTGATCTCATAAATACGACAATAAAATAATGTAACTAAGAGACATTGCAAAATTAAATCTTTGTGATTTCAAACCATAAACAAATGATACCGCCACCATTTTACATACTATGACGTCATTAGAATATTGTCCATTAATTGTTGGAGAACTTACTTTGTGAATGATTACCTCAATGATTTAATATTTTTTACGGTTCACGATGAATGAACTCACTTGTGTTTGTTTAGGTTTATGGAATGAGATATTAAGCCGTGAACCCAATTTCAATTAAAGTTATCCAAAGATATATGCATTTTTAATCGAAGTTAAAAACAATGCTTTAATCTCGAAATAAAATATTTTAGTTTGTATAATTGGTTATTTCTGTTAATTATTTATTTAGGTACTTTTCCATTATAGCGCATTTAAAAAAAAAAAGCTTGGCGTAATTCGGGCATCAGAAAGTGAGATATGTTGCCAAAATATACAGCTATGAAAATAAATCTAATGAACTTTTATTTTTGTTTATATATGCACTTATATACATAAAAAAATCGTTTCTAAATCTATATAATATTTTTTATATACAAATTACGGCACAGATTTCAGATATGAACCGGGATACCTATGGCGCTAAAATGGTGTTATTTTGCCGGCTATTATTTTTTATCTATTAATAAATTGTTTAGGCACAGATGTCATATTCGCCCCATATTGGCGCGATTTTTTTCCGACGCCGATTTGGCGAAAACATCAACAGCATAAGCAACAACATCCGGGTTACCATATCAAGCAAAATAACGACACTTTGGCGCCGGTTAAGTATACATTGCGTATATGACATTGGCGTCAGAAAAAAATCGCGCCAATATGGGGCGAATATGACATCTGTACCATTGTTTATTTATTTTTATTTTCTGTTTTTAAATTATATAAACTGTTTTGTTCTATAGTTATTATTGAAACTTTTATATATTTATAGTTATTTCCTTTTCAAAATGATAGCAAATAATTTAAAAATATATAAGTAACTGGTATTCGAAAGCGAGATTTTTGCCGAATTGGCGTCAGAGAAAAATCACGCCAACCCCGATGCTTATATGACATCTGTGCAAAAAATACTTCTGTTTCTTTATAAAAATGGATAAATAGTTTTTTTTTTTACATTAAATAAATTGTATACATATGCAAAAAATTGCTTGTGAGTATGAAGCAGTAAATAGGTTGTCAGAAAATACGTTGGCAAACTTCTTTCTCGCCAAGAAACATTTCTCCGAAGTATTGTACGTACATAAGTAATGATTGCTAGAAATGCATTTTTAATTATGATATGCGCTTTTATGTTTCACTACATTTATGCATACTATACCGTGTGTATAAATGCTACAGTTCATATGCAGGGCTACACAAAAGAATTCATAAGGGTTCTTGAGTATGAGAATAAATTGCTTAAAGGTGGTTTTTAAAGGAGTTATGCAGTTTTACGCTGAACTGCATTTAGATTACTAAGAAATGTTTGTAGAATATAGATAAAATGATATACAGGGTCACGCAAAGAAATGGATACATAACCGTCTATGGATGATAATATCTGGAAATATGATTTCAGTAACTTTAAGAGTAGCTTAAATTAAATTTTAGCTAAATAGTGGCATGTAATAACGGTACTATTGCTATGGACGGTAACTGCTGAAATCAATTTTTTAAAAAAATTATGCGTTTTCTAAAATGTTTACTTAGTTATCTTATTTAGCTTATTTCCCTAAATAACGAAGTTTTGTTAAAGCATTCAGGATGTGTTGGAAAGTGTTTCATTTTCTATGCTTAACGCATGATTTTTCTTTCTTCTTTAGTCTTATTTTGCATTTATTTTATTCTTAATTTTTAGTCTTATACTGCTTTATAGAAACTTTGGCACAGTTGCCATATATACCCCATATTGGAGCGATTTTTTCCGACGCCAATTTGGCGAAAACATCAACAGCATAAACAACAACAACAGGGTTACCATATCAAGCAAAATAACGACACTTTGATGACAGTTAAGTACCCGTTGTGTATATGACATCTGTGCGGAAACTTTAATATTTAATGTTTAAACTCTTCGCTCCACTCACCTTGCATATAGTATAAACTATAACACAGATAGCGCAAAATAATAGACAGTTTGATACTTTTCCACTGTAGGGGCTTTGGCATTTTAAAAAAAAAGTTTGGTGTAATTTGGGCATCAGAAAGTGAGATTTGGGTACTTTTCCGTTATGCGTATACCATTGTCGCCAAGCGTAATAGTTGGCGCAAAATGAAAGTCACGTGAATTAAGGCATTTGAAAAATAAAAGAAAAAATATTGTCGTACTAAAGTGAGCATTTAAGAAATATAACATTTGAAAATTCCAGACTTTTACGAACTATTTCATTAAATCACAAATATATACTTAAAATAATTGAACAAATAACTGTTATAAAATAAAGCAATAAAATAAAACTCATATTAAACTGCTGGCAAAAAATTACAAATATCTTTAAGAATTTTGAAATAATTGGCGCATTAGCATACATGGTACTTTTCCGTTATACGGACAGCATGCTAAAATGCATGCTAATGCGCCAATTATTTCAACCTTGATCGTAGATTTTTATTGTAAACCATGCGAAACATTGTGATTTGTTATTTATGAAACGTGAATCACGTGAATGATTATTGTATAACCTTAACCTTGGAAAGCTTTTTAATCTGCTATTAATCGAATTAAAAATGCTTTTTTTTTATAAAGTTGTAGTTTACTTTTACTGCTGATGCTGAGATGGATTTTATCATTTGGCAATTACCAGATGATGAGAAAGTTGTGATAAAACTGTTTCAGGAATTTGGAATTCTGCATAATAAAAGATTTTGTTCAAAAAATCATGAAATGAAATTATGGATGAGTTCTGGAAATCCGAAATTGAGTTGTAGCTTACGATCATGCGAAGAAAGCGTAGAAATACGACAAAAAACTTGGTTTAAAGGATCGCGGGTGACTTTTCTTAATGCTTTGAGGTTTATATATTTATCGTGCAAAGAGTTGACATCGATTGAGTTTTGTGAGCTGCAACTTGATATGAACCACAACACAACAGTGGAATGGAATAGTTATTCGAGAGAAGTTTGTGCAAATGCTTTATGTTCTCGACCAAATAGAAAAATCGGTGGACCTAATAAAATTATAGAAGTAGATGAAAGTCATGTATTATTTATACAGATTGTTGGAAAGGATATAAAACAGATGAACTGCTAAGTGCTGGTTATGATCATTTCACAGTAAATCACAAATACAATTTTGTCGACCCTAATACTGGATGTCATACTCCAAATGTTAAAAGATTATGGGGCATCGCAAAATGGCGCAACAAAAGACATCGGGAAGCTGTTCGTCATCATTTAGAGTCGTATCTCATAGATTTTATGTGGCTACGCCTTCATTCAAAAAATGACATGTTTACTGCAATGCTGAAAGATATTTATAATTTTATGGCAGCAGTTTAATATGATTTTTTATTTTATTACTTTATAGTATAACAGTTATTTGTTCATTTATTTTAAGTATATATATGTGATTTAATAAAATAGTTCGTAAAAGTTTGTAATTTTCAAACGTTATATTTTTAAAATGCCCACTTTACTATCGAGAATGTTTTTTCTTTTATTTTTCAAATGTTTCAATTCACCTTATTTTCATTTTGCGCCAACTATTGCGCTTGGCGACAATGCTGTCCGTTTAATGGAAAAGTACCGCATACATTTTGGCATGGTGTCCGTATAACGGAAAAATATTGAGAATTGTTGTCAAATCATATAAACAGCTATGAAAACAAACTTGATGAGTGTTTTTTTTTATATGTTTATTTTATATGTATATTATTCATGTTTTTATGTACAAATTACACCTGTTTCTGTATAAAATTAGAGAAACGGCTTTTTTAATCGTATAAAAAAATCGTATAAATATCGAAAAAAAAATGCATGTGTATATAAAATGAAACTGGATAGGTTCCGGGAAAATGTTGCCAAATTTCTTTTTTCGCCAAGGCACTTATACTGGAAATGTACCTAAAGCACATTAAAATCCCGCAGTTAGGAGCTCATACAGTACAGAGTCGTCTATTGGCGGTTATTTTATTTGTAGCATCGGGAGGAAGATGTAAAGATGTACTTTAAATTCTCACCCATAGATTTTGAAAAAATATCTTAAAAGAGCGGAGTTTAAATTAAATTTTGGTGACCTCCTTTATGAAAGATTAATAGTTATAAATGGGAATTTCACCAAATCAGCCAGCTATTGCCAAGTTGGCCAACATTTGGCGCTACTGTGGTAACCCTGCATTAGTATTTTTCAACAATTACTCATTTCAATGAGGTGGTCCTACCGGAATCGTGAGGGACACACAGAGACTTGGATTTTATATAAATAGATTACGCTTATACGTTATTACGTTTCGAGTTCGGCATCTCTCGTTTTCCACTAGGTACTTATCGAATTAATTTTAATTAGAATTAATTTATTAATTACATACAGTTGTACTTTGAGTAGCAATTTCAATAATAATTTTTATTAATAAAATTGTATAAATAATTTGAGCGCAACAAGCAATTTTTGTTTCTGATGCACATTATTTTGTTATACTTCATATTCAGTCTCTCTCTCTCTCTCTCTCTCTCTTTTTCTTAATTTAGTTCAATTAAATTTCTGACTTCAATTCTTAAATAAATATCAAAAGAAAGCTTACCTACATATTTCCTCTTGCAAAAATGTGCCCTTCTAAGACGGTAAAACAAACTCTCTCACATGTTATATTTTCGAGTTCCGCATCTCTCATTTTCCACTACGTATTTGTACAATTGCTTTTAATTAGAATTAATTTATTAGTTACATACAGTTATACTTTCAATAGATTAATAACAAATGTATAACTCTTATTAATAAACTTTTACAAATGATTTGCGTCCAATAAGTAATTTTTTTCCTTGATGTACATTTGCATTTTGTTATACTTTGTAGCCAATCTCGTTTTTTTTTTAATTCTTAATTCCAGATCAATTTCATTTCTGACTTCCATTCTTAAATATATATCAACAGAAAGCTTAGCTAAATATTTCCTCCCGCAAAAATGTGCGCTTGTCAGTTGGTAAAACAAACTCGCTCTCATTTCTAATCCCCGTCTCCAGGAGCCAGCGTGTTGCAGGAATTTCCCCAATATATTTTGCATGATCACTTCCCCCTCCAAGTGCATTTTTCTTTTCAATTTAAAACGTCTTTTAATGAGCCTCGACCTTCATCGTTATGTTTTCGAGTTCAGTGTTTCTCGTTTTCCACGTGCGTGTGTCATTCAACGATCTTGCGTGACAACTCCCTCGAAGAGTTTGATGGGGAGGGGAGATATTTTTTATTCTATTTTTTTCATTCATTTCATCATTCAGTATAGAGAATAAGAATGAATAAAAATATAAACAAACAATAAAAAATTAAGAATAGTTTTTTTTTTTTTCTAGTCGAGTGCAAACGATAAAAATGTAATGCTATATGCCGCTTACTATTCTGATTGAATATTTGTATTCTTTTTACTTATTTTTTATTTCCCGCTGTCTGATGGCTATTGTTGAATTGTACTTTTGTAAAATTTATTGCTCAAGGAAATGCATTGAATGCTTATACGTTGAAGAATTGAGTGAGATTTTTGCTAATGATGTGCATGAGATAAGCATGTAATATGGTGAGATATTTATGTGTATCGATAATGTTATCAGATTCATAAATCCAAACACTGCACAAGCTTCTTCGCTTCCTTCCACTTCCTTTCTCATTTTTTAAATTAGCTATTTCTTCCTATTATCAGTTGTATCGCGGACGTTGCAAAAAAGGGAGGTCGATACGTACGTTTTGCCTTTCTCATAGCTGTTAATTATTAATATTTAGTATTTTATGTTTCTCTTTCAGAAATTCAAACGTCTAAATTTTAATCACCACAAGTACTATGTCTCATCCGTGGCTTATCATGGCTGATGGCCTCACATGTCGCACATTTTAATCATTTTTTATTACTTCAGTCAGACCTCAAATTCCCCTTTCTAATTTTAAAACTATGGTCTTGGAATGTATCCGTATTTATCAAATTTTTTCTCTGAAAATTAAAATTTTATCTTCTTTTATCTGTATGCTCTTTTTGAAGGATGTTTCTTTTTTTTTTTTTAGTTGACAAAATGTTCCTAAAATACATACTTAATTCTATATTTCAAGTGTTAAAGTCTAAATGAAACAGACGAGTTGTAAATAAGATTTTAATACCTGAAATAAAACTATGTATCTTACAAATGTTTTGTCAAACAAAAAAGAAAGAAACATCTCAAGAATTGCATGCCTGATAACAGGCCAAATCTTATATAGCACAAATCACATGTTATATCCCTGTTAGTTATGAAAAAAAGTTATAAATTTCACCCATTCCCTGTTTCATAGTTAATAACAGACTAACCAAAACTTGGATATTACATTTTTTACACCTTGTCGCTCATCCTTTCTCTGCAAAATAGGGAAATGACTAGAAGTTTAAAAAAAAAAAAATCACTCGATACTTATGCATTGTTTTCACAAAAATTTATACGGATGATTTTTCCAGTGTTTCCAGATTGGGGGCTTTTTTAATTCAGATTATTTGACTGTCACCACTTTTTCAAAATAGTGAAATTCGCCTTAATTTTCAGAATTTTTAATCTATTTTTATATATGCTGAATATTTCTATTTAAAAAAAAAAAGCGGTGACAATCAACAATCTCGGGACAAAAAAGTCCCCAATTTGGCAACACTGGATTTTTCAAACTTTTCTTTATATACTTATGCGGCTTGTTTTGTAAAGAAGGGATACCTGTTATTGTTTTTGTTACTAGTACTACTAAAGTATTTTTTTTTACTAAGAACCAGGACAGCTAAAGGTTACAGCTTACTGTTACGGCGGACAGGGTGGCCTGCACTTATGGGTGTTAGTTTACTTCCCTCACGGTGAAAAAGACCATTTTTTGCAATACAGTTTACTAATTCAACACTAACCAATCTTATTTGTATATAAAAAATTAAAAAACTGTACGCTAGCGACTTAAATGTGTAGAGACTTGCAAAACTTACAACAACAACAACAATAATAATAATAGTAATAATAATACTAGGTTGAGCAAAGAGTTCTGTGAAATTTGTGAAAGTTGCGTTGTCATGCGCAAATTAACAACAAAAGCAACAAGGACTATTCTTTAAAGTAGAGACCATCATAGTCCACGAATTTCTGCCACCGTTTGCCAGATTCCGAATTTGCTGGCTAAGTTTGTCGCCGTTACCAGCACCTTCATCCTCATTAATCTCATCGACGGCTTTCAGAATCGTTAGGCCTTTTCTCTAATAATGCCGGGTCAACACACGCAAATCATACTGTTCAATAGGCATTTTGGAGCCAAAGTTCCTGAACATGAACTCCTATAAATGTACCACTAGTACTCCTATATACGATACAAATTCTGGTAACTATTAGATTAAAAATTTCCCAGAACTTTTTGCTCAACCTAATAATAATAATAATAATAATAATACAATACCCATAACATTTTTAAATGAATACGAGAAAATGATATCTCAACATAAACTGATAATATTAAAATGTATGCAAAAAATGTTACATACTGAAACATTAATACTAAATAAAAACTATATGTTCAAATCTTTAACTGCATACACGTATTTAGAATACCTTCATCTGAGTCTATCTGAACTCCATGATCTCCAGCTTGTTAGTTCTGAAATTGAATTGGTTGTTTCTTATCAGATGTATACAGGCGATATACAATTGATATATTGATACAGTCGATACACAAGTTCGCCACGAATCGAATACAATATTCTGTAGGGAAGATTTTTTTTTTTTTTTTTTTTTTTTGACAAAATTGAAAGGAATGCAGCTTCTAGAGTAAAATTTACGAAATAGGGAGATATGGTGGATAGACTCCGCAAACACATCGAGATAAAGACGCTTTGTTGAACTTGTTTAGATAACTAGCCAAAGGACCATGGTTTGTTACGAAAATATAGATATGGGGAAATAAATGGTATGAAATAAATTATTTTCAGATACTTTTAGCATGAGCGCATGGTACACGTGTTTTTTCCTGTTTCAACATAGTCCCATTCTTCTTAACTGCGTTTCAACGCTTCCTGTTGTAGTGATCTTTTGATTGATGATTTTGAAAGCATTAAGAATCTCTGACATTGAAGATCTTGAATCGTCATTGCTTCCTTAGCCAATTTGTCAGTTAACTGAATTCCAATATCTCAATATGTGTACTAACTCACGTGAAGATGAAATTTTTAGATGAATTTTGGGGAACCTTTAAAATATTTATTATTATAAGACAGGGTCGGCAAACCTTTTCACATTCACGTGCCAAATTTTTCCAAAATTATATTTCACGTGATCATGACGTGCCAACTATAAATAGTTTTAATGTATCAAGTAATGATGAATCAACATTACTTAAAATTTTGCTTTTAGCATTAAAAAATATGTGTAATATTTGATTTTATACTTTAAAAATTTGTTTTTTAAATATTATATAAGTTCTCTCATCTTAGATACCATATAATTTATTTCAGATTTATATGTAATTAAGAGAATGCAAGTTGAATTGGACTCTTTTGACAAGATGTTTTTGCTTGAATTTTTCATATTATTTATTTCCAAAAAGAATGGTCTAGCGGAAAATGTTGTCAAAATAATAAGTACCAAAATCTACACACAGCTTGTAGTGTCTGGAATTGAATTTCAAGTTGCTATATTTATACCATCGGCATTTTTGCTTATACCTTTTAATCTTTCATTTGCGATAATCTCCTAGTTCTCTCACATTATTAAATTTTTGTGAGCCAATATTAAGCTAGATTGGGATACATTAAGTTATATTTCAGTTTCTTCAATCTGTATGACAAGACAACCATCCAAATAAATCGAATTCAGATAAAGAGACAACATCTAGATTAATTAATGCATTTTGGGAAATTCTACTATATTTTGATGTAGAACCTGAATCTATGCTGTGCCAAAAATAATCTGCAGCGTGCCACTTATGCCACGCGTGCCATAGGTTCGCCGTCCCTATTATAAGATCTGTACCATCAATTCTTTCCAGAACATTAAATCCCGAGAGACTATATGTAAGGATTAAAAAAAATCTTGAAATGAAGAAGTGGTGCTCCAAGAAACTGCTTCTTCTGAGTAACACATCTTGAAAGTCTGAGTTTTCATGTAATAACTTTACTTGTTTTCTTGTTAACAAGTGGTTATTGCAGTTGGCATAAGGTGTACCATTTTCTGTCTTTATGCATTCTGTATAGATATTTATTTTGGAATTTAGCCATTATCTTCCAAAATTTTAATTCTATTTTCTCTCAGAACGTTAACTGGACACCGGGTTACGAAAGCGTATTTGGATGACAAGTGACTGCTTGCATTACACGAAGTCGGTTCTGCATTGTGGTCTACCTGCATGATATTCCTCAAAAAAACTACTTCTGGAAAAATTATAAAATCTGCTCCCCTAAAGAGGGAAAAAGAACATAAAAAATACACAAAGTACGATTGGAGAAAGGTGATATTCTCCGATGAATCGGAATTTAATTCCACGGCTTCCAAGGAATAGAAAAGTATATTATAATGTTTTAAAATGAAAAACTGGATCCCATGTTGTATTTGGAATATAAAAGTATATTACAATATTTTAAAATAAAAAACTGGATCCCACGTTGTATTTTCAATACAATTTTTTAAACCATTTTTATCTTGTAGAACAGTTATCCATCAAGTCATTTAAATAAATGAATTAGTCAATTAATTAATTTAAATGTTGATTAACTTCAAATTTATCGCTGTTTAAAAATATATACTATATACTACTTAGAAAGGCTTGATTCTAAGCTTATTTTTGAATAAGCGAGAAAGGTGATATTCCCCGATGAATCCAATTTAATTCTACTGTTTCCATGGAATATAAAAGTACATTACAATACTTTAAAATGAAAAACTGGATCTCACGTTGTATTTTGAATAACATTTTTGAAGATATTTTTATCTTGTAGACCGGTTAGTTATCCATGAAGTCATTTAAAGAAAAGGATTAGTCATATAATTTAAATGTTGATTAACTTTAAATTTATCGCTCTTTAAAAACGTATGCTGTGGTACTTAGAAAGACTTGATTCTAAGCATACTTTTCAATAACACTGCTTGAGATATATTTTTCTCTTGGAATAGAGTTAAAGAAGTCATTTAGAGAAATAAATTGATTAATGGGGTGAGTTAGCTCAAAATTATACCAAAATATTTCACATCTGGCAACCAATGCGCCACTTTGGACTCAGATAGTACATGGATAGACTAGTACAAAAAGCCCGGGACACAAATTTTCCTGGCCCTCTAGCGGCGATGATGTCGTAATCAATATGGCCGTCAAAGTTTTGAGAAGTGCTTCTACATTTCTCTATAGAACTCGGGTTAATATTTTGATATTAACCTATATTTTTAGTGATTAAGTGATTATTAATCCAGAGAAAACGCGCTTTCCAACGGTATATTTGACATCATTGTTTATGTTCATAATACCACAAATATTTATAAATTAATTAAAAAAAAATTCAAAACATTTTGCTAAATAACTTGGAATTTGTTGCATGTAGCTGAAAACGTGTCGCATATCTTTTGTTCGTCAGAATATTACCTTTCGGACGGTATATATGACTTCTATTTTAACACAAATATTTTTTGAAAATTTGCCAAAACAATGTAGCGTTGCACAGAGAGTCATAATGGCAACAATGTACAGTCGTGGAAAAAAAAGTAAACACCCCCTACTAACTCCTCAACAAATTATCGTAGACGAAAGTTACTGGTACCAGACGATTGGAAATAAAGTCTACTTTTAAATGATGTATATAAAATTTGCTTAGGGGACCATCTACATATTAAAACAAATCTAAACTTCATTTTTTTTCAATGGCAATACCCAAATTTAACGAGATATTTCAAATCGTCGTTTCAAACTATGCCTAGAAATGAAATTTCAAGTCATTTGAATGATAAGTTTTTGAATTATAGACATTCAAAATTTAATGCTTCTAATGTTAAATTACATTTTCATATTTTTATTTGTATCTCCTAAAATTATGCTCCTAATGTGCTAATTTTTTGTGTAGCAATAATACTAATATACCCAAACATAAATGCGTTGAATTTGCAATTTTTATAAATTTATGATATGAATTATGGATAATGAAATTAATATTCGAAAAAGTTATGAATTGCAACCTACAATTTTTTTGATGGATTTAGATTTATTCAGAAATACGCTCGTAATAAAACAATTAATTTCTCGGAAACTTATCTTACGAATTGCATAAAAAGTTGATTTTAGGCTGATTGAAGGGTGTAGAATTCATTTATGCTGTCAGAATTGTGTACTGCTATTGAAAAAAACAAAGTTATGGTTCGTTTTAATATGTAGATGGCCCCCTAAGCAAACTTTATATGCAGCATTTAAAAGTAGACTTAATTTCTAATCGTCCAGTACCAGTAACTCTCTTCTACGATAATTTGTTGAAGAGTGGGTAGGGGGTGTTTATTTTTTTTTTTTCCACGACTGTACCTAATTTATATGGGATCCGAAAATTAATACAGTGGCTTTATAACTGTTTAAGTAGCAAATGTTATTATTGTAAATTTTTATGTATATGTAAATATATTCTAGGGTTTTTTAGGGCTATGAAACTTTCATTTCCGTTTTAAAATCAATGACATGAGGTACACTTAATAGGCAATGTAAGATAAGTAAGATAAGTAAGATAAGATTTCTGTAAGATAAGTTTCAGACATTTATAGGTACAAGAATGAGAAACAAAAGAATGTACAATACAATATTTACTTATCACTGTCTAAACACTGCCCTTCACATACACAAAGTTTCATACATTTTATTTCCATTTTAATACATTTACAAGATGTAGATCGCTTGCGACAAGTACAGGAGGTAAGTTCTTTAGAGTGCTTTGACATCTCTGGAATTGTTATCCACAAAGGTTGGTATGATTCCTCCTGAATTTATTATCCATCCCCACTTAATTGGTGAAGGTATTGTGTAATGTGCAATGAGGCTGTTGTTCCAAATTCTTGCTGGAGAATAGCTCGTTTGATGTGTTGTGTCAAAGCATCTGCTGTAGGAGGTATGTTTTCGATGGCTCGATTGTTTCTTGTAAATAACACTCGTCTGCAATCACTGATGCTCTGAAGATCTGATGATTGGTCATAAAGTAGTACAATAAATCGCTGTAACAGATCATGACATTCATCGTCAATATCAGAGATGCCTGTACAGAGCTGATACCATACAGAATCAGTTTCACGAATTGACATCCAGACCTTCCAAGCTGACTTCTTGCCAATGCCACAAAATCTGGAAACTGTGTCGCAACCAGTCACAGAATGAAAGCCAACAAATTTCTGCAAATTTCCGGTGAAAGTTTAGCATAGATCTCATGAATTGTAATGAATTTCCTGTATTTCCCACAACCGTACTCAATCCATAGTTCATCAATATCTTGTATTTGTGGGAACAGTGATATTGAAATAACCACTACATCAGAGTCCACAGTTCGTATTAAGATGCGAGTATGTCCACTTTCTACTGCATGCTTAACATGGAGAAGTAGACGGCCATCTGCTTCTTCGTGTGTGACGGTAGAAATGCTTGATACATCCATATATGTTGATGCGAGGACTTGGTCATTATAAGTACAGACAACATGTTTTCCTGGATACTCGTACCCCACCATTTTCTTAGCTAGCAACTGGAACAATTGGGTCTTGTTTTCGTTGACACATAGGAATTGCTGAAATTTTTTTGGAATTGCAGTTGAGTCTGAGACTTTAATACTTATGCCACTTCCTCTTGTTTCTCGGGTATGTACCTTCAAACTGTTACTAATATATCTGTCGAATACAATATCTAGTCGTGAACTGTTCTTCAGTTGATTAATGAAATATGGTTTGAAAACATGTTCGTAGTGTCCAGAAAATGCTGTCGCAATACCAGGATTAAGCATGTGTATTAAGGCTGCTCCATCGAATATTTTAGCTGTTACATTCGGTTGGCTGTGATTAAAGCTAATGCCATATTTTGTTTGAATGCAGTCAATAATATCAGACTTGTTGATTGGTTTTCGGAGTTTTCCATTATCTGAAATAGAGAGTGGGTACTTTTGGTTTTCATGCGAAAAGAAATCATCTATGTTGCAATCCCGTGCTTCAGATGCAACATACAATCTGCAGAATAAGTTGGAGTCTTTACGTAAGTAAGAAATTTTGGACTTTGCCTTATCTTTTTTTCTTGTTATAGTCTTGAAGATGTGAATATTGGTTCGAGGAATAACTTCATGAATTGAATTTTGAACTTGATCGAGACGAGACACGACATAATCATCATACTGCTTTAGTCCTACGGTAAATGCTTCTGTAACACACTTGACAGCTTCGAAACTAACTTGGAATTATTTTGGAGGTCCCTATTGACATTAAATCAGTTTCTTCAAATGGATTTCCTTGTTCGGATAAGACGTTAATCATTTGTTTGACATGGGCCAAGAACCTTTTCTCATGAGCATTGTTATCTTCATGATGCTTTGCGCCCACGTTTTTGTCATCTTTTAAATTTGATTTCTCTTCAAATTCCTCAATTAAAGAACTCATCCTAGGGCTATTGTTGTACTACTTTATGATCAATCATCAGATCTTCAGACTTCAGAGCATCAATGATTGCAGACGAGTGTTATTTACAAGAAAGAATCGAGCCATCGAAAACATACCTCCTACAGCAGATGCTTTGACACAACACATCAAACGAGCTACTCTCCAAGCAAGAATTTGCAACAACAACCTCATTGCACATTACACAATGCCTTCACCAATTAAGTGGGGATGGATAATAAATTCAGGAGGATCATACCAAACTTTGTGGATAACAATTCCAGAGATGTCAAAGCACTCTAAAGAACTTACCTCCTGTACTTGCCGCAAGCGATGCACATCTTGTAAATGTATTAAAATGGAAATAAATTGTATGAAACTTCGTGTATGTGAAGGGCAGTGTTTAGACAGTGATAAGTAAATATTGTATTGTACATTCTTTTGTATCTCATTCTTGTACCTATAAATGTCTGAAACTTATTTTACAGTTATGCCTATTAAGTGTACCTCATGTCATTGATTTTAAAACGGAAATGAAACTTTCATAGCCCTAAAAAATCCTAGAATATATTTACGTATACATACAAATTTACAATACTAACATTTGCTACTTAAACAATTATAAAGCTACTGTATTAATTTTCGGATCCCGTATAAATTAGGTGCATTGTTGCCATAATGACTTTCTGCGCAACGCTACATTGTTTTGGCAAATTTTCGGAAAATATTTGTGATAAAATAGAAGTCATATATACCGTCCGAAAGGTAATTTTCTGACAAACAAAAGATATGCGACACGTTTTCAGCTACATGCAACAAATTCGAAGTTATTTAGCAAATTGTTTTGAATTTATATATATATATATATATATATATATATATATATTATTAATTTATAAATATTTGTGGTATTATGAATATAAACAATGATGTCAAATATACCGTTGGAAAGCGCGTTTTCTCCGGATTAATAATCATTAAAAATATAGGTTAATATCGAAATATTAACCCGAGTTCTATAGAGAAATGTAGAAGCACTTCTCAAAACTTTGGCGGCCATATTCATTACGTCATCATCGCCGCTAGAGGGCCAGGAAAATTTGTGTCCCGGGCTTTTTAGACTCATCTATCCATATACTATCTGAATCCGAAGTGGCGCATTGGTTGCCAGATGTGAAGTTTTTTTAGCTATCTCATCCCACTAAATAGGTTAATTTTAATGCTGGTAAATAGCCTCATAAATTTAAATAACTCTAGTGTTTTTAAGAAAATCACACTATAAAATTTTATAAAGTAAAGTATGATTCCACGCTGTCTTTTGATTGACATTGCTAAAGCTTTTTTCATCGAATATCACAGATATGAAGAAATAAATTAGTCAAGCTAATTTCAATGAAGTAATACCCCCAAAACTAAATAGATCTATAGTTTTAAGAAAGCACGCTATAAAATTTTGATAAGGAAAGCTTTATTTCGCGTTGTCTTTTGAATAGCATTGCTAAGGCTTAAATCACTTATTATAATAGAAAACAATAAAATAGATAGTCCAAAGAAATAATTATTGAGTTAATTTAAATTCTTAATAAAAAATATCACAAAGTTAAATAAATATAACATTTCAAAACATTATGCAACGAAATTTTAAAAAGAAAAGCGCCATATCGTGTTGTCTTTGTAGAATTACTTAAGACAGTTTTGTGACATAATATAATAAAAAGGTCATTTAATGAAATAAATTAGTCAGCTAATTTCAATGCTGGTTAATAGCCTCACAAAGCTAAATAAATCTATTTTTTTTTTTTTTTAAGCGCACTATAAAGTTTAAAAAAGAAAAGCATGATTCCGCGTTGTTTTTCGAATAGCATTATCAAAGTTCTTTTCATAGAAAACATTAAATATGTAAAGAAATGAATTAGTTGTCTAATTTCAATGATAGTTAATAGCTTCACAAAGTTAAATAAATCTATAGTTTTTAAAAAGCACGCTACAAAATTTAGAAAAGAAAAATATTATTTCACGCTGTCTATTGAAAATTAATGCTTAAACTTAGGCCACTTAATGTTGTAAAATATACTAAAAATAATTTAAAGGAAATCCTCCTTTGTCAGCTAATTACAACTCTGGTTAAAAGTCTCACGGAGTTCAATAAATTTATCTGTTTTAAAAATTATACAATGAGAGTATAAAAAGGAAACCGTGATACCGCGTTGTCTTTGAATTGTACTCCCAAAGCCACTTTTGTGTCATGTCAGAATAAAATAAAAAGATCATTTAAAGAAATAAATTAGTCAGCTAATTTCAATGCTAGTTAAAGGCCTGGGAAAAATAAATAAATCTATCATTTTTTAACAGCACACTATAAAATTTTAAAAAGAAAAGCGTGAGTTTTTAGAAAGACAATTTTGTGACAAAATAGAATAAAAAGGTCATTTAATGAAACAATTAGTCAGCTAATTTCAATGCTAGTTAAAAGCCTCACAAAATTAAAAAAATAATAATCTTTTTATTACTTTTTTAATAAGTACACTGTAAAATTTTAAAAAAGAAAATCATGATTCCACACTTTATCTTTTGAATAGTATTGTTTAAACCACTTTTATTACAAAATATACTAAAAAAGATCATTAAAAGAAATAGTTAATTACTCAGCTAATTTCATCGCTGGTTAATAGCCCACAAAGTCTTATATTTCCCACGCGGAAAATACTTGAATATTAGATTCAACCTAAAAATATTTCATAAAAATAAGAAAAAGATTGATTCAAAGCGGCGGAAAATTAAGGCACTTTCTGAAGATTAGTAAAAAATTCGTGATGATAACCTTTGGTGAGTCCGCTTACGGCAAATACCAAAATTAACTACATTTTTTTAAGTTTTAAGAGAGATAGCAAGAAAAAAAATTTGTAGAGCAAAGCCAGAATTCCGAAGTCTCCTTCCTTACTATTTCCTCAGCTAAATTAGTCATTAAAATCGTTCATCGAATAATTGAGTATTCCATATCGAATAAGTTGCCAAATCGGCAAGAGGAAAAAATTTCAAGAAGGGAGACAGATTTAAAAAAGTCGTTAAGCAAAAGATAGAACATAAATTTTAAGCTGAATCAAATGAGATAGATTAATTGCTTTAAGACGGAGATATAAGTATCCCCACTTCCACTTATTTTTCGCTACCGAGCAATTTTCGCGTCCTTCGACTCCTTTTGATATCATGAGGTACAAAATAACATTCGATTATTTTTTGCCCCTTTGATAGCATTAAAGTGCTCAATGAGTACAATGTAAGTTATTTTTAACAAATTAAGTGCCAATTATTTCATCGCTTAACCCGATTATTAACCATAAATATCAAGCAACAGACAGTTATTTAAATAACACATCATGTAATACTTTAAAAGTCCGTAGAGCTGATGAATTTGTTGAATAAATTACTCGCTAAAACTTAACTGCGCGCACTTTTAAAGTATTTTTTGTGTTCTTAGAACTTTTTAAAAAACATAATGGCAATAGTTAATATTTTTTAAGTTAATTTTCGCGTCCTTCGACTCTTTTCATATCATGAGGTATAAAATAACATTCGATTATTTTTTGCCCCTTTGTTCGATTAAAGTGCTCAATGAGTACAATGTAAGTTATTTTTAACAAAATAAGTGCCAATTATTTCATCGCTTTACCCGATTATTAACCATAAATATTAAGCAACAGACAGTTATTTAAATAACACATCATTTAATACTTTAAAAGTCCGTAGAGCTGATGAATTTGTTGAATAAATTACTAGCTAAAACTTAACTGCGCGCACTTTTAAAGTATTTTTTATGTTCTCAGAACTTTTTAAATATAAAAATGCAATTTAACAAATTACAACGACCATTTGGAAAATGATTTTTTCAAAGACTAAAATTTAATTGCACGGAGTTGATCATACATTATGTACGCCATGGATTACATTTTTCGGTACTGTAAATGTTTAAACATGTGCGGAGCTGGTTATACATTACGTACGCCATGGATTAAACATTAATATTCCTGGACCAATTTGAAATGAAATTTCATTCTTAGACTTCTAGTCACCCCACAATATTACTTTTTACACCGTCGTATAGAGAAAAAAATGTACTTTTAAATGCAATTTGTTTGAAAGCTCTATCTCAATTTGTTTCTAAGTTATTAATTTTTTTTTTGTATTTTTTATTACTTTTTTGTCATAGTGGCAACAGAAGTATTCATCTCTATTGAAAGTAAAGGGAAAATACAGATTACTGTATGGACCAATCAGAAAACGAATAAAATGCGGATTCAACTAATAAAAAGCTTCAGATATGTTTTTGATTTCCTGTCTTGACCGAGGACAATAACCATTTTTCCAAATGGTTAAAAACATAATGACAATAGTTAATATTTTTTAGGTTATCTTTTTTTATAAACAGTAATAGTAGATTGTACATATTTTATAAATGGAAAGGTGAATAACCCGAAATGGCATGCATTTTAATATTTCAGTATGAAGAAAATGTACGGGAATGACCACTAGTTCGGATTGCATAAAATTATCTGATTATTTGAGATATCTGAATAGATTGAAATGGTCAATTTCGGCAAAAAAAAAATTATATTTTTAGTTTTTGTATTTATGGAATAAAGAATATTTTAAGCTTTAAAAAACAGTTTTGATTTAGTATCTGCGTCAATCAGATGCAAATATATTAAAGAATTTGTAAAGGTCCGCAAACCAGAAGTGATCATTAAAAGAGCCGAAAATAAGCCTTGAAACGAAATTTAAAGCAAACGAAATTTAAGGCAATATAACACCTTTATTTTGCAAAATAATGTTTTAAGACATTTTTATTAATGTTTAAAATAATTAAAATTTTATGAGAGCATTTGGCAACGAATAATTTAATTCAAATCTGGCAACTCTTGTTTTCTCATGTAAATTAAAACTGCATTTTTTCCTAAATTACTTTTTCCATATATCTGGCTTAAAAAAAAAAATAATAATAATAATAATAATAACCTCAAAAAGTTAACATTCAGTTTTTTTTTTTTTTTTTCAAACGATGTGTTTTTTTCTTTATAATATTTCATAGAACATGAACTAAAAGAATGTTCAAAGTAAGAACATTTTTGAAATTATAGTATTGTCAGGCCAGCTCAGTTTCAAATCACACAGAAATTTCACATAATTTCAAAATATCACTTTCTCGGGGTAGCTTTTTAAATATTTTTTATTTAATCTTGATAAGACGACACATCACAAATAGTACGGCACATAACACATATACACAAAATAATAAAAGCGCGATTAACTTTCTACATGTTAGCACAACTCAAACAGAACACAACTACAGTCAACGCTGTAACAGAACACTCTCCAACTCACAGCATTTCTCATTCGGCAAAACTCACGGAAAACGGTCACGTGACTGCCGGTAGAGTCTATTTGTTTTAAAACGGGTGGCGCGCGTTACAGTATGATATTTGAATAACGATGATGTAAAATATGCGAAATATCTAGTATTGATTCTTAGACTAGCTCTAAAATTTTTATTTATAGAAGTAGCCTAAAAGTTTTAGTTTACTCTCTAGATAAGTGCGTGAGTATTATTTTGATACTAAATTTATTTCAATTTCATGATTGCTTTACCATGCAACATTTTTGAAGTTTTTCAAAAATTTATTCACAATTCTCTCCATATATTTATTAGTTTTCTAAAACTAATTTAATGGAAATATAAACTTGGCATTGTTAATACTAAACCAAAGTAAAATTAAAAAAGCATAGGTAATTTAGTTCCATATTATGTTTTTAACACTCTCTAACATAATGAAAAGTGTTTACGAATTCGGTTTGTCAGGTCGTCTGTCCGTCTGTCCGCCTATCCACGCTCGAATTCGCGTAAATTATACTCGACATTTCATGCAATTGATATAGGTTGATGGAACCATGGCATGTTCTATTGAATATGAAGTATGTAGCATTAATAATTCAGTGACTCAAAAGAATTCCGTTACATTAAAGCCAAGAGAAAAAAACACACGCTGTTATATATTTATCAGTTTTCTAAAACTAAAGCAATTTAATGAAAAAGAGGAACTTGGAATTGTTAATCCTTAAGGCTGTTCTTAACTGCTTTGCTCAACAAGCTCAAAAAGTTTTGACACATTTACACATTAATGTTTTAATGGAAAGGTAATTAAATTGGAAAGCCTAGGCCATGGAAGTGATTTGGAATTGAACTGCTTTTTTCCATTTTTGGATCAGTCAATTACCTATTGAGTTATAAGCCATTTTGATCACGTGACAAACACGTTTTTCGCCCGCTCTTGACTGCTCTTTCTTCCTTCGCGCGGAAATTCGGTTCAAAACGAACACTTTGACACTATTTTCTGAAAAAACTATTGCGTTTGCAAAAAAAGAAAAAAAAATGGAAAAAACAGCTCACTTACATAGTTTCTGAACAACAACACCAGCTAGTTTCATGCATTTTCGAACAAAAATAAATTAAATTTTATGTCAGAAAGTTGCTCTTTTCGACTTGAGAACAGCCTTAAAAAAAGTGAAATTAAAAAAGCATAGATAATTTAGTTCCATATCATGTTTTTAGCACTTTCCAACACAGTGAAAAGTTTTTACGAATTAGGTTTGCCAGGTCATCTGTCCGTCTGTCAGCCTGTCCACGCTCGAACTCGCGTAAATATACTCGACATTTCATGTAATTGATATATGTTGATGATCTATGACATGTTCGGCATTGAATATGAAGTGTGTAGCATTAATAATTCAGTGACAGGGCACTCAAAAGAATTCAGTTACATTATGGCCAAGAGGAAAAAATCGTTTGCAGTGTATTTTAATGACAATGCGCTATTTCAAATGTATTGAAACTGATATAACTCACTGAATTCCACTATAAGATGATTATTATAGAATACGGCATTCATAGCATTTATAGTTCATTTACAGGGACACTCAAAAGAAATTCGTTGCAGATCGATCATTTGAGCAATTAGTGCTGAGTGTGTTTTCAATTTCAATATGCGCTTTTAAATTTAACTAATATTTTGCATGTTACTCGTTGCGCATTAATTCTACATATAGTATACGGGGCTCCACAAAAGAACTCACATATCATTCTACTTATTAGCGAAAATTTCTAAAGGGAAATTTTCGACTGTGGTATGCATTTAGCAACTGAACTATATTTCTGAATGCATGCAGTTTATAAATACAATTTTGTATATCATACACAGAGTTGCTCCAAGAATTCGGATAATTTTCCGATTGTATATAGCAATTGCTGAAATTGGGTTTTCAACTGTGTTACGCGTTTCCAAATGGTTCAATTAGACAAGTTATTTTAACTTATTAAACAGGGAAGTTTTGTTACATTATTCTAAATGTGTTGGAAAGCGTTTCATAATCTACGCCTGACTTTTTCCTGTGTTGCGAAAGTATTCGAATACCTTATCTCGCTAGAAAGCATAAACATCAAGGTGCTGAAATACGTCAGACAGATTGAATTTCTACACCTTTTTCTTACTAACCAAAATATAGAACATACATTTTACTATTCTGAATTAAATGAGCCATATTAATTGGTTTAACACTATCTACTGACGGTATTTATAACTACCATTAAAACAACTTGTTATAAAATTAATTTAATGCAGCGATTAGTTGCAATACAGTTTAGAATGAGTTATAGATTCATTACTTTATCTTGTTTCAAAAGCATTATGAGTTACACAAAACAAAAATATTTAAAAAAAAAAGAAGAATGATTTCTTTTGCCTTTGCATCTTTTCAGCTGTCTTGGCGTTGAGGGGGGGGGGGGGGATTTTTCAATTCGGAAATATTTCTATTGTAAGAACATTATATTTGTACATTTCCTAATTCTACAAAATACTAAGAAAAATATTTAAAATAAAAGATTTGAGTGGGGTTATAAATATTGCACAAAATTCCAATTAATTTAATGAATCCTTCTAAATCCTTCTAAAATTTATTAAATGATTATGCAAATCTTCTAATGTAGTTTAAACAATTCACGAAAAATGCTTTAGAATATAAAATTTTCAAGAATTCATAATTCAGTACATAAAGGGTTAAAGCGGAGTGTATTAAATATCTCACATCCACTTATTTTTCGCTACCGAGCAATTTTCCGGTGCTTCGACTCTTTTCATATCATTAGGTAGAAAATAACATCTTATTATTTTTCGTCCTTTGGATAGTATTAAACTGTTCAATAAGTACACTGTAAGTTAATTTTAACATAATAAGTGTAATTGTTTTGTCGCTTTGCTGATTTATTATTAATATAAACATAAAAGTAAAGCAACAGTTTTTTAACCCTTTGCAGAATTGCGTATCAAATCTGATGCATAAAATAAATGCTGTAGATGTCTCCATGTGCTCTGCATAAGCCCTTTTCCACACGAGGAGCAATCACATGTATTAAAAATCGCTAATTTAGTCCATTAGTAGCATTATTATGCTAATTATTCGTTTTTTTTTAACTAAACTAAATTATAACAAATGTTAACTAAATTATAAAAGTGTTAATCAATAAGTAAATAGTCATATTTCTTTTGTTTTATTATTATTATGCGAATGATAGAATTGTGACAAAATTTTGACAGAAAAATAGAGAATAGAAGTAATTTTTGACAAGTAATATTAAAAGAAGACATTTTCCTTTTTTTGCACAACAGATAATATCAAAATAGCTCTTACATGAACTTTAAAAAAATTATGTGGTGTAGTATTAAATATAACTTTTTTTATATATAAATTCATAGTTAAAAAATTAACAACGCGTACTTTAAAATATTCTTAAACTTATCAGAATATAAAAAAAGGCAGTGGAGATATATAATAAAATTTTAAGTTAAACGTCTGAAAACAGTCATGCTGGATTCTAAACATAGTAACATAGTGAAAAGAAAGATGGAATGATTGTACACAATGAATAATGGAATGCGTTTTAATAATTCGCTAGGAAGTTATAATTGGAATCATCATCGCTCGTGAAGTTGCAAGGCGATCGGACTTGCTCGTATTTTCGGTACACGATATTCGCCGTGTAATCCTTGATCATGTATTTATACAAATGTAAATATGCCATGAACTTTTACCACTGATTATTACACACAGGGAGGACTTTTCCATTGGGTATTTGCCTACATCTGCACAAAAACCGAGCTTGCATTTTAACGTCTTGTGGTCGGACGAACACTTCATGAAGATATGTTAATCCCTTAACTGCCCCGGACGTATATATACGTCTTTAGGAAATGCATGCATCTATTAAAAGGATGGCGAATTCTAATTATAGCGAGGCAAATTTCACCACCTGAGCCATTATATATAACCGTATAACATGTGCATTTTCTTACTATTATTTCAGAAAACTAATATATACCTTCTATAATTTCAGAAATATGCGATTTAAGTAAGGTACTGGAGATCGCGCAAGATTTCGTCGGTCGTTAAGGGGTTCATACCCATAACTTTCACATCTAGACGACAGTATGGTGTAGATTCACGAGCTGTTTTATATTAAGAACTTTTACTCTTTTAATGATACCATTAAAGATACCATAAGTTATGCCACTTGCAGAATGAATACAGAGTGCTAATTTTCTTTTGCGAGAGTATGTGGTGTCATTTTTGTCGGTAAAGACGTGCTTTGCATGGTAAATTTTATGCAACATGTTACAATGTAAAATCCGTTCTCATTTTCGATTGAGATCGTTTGCAGATAAGGCAACATCATTAACAGGTACTGCAAGTTCAAACGTTCTTCTTCATTGCCAGATTTGACACCAGTGGAAGTCTGCTTGTGCGATTATTTGAATTCGCACATTTACCGAAAATGTCTTTGTTACGTTGTTGCAAAAACTGACTGATGCGATTCATTCGCTGAGCGCACCGTTTTGGATGATGCTATCTATGTGATATATGAGGGGCTCACAACCGTAGTAGACCAAGTCCATTTTGAAAAAAAAAAAATGAGATAGTCCATTTAAAAGGTGCAATTTTTTTTTTTTTTTAATCTACCCCACAGTAAATCAAGCATGCTTTCATCTACTATCTCATATATGTTTACAGACTTGGTTGACTGTTAGCCGGTTAAGAGAAAAACCGGTTAAACCGGAGAAGCAAAAAAAATTAAATAAGTAACTACATATTTAATTAAATGCGTAGGATACATTTAGTTTTTTAATTTGTGTAGTTTTAAAAAAGTACATATTTTCTATATTTTATGAAATGCATACCAGTTGTAATTAACTGAATTGAAATAAAAATTATCACTAACTAGATAGTGCCCGTCAATATTTGACGGTAAATAACTTGAATATTTCATTAGAAAATTCGTGAATTTTTAATTAGTTGCTTTTAAATTAATTATTGAATGACGAATTACGTGATGAATTTCTATATTGATAAGTGACTCCTATTTCTTTAAGGCGATAGCTGGTGCTGACAGTCTAACCTACTGAGTGAAGGGAAAGAATTTTAAGTTTATAGTTTACAACCAATTATGTTTGCTTTTTATCAGAAATTTACCTTAAAATACCGGGTAGAGAATTTATTTTTACTTACTGCGGCCTTTTTTTTTTTTTTTTTTTTTTTTTTTTTTTTTTTTTCCTAATAACAATATTTAATTTAATTTATTTATTTATTTATTAAAACTACACGATCATTAAAAGTTGCCATGAATTTTATTTTTATCTGCCTCATTCTCTAAAAACTTAAATCTGAAACTTGATGCAGCTAACCATTTATAATATATATATTTTTTTTACTTGAATTTTATTTTGCATTTTTTAAATATTAAACCTGAATATCAAGGTAATTTCTTTTATAGCTCTTATACGAATATTTTTTTTTCTTTCCGTTTTATTTTTTACGCATATGAATCACAAACTTTTCTTTCTGACACACACCCATATATATTCTTGATAATGGTCAGAAAATATAACGGAAATTGTAGATCAGTTCAGTTTATTTAATTGATAATTACATGCAAAATATTTTAAATATAAAATCATTATTTTTTTTTCAAAATATTATTGAGAATTAAATTTTATTTAATTATAAAGCATTCAAATAATAATAAAATAAAATTCCTATGATTTCTCTTCCTAATAAAATATGTCATTATTGAAATGAATTATCGACAAAATACACATTTTGCCAGACTTGGATTCGAACCTGCGTCCTCTGCAAAAATTCAGAGCCTTAAACTGCTGCCTTAACCGACTACGCTATCAAGAACTTATTTTGCTTCCTTCTAAATTGAAGAAGTTCGAAACATAGTTGACGCATACGCAATTGCCTCGAATTTGAGTTTTGATCTTACAAAAATAGTTTTGCGTTTTAATATTTATGTTACTTTATTTTTTTAAAAGAAGAAACTACAACTTAACATGTTAGTTTCCCAATCTTCCTGTGTAACTATTGGCAATTCACCAGCCATAACTTTTAGTTTCAAATCACTGTGTTTATCTTCAGCGTGTAATATGACCAAAACAATGTGACACCCCTGAAATGAGTCTTATCTAGCTCTTAATATCGACACAATAAATTTTTGAATAGTTAATAATGCTGAAAGAGTCAAATATTAACTTTGTGAAAGTAAGAAAAGCTTGTTTTCAGTAAGATCGAATAGCAGACGAACTTAAAACAATTTCTACCTGTGATATGATATTTCAACTGAGCGAGAATTTTTGCGCATGTGCAGCGCGTCACTCCAAAGGCAGACTTCTACATAATGCGCATGCGCAACTGTAGAATTTTAATTTAAAATTACGGCTAATTAATAAAATATTTGAATAAACGAATGTATGATAACAAATCTGTGGCCAAATATTGGCCATTTAAAAAAAGATTGGCGTAATTTGATGCAGTAGTTTCTTCTCACGGACTGTCGAAAGAATATGCTTAGCGTTTTAAATATATAGATAACAGATAATGAACGATATTTAATACAAATTAAATTGTTGAAAATCGTGTCACATACCTTTATAAGAAGTTGAAATTATCCTACATTACGTAAATTTGATTTAATGAACCATAAAGAAATGAGAACCGGAAATTTCTTTTCTGAATTTTGCCTGATGTTGGGGAAAAAAAAGGCGGCCGGTTAAAGCGGAGTTCCGGTTAAGAGGAGGCCGGTTAAGAGGAAGGCTACTGTTAAACAAATTTTATGCATCTTCTGAATGGTTTATCTCAGTTTTTTTCAAAATGGACTTGGTCTACTATGCTTGTGAGCCCCTTATATGATATATCTATGTATACATGACTCTACATTGTGGCATATACTGGCATTGCGATTCCTATATAGCAGGGATGGCGAACCTATGGCACGCGTGCCGAACTTGGCACTTCAGAAAACTTCTCTGGCACGCGAAAAAAAAATTATAGATTACATTCAGTTTATGGAGAACAATCCATTTTATGTTTTTTAACAAAAAGTATAGTTTGTGTAACAGTTATATAATTTACTTTAAAATAATCCGTAAATTTTGAATGAATTAAGGTATTATAAATTTCAATGAAAGCGCTTTGTAGTCATTTTCGCGCCAAACCATTCAACATATAGTGTTTTCCAAACCATTTTGCTTCTTTATGAAAATTTCAAAGGTTTTTGAGAATTGAATTTTTAGATATAGTTTGCGTAGTAATATACCTAATTGACACGCTTCTACTTAAGATTAGGTTTTATTTCATTTAGGTTCAGGATTTAAAGTAATTTTAGGTTAGGTTATAATTTTGAAATTTGAATTTTAATTGTTACTGTAAATAATATGTATCTATTGAACTTGTTCCTACAACTAAAATGATCTCATTCAGAAGTATACAATAAAAGAAAAACTAATTTAGAGATTATTAACACGACATGGCTATATTATTGAGTAGATATAGCATAATAAATAACGTAGGAATCGAATTGAGTGTAAGTGTAAAAATAGTTGAGTAAAAATTCTTTAAAAATTAATCAAATTAATATTGTAAAATAATAAATTCATTAGCATGCGTTAGAAGTCTTAAGGGGTCTCAGACTCTAAAAATTGGGAAAAATGAAAAAAAAAGACCATTTTCAATATTTAATATCTTAAAATGTATTTGATTTTAAGACACACTTTTAATTGGAATAAAATATATAAGTATGTTCTTTCATTTCATGTATTTAAAAAATTGTAAGATGCAGAATTAGCATTTACAGGGGGCTCCAAACTGTTAGACATTTGACAAGCAAAAAATCGACATAACAGCTTACGCGCACGATTACAAAATAACTATTACAACTAGAATGAAAATTTTGGTGCCTACTTATACTTCAGATTATAATAATTACCCTGAACCTAAATAAATTTGTATTTAAAGCTTTTTTATAATTTTAATACAAAGTTGTATTTAGCTAATGCAAAATTTAGAAAATTTCAACAGTATAATCGCCTAAAAAAATATTGTTTTGAACAATATAAAGAAAATTTTAGGTTCAGTTTATACAGACTAACATGAAACAAATGTTTTGAAAATTTCATGAAAAAATATTCATAAGTTTTTTAGATAACGTGCACGTTATGCCCAAAAACGTCATTTGGAGAAAAATGGCTTCAAAGTTTCCGAAAGGACACTTCAGCTATTGAACGTGTATAAATGTAAAAGCCATAACTTCAGTTCTAATAGGAATTTCAAGGAAACAATTATATCAAAATGTTCAGAAAAGATAGGAGTTTAACATCTAACAAAATTTAAATTTCGAAAATTTTAAAGCTTTAAGAGTCCTGAGACCCCTTAAGGTTTTAAACTTTGGATCTATGGGGAAAAATTGTTTGCGGTGCAATTTTACAATAGAATGTTCGGTATTGAAAATGAAGTTTGTAGCATTTATAGTCTGTTTACAGAGACATACAAAAGAATTCCGTTACATTATGGTCTATAGGCAAAAAAGCGTTTGCGGTGTATTTTAAATTCATGTTATGATATTTCAAATATAATGAAATTGCTATGCATCACACAGGCGGGCTACAACATGCTTCCTCGGGAGTATCCAATAAAAAGCGTTTATAGTTCATTTAGAAGGACGCATCAAAGGACTCCATTACATTATGATCTACAGAGAAAAATATTTTATGTTATGCTACTTCATTTAAAAATAAGCATTGAAATGCACTACAATATGTTTCCTATAAATCATGGAGTATGTAGGATTTATCGTTCATTTACAGAGATACACAAAATAATTCAATTACAGGACTAACTATGATCTATAATTGCTGGAAGTGTGTTTTCCGCTATCGTGTGCCTTTTCAAACTTACAATTTTTATGTATTACGTGGTATGTATAAATTCTATAGATCATATATGAGGGGTTCTCAACCATAGTAGACCAAGTCCATTAAAAAAGAAATACTTTCTCATATATGTTATCTGTTTACAGACTTGGTTTACTGTGGGAGTGGATAAAACAGATATTATGCACCTTCTAAATAGACTACCTCATTTTTAACACTTTCCACCAAAGTTGAAAAGTGTGTTTATGCATTCGGTTTGTCTGTCCGTCTGTCCACGCTCTAACTCCCGTGAATATACTCGGATTTTCATGTAATTCATAGAGGTTATTTAGGGTCACCAAAGCATGTTTGGTATTGTATACGAAGTATGTAGGATTAATTGTTCATACTGGGGCACTCAAAAGTATTCCATTACATTATGGTATATAGGGAAATATCGTTTGAAGGGTATTTTAATGACATTATGCTATTTCAAATGTATTGAAACTGATATAAATCACTGAATTGCACTACAATCACATTAGAACAGGACATTCATAGCATTTTTTATTCATTTACAGGGACACACAAAAGAAATCGGTTACAGTACAGTACTGTCTTTGAGTAATAATTGCTGGAGTGTACAGTTTAAAATTCAATATGCGTTTTAAATTTAATTAATTTTTTGCATCTTACTCGTTATATATAAATTCCATACCTCAAATACAGGGCTGCACAAAAGTATTCACGTACCGTTCTCCTTAATAGAGGAAATGGCTGAAAGTAAATTTTCAACTGAAGTATATGTATCTCTTAAGCGAACTAAATTTTGGCCTGTATGTAGTTAATAGATTCAAATCTATAAATCATATACAGGGCTGCTGAAAAAATTCGCATAATTTTCCGATTGTGGATGGGAACAGCTGAAATTGGGTTTTGAAATGTATTATGCGTTTCCATATGGTTGAATTAGACGCAATATTTTACTTTTTTAAAAGGTGCAGTTTTGTTACATTACTCTGAATATGTTGGAAAGTGTTTCATAATCTATGCTTGACGCATGATTTTTTCTTACTTGCTTTTTAATGGACTTGGTCTACTGTGGTTGTGAGTCCCTCATATAAGGCTGCATAAAATACCGCACACATTACCGGACATGGAAAACAATTACTGAAAATGGATTTTTACAAAGCCGTGTGTTTTTTAAATTGCTTATTTAGATATTTCATTTCATTGTATGAAAAAATGAAATTTCTTAATAATATTCTATTATTGTTGAAGAGTGGTTGATATATTCTATTCCTGATGCATGATTTTTCATTTTTTTCCTATATTTTACGTATTCTATTGTTCAATAAATGTATATACACTATTTCATGAAAAATAAACAGTATTTAAGAATGTGGTACCAACATTAGAAAAGGATTTTTATTTAAAGTTAAATCTGGATGTGTATTTCAATGAAACTTTCTCTCAGATTTTGATTGTTATTCAGTATTGAAGAATAACAAAGTAGCTAATTTTATTTTTAGTGCTTAAATTTAAAAACTTGCCAAAAAGATACTGTCGTATTTTCATATGAGTAGCATTATTGCATTAATAAAAAGGAAACTACAAACATTATTACGCATTATTTTTCATTTCGGAATTTCGTAAGAAAAGACTTAAAAAGTCAAACCTATAAAAGTAAAAGCTGTTAAAAAACGATGCTTTATTATCGTACAAAAATTGAAATGTTGACAATGTACTTCTTTTTTTTTTTTCTTCAAAGATCAACAGCATCATTTTATTGTATAGATAAATGTCATCTGCAAATATCTCCTCTGCTCCAACTTCAAAACGTCACATACGAGTTTATTCCCTTGTTCAAAATTTTCCCTTTAAAACTCTTCAAAGAAGACACTTCATCGTGAACACTCTATAAACCTGCGCTTTGAAAACTTACTCAAACAACTTCGTTTTTAAAACTCTCAACTTGATTGACAGAATTTTAATTATGATCTCCGCGAAAAGTGCTAAGAGGAATGCCAAACGTCTGTGCGCCGCCAACAATTTCGGCCAACTAAAAGAAAAAAAAAATTAGATTGTAAAGAAGGAATAAAAATTAAAATACCTCACTAAACGAGTAAAAATTTCAAAAGGATTAAACAAAGGGGGAAAAGGGAGTAGAAGGTTAGAAACGGTCGAGGAGGAAAAAATGCACTTGTGAAGATGATCTTTAAGCGCCAGGTTTTCCGTGCTGAAATAGCGGGCAAATTAAAACGCCAAACAATGGGAGGCAACAATTGGGAGCTGTTAATTCCTTGAGGAGACACCAGTGTTGGTGGTGTCGAATTATTAGTTGCCGGGATATGAGCATTAGAGGTGTTTGGAGTTGGGGATTCCTTCGATTGCTGATGGGTAGAATACGAGGGAAAGTATGTGATTTATGGGATGGAATGAAAGATTTTGCATCGATAAAATAAGTTGTAGGGATTTTTTTTTTTTTTTTAAGTTTCAGTGACATGGCGAATGAAACATGGAATTTGCCACATGCTAAAGCAATCATATGTTTAAAAATACCGATTATTGACTTTTTGAAGGATATTGTAAACTTTAAATTTATGTAATAGAACTGTTCTTTTCCAGTTGTAATTTTTACCAGTAGATTTAATTAGGTAAATTAAATTTAAATTGTTCAAAAGTAAATTACTTTTGACACTTTCATACATAGTTGAAATAGGTAAAGTATGATTTATGAGCTGGCTCATTATTTTTATAAAATTATTATTATTATTATTATTATTATTATTATTATTATTATTATTATTATTAAGTTTTATTCACATAGTAAACGGAACATAAGAGTATAACGCATGCTAAAGCAACCATACGCTTAAAAATAGCGAGGATTGACTTTTCCAAAAGTATTTTAAACTTTAATTTTGTGAAATAGGAGTGTCAGGATTTCATCCCTTTTCCAATAACAAATTATTTATTACTTTTTAATCTTATAAATTAAATTTATAAATGACCACTTTTTATTTCTGTTTTTATTTAAATATTTATACGACTGATTTTAAGTCATAAGGTCTATTTGAAAAAAGTAGTTATTAGTTACTGAGACATGAGAATTATAGGTATTTGGGTTGAGGATACTTTGTATTATACTAATGGAATCGAAGATGGGATAAACAATGGAAGGAAAGTATGAAAGAAAGTATGTATAATTAAAGGAAAGTATGGTAACTTGAGGTGAGATGCCATGTTGTACAAGATGCCGAATCACGTAGTTTTCATATGTGCAGGCGCTCTACGGAAACCCTGCTCAGTTGTCAGGAAGAGGGTTCCCTGGTAAGTGTCAAAAATCTTTTACGTGACACCTTTATTTGATTATATAAATCTTAGTTTAACAAAAGAGGAATAAATCTGATGTTTTTAGAGAGTACTGGTACCTGGCCTTTCTGCAAAGCATAAATGGTGGCCGGTTCCCGCTTTTTCACCTCAGTTGGGGGACCCGGCGTCTTACCCAATACTTTGGGGTGAGTCGACGAAAATTTTTGTCGGTAAGATGCCGGTTGTTTTCCATTGGGGTAAGATGCCGGTTGATTTCCATTGGGGTAAGATGCCGGTTGTTTTCCGTTGCGGCCAAATGCATGGTTGTTTCTTCATTATTTAAATTACTCTTGTATATTAACTAACTTGCCAGCAATTTTAATCAGATAATTTAAATCAGGGATTAAATCGTGATTTTAATCAACTGATTAAAAAATTCATTGATTAAAATCATAAATTTTCTAACTGTTTAAAATGACATAAAGAAATATTAAAATCTAAGATGAACATAATTTGAAAGGTTTCTATGTGTATACTGACTTATAAATAAACTTTATTGGCTTTTTTAATTATTTTTTAATAAATATTAATTTTAACCATTGTTAAAAATTTGATGATAAATAAAATTATAAATAATTTTAATAAATGTAAATATCGGTAGTACATAATATAGTTTTAGGTAACAAGGATCTTCTGCCACCTACGAGCTCCCCAACCTCCATCAAGACACCGCAGACTCTAAAAACAAGCTAATTTGATCTGCTTTGAAAATATAACGGTTTAAATTTCCTACCAAGATTCAGAAAATGAGGATTTTTTTTAAGTGAATTGGAATCAGTGTTCAGAGTGTCTAGCAGAGTGCAATAAAACCTCTGAAAAATGTGATTGGATCAAATGCATTCAGTTAAATTGTTGGTTACCTATATAAAAGTTGCTCAAAGTTCCTAAAAAATGTGCAGTCTGTGGCAGATCTGAGTTATAGCTGAAAAAAAACAAAAAGGCATATGGAAATCCCCAACAAAAAAACTGCACTCTAAAGCACACAGTGACTATCAAAGTGGCTTTATCGTTTTAAAACTTATTATAATGTTTAAAAATACGCATACTTAAGAGCCATAATTCTTTTAAAAGTTAAGTATAACACAACTTTTTTTTTAAATATTAGTTTGTCCATTTATTAAATTGCCAACGTTTGTTACATTCATATTTGTGTAATTTCCTAATATTAAGTAAGTTAACAACTTTATTTAAAATATAAAAGTTATTTTTATTCGTCCCATTATGTTTTATACTGCTTCCCAAAAAATATTGTTTACATTGAAACTCCACAAGGCATCTTACCCCTAGATAGTTGGACATCTTACCCATAGTTATGGGTAAGATGCCGAAATGCAAGTGCTTACAAAAACAAAATTTTTGATGCTTTATATAATACCTGTAAAATGAAATTAGGTTTTAAATGATACATAAGGGTGCAACCTTTAACAAACAATCAATGAATAACAAATAAAAACAACAGGCGATTTTTAAAACAATAAAGTCAAAAAACTACGGCATCTTCACCCGATTAACCCTGTGTGATTTTACGGTCAGGAATAAAGCCATTCATATTTATAATAGCTGAAAAATAAAAATACGGCATCAACTGTGAAAAAATATTTTTTCAGCTAACCAAGCTCCGTCTGAGGAAAAATTATACTATTAGTCATATTTAACAATGGAAAATAATGTACAGAACATTTTCAAACTGTTAGCACACGATTGAGAAAATACCCTAGAAGAGTTTAGTGAATTATTTAATGCAGTTATTTTTAATCACCGGTGTGTAATGAGAAGACCCTAAGTGTGTCAAGAAAATATTCAGTCATTTTACGATTAACCATAAGTATCGATACATTCTCTTTTTTGAGAAAATACCCTAGAAGAGTTTAGTGAATTATTTAATGCAGTTATTTTTAATCACCGGTGTGTAATGAGAAGACCCTAAGTGTGTCAAGAAAATATTCAGTCATTTTACGATTAACCATAAGTATCGATACATTCTCTTTTTAAACGATGTACGATACTTAATGGTATAAAGTGGCTTTTTTTTGTAAATTTAAGTATATGTATACTCATTGCAGGATATGTGGGAAAAATCATAAAAAATGGTATTAAAACTGTCGAAAAATACCTTTGCTTTAAGTGCATGTCCATTCATGTCAGAAAATTTTAATATTAGAGAAGACGAGGAGTGAACTGAAATAAGAAGTGACAAAAAATTTAATAAAAAATATTCAACAGTAGTAATTAAATTTTGTTAATTTTTTCCTCAATTTCTAATTTCACAAGTATTGCCAAAAGAAAAATATTTTGGTGACATTTCAGTGCTTTAAACGTCTTCCGATTTCAACATTATATTTAAAAGAAAAGAAAGCCTATCCAAAAATTCTATTTTGCCATAATAACGTTCTTTAAAGCAGGAATAAGGACTACTGTCATTATAAAATAGCTAAAAATAGAAAAATCAGTGACACATCAGTGGTGTATAGCACAAACCACAGCACCATAAGATAGACCAAGATCTCGCAGACCATCTTCTTCAGATATAAAAAAAGATAAGAGATCAGCTGCGACATCGTTTAAAGAGGAAATCGAGATAAATGTTTCAAGAGAATCTTTATGAAGAATTGAGAAACAGAACTTTCAACTCAAGTTCTATGAACTTTATAAAGCTCATTTGTCGAGAAATAAAATGAAATTAGTTAGACTTCAAAGTTGAAAATTCATTCTCAAGGATTAAGCAGTAAAAATCTGTAAAACAATTGTGTTCAGTGATGAAACACTTTTTACAACTGAACAGGCAATAAACAAACAAAATTATATATTGTGGGCACAAAATATGTCACCAAACATACACTTGCAAAAAAGAAAGTTTGAGATCCCCAAAATTAGTGACTGTGATGGTATGGGAGACTGTGAATGGGAAAATTCCTTTGCATTTTGTTGGACCTAGTGTAAAAATCAGCCAAGAACGTCATCAAAAGCACATTCTAAAGGAATAGGGATATAAGGTAGAGGATAAAGGAAAAGGATATAAGGTAAGGGATAAAGGAAAAGGATATAAGGTAGTAAAAAATTTGGGAAAAATCGCTTCACTTTCAAGACTCTGCGCCAGTCCATAAATCCAAAGCTTGAATTGTAGAGATTTTACAATACGATGTTCCATGCGATTTTAAGTGATTTTCGAAGATTTTTTGCCATTTATGAAAAAATTCCGATTGCAATTTTAAATATATAGCTATTTTCAGTGCGATTTTTAGCGATTTTCCGAGTTTCGTAGCGATTTTTTTACATTTGGAAACGCAATTCGGTTTTAAACTTTTAGTCTAATGTAGTAAATTTTCTCCTTTTCGATTTTTAATGGGATATTTCGGATTTTACGACGATTTTTTGACATTCGTAAAAGGAATTCTGCTTCAAAATTTTAGACTAATATGAATTTTGTTTTAAACGTTTAGCCTATTATAGTAATTTATTTTTCTTCGCTATTTTCAATTTTAGCGATCTTTAATATGATTTTCAGTGTTTTTTTTTTTTTTTTTTTTTTTTTTTTTTTTTTTTTTTTTTGACATTTGGTAAAGGAATTAACTTTTAGCACTTTTCAACTTTTAGCATAATATAGTAAATTTTCTACTGTGCGATTTTTGATTTTTTTTTACCGGTTTTTTATCGCGATTTTTACCGTTTTTCGATTTTCACTGCGATTTTTTCATAATCTTAATAGGAACTTTCATCCTTCCTAATATAGTAGATTTTGTCCTTCATCATTGTTGACGTTTTTGGGATTTTAATTCGAATGTGACGTTTCTGTGTGATCCGCGGCGATTTTTTTTACAAGTAAATTTTGTCTTTTGAAAAAAGTTTATTCGGGTTTTGCGGAGATACTTTGACTTTCGTAGAAGAAATGCAGTTTAAATCTTTTAATGCAACATAGTGATTTTCGTCACTACATTGCACTATATTGCACTATTTTGTCACGATATTGTCTATTTTTGATATTTTAGCGTTTCTCTGCGATTTTTTGGATTTCCCCATATCAGTAAAAGGAAATGGGTTTCAATCTTCTAAACCAATATAGTAAATTCTTTTTTCTTCTCAATGAAGTTTGTTCATTATTCATGCAGCGATTTAAAAAAAAATTTCGCGATTTTTTAAATTTGATTTTTAGAGTTATCTCGCGTTTTGGCTGCAACGCGATTCATCGTCACGTGTGGGACAATCAGACTACATTTTTACGAGTACTTTTGCAATTATGAAACTCATTTAGGTTTTTTTTTTTTTTTTGCTTCCCAGCCCAGAGTGAGTACTCTACTTATGTGATACTATCAAAAATATATATATATATATTACGTTTAAAAAAAAAATAATAATTAATTAGAGCTGTCATGTGCAGGACGCAATAATGGACACGATTTTTCAAATGCTTTGCTTCTAACAAGAAATCCTCTGATTCTACAGTGTTTAAACAGCTGTAATTTTTGTTTTATTTAGATGCCCAGACTCCTTACTAACCATTTATTGTGTTATTTGTTTGAAACGGAAAAAATAGTACAAGTAATAATTTTTATAATGGGTGTCACGTGCAGAACATTCTTGTCACGTGTGGGACAATGTGCGAATTCCTAATTTAAAGAAAAAAGAAATCAAATTGAATATCAAATCAAAAAGTTGATTTAAGATTCATTTAAGAAAGTTTCTACATTAATATGATGAAACAGGGATATAATAAAAAAAAATGTACTTTTTTAAATAAAATTTTTATGAATTGAAATTATATGGAAAAAATCAACAAAATAATAAAAGCAAAGTATTAATGACAAAGCGAGTTTTATTGTTTTGTTTTAAAAGTTTGAATGTATAGTTCAAATGCCATATTATAGAATCATTTACTATTAGCAACAATTGTCACATTGACTTTGCCAATGGGACAATTGACGACAAATTGTTTAATTAGCTTCACTATTTCTTCATGTTTGTATGAAATTACTCCTCGACGTTTGGGCCATTTGAAATAATCTCAGATTTTTTACACATCTATGGCATTTTCAAAACATGTATCATTAGTTTATTAGTATTTTTTTTCTTGACGAAACGTACCCTCATAATTCAAAATAATCCATTTTCCAAAATTGAGATCTTTATTGGGATAAAAGATTGTTGAATTGCCTGATTAATTTTTTTTTTCTTGCGGCAGACTTTACAGTCGTATGCAAAAGTTTAAGACCAGCAGCCGAATTTTGGCATTTTAAGACAAAGCATCATTAATGCCGAATATTACGCTATCTTATGTGTCGATTGTGTCAGACTCGTTCGCCTGCTATATATAACTTCCACCGTCTCATTCCTCGCTAGGTGTTTTGTGGATTTAACCGTAGACGGTGCTGTTTTTTAATTTTTGTAATGGGTAAAGAACCACCACTTTCAGTTGAAAAAAGGGCAGAAATAGTTGCCCTGATTAAAGTTGGCTTTTCTGAACGTGAAATATCTAAGAGGGTAAATGCGAGCAAAACTGCTGTTCATCAAGCTGTCAGTAAATTTAATATTTCGGGAAAGTACACTGACCTGAAGAGAAGTGGTCGGCCAAGAAAAACTAATGCTCGTGATGATCATACGATTTCCTGGCAGGTTTGTAGGATAATAAATCAAACTCTTTGGTCAAACGTCTTGAAATAGTGCTCAAATGGATGTCGGGGCTCTTTGCAGCCAGAGTATGTTTAATCTTTTTGCAAGAGGCTGTTAGAGATCGCATTACTATCCTTCGGATCACATTATCATCACAAGCACTAGTTTTTCTTAGTCTCTTCAGGTCAGTGCACTTTCCCGAAATATTACATTTACTGGCAGCTTGATGAACAGCAGTTTTGCTCACATGTACCCTCTTAGCTATTTCACGTTCAGAAAAGCCAACTGTATGCATGGCAACTATTTCTGCCCTTTCTGCAACTGAAAGTGACTGTTTTTTACCCATTACAAAGATTAAAAAACAGCACCGTCAACAGTTAAATCCACAAAACACCTGGCGAGGAATGAGACGGTGGAAGTTATTTATAGCAGGCGAACGAGTCTGACGCAATCGACACATAAGATGGCGTAATATTCGGCGTTAATTATGTTTTGTGTTAAAATATCAAAATTTGGCTGCTGGTCTTAAACTTTTGCACACGACTGTAGTTGTGACTGTGTTCCTTTCGTTTTGTGTTCAATGATATGAAAACACAATATTCACTTGATTTTAGTTACATTTTCCCAATGATTTTTTTTATGTACTCTTCCTTCAATTTCCTCTTTTCGCATGTAGAATATTTTCGTGATCTGCGAAGGCTGGCCTACTAAGTCAGAAGAATCGTTTACAGATTCAACTGTGTGCATTTTGTTCTTACTCATCATCTTTTAGCACACAAGTGTTTTTATGTTACCCCCTATATGGATGGGACTTGTGAGTGCTTAAGACATTTGGTAGGCCTCCCACCTAGCTGACCCTTGTTACCCCCTAAAAGGTTAGCTGGGTGAATTAGATCCACCAGATTCGCCCGGAATAGCTCAGATGGTAGAGCATTGGAAGCTTTAGCCAAGAGATCCCTGGTTCGAATCCTGGTCCGGACATTTTTAGCCCAGTTGGAAATTTACGTCTCATATGACCTATTTACCAATTAGAACAATTGTGTTAAAATTAATCTAGTACAATTAGAGAAGCATTTAAAAAATGTAACAAAACATACTTATCAGTTTAAACTAAAAGAATAATTTATTTTTAAAAATGCAAAATTTTCATCTTTACAGAATATGAAAGAATTTTTTTTTTTATAAATTAGCTTAAATTATTGCAGAAAATAAACTAAACTAAAATATTACAAAAAAACAAGAACAATTAGAAAAGCAAACAAATCAATAATTTGGCACATAAGTCCGTGAAGGGAAGTTGAGGTATTTAACCTCATCTATTTATCTTCAATAAATTAAGCTCATCAGTTAAAACTACAAAAAATGCAAAATGCTATTACAGCAAAATATGAAATAAACGTCCAAGAAATCATAACTTATTGAAGAAAATGAATTAAAAAAAGATTATATTAATATGATAGATCAATTACAGAAGCAGGCATAAACATAAAATTAATAAAATATACTCATCAGTTAAAATCAAAGAATAACTATTTAAAAAAGTGCAATGCTTATCATTGAAAAAACAAGTAAGAAAAATCATGCGTTAAGCATAGATTATTAAACACTTTCCAACACTCCCTGAATTCTTTGACAAAACTTCGTTATTTAGGGAAATAAGGTATATAACAGAACTAAATAACCATTTTAGAAAACGCATAAAACATTTGAAAAACTGATTTCAGCAGTTACCATCCATAGCAAATATGTATTCAAATTCTTTTGAACAGCTCTGTATTTGATCTGTTAGGTTGATATATATATGCTATATAATGGGGAAATTTAGTTTAGTTAGAAAACGAATAACAGATTGAAATTTCTCTTTCATCAATTTATACAAATAGATGGAAACATACTTGTATACTTTTGTACAACCCTGTAGTTAACCTAGTACCGTTATTACACGCCACGATTTAGCCAAAGTTTAATTCAAAGTAAAACACTCTTAAAACTATACTGGAATCACATTTCCAGAAATTATCATTTATAGACGGCCATGTATCCAATTCTTTGCGTGACCCTGTATATCATTTTATTTATGTTATGCAAACATTTCTTAGTAAACAAAATGCAGTTCAGCGTAAAAATGCATAACTCATTTAAAAACCACCTTTAAGCAATTTACAATCATACCCAATAACCATTACGAATTCTTTTGTGTAGCCCTGTATATGAATTAAAGCATTTATACACACCATATACAAAGCATAAATATAGTGAAACATAAAAGCGCACAACATAATTAAAAATGCATTTCCAGCAATCATCGCTACCGTACAGTACTTCGGATACAATATAGTATCTGAAATCTTTTGTGTGTCCCTGTAAATGCTATGCACTTCGTATTACACATGAAATAAGTTATAGTAAACCTCAGTGACGTATATCAATTTCATTATACATGAAATAATTTAACATAATTAAAATATGCCGGAAAAAATTCCCTCCACCCGTATATCATTGTGTAACGGAATTCTTTTGTGTGGCCCTGTAAATGAATAATATTTATTCTTTGCACCGCATATTCTACGGAATGCATGTTTTAGTGCACTTGGTAAATGAATATCAATTTTATTATGTTTGAAAGCATGTAACATCATTTAAAATCATTTTAAACGATTTTTTCCCATAGGCCGTAATGTAACGGAAAACTTTTGACTGTCCCTGTAAATGTATTAAACATGCTACAAACTTCATTTGCAATAGGGTTCGTGCTATGATAGAGGTCACTAACATCCAAAAATTTCAGAATGATCCGAGTATATTTACGGGAGTTAGAGCGCGTACAGACGGCCAGACGGACAGACAAACCGAATGCATAAACACTTTTCAACTTTGTTGGAAAGCATTAAAAATGAAATAAACACTAAAAATAATCGCAAATTATTAAAGAAAATAAACTAAAGAAAATTACCATACTATGCAACAACAATTAAAGATGAAGACATAAAAGAAAATTAATAAAATATACTCATCAGTTAAAACCAGAAAACTAAAAGAAAGAAAAAATGCTTATCATAACAAAAAATTAAATAAACATTAAAAATAATCGTAAATCATTGAAGAAAATTAACTAAAAAAATCACCCTACTTACAACAACAATTAGAAATGAAGACATAAAAGAAAATTAATAAAATATACTCATCAGTTATAACTAGAAAACTGAAATATATATATTTATAATTTAAGTAGAACTGTTGAATGTAGGCGATCGAAACTCCAAAGTTACAGGAAGAAGTTAAAACATCTTCAGGAAAAATTACATTCAGAACATCAAACTTTTCGGAGGATTAGACTTTAAATTAGGATTGAAACTAAAGTAAGTTCTAATGAGAGTTTTGAATAGATTAGAGCCAAAGTTTAAAGTCGGCAATTTTCCAGACAATTAAAACTTTCGAGAGCACTTTTTGATTATTCGCTAATTCGAAAATTTTAAAATTAAAATTTCCGTCAATATCTTCCGAAGCTGTGCAATAGTTTCTCTTTTCGTAAGCATCAGGAAGTTCAAATAATTGATCATCAGTAAATGAGTCTTAAAATAAAGAACAGAAAGTTTGAAAAGATGCGGAACTGATAGATATGAAATCATAGCGTATATGTTAAAAATTCTTTGAGGAAACAGACTAATATTCGCATATTTAAAGTTTTCTAATAAGCAGTTAGCTGCATTTTTCTCAGTCAACTATTTATGTCTTTAACCTATTTATACTGGAGATTTGAATTCGGAACTTGTGAATGAAATTTATAAATGTAAGCTAGAAAAATGTAGTTTATGTTAGGTAGTCAACACAGTAAAAAAAAAGGACTAAAATACGGAAATTTTACAGGCAATCGAGACGCCAGTACTATTTCCGTATTTTAAAGGAAAAATTTTCCCATAAATTACAGAAAATTTTCCATTTTTCTGGAATTTACGGGGTAAAATTTCCGTTAAAATACGGAAATTATACTGGCGTCTCGATTGACAGTACAATTTCCGTATTTTAGTCCGTGTTTTTTTACGGTGAATGTAAAATATCTTTTAAAATATAGGGTGTCCATAAAAGAATGTCCCAGTCACAAATTTTAATAGTATTAACTGTAAGCGTTGTAGACTGTTAGTTCAAAGTCACAAATAAAGAGCAATCCATACAGTTATAGTTCGCGCATGCGCGAGTACTGATTTGTTATTTTCTCGCTTGCAGTGCCACAATACGCTAAATAATGACTTCTGAGCGTAAAGCGTTATTACTGGGCTAAAGATTTACAGTGTTTACTCGCGTAATAGTCGCCTTCGCGTAATAGTCGCACCCCCGATCTGAAGTAGAAAAGATCGTCAAAATATTTTCTTCGCATAAAAGTCGCAGCCGCGTATTTGACTTTCATCTAGGAAATAGAAAATTATCAGCTGTACTCTTCCTAGAACTATAGTAATCATAATGGATTCATCTGTTCTGTCATTTCCATTGACATACACTATAAAAAAACCACTGTAAATTTGCCAGCACAACTCGATCACAGTTGAATGTACTGTATCTTTTCTTTGGTTTCCTGACTATTTCAACATGAAAAATGCAGTAGTTGCGTAAAATTAACAGTACAATGTACTGGCAATTTTGAACGCATTTGAACCACAGCACAAACTACTGGCGTCCAAATTGCCAGTACATTGTGCTGCTAATTTTACGCAACTACTGCATTTTCCATGTTTAAATAGTCAGGAAACCAAAGAAAGATACAGTACATTCAACTGTGATCGAATTTGTGCGCGAGATGAACAGTACTTTGTACTGTAAAAATGTCGTTTTTTTTTACAGTGTATCCGATGGTCACTCCATTCTTCAGATACCGATTCACATTATAATAGTGATACTGATACCTTCAGTGAAAATGATTTATTATGGGAGTTTTTTCTTAAAATTTTCATAAAGATTATTTGTAAATTTTGTCTATAGAAATATTACTATAAAAAGGAAAATGGTATTTAATAAACAGAACATAATCTGGAACATTTAGTAAGTTACTAATCTTATTATAATGTGTTTTTTTTATACCAGTAATGTTTTAGCATTAGAGTGTACAATATTGTGTAGTGGATTTCCTCGCATAATAGTCGCACCTAGACTTTCACAATGAAGAATTGGCAAAAATAGTGCGACTATTACGCGAGTAAACACGGTAAAAGATTTTTGAGCCATGAGATTTTTTCCTTTGGGCTTTATAAAAGATCGTGTCTACGTTCCGCAGCTACCTAATGATTTTCCAGAGTTGTGACGCAGAATTGAAGAGGCTATTCCTTCCATTACTCCGGACTTGTTAATCGAAGTGTAGGAAGAATTGGGCTTTATGTTGGATGTGTACCGTATAACTAAAGGTGCACATGTTGAACATTTGTAAGAAAAACTAGGTTAGTTTACCATCAATTTGATGTTTGATTTGTTGTAAATAGTCTAAATTAAACTGTTATAATATGCTATTGAAACTGGGACATTATTTTATGGACATCCTGTAATATTCCTTTTCTGAGTTATGTGGCGACATCCCCTCCCAACCTCCAGTCGAAAAAAATAAATATATAAATAAATAAAACATTAAGCAAATTTCCAAGACAGTAGCTAACATAATAATAACGCCTTGTGTTTTCTTGTTTCGGCAAGTTAGCATAACTATTAAAGAAATTTCAGACAAGTATACACTGTTAAAATTAGGTTCTTATAACTGAGAAATAATTGCTTATTTCCACGCACACAATGTGCTCAGAATAGCTCCGAGAAAAGAACTACTTACATTTTAAAATAGGTGTTCCATTTTCTGATATACACTTTTTACTCAAAATGGATTCAACATGCGCTCATTTATTTATCTATTTATTTATTTTTTTTCAATTTAAGTTTGGAAAAAATTCTGTGAGAAAGATAGTATAATATCACTCTAATAATGTGAAAAAACTAGTGAACTATGTTAATAAAGATTATGCTTTCTATCGCAAAAGAGTTGGATTTCTATAAACGAAGGTGCCTGAAAAACCGACAACCATGAACGTGTAACTATTGACAAAAGATGGAGTCAATTGCTCAAAGGCTAAAATCACATAATAAAAACAACGACGAACAGGGAAAACCCGCTCAATTTAAAATGAGTATGTTATAGATTCTAAGAAAATATCAAATAAAATAAGTTTCTGGGGATATGACGCGTCATGTTTGGACCATATTTGATCTACTGAGTATATTACATACGTTTTACTTTCTTTTCACGCTGTTACATTGTTATAAAATCCATATTATATGAGACACTTGTGTACTGAATACCATGTTCATAAATTAATTTGTTTATAAATTAGACAAAAGAGAAAAAAACTGTTTGAACTTTACTTTTGGAGGCATATATATTTCATAAAAAGTTTCATGTAATTAAGTATTACAAAATTTACATTTTAATAGTATTTTAGGCAAAAATATATCATCATAATAACAATAATGATTATCTATTTAAAAAAATATTTATATAGTATATAAATAATTTTTTACAGTATACTTATATAAGTATATGTCACAAAAAGTTTCTTGCAGTTAAACAATACAAAATTTACATTTTAGTAATATTTTAGGCAAAATTATGTTATTAGAATAACAATAATTTATAAATTATTATAAAGAAATTCCTTTAAAAAAAAGTACTTAAAATTCATTAAGCAGTGTGGATTATATGGATTGTTATTAGTATATTGACATTAAAACATCGTATGCGGGACACGTAAAAATACTTTTTGTGCATAGAGGGAAGAAATGAATATTGATACCGTAAATTTTGTACAAAAAAGAAGAAAACAGAAGTTGCAATCTAAGCATGCTTGCTTCTGATTGGTTGTGAGCAGGTTTTAATGACACAATAAATTTTTTACAGTGATATCTGTAAAGGTAAATTTCGTACTCATTTTTAAAAAATGTGTATAAATCATACAATGTGTTAAAAGAGACTTACTTTGGAAATAGAAAAAGGATTATTAAAATTATTTTTTTGCCCCCCCCCCCCCTGGTATGCTATTTCTTTCTCCCAGCTTATTTTGTGTCGTCTCCAAAAAATAACGTTACGTTGTATAAGCCTGCCGTAAAACAAAGCAGTTGTATCATTGTACGATTAAATACTCTATAGCAATTATTTTAACTTCTAAGCATCGCACATTTTCATTATTTATGCCGTCGTATTGGGGAAAAAATACTTTTAAATGCAATTTGTTTGAAAACAGTATCTTCATTTATTTTTGAAATGTTAATTTTTTTTTTTTTTTTTTTTTTTTTTTTTTTTTGTAGTTTTTAGAGCCATTTGCTTAATATTGACAACGAAAGTACTCCATTTCTGTAGAAAGTTAGGGATAAAATAGTTCTAAAATAGTAATTACATATGTATTTTTGTTACCATTTTCTCATAACAACCCAAAGAAAATGCAATTAAAATACATACTATTTTGAAAAAATAATAAACGCATGATTTCTGTTAAAACATGGAGCTATTGTAAACTATATTTAATTTTAAGTATCTATATTAATGTTACAAAGAAATGAAGGCCTATGAATCATTAGACAGCCTTTTTTTTTCGAGTTTCTTTAATGACGGCATCTTTTTGCTGCATTTATGTATTATTTTGCGATAGTGACGTCCTATGCATGCTTTACTGTAGATGCTTAAGAGTGGCACGTAAATATGGAATTCTTAAGCGGATGCGAATGACGTCATTTTACATAAAATAAAAACGTGTGCTTTAAGCCTTAAAATTGAAATATATTTTGTACTACATATACAGTGTGTCCATGTATAACCTGAACGACCTTTATTTTCGCAACCGTTGGTCCTAGATGCATACTTCCAATTACAAAAATGGTTTAAATAAGGTAAAGAATTATATTTAAAGCGATTTGGTCAAGAAAAACATTTATTAAAAAATTACGAAATTTAAATTTTTATACGGTCCCCCGGTCCTATAAGCGATATTTAATAAAAATTTACTGTGACACTAACAAGTAAGACAAAAAAAGTCCCATTCACTAACATTAAAACTGACCGAGTTATGAAACTTTGAAATGCATGACTTATACCACTTTTTTGCAGCTCAAAACAGATGATTTCTGCCACGCTTTCAGGGGTCGTATATAAAGTACTTACACTTATTTCAAGGTATCTGCGTTTTGGAAGAAATCGTACAAATATTACGATTAACTTTTATTAGTTGAGTTTCAGATTAGTTACAATAATTGTATTTTAACATATGTTGTATTTTGTAAGGATTTGAGGCAATGATTTTCTTTTAACAAAAATTATGTTATTTTCATAAGGTTTTATTTAACTTGCAACGAACCTCTTTCCAGTTTAAATTTTATACTCAAACATTAACTCACTTTCAAATGTCCGATCGAAGTTAAATTTTACATACTGACTTAAATCCGATGACAATGCTATATTAATATAATTTTCGACACTTACCCTCTTATACATCCTTATATTAGAGGATAACACAAAAAAAATCGGATAGATTACCGTCAAGAAGTTTAAGAAAAGGTTTTAGATTAGATAACATAAACCTGCGATGGATGTATTTTTTAACTTTTATAGTTACGTTTTGTGTATTTTTTAATGCTGAATAAAAAAATTACCTTCACTTTTAACCATCATGTCATGATTTTTTGCAAATCGTAAATTTCAAGGTTAAAAAATAGCAAAAAATCTAATACTATAAAATAGATATAAGACTTTTTAATTCAGTTTAATTTAATCTAATTCAATAATTTATTCAATTTTTTGGCTTATACTGGGTTTCTTACAGCTAAATACCTCAGGTGTCCGATGAGGTTCGAAGGAGAGGGGGGGGGGGGAGATAGATTTAAACTTTAAGCTTTTAAACTTTCAAATTTGCGATTTGAGAAAAATCCTTACGTGATGATTTAAAATGAAGGTCATTTTGGGATTCAACGCTAAAAAATACACGAGAATCAATTTTTAAAAGCTAAAAAACATGGCACAACCCAAAATTTGAAAGACAGTGTAATCTAACAGCATTTTTAAAATTTTTATCATTTTGTAAAGAATTGAGGCTGTTGTTTTTCATCCTTTCATTTAACAAAAATTCTGTTTTTTTTTTTTTTCTTATTATATGTTTATTACAAATTGCATATTTTGCAGTAATATTTCAGAATGATTAAAGATCTCAAATTTATATTGCAATGTCAATTTTACTCTCAACCATTTTTGTAATATATCTGATGGAATTATATTTCTACTTAATTTGTGAATGACCCCTAATTTGCAGCAAAAAGTATGCTCCGACTTTAAACAGCTATTACTCGGTCATTTTTAATCGCAGAATAACAGGACTTTTTTTTGTCGTACTTGTCAGTGTCACAGGAAACTTTTACTAAATATAACTTATAGGACCGGTGGACCGTATAAAAATTTAAATTTCGTAATTTTTTAGTAAATGTTTTTCTTGACCCAAATCGCTTTAAAAATAATTCTTTACCTTATTTAAACAATTTTTGTAATTGGAAGTATGCATCTAGGACCAACGGTTGCGAAAATAAAGGTCGGTCAGGTTATACGTGGACACACTGTATACATATATATTTTTCTTTTTCATCGTGGGCGACATTAAATTCTGAAAAAGTAGAATTCCTGTTTTCTAGTTTTTCATAATTTCATGGCTCATATCCTAAATATAGACTGTACAACTTTTTAAATTTATAATTATTAATTTCATTTTTCTTAAATTATTTAATTTTAGTCCTTAATTCTGACGATTTTTGATACACCTGTCCTAAAATATAGAAAAACTTTTATGTTTTTCAGTGTTTGACATCTCACAGACTATGTATCCAATTATAAGTTTCCACTGTTTAATTATCAATGACCATTAGAAAGAATTTATTTTTCCTGCAAATGGATCTAAAACATGAACACTAATGTTTGATTTTCATTACGCTCAAATTTCGTGAAAAAGTATCTTTTACGCTGAGGTCGTGACATAGGACAATCTAACTGGAAATAGAAAGTGAAAAAGTCGCAACAACTTCTGCAAAAAACAAAGAAAACTCCTCATTCGCTGAAAAATAACCATGTTGCAGAGCAGAAAGCAAACAGAAATTAAACGCTTTTAGCGTGTGGACTTATTAGCTTGGATATATTCCTAATGTTGCGATGATGTGACAGAATTAAAAAATTGGAAAGAACTTACAAGATGAAACTAAGTAGGTTTAGAGATAGAACTAGTTAATGAACAATTTAATATGAATAGGTATAGTATGACTGTTGAATAATCTTACAAGAAAGAGACTTCTACAGAAATATTTAAAAAGAGGAGTCAATATATGCTTTTAGATGATAAGGTCAACATCCAAAAGAAATTCAATTCTGCAATTAAAAATATGTCATAATGAAACATTTTGTAAAGTGTTGAAAAACTTTTTAGCCCCTGATATGCTATTTTTTTCAGACAACAATTAAAGTGTCGTCCCTAAAAAACAACGAAGAACTTACAAAATGAAACTAAGTAGTTTTAGAGATAGAACTAGTTAATGAACAATTTAATATGAATAGGTAGTATGACTGTTGAATAATCTTACAAGCAAGAAACTTATAAAAGAAATATCTAAAAACAGGAGTCAATATATGCTTTTAGATGATAAAGTCAACATCCAAAAGGAATTCAATTTGCAATCCCTATATAATAAAAGACAGTGTAACGCATCCGGAGCGAATCCATCAATCTTACCAGTCTCCGAGAAAGAGACTCAAGGGTGAAAGGTTCCATTCTCCCATTGGTTGACAAGAAAAAAGAATCCTGCGATTACTTCTCAAGTTTACAAGTCCTGATAATTGAGCAGTGGTAGACACTTCTTCCTAACAAATCAGAAGGCACATCGCATTTCACCACCAAAATAAATCGCCAAGTGTCACTTGAGATTATTTCAAGTATTAAGTTGCAATCATATTAAATTTTCTTTGCGACATGTAAGGAATTTTAATTTATTTCTCATATAAAGTAATTCACGGAAAACAATGATATGGTATTTTTAAAAATATCCTTTTTTCCCTGCAAAAAATTGATAAAACTGACTTTCTTTTAAAAAAGTAATCAATTTAAATATTTTAGACTTATTATTTTGTAACCGATTTTTAAATTACACATTACTTATATTTTCCTTTTCTATATACAGGTGTATGTAAATTTAAACTTAAAAAAAAAAAAAAACATATTCCATATTTTAAAAGTAAAAAATTAATATTTATACGAAAAGTAAAATTAATAATTTTTGATTTATAGCTTTGCATCAGGAGGACAGAAGCTTAAAGGATTAGACCCCCCCCCCCCCCCCCACCGAAATAATATCCTGGCATTTTGTAACTTATTTTTAAATTACACATTACTTATATTTTCCCTTTCTATATAGAGGTGTATGTAAATTTAAAAAAAAAAAAAACATATTCCATATTTTAAAAGTAAAAAATTAATATTTATACGAAAAGTAAAATTAATAATTTTTGATTTATAGCTTTGCATCAGGAGGACAGAAGCTTAGGGGATTAGACGGTTGGGATTTGCTGGGCAACATATAACTATGATATGTTCCCGCACCATGTTGGTTAAATCAAAGTAAAATTGCGTAATTTGTCATTTCTGTTTGTATAAATATTTTTTATAAAATATAATTATGAGTGTAAAATTATAATGTTTATATATTTAAGTAAAATAGGAGTGTAAGTTCATACAAAAATTATTAAGTTGATTTTAAATATTAAATATATATTTTTAAAAAATTGTTGTATTGTAAAATGATTGTATAATGTTGAATAGAGTTCGGATCTCAGACAACAACAATAGCCAGACGCCATGGTGTCGTTTTATGACAAGCCAATGGAAAGTGGTGTATAATTAGAAATCGTAAAATAATAAAAACGTTGGAATAAATTTATGGCCTCAATAAAAGTGTTGGGATAAATTTATGGCTTTTCAGACCACCCAAACTTTAAGGCAGATAATAATATTAAAGTATATGTAAGGGGCCATTTGCAGACTGTTAGCTAATAGGCCTATCGAAGAATAATGCAAAATCTTCTCACATCCAATAACAGTGGACTAGACAAAAATAGTTCCACCCACTGCAGGAGTTGGTGTGCAAGAAGAATAAGGTTTGAAAAAGAGAGTCTGAAAACAGATGTAGAGGACGCAGGAGCTCTCCTGAAAGCCCGTGCAATGAATCCAAAAAGCCCTAGTAATGCCCAGGCGAGATGTACATATCGGAGTGAGCCTAAGCAAGCCTAATTGAGGATGTATTCCTGATGTACATATCGGAGTGAGCCTAATCAAGCCTAATTGAGGATGTCTTCCTGATGTACATATCGGAGTGAGCCTAAGCAAGCCAAATTGAGGATGTCTTCCTGATGTTAAAATAAAGAGGATTGTTCTACAGAGGTCCGTAGCTATGCATCCTGCCATCCCGATGTTGCCGCTCTGATACGAAGCGAATTCCTGATGACATATGAATATGATCCTAAGCAACGCGACAACTCTGAATTTGATGAATAAAGGCCACCATCTCGTATATTAAAAAAAGGTACTACTTTAAACTTTTTCTTTTACCACTTAAAATCATATGAAAAATTATAAATATACTTTTCTGATATTTTATGGTAGAGAGTAATCTGAGATCCGACAAAACCAATAATTAAATAAAATTAAGGTAATTTAAAAATGAAAGAGAATTATTCTTTTAGCAAAAAGAAAAATATATAATAATTAGAATAAATGAAAATATTGTCTTTTTTTTTAAAGATTAAATATACATAAAATAATGAGAAGCAAACAAAAGTATTGCTTTCTCTTTTTTGAATTAATATTATGTATTTCTGTATATAGTTGTGTTCAATGTAAATAAAATATTTAATCAAGTTTTAAAAAGTTTCTGTAATTATTTAATTGATAATGTTTAAGGTGTGTCAATTTAATTTTACAGCTTAAATTTTAGTTTAATTCATAAGTGGAAGAGTTCGTCTAAATAATTCACAACGCAAACTCTAAATTTTATTCGTAATTATTTAAATTTAATAATTACATTTTGACGCGAATTATAATTTAATTTTATTAATGCTTCGCGTTGCTCTTCTACTAGAATTTAGGTAATTACGATCACTTATGTTATTTGAATTTATCTAAGGTATATAAAATTATATACCAATTTGCTATGAGGATGCTTGGATGATTTGGACCAATTAACAATTTTGGATATAAATTAAATAGAAAATAAACGGGTGTAATTATCTGTCCAGCATCCCCTCCTTCATAGTAAAATGGTGCTATGACTCAGGAACGTTCATCTGAGGTCATTAGAAATAATAATAATAATAATAATAATAATAATAAAGGAAAATAAATTTAGGTATTATTTTAATGTCACAATTTTAAAGATATTGTAGGTATTTAAGTTTAATTGATTAAAATTTTATTAAAATTAATTTTATTATTGTAACAATAATGACACACATATAATAATTTTATATAAATAAAATGAATAATATATGTTAGCAGAAAAAAAAAAAAAAAAAAAAAAAAAAGGAAATGAAAAAAATAATTCAGGGATTTATAATAGGTAAATTTAGGAATTACAAATTTTTTTTTCTCTCTTTTCTCTTTTGGTTGGATCTCAGTTACCATTGAGAAATAATGGCATTCACATCACAGATGACACATTTGTAAAAATAATTTTTTTTTATATACTGTATAAATAATAATAATAATAAGAATAATAAGTAAAATTTGATAATAAATCTGGTATAAAAATGATTGAAATGTCAATAGATCATGATTTTTGAAATTGTATCACCTTGATACAAAAGAAAATTTATGAGTCGTACTACGAAGTAGTAGTACATTATTTACATATAAAAAAAATAAAATAAGATTGTTTTTTCTGTAGAAAAAGACAGATATTTTTCTGTTAAATGAAATTATGTTGTTTTTTATATATACGTGTATTATAAATATTTTGGGGGTATTTATGTGTGTAAAAGAATAATCTACAAAACAACTTCATCCCCTAAGAAATTTTTTTTAAATTTTAGTGTTGTTGTTTTTATGTATTTATGCAATTTAGAATATTTTCATACATATGTTGTAATATAGAGAAAATAGTATGAGATGCAAAATATTCTTTTAAGAGGTATAGGATCTATTTTGAATTGATATTTTGAAAAAGTATACATTGATTACTAATATTTGTTAAAAATGACTCAGACGCTGGATATAGATACACGTATTAAGTTAGTGTCACCATTTGACAATAAAAAGAACAAAAACATTATATTTTTCTTAGAGGAATTTGATAATATTTTGAATTCGACAGATATACAGGAAGAAACTAAATTATTAATTTTAAAGGCTAAAATTACTGGGGACGCAAAACATATTTTAAGTAAACAGATTGAAAAATATAACGAGACCAATTATAATTTATTTAAAAATAATTTGGTGGAGTTATTTGGTACAAAACTAAGCTTCCTTAATGCTCAGAGCAATTTCCTAAATTTAAAACAGGCCGCAAGTCAAACGATAGAGGATTTCATTTTGGAGTTTAAAAAGGGTGTAAAATCTTATATCGAAAGTGCAGGCGAAAATGTGGATAATAAGGAGGAGAATTTTATCGAAATCTTAAAAATATCGAATTTTTTAAATTCAATTAGACAGGATATTGCACTAGATGTTCGTAAAAATGCGCCCAGGTCCTTCAAGGAGGCATGCGAGTTAGCAAAACTTATGGAAAGTGCGTATAATGAATCAAAGTTTGAGGAAATTAACGCAATAAATAAAGAAAACAAAGATCTTTATGAGAACATTATAGAATCAAGTAAGCAAAACAAAGAGCTAATCGAGAAATTAAAAGGGGAGATTGAAAAACTAAAAAAATCAAAGAAAAAAAACCATGCAATTAGAGATGATAGTGTTCCGCGGAATAAGAAACTCTTTAATAAACACAATGATTATCAGGGTCCCCATTTCAATAACAATTTTCATTATAATGATTATGAACGATATTATAATGATTACTACAATTCCTTTAATTACCCGACGCATTATGGGATGTATGATTATTCACAACCTAACTGGAATTCGGGAAATAGGGATTTTGGATATATTTCTGAGAATTATGATCAAAATGGTTATCAATTTGAAAAGCGCAAAAAGAAAAAATAATGGGCAAAGAAAACAGCGAAATCGGATCAAGATTCGGGATTTTCAGAGACGGAAATCGATAAAATAAATAAAACAATCGCAAATATAACAAATGCAGACAAAGATAGTCTGCCAATTATATCACTAAGTATACAGGTCGTCGAAATACAAGCGTTACTGGATACTGGAGCTGCTGTTTCCCTTTTATCACCTTCTTTATTCAAAAAAATTAAAGATACAAAACTTTTCGATTAAAAGGTATATTCACAACAGGCACATTTTATGTCACTAATGATGATTTTGATAGGCAGTACCAAATGTTATTAGGGTACGATTATCTCAAAGAAAATCATATGATTTTGGATTTATGCAATAAAACATTAAAATTTAAAAATCAACAAATTAAATTAAACGTTGCAAGTGAAGTAAATAATTATGAAGTGAATAACATTACGCCATGTAATTCAGGGGAACATTCAAATAAAAGTATGTTTGCCATTACTAAAAATAGAATTTTTCTCCAACCTGAAGAATCGAAAATTGTAAAATTAAAATGCCCAGAGGATATAAATATGTCAGATGTGATTATTTTTGACCCCATTCAAGAAAATAGTAAATTTTCATGCGAGACTTCGTTACACGAAGTTCAAAAAAATAATAACATAAATATTATAATAAAGAATAAACTGTTAGAAAAGTTAATTATTCAGAAAGGAACTAAAATGGGGGAAATTATAAAGAACTTTGAGTGCAAGCAAGATGACTCAACTGATAATATAGAGAAAGGGACATTTTATGAAATAAATAATTTAAATATAGAAGATATAAGAAAATTGCGAGAAGCAGATATTAAAGAGACGGATTTCGATTTAAGCCATTTATCAGAGGAAGTGCAACAAAAATTTCGAAAAATTTTAATGGGCAATGTTCATGCATTTTCAAAAAGTTATCAAACATTGGGGCAATCAGCGTTTGTCGCACCAAGTTTTCAATTGAATCATGAATTCCCGGTACAAGCTAAGCCATATAAATTGCCTCAGGCAGTAAGACAGTATGCGAAAAGGGAAATTGAACAATTGTTACAGGCTAAAATTATAGAGAAGACTGACTCCGAGTATGCTTTTCCAGTTATTTTCGTTAGAAAGAAAAATCCGAGTAATAACCCGAATGCAGAACCCAAGTTTAGAATGGCAACGGACCTAAGACTATTAAACCAAATTTTACAACCTTATACTTATCCGATGCCGGACGTAAAAGACTTATTACAAAAAATAAGCGGTAAAAAATACTATACGGTGCTAGACTTACATAGTGCTTTTTTCCAAATAAATTTAAAACCAGAAGATTGCAAAAAATTAGCTTTTATTACGGAATTTGGAAAATATATGCCACTTCGTTTAGCTTTTGGCACACGAAATTCTAGCGCAATTGTTGCAGAAGTAATCGATAAAATTCTGGGTCATTTTGACAAAAGCAAAGTATCATACTACATTGATGATGTGTTGATATCTGCAAACACAATAGCAGAGATGACGAAAACCTTAGAAGAAGTTCTACAGGTATTAATAAATCACAACATGACAATCGAACCTTCAAAAATGCAAATTTGCAAAGCAGAAATAGAATTCCTAGGATTAGGGTGAATCAAATGGGATATTCTCCATCACAAAAGAATATTGAAAAAGTGAAAAATTTAGTCAGACCAAAATCGAAAAAGGGGGTCAGATCTTTATTGGGCTTAGCGAATTATTTTCGGACGCTAATACCCAACTATTCAGACAAAGTTAACCCTTTAATAGAGCTGACTAAAGATAAAGTTAAATTCAAGTGGAGTCCAGAAGCAGAAAAAGCTTTCCTGATAATTCAGGAAGAAATTGTACAAAAACCAACACTCAGACCCCCCGATTTTAACAAGGAATTTTTTTTATTCACGGATGGGAGCAAAGTTGCAATTTCAGGTGTTCTAGCTCAAGAAAAGGATGGTCATTTGCTACCTGTTGAAAATTTCGGGAGAAAACTTAGAGAACCGGAAAAAAATTATCCGAGTATTAAATTCGAGTTATTAGCAGTGCATGAAGCAATTATGCATTTTAAATATATGCTTTCAGGTAGAAGATTTACTGTGTTAACTGATTCGAAAGCACTAACTCAGCATTTACATTTACAAGATAAATCGGAAATTATAAACAGATGGGTAGCAGATTTACAAGACTTTAATTTCGACTTCGAATTCGTCGAAGGAATTAACAATCCAGCAGACTATTTGAGCAGGAATTTAGATAATCTTACAACAGACAGAGAACTCCAAAATAATTTGTTTGCAAGTAACATAGCACTTACAGACGAAAATATTAAATCGGAGCAATATGCAGACGAAAAATTAAAAATTATAATACATAAAATCGAAAAATACAAAAATAATAGAAGCACGAAAAGATTTACTTTAAATCAAAATAAATTATTAATTTTAAAACCTGGTTCAGATAAAAAGGAGCTTTTAATTACCCCGGATTCATTAAAAATTGCAGCCATAGAAGAAGCTCATAAAGCGCATTTCGGATTTCAAAAAACTTATGATAATGTGAAAACAAGGCTTTTTTGGCACGGAATGTACAAAGACATTAAACAGTATTGTGCAAATTGTGTGCAGTGCCTCACATCTAAACAACACACGACAATAACAGTCCCTGTTAAAAAAATGGTGAAAGATCACGAAGTCGGTACAGTCCTGCATGCTGACGTCATTGGACCTTTAAACCTCACGTTAAGGAAAAACAGATACATTTTAATTATAATTGATTCGACATCGAGATTCCTGGAAGCTGTTCCCCTACGAAACGTAGAGTCACAGACTATATTAAATGTACTAAATAAATATTTTGCAAATTATGGGATGTGTAAAGAAATTATCTTTGATAATGCAAAATATTTACGAAGCGAAATTATGAAAGAATATTTGGAATCTTTAAACATACAAAGGAAATTTGTGAGTGTATACCGTGCGCAAGGAAATGGACTTTGTGAAGTTACCAATAAAATATTAAAAACATCAATTGTAGCTATGTCGAAACGCACTACGGAATGGGACATAAGACTGGATTTTTTTAAACTAGCGTATAATTCCTCGAAACACCGCGCTACGGGATATAGTCCCTCACTGCTATTTTTCGCAAGGGAAATAAAAAATCCCTTCACAGCCCATATTCCTTCTGAGGAAATATATACCCACTCTTATGTTAAAAGCAGAATACAGCATATGAAGGAAATCAAAATTCAATCCCTTGCAAACCAGGAGAAAATAATGCAAGAATATATAGATGAAGAGGCATACGAAAAAGTAAAGGATTTAAATTTGGGTCAAACAGTATATTTAAAATGTATTGGAAAACCAGGCGCATTAGAGCCAAAATTTCAAGGACCCTACGAAGTTACTAAAAAGTTTAGAAACTTTAATTATTTATTACAATATGTTCCAGATAAATCAATAGAGCCGATCAAACGACATATGGATCAGCTGTACGCTCCGAAATATGCAACAGGTCATACAGAGGCGGAAATTACGAATTTACAAGGGTCTCAGAAAAAAATTAAGGGTGATAAAAATTACAAAAATAAATGTGGCATTTGTCAGAGAAAATCGCACTTAACTGAAAATTGTTGGTTCAAATTGAACAAAAATACGAGTCAAAAGGGTGACAAACTTACTAAAAAGTATTATAAAAAAAATAATAAATATTCTGAGAATGTAGACCCATATTTAAAGTATCAAATAGATTATTATGATAAAAATATGTCGTTATATGGTTATACACCATATACAAACTTATACGGGGATGTTATACAAGATCATTACCCTTTCCCCCCTCCCCAATATTATCCATGGGATATGAATTGGTATTAAAAATAAATCAAAATACATAATTAATCGAATTTCAAAATTTTCAAAATTTAAAAATAAATTTTTCTCTTTTAGGTAAAAAAAAATTGAAACAAAATTAATAACTTGCCTTTTTAAAATTCAAAATAATAATAAGAAAGGATAGGAACATGGGAACGCCAATTTGTCTCAGGGTTACAATATTGAGCAAATGTGCAGGGCGCACCCGAAAACATACTTATAAAATTATGAAATGTGCTTCACAAAACTTCACTGGAGCAGTGAAATATTTATCTCCAAGCAAAAGTTATATATTTTTTTTTCTTTTCGAATATGAATTAGAAAATATAAAATCTTAACAAAGCCAAATAACATTAAAACTTAATTAATTTAATAGTGAATAATGTTGGAGTAATTTTCAAAAAAAAAAAAAAAAAAAAAAAAAAGAGAATTTTTTTCTGTCTTCTATAAGGGTAGCCTTTGCTAATAGCCTTACAATTTAAATGACAGAATTTCAGAATTACTCTTTAAAATGAGTAGGTGTAAGCTATAGGTTCAGGGTAGTTAGAACAGCTTTATAACATACTCATATATATATTTTTTTTCTTATTATATAAATATATGGTTGACAAGGAATAAATTATTAGTGCACTCTATATTAGGATAGCGGTCAGCTATAAGCCTAAATATAATAAAATATACAAAAAGTGCTAAGATTTATTCCGGTAGTTCAATTACAACTTATATGCTAAAGTCTAGAATTTAGACAGCAGGGATAAGTTTTATGAACAAAAGTGTTATAAAAAAATTAAAAAAAAAGGATTTTGGTGTAGCACATTGGTTTTTAAAAACATATATATTTATAACAGTGGACAAGGCAAGTTATTTCAATATGATTGCACATAAAATTATAGTAAAAAAAAATACACAAATAAATAATTGAAGTAAAATTAAAATTTTCTCACCAAAGGCTTTCTGTATAGGGTGCAATTTTGGCCTACGGCTGGGTATGCACCAACACCAACAAAATTTTTGTAGAAAATTTATCAATTCATCAAGGTAAATCAAGGTCATCACTTAGTTATAAATTTCAGGATTCTTGGCTGAAAAAGGAATCGAAGAAAAAATTAAGTATGGTATAATTACTAGATGTTGTGCTCAGAAACAATAAAATTAGTAATATTATATTGTAAAAAGCAGCATTTTGAGTTTTATTTAGGAAAACTTTTGATTTTTAGGTTTTACACATTTATGGAGTGTCTAGCTCAGTGTACAGTTCCTAGATTTAATAAAAAAATAATAAATAAAAATATAAGTTGGTGTTGTTTTCAAAATAAATAACAAAAGGTATAGCAATTAGCATTTACAGTTAAAATTTATGGAATTTTCAGCAAAATTAACATTAGACAAACATAGTTTATATTATATTTAACTTGATAAGCTAATTTACTTTTATTAACGGTATTCAATTAGAATTAAAGTAGGCTTAAATTCAAGTTAAATTAATTAATAACATTGTTGTAGTGTAAAATTTTATGTAAGACTATTATATTTTTATTGTATAAATAAAAATATGCAAATTTAATAATTAATAAAATGTATTAGCAAAATTATTTAATATAAATATTAAATGACATCTTGCTGAAATCAGCTAGAAATTAGATTTTTTTTTTTTTTAATGAAATATTTTATAAATTTATGTTATTTTAGAATTTAAGCATTTTTTTTTTTCTCTTTACTTTCCCTTAGAATTAAATGCAATTCTAAATTTAACACATATAAATATACATAGTATTGATAAATTTGAGTGTGTGAGTTCATAAATTTTTTTTATATATAATTTGGCCAATTTAACATAAGGAAACAAAATAAATAAATAAATATATTTATATATATTGGCCTTATTGTTATTAAAATATGTAGTATGGCTTAATAAATTTATTTACTTAATTTTTTTTATAGTACGTACAGTAATTATTTTAAAAACTTGATCTATAAAAAAAATTGGATGTGGTTGTTTGTGAGTATACAAAGATTTTTTCTGCTGGCAGAAGTTCTTTGGTCCGGCCGGGTACTCATAGATGACTGCATACGATGTTACGTAGTAATTATCATTTGCTTTTGTTTTTTTTTTTCAAATTATACAAGTGTATTAAGTACATTTTTTTAATAATTAAATAATAATTATTAATGTTTGATTAATAATAATAATTTAGTATCTTTTACTTTTTAAACATATCATTAAAGTTTAGACAGTAGAATTCACATACGGAATGTTAATGATAAATTAATTTTTGAATAAATAAATTTTTATTTCATTCAGTAAATAAATAAATATGAAAATTTAACAATCTTTTAAGATAGAATTGTGGGCTAAATAAATAATAATTAAAGAAAAAAAATTGTTCTCTTCTTCGTCAATGGTATTTTCTGACAACACTATTTAATAGTATTAAATGAAGGAGCATTTTTAAGGTCAGCGTAATGCATATTTTGCATTTTGAGAGGCTGTAGAAGTCATATTTCCGTGTTGTTTACATTTTAATAGTAAACAATATCATGAATCAAAATTTGTGTTTGTTAGAAAGGTCTAAAAATATACAATGTAATCTGTTAAAGAAAATTATAGGCATTTTTTTCTTAAATCCTGAAAGGCAATTTGGTTTAGATTTTAACCTGACAGCATAAAAAGCCACACTCGCTTCAGTCGCAGTATGAGGCAGGAGAATTCAAATGCTAGAATCGCCATTTTCCCCCTACAAAATAATAAAAAAAGCAGAAGGTTTACATTAGATATGATACAAATACATACACTGTTTATGCATAGATTATGTTTAAAATTACATACAGGCATGCACAGTTAGTTAAGAAGAAAGTATATCAAGAAATTATACTAATTAATAAGGTAATTACAAGCATGAAATGGTTTTAAATACATACTTTGGGAAGTCGTAAAATTTTGTCACAGCACAAATCACCTCGCAGAAAGTGATTAGTAGCTTGACCAACCCCTCGTTTCGAAAGGATCGGGGACGTTCAAAAACTGGTTTTATTCTCTCCTCCTCCTTCTTCTTCTTTTTTTTTTTTTTTTTTTTCTCTCTTTCTCGTATCGGGTAAAGTTGGAAAGCATTACGTAATAATATATTAAAGGAGATGAAATAGCTTGTATATGTTGACGTATCATACATGTTAGAAGTAACAAATAAATAAATAAAATAATGTAACCAGTTTGTATACAATATTTTTCTGATTATAATTTGAATACATCAGATTAATTATGTGAAAAATAACATGTCATATTACAAGCATTGTATTTACTTTTATTCAGTATAAAATGTGTTTTAGATAAAACACTGTGTCATAAGGTTGTATGTGATGAAATAATATGTCAAATGTGTATGCCATTATTTTTCTTGTAATTAGGTTTATTTCGGCATATTAGTTTCATACAAAATTATAGCTTTGAATGTATTTTGGGCACTTAAAACTGTAAAGTTACAAAATTATTAAACATGTGTGTGGTAAAGAAAAAAGGCTTCGAGAAAGACGTCAGATTTTCAGTACAGAGGTCTTCTATAAATGTGAATGTCAACAGACAACTATGCTATCATGTGTTGAACTTTCTGTTATGAAAAATAGAAGAACTTCTTATAAAATATACCAGAACCATTGATAATTGAACTTTACAGTCTTAGCTCAAAAACTGTGTAGATACACAGTCATATGGACACGTACATTCCTTTATGCTTTACAAAAAAAAAAAATAAAAAATAAAACCAGCAATCAGTTTTTATTTTTTTTTTTTCTGACGACCGGGAGAGATGCTGGGCAACATATAACTATGATATGTTCCCGCACCATGTTGGTTAAATCAAAGTAAAATTGCGTAATTTGTTATTTCTGTTTGTATAAATATTTTTTATAAAATATAATTATGAGTGTAAAATTATAATGTTTATATATTTAAGTAAAATAGGAGTGTAAGTTCATACAAAAATTATTAAGTTGATTTTAAATATTAAATATATATTTTTAAAAAATTGTTGTATTGTAAAATGAATGTATAATGTTGAATAGAGTTCGGATCTCAGACAACAACAATAGCCAGACGCCATGGTGTCGTTTTATGACAAGCCAATGGAAAGTGGTGTATAATTAGAAATCGTAAAATAATAAAAACGTTGGAATAAATTTATGGCCTCAATAAAAGTGTTGGGATAAATTTATGGCTTTTCAGACCACCCAAACTTTAAGGCAGATAATAATATTAAAGTATATGTAAGGGGCCATTTGCAGACTGTTAGCTAATAGGCCTATCGAAGAATAATGCAAAATCTTCTCACATCCAATAACAGTGGACTAGACAAAAATAGTTCCACCCACTGCAGGAGTTGGTGTGCAAGAAGAATAAGGTTTGAAAAAGAGAGTCTGAAAACAGATGTAGAGGACGCAGGAGCTCTCCTGAAAGCCCGTGCAATGAATCCAAAAAGCCCTAGTAATGCCCAGGCGAGATGTACATATCGGAGTGAGCCTAAGCAAGCCTAATTGAGGATGTATTCCTGATGTACATATCGGAGTGAGCCTAATCAAGCCTAATTGAGGATGTCTTCCTGATGTACATATCGGAGTGAGCCTAAGCAAGCCAAATTGAGGATGTCTTCCTGATGTTAAAATAAAGAGGATTGTTCTACAGAGGTCCGTAGCTATGCATCCTGCCATCCCGATGTTGCCGCTCTGATACGAAGCGAATTCCTGATGACACATGAATATGATCCTAAGCAACGCGACAACTCTGAATTTGATGAATAAAGGCCACCATCTCGTATATTAAAAAAAGGTACTACTTTAAACTTTTTCTTTTACCACTTAAAATCATATGAAAAATTATAAATATACTTTTCTGATATTTTATGGTAGGGAGTAATCTGAGATCCGACAAAACCAATAATTAAATAAAATTAAGGTAATTTAAAAATGAAAGAGAATTATTCTTTTAGCAAAAAGAAAAATATATAATAATTAGAGTAAATGAAAATATTGTCTTTTTTTTAAAAGATTAAATATACATAAAATAATGAGAAGCAAACAAAAGTATTGCTTTCTCTTTTTTGAATTAATATTATGTATTTCTGTATATAGTTGTGTTCAATGTAAATAAAATATTTAATCAAGTTTTAAAAAGTTTCTGTAATTATTTAATTGATAATGTTTAAGGTGTGTCAATTTAATTTTACAGCTTAAATTTTAGTTTAATTCATAAGTGGAAGAGTTCGTCTAAATAATTCACAACGCAAACTCTAAATTTTATTCGTAATTATTTAAATTTAATAATTACATTTTGACGCGAATTATAATTTAATTTTATTAATGCTTCGCGTTGCTCTTCTACTAGAATTTAGGTAATTACGATCACTTATGTTATTTGAATTTATCTAAGGTATATAAAATTATATACCAATTTGCTATGAGGATGCTTGGATGATTTGGACCAATTAACAATTTTGGATATAAATTAAATAGAAAATAAACGGGTGTAATTATCTGTCCAGCAGGATTCAACCCGAGATACTTATTTATAAATCAATATACATATAAAAAAAATTTTGGAGGGGGGGAGGAAGGGGGGTGGTAAACGATAAAATACAATTTCAAAGTGTTATTAAAAGAAATAGTATTATTTCAATAGTTGCAGCAGACTGTTTTAATTACGCACTTTTATTGCATATTTATTAAATTTTTGTTTTATTAAGAAATCTTAATTTTGTTATAGTATATTAGCCGGAAAACCTGATTTACCCAGAAATTTTGTAAATGCTAATTGTGTGTTTATTAGAACATAAACTAGGCGAACTTTGCTCATCTAAACGCTTCCATATTGTCAATTATTTTTTTATCAGTTTTTCAAATTTTAAGTGAAAAACACAATTTTTACCCACCGTCCTAGGACAGGCATTTACACTAGTTAAAAATAAGTCATAATGAAAAATTTTGTAAAGAGTTTTAAAACGTTTTTAGCCTCTGATATGCTATTTGTTTCAGGCAACAATTAAAATGTCGTCCCTAAAAATCAACGAAGAACTTACAAGATGAAACTAAGTAGTATTAGAGATAGAACTAGTTAATGAACAATTTAATATGAATAGTGACTGTTGAATAATGTTACAAGAAAGAGACTTCAAGAGAAATATTTAAAAAAAGGAGTCAATATATGCTTTTACATGATAAGGTCAAAATCCAAAAGGAATTCAATTTTGCAATTAAAAATAAGTCATAATGAAAAATTTTGTAAAGCGTTTAAAAACTTTTTAAGCTTCAGATATGCTATTTCTTTCAGGCAGCAATTAAAATGTCGTCCCTAAAAAGTAACGTTGCGTTACGTAAGCCGTAAAACGAAGCAGATGTATCATTAACGCTTAAACACTGATAATCTCTACTGCAATTTTTTAAACTTCTAAGCATCGCACATTTTCAATTAGTACACCTTCGTATAGGGAAAAAATAGAACTTTTACCTGCAAATTTGTTTGAAAATTACATCTCAATTTATTTTTGAGATGTTATTTTTTTTTTTTTTTTTTGTAGTTTTTAATGCCATTTCTGTAATGGTGGCAACTGAAGTACTCCATTTCTGTTAAAAGTAAGGGGGAAATATTTGCAAAATAGTAGATTACTATATCTTTTTGTTGCCATTTTCTCATAATAACAGAAAGAAAATCTAATTTAAATACATTCTATTTTGGAAAAATATAAATGAATGATTTCTGATAAAACATGGAGCTATTATAAACAATATTTAATTTTAAGTGTCCATATTAATGTTACAAACAAAGGAAGTCATATGAATCATTAGATAGCATATAAAAAAAAATATTAAAAATTTTTGAATTTCAGTGTGGGAAATAACAACTAATTCGACTGCCATAGATAATATATATATATATATATGGTATTTTTATATTAGGATTTGTTGGGATATAGCAGTTGGTATATTATGAATGAATTAACTTATAATAGCATAAGCTTTGACATTTTGTTCATATTAGTTTCAAGTTAATATCATAGATGGCAGCACTAAAATTTAAATTGGATTCTGTCTGATGCTTCGAATAGAGTAATAATATCAATTTTTAACACTAGGTGGAGCTTCATGTTGGCTATTTGTGATTTTGTAAACTTATAGTTTTGGTAATTTTTACTTTAGTTAAGAAATTTAAAAAAAAATTAAAAGTGTTAAGAGGTAATTCACTTATTATGTAATTATTTTCTATTTATATTATTTTAATTGCATTTATCACGGTATTTCAAAATAGATTAACTGTTTACATTAGTTTTTAAAATCTGTCTTAACTTAACTGTAAAAATAACCTTAAACTTATCGTCTTTTGGATTCCATGTGCTGATGTGTACTTGGATAAAATAAATGGTATTTTATTAGGTATTTAGTGTAATATTACTATGTTTCCTTGCTATTAATTAATTATTTAAAAGGTTGTATTGCTTTTTCCATTTCATAGCATTTAATTTTATTCTGTTTTCAGTTTGAAACTATTCTTTTGGTTAAATTGGTCGTTTGAGTACAGGAGAAAAAAAAATTCAGCTTTTAGCTTTTTTTTCTCACAGAAAACGACTGATTTTCCTTATATAATTGAATTCTGTACTCTTGATAACGTAATTCAACATATAAGCTTTTCAATTATTTTTATCGAAATCCATATTCTTCTTTTTTTCTTTATTATTAATTCTTGTTATATAGTACAAGGGACTTTATTTTATACACAGCTGCTTGTTTATTATGTTTTTGGTATCCATTCAGTGTGTTTGGGGACACTGTATTGTTGTAAATTCATTCATACTATCAAAATTATTGATGGTGGTCAGTAATGTTTAATTAATGGTTATATATATATATATATATATATATAAAGGGTGTCCCAAAAGTCCCTGACTCATTTTAAAATTCAATATAAAGTGAAGTAATTGTGGTACAGGAGTGCGGTTTGGACTAAAATACTTCTCAAAATGAAAAGTTTTCTTCAAGCGAATGAAAATAATTAGTTCAAAACTTCGATCACAGACTTCACACACTTGTCCGTATGTTTGAAGTCAAACATGTGTTTTTTCTGATTTTCAGATTAGTTTTGTCGCTGTGACACAGAAATGACGACTCGCAACGAAAAAGCTAATTGCGTAGATTGGTACTTCAAAAAAAGAAAAAAAAATCGAAATTAATCTGAAAATCAGAAAAAAAACGCATGTTTGAAACCAAACATACGGACTTGAAGGAAATTTTTCATCGTGAGAAGCATTTTAGTCCAAATCGCATTCCTGTACGACAATTACTTGATTATATATTGAATTTTAAAATGTGTCAGGTACATTTGGGACACCCTGTATATCTCGTTTTTAGGTGCGTTCGTAATTATATAAATACGTAGCACCTTTAGTCGACGTTCAGTCCGTCTATCCGTGCGTCTGTCTGTCCGTCCGCATATAACAGCGCAAAACTACCCAACCAAAACGTTTGAAATTTCAAATATATAATTGTTGCATAATTTTGTCGAGTCATTTCAAATTTTATGAAAATCGGATGTATAGGTTAATTACAGGGACAGTCAAAAGTTTTCCGTTACAGGCGGTCAATGGGAAAAAAATCATTTCAAGTGCATTTTAATGATGTTACAGCCTTTCGAACAGAATGAAATTGATATGCACTTATGAAGTACACTAAAATATACATTCAGTGCAGTATGCGGTGTAAAAAATATTTATAAAACTAGTTATAATACGAACGCACCTCATTCGCCACATTTGACGTGCAATTTCCAACTTGTTCCAAATAGAATTCATTAACCGGGGCCTTCAACGTATAAAGCTGTCTTTTTAAGTTGATTTGGAATGGTACGTACAAATTTTACATGGAAAATATTCCCAATGAAACATTACTTTAAATTTGACAAGAATTTTACTTTGAGGAAAATTATTATAATATCTTTCAATGAACCAGCTAACTCTATATGCACTCTTTTATAACTTTATAATGCCTCAGTGCTACAGTGCCAATAATGTAACATTAGGCATTTAAGAAGAATTTACTTAACCCTTTTAGGGGCGGTGATATGTTTACAAAAGCACTTAATTGTAATTCTCAACTGCGACAATGTCATCAGGATTTTTGTATTCCTTTTTTTCATTTATTATAATGTGAAAAATAGCTTTTTCTTATTTGCAAATAAATTTCTACGTGAATTTCGGTGCCAATCATTCATTTCACCATTTTAGCAATAGAAGTGCATTGCCCCTGAAAGGATTAAAGGTGCAATATTTTGATTTATTTTAACTAATAAAATATAAAATAAAGAAAAGTTATTCAGCACATTAAAGTTAAAAAGAAAAAGAAAAAAAATGATTCCTTTTTTTAAAACATCCGTTTAATTTCTGAGCAAGAAAAAAAAATCTTTTAATTTTAATTTTATTTTATTTTATTTTATTTGGGGGGGGGGGGCTTCAGAAGTTTAATAGTATTTTAGACGATTTCATTTAATGTCTTTTGTGCTTTTCCCGCTGCTGGAGCACAGGGATTTTGAATATTTAGTGGTAAAAATAAAGGTTGCTTAAAGAAAACTGCACCATGTTAAACAAACACTTTTCTTTCATTAACCCATTTGTGCCTGAATTTTTGTTTTCTCAAATTTGTTGGTGAAATCGCTTTAAAATGTTGCAAAATAAACTGGGAAAATACAAAAAAAAATTTACGCTTTTTTTTAGATGATAATAATAATAATAATAATAATAATAATAATAATAATAATAATAATGTTCGAGAATATTGCGTCTCGGAATATATGGCAACATTAAATTAAGCGGTTTGATTTTTAGAAAAGCTCAGTTTCTGTATACGGTAAATATTTTTCCCTGTCTCAATCAGTTTTAAAGTGAAAATTTATAAATTAGAATTAGTTAAGGAAACTGAAGCTACATTTTAGAAAGAGTGAAAGGTTACCTGATAATTCAATTTCGTGAATTTGAATAAAACTTTTAAGTCAAAGCTAGTTAGAAAGTTCAGTGGAGAACTCAAGTTGATGGGTTCTCGTGTTCCTAAAAGTAAATTTAGGATAAAGTATAGTTCTGAAAACCAATCTCCGCTGATTAGATCGAGTAAATATTTATATTTTAGATTAATTTGGAGAACGTTGATTTAGTTCCGTACTATCGTACACTATATCAAGTGTACATATTATAGTTTTTTTTTTTTTTTTTTTTAATTTTGAGTGTATGCTGTATAAACATATTTTGTGACATGCTCATATACGGCATATGGGCTTGCATGGGATAAAGCAGCTATAAAAAAGCGCGGACATTTAAAAAATATATTTAAATATTTATTTGACTTGCTCTGAATTGAAAACTTTGCTTTTTTCTTAGTACTTAAAACATCCCCGTTATAAAATATGTTTTTAATACTTACAATCGTAATGAAAAAATAAAAATAAAATACGCCAAAATAGGATACACCGACCAGAAAAAAGATACTCCCAGTAAATTCTGTGTCAAATCATCGTATAAAAATGATATCAGTACCAATTGATTACAAATAACGTCTATACTATAATAATTATGCGCATGAATTAAGCTTTAGGATCTGTCTATATATTAAAACTTAAACAAATTTTAAAAATTTCAATAGCAACATCAAATTTTGATAGCATTATTTTATTCTACCTTTAAACTTATGCTCAGATACCAAATTGCAAGTCATTTGGGTCATAAGCTTTGGTAATGTTTAAAGTTTTGATCTCTAATGTTAAAGAATTGTATATATTTTTATTCCCAAAATAATAATATTATCATGCTGATTTTTTGTATGAACCTATTACTTAATAACTCTAATAGTTAATACGTTTGTCTTGTAATTTCCATACTTAAATGTCATGAAATGTGAATTAAGGAATAATGATAAAAGAAAAGTTATGAGTTTTAGCATAAAAGTTAAAACATATGTATAATTACTTAAAGTAAAGTGCATAAGTATTTTAACAGATACAGATTTCCTGCGGCTTCAAATATTCATATGCAAAATTTTAGCTCATTACACCAAATAATTTTTGGGTTATGTTTAAATAAACATCCACACTACAGTTTAAGGCAGGTTTGGGTTTTTAGCAACAAAACCTAGTTTTTGAATATAAAACCAGGTTTTTACCAGGACGTGGGGAAAATCTGGTTTTTACCAATAAAAACTTGGGGGAAATGGAAAAAATCTAGTAAATACTGCGTGTTTCTGCAGATTTATAAATAAATATTAGCTTATTGTATATAATTGACGTATGTATTATTTCTATACTATAATAATTAAAATATTACATAATATTAATTTTACAATTAATAACACAACAATCATTAAGTGATATTAACTGATACATGCACATAACTGCCAATAGAAAAAGAGATACACTACACGGGTGACTTTCACCAGGTAAAGTTTTAGTAGTTAGTAATAGATGTAAAGTAATTAATAAAAAAAAATAAAAACAAGGAGGAAAAATTACCATTAAAATCATTAAAAACTGCTCGTCACCATTAATTGTGATTTTTTTTCCTTTCAAAATTTGAATACTCATAATAAATTTAGAAATAAGTTTAACCTGGAAAAAAAGTTGCAAAGCTGTGGCATTACATAATAATGCTAAGATATAGTAAAGTGAGGACAGATGCCGCAGTTTTACTTTTCTTCTTGTAAAATGTACAATAAAGCCGAAAACAACAAACTAAGTACCAGAAATCATTAGTCAAACCCTTTAGAATCAAATTTCTATGTTAAACAAGTTAAAGCCCTCTTAATAAAGCAGGCATAATTATTTTCCCAAACGTCCTTTTTTAACATCATTTTTTATGTGCCAGGTAAGATGCCGCATGGGGTGTGGTACAGATGCCGCATGGAGAAAAAAGTTATACTGTTTATTTTTTTTTTCAAGTAAACCACATTTTTATTTCCTCAAACTACTTAAAATGAAAATAAATAACAATAAACTTACATAAATTATATATGAGGACCCCAGAAGCCAAGGGGTATAAGTGACAAAATTGAAAAAATCGAGTTAAGTACACAGGCTATCTGGAAATAAACCTATTTGTTTGTAGGTATAGAGATATAAGTGATTTTTTAATTCTGCACTGCGAATTTAATCATCCTTAAACGGCGATTAGCACAAAAAGACAAAGATGTCTGTAAGAAACGGTGGGAAAACATAGTAAACAAACAGGAAGAAACAGTTTCTGCCGCACCTTCTCGCGATGAAAGAAGAAGAAAAGAACCGTCGAATAAAATTCCACAAGACCGTATTCATGTCATAAAAGAACACATAAACAAGTTTCCACGATACACAATCCATTATACTAGAGAAAAGACCCCTAACCATAAACACCTGGATCCAGAACTCAATTTAAAGCAGATATAGAAACTCTATGTTCACTTTTTCCTAAAAGAAAAGCGCTTACAGCCGGTCAAGGAAAGTTTCTGTAGACACATTTTTAACACCCATTTTAAACTCAGTTTCCACCGATCAGGGACTGATACATGTGTTATATGTGACAAGCTACAATTGAAAACAGACCATGGAAAAGCAGATAAGAAATAACAAGCAGAAACTCAAAAGGAACTACACTTCAGCAAAGCAGAAGCTGCCAGATTAGCCAAAGACGCATCCCAAAATTTAAAGGTTGATTCAAAGGCCGCGATATGACTTGAAAAAAATTATGCCAACTCCACATGTAACCAATTCTAATGCTTATTACCTACGTGAACTTTGGACGTACAACTTGAACATCATAACCTTGAAAGCGGAACTGCCACATGTACATGTGGCATGAAGGTCAGGCTTTTCGTGATTGCCAAGAGATCGCATTCTTTCTTTTGAAGTTCATAAAGAATCTTTCCTCTCAAGTCAGGCATATTACAGCTTGTGAAGGACAGAATAAAAGCCACTTGATTGTGAAGTTCTGGCTGTACATCACAGAAAATACACACAATGAAACAGTCGATCAGCAATTTTTGATTTCAGGACACTCCAACAATGAATGTGACCAAGATTTTTTTGATTTCATAAATTTTCATTTCTTGTATACCGCTTGGAAGCCAAAGGGTACAAGTGCCGAATGATTATAAATATTGATTAGTTATGAATAAAAAAAGAAAATGTAATCCACTTTTTTTTTAACAGTTATTGAAATAAAAGTTCATAGACCCACTAAGAAATCAGCAACAGTTACATATTTCAATTTAGTCAAATATTATTGATGTTCAACTTTGAACTCAATTTACTCGAAATCTAAATTTTGTCACTTGTATCCCTTGGCTTTTGGGGTCCTCATATATCACAAAATTGTGGAAAGATTAACGAAATTGCAAAAGTGCAAGCTCAAAAAACAGAACAACAGACAAAAAATGAAATGAAAAGGAAAACATTTGAATTTACATGAATGGACAGCATAATTATTGAAAACAATAGGCAGCCTAATTACAAAAAATACATAAACCACTGGTTTACATCCGGCGAACATTGCAGTTTGCTCTTTAATGTAAGTATTAGTTCTATTCTATTTAGGCCCTAGTCTCTTTATTTTTGGCCTTTCTTCTCATTCTTTGATTTTGTATTTCCATTCGTCCACAATCACACCACACTTTCCGTTGCAAAAGTAAAGTGAGCCTTTTTCATGCAGCTATCGATTGAATTTGATGCACTGAATCCTGTTCGCTTTAGACTTTGTTTCTTGATAAAACTCCAGACACTCAACACATCCAGAGTCATCAAATTCCAATTAAATACTGCCATCAGAATCCATATGAGGAACTATTTTCTCATTGTCAGAAGATGGATCATATTTTAGTTTCTTCCTCAAGTAAGATGTTTTCAAGTTTGATCTTTCCCTTCCCATTTTTGAATATTTTACTTCCGCCAAGCTGAAGTTCTTTGACGCTTTCTAGTTTCTTTTGCTTTTTATTTTCTTCTTCTTTTTTCTTGTTTATAAACTCAAACTTGTAATATTTGCATCCTTTTGCTTTCTCTTACTTGTCTGTATAAGTGTTTTGACCATTGGGATAGGAGATATTTTGTTTAACAGTTTAGACGGTAAGAATTGTAAACGGCCACGGTTTCCTTATTCACACATGGTGAACCAATATTGTTGCTGAGAGTATTTTGATAAATAGCAGAATGCGCTACTATAGGTTCATTTAAATGTAAGTTCTACTTAAATCGCAGTGATGAATTTATTAAACCGAAAAAAAATATATTTTGCAGCATCTGTCCCTCAACCTCGGTGCGGCATCTGTCCCATAGTGGTAGGTAAGATGCCGCACCGCCATTTTGTGTAATGTGAGTGACGTAAGAGAAATGCAAGCACATGTCTGTATTCTACAAGGATCTAGTCTACAGTTGCAATCGGTTTTGGGATGAAATCGCTGTTTATTTGCCTTAAAATATGTAATAAAACTTTATTAGAATAATTTTAGCAACTCACCACACAGGTTCGAAGCATAAAAACTAGCATAAATATGTAAATACTGACAATTAAGCGGTGGAAACACATACAAAACAGCACACACCACTTAGGCACACAACGAAATTCTTAAATTGGTGTAGAGTATCGCCAATACAATCTCTGCGGCATCTGTCCCACCGCGGCGTCTGTCCTCACTTTACTATACATAGATTGTCACACTGGACGAAACTTATACAATTCCAACACTTCGTAAAGTTTCATAATTTTGTAAAATTATATAATTCTATAAGAAATTCACTTATAGTCATTAAACTAGGCTAATACATGCTAGAAGTGATAAAAGTACTTTTAAAAGGCATATAAATACTTTTAGTCTGTGCTACAGGTTTCATCTCCCAAACGGCGACTTTATCAAGACCTATATTGATTCAAATATTCCCGCACAAATGTTTAAATTGAAACTTGTACAAAAAAAAAAAAAAAAAAAAAAAAAAAAAATTAAGAGATCATCACATGTATAATAAAAGCAATAAGTGCTCTAACAAAACAAGTGGGTAAGTGTGATTGATCAGAGATCGCACAGAGGGTTTCATTTAATACTCGTATTCCTTTCAAAACACTTTATCGTTTTGAAAAATCTGTTAGTTCCATATTTTGCAATCAGGAGGAGCACTCTATTCTAAACAAACCTTTATCCTAACGAAACTCCGTTTTACAATCTAGCCTATTATTCGAGGGGATCGGGCCCATAGCACACGAGATAGGTAGCCGCCCCCTGGCGGTAAAAAGTGAAACTAAAATATGTAAGGCTACGGTGCATAATATGAAGAAGTGGCCAAAGTGGTGTCGGCAAAAGTTCGAAAAGTGGCCTCCGGGTGAATGGGGGGAGGTTAGAAAAAATACTTAAAATACACAAGTTAGAGCCCGGATGGGTAAATAATATAAGATTTTTTGTAAATTTTATGACTTTTCGTGTGATTGCAAGAGTTCAGCTATAAGTATGCAAAATTTCAAGTCTTTAACTTAATTAGGGGCTCAGTTAGCCAAAAAAGCTTAAAATACACCAGTTAGAGCCCAGAGGGGTAAATATAATACGTTTTCAAATTTTTAAGATTTGTCGTTTCAGGTGAGGTGTTCAGCTATAAGTATGCAAAATTTCAAGTCTCCAACATATATAGTTTCTGAGAACGCGCTCTGTGACGGACGGACAGACTGACAGACAGAGGAGTGACACGAATAGGATTTCTTTAGATGAACGAAACCCTAAAAACTATAATTTTGTTTCACATTTTGCAATCTAAAAATTTGTAAATAAAAATTAAGCTGAATTAGAAGAAACGACTTATTTTGATTTGTGAATGTATTTTCCAAGACAAGTGTTCCTTACAAATGTTGTTTGTTTAAGGATCCTGTTCCTGCAGGCGAAGATACTCACGAGCTAATGCGAAACCTATGGGGGGGGGTTATTTTCTAATATCTCGTTTGCTTTTCGATATCTTTATTTTTTATTTTTTATTTATTTTATTTTATTTTATTTTATTTTATTTTTTTTTTTTTTGCCATTGAATAGCTGAGGTCCATCTCTACACCGCTCCTTTCTTACTTTTTCGATTTTGCTTGCAGATATTTTTCTAGAATGACACTTTCATAAGCGGAACCGATTTCGAAAGGAAAAGTAACTTTATACAAAAAAAAAAAAATCTGCAACAAAAATCGAATAAAAGTAAAAAAGGAGCGATGTAGAGATGGACCTCAGCTATCCCATGCAAAAATATACACATATACATTTGAAAATGTCGAAATGCAAACGACATATTCGAAAATAACCTCCCCATATGTTTAGTGCTATCTCGCGAGTGTCTTCGCCTGCAGGGACAGGAGCCTTAATGAAAATTAAAATTCTAAAAATGGAACACTATTTTTGGCCAGGATTTATACTAAAATAATAGTTTTTTTTATGGAAAATTATTAATGATAATTTTTCTGTTCATTAATAATGACAAAAGTCCACTTATTGTTATTTCATAATCACCATCCCTTATATTTCTTTAACATATACAGAGTGTCCCCAAAAGTTGAAACGCTCTTTACTTTTTTACCTTTTGGAGATACGTAGACAACTTAAATTAAAAAAGGTGTTCAAAATAATGTAGGATTTAAGGTTATTTTGATGAAATAGCCTTGCCATTATTTTTCAGAAGTTACATAAATATATATATATATATATGGTTCCCCGGTTCTTTTAAGTTATATATTTAGAAAATGTTCGCCATGCTCTGACAAATACAAAAGTAAAACTTCTTTTCTTCAACAACCACAACTCACCGAGTTATTAATTATTTTTTTAATTTTGTGAAATTTCGGAGTTTTGCGACACTAAAACCAGAAAACCACTTCTTTACTACCGGAAAGTTCCGAAATATTACAAAATTCAAAGTATCATAACTCGGTTAATAAAAGTCGTAGAAGAATGGAATTTTTTACGTTTTACTTGTCAGAGAATGCACTAAAGCTTTCTTAATATAACTTATATAATTAACTAACGGCCCCAGGAACCGTATATATATTTAAACTAGTATGTTGTGGCCATCACAAAACTTTCTTCGATATAAATCACATAAACAGCACTAATTGATATCAAGGTATACATGAATCTGAAGTTTGAGGAAAATTCGTGCATTAGTTCTTGAGACAGAGCTATAGTGGAAATTCTGAAAAATGCAGCATAGCAGCGCCACCTGTTGAGCGATTTGCACTGAGACATAAACAGCACTAATTCATATCAAGGTATACCTGAATCTGTAATTTGATGAAAATCCAAGCATTAGTTCTTGAGATAGAACTATTGCGAAAATCGCAAAAAATGCCATCTCAATTCATGTCCAGGACTAACTGAATCTGAAGTTTGATGAAAATCCGTGCATTAGTTCTGGAGATTGAGCTATTGCGAAAATCGCGAAAAATGCTGCATAGCAGCGCCACCTGTTGAGCGATATACACCAAAATGTATAAAACGTCAACTCATGTCAATGACTAACTGAATCTGAATTTTGATGAAAATCCGTGAATTAGTTCATGAGATTGAGGTGTTGTGGAAATCGTGAAAAATTTTGCATAGCAGCGCCACCTGTTGAGCGATTTACACAAAAAACTAATCAGCACCAATTTATATCAGGGAATAACTGAATATAAATTTTTATTAAAATCCGTGCATTAATTCTTGAGATAGAGCGCCCACAAAATTTGTGTCACATACAGACAGACAGACTCACAGACTCACAGACAGACATTTTGTAAAAACATGTTTTTCGGAATCTCTGACCCCTAAAACGTGTAAATCCATCGAAAACCGAAAGTCGAAAATTTTAACGAATCCAATACTTTCTTCTTGTAAAGATAGAAGAAAGAAAAAAAAGGAACTTTATAAAAATTAATGGCAGGATTATTTCAAACACGTAATCTCACTTTTACAATTTACATTGGTTGTGTATCTCGAACAGGTAAAAAATTAAAGCACGTTTTAATCTTTCTGGGACACTCTGTTTAACAATAGGGCATAATATCTTTCTAAAAATAATTAGAATATTTGGGCATTAAAATAAGCATATGTACTTTACTATGCTATTAAAATAGTTATAACTATTGTGTTTATTTTTTTCAATGGGGATTTATAAATTATAGGTATATCATGAGTAAAAAAGGAAAGAAATTTATAATTGAACTTTCCTTCTAGTCCAGGCAATAGGGAATTTTACCTAGCAAAATTAATGGTAGTACTGGAAATCGGCTTTCTAGATGTTTTTTGGGTCGCTGAATCCGAATTTGTAACTTCTCACCAAAATTTCCCCCGGCAACCCCCAACCCAAAATTTTGGTAAAAAGCCACCCAAAAAAGGTTTTTATTAAAAAAATCAATTTTTTTATTGTTTTAGAGAAAAAGTATCTAGAAATTCAGAAAGTAGACAAAATTTCCAACAAATTAGATATATGACATTATGACTTAGGTTGAAGGAGAAGGGGGGATCTGCCTCGGAACATGCGCGCGGTGATGCGTAAACTAAGTTGCGAAATTCCACTTAGTGACTCACACGTTTACATTCGCCCTCCCATCTCCCCTCCGAACTTTCTCTATAACGTTTACTTTAAGATTTTTGGGTCGCTGAATCCGAATTTTTAACTTTTCCCCAAAAATTTCCCTCCCCCCTCCCGAAACCCCCCCAAAATAGCTGTTTTTAACCTAAATTTCTTATTGTTTTAGGGGAAAAGCATTACGAAATTCAGAAACTAGACAAAATTTGCAACAAATAGGATATATGACATTATGAATTAGGATGAACGGGGAGGGTGAGGACTGCCTCTGAACATGCACTAAATTATGAAGTCCACGCAATAGGGGATTTTATCTGGAAAAATTAATACTAGTTCTGGATTTCGACTCACTTTATGTTTTTTGGGTCGCTGAATCCGAATTTCTAACTTCCCACCAAAATTTCACCCGGCAAACGCCCCAAAAATTGATTTTTTGAAAAAATTTGGTTTTTGAGAAAAGCGCGTGGGGAATGTTCCGAGGCAGCCCCCTCTCTCCCCGTTTATCCTACGTCATAATGTCATGTATCCTATTTGTTGCAAATTTTGTCTAGTTTCTGAATTTCGTAATGCTTTTCCCCTAAAACAATAAGAAATTTAAGTTAAAAACAACTATTTGGGGCGTTTACGGGGGGAATTTGGGGGGTAAGTTAAAACTTCGGATTCAGTGATCCAAAAAATTTAAAGTAAACCTTATAGAGAAAGTTCGAAGGGAAGATGGGAGGGCTAATGTAAACGTGTAAGTGGTTAAGTGGAATTGCGCAACTTAGTACACGCAGCACTGCGGCGCATGTTCCGAGGTAGATCTCCCCTTCCTCTTCATCCTAAGTCATAATGTCATCATATCTAATTTGTTGGAAATTTTGTCTACTTTCTGAATTTCTGGATACTTTTTCTCTAAAACAATAAAAAAAAAATTGAATTTTTTAATAAAAACCTTTTTTGGAAGGCTTTTTACCAAAATTTGGGGGATGGGGGTTGCCGGGGGGAAATTTTGGTGGGAAGTTACAAATTCGGATTCAGCGACCCAAAAAAAACATCTAGAAAACCGATTTCCAGTACTACCATTAATTTTGCTAGGTGGAGTCCCTATACGGTCTCTATTGCCTGGACTATTAATTGAAATGATAAAAAGTGAAAAATAGAAAGTTTTTCAAAAGATGGGAAAATCATGTTTTGGGGAAAAACGTTAAAAACCATGGTAAAAACCGATAAAAACCATCACACGGTAAATATCTGACAATACTGGTTTAACCCTTTATGTACTGAATTATGAACTTATGAAAATGTTATTTTCAAAAGCATTTTTCGTGAATTGTTTAAACTACATTAGAAGATTTGCATAATCATTTAATAAATTTTAGAAGGATTTTAGAAGGATTGATTAAATTTGAATTTATAGAGTATTTTGTGTAATATTTATAACCCCACTCAGATCTTTTATTTTAAATATTTTTCTTAGTATTTTGTAGAATTAGGAAATGTACAAATGTAATGTTCATACAATAGAAATATAGAAATATTTTCGAATTGAAAAATCCCCCGTCTCCCAACGCCAAGAAAGTAGAAAAGATGCAAAGGCAAAAGAAATCCTCCTTTTAAAAATATTTTTGTTTTGTGTATCCAATAATGCTTTTGGAACAAGATAAAGTAATGCATCTATAACTCATTCTAAATTGTATTACAACTAATCGATGTATTAAATGAATTTTATAACGAGTTATTTTAATGGTACTTATAAGTACCGTCAGTAGATAAAGGGTTAAGGTATCGTGTATTCATTGAATAAACGATTAATCTCATAAAACTATTAATAAATGTAACAACAGCCTCAGTTATTTGATAGAATGTTTAATTGACTTAGCATTTTCCAGCACTAAAAGTACACGGTGATTCATAATGAATGGGCCAAAAAGAATAGCGCAGTGTGACTGCCGTAATGGATTTATTCAGCCGAAACAAATTTATTCTGCAACTACAATTATACAAGTTTTATTTGGCAACAGGGAAAAATCATCGAATGACGAACTCGCCGCTAGAGGCGCTGTTAAACAAAATGTCGTCCATGCAGAAGAAAGCGTACTGCGTTTTCGAATATGCCAAAACTTCCTCGGTAACTGTTGTGCAAAGACATTTTCGCACGAAATTTTGTAAACAACCTCAGCATCGGCATAACATAAGCAGGTGGGTGAAGCAGTTCCAGGTTACCGGCTGCTTATTCAAGAACAAAAGCCCAGGACGAAAAGAAACAAAACCCGAAGTGGTTGAAAGAATTCGTGAACGCCCTGCGATTTTTTTCTCTGGTGCTTCGTTAAAGACAAGGTGTTTGTGCCTCCACTTCCTCAGGACTTAGAGGAACTGAAGAAGCGGATAACTGCAGTGTTGAACTCCATCACAGGGGATATACTATCACGAGTGTGGCAGGAGCTTGATTACCGTGTAGACATTTGTCGTGTCACCGGAGGGGCACATATTGAACACCTGTAAAAACTTGAATAAATGTAGTTTTGAGGTAAATTTGAATTTTCTAAATATATTAATTACAACGTTCACAATCATGTTTTTTTTTTGTCCCATTCATTATGAATCACCCTGTATTCCCTATTGAAAATCATTAATAAAATCGTGTTGAATCTTAATTTTACAGAACCGAAACTTACTCCTGAATTACCTCAATTTTAAATATTAAATATTTCAGAAACTAATCATAGGAACTTCACGGAAATTTGTATTAAGGCTAATTGAAGGGAGGCAATTGTTTTTTCTGTTTGAGTGTCGAATTGTTTTGTTATTATTGAAAATAATAGAGTTTGTGTTCATTTTAATGTGGAGATAGCTCCATAAGAAAAATTTGAAACTATTAAATAAAAACAGGTGACATTCCGAGTTGTTGTATGGTGTTTGTTTTCTACTGGCATATGAAGTGGTATTAGTAAGAGGTGTATATTGTCACAACTGTACATTATAAAGTCGCAAAAATAAAAATATAGATTAAAAAATGTCCGTCATTTAAATACAACACATGGAAAATAAGTAATAATCACGTTAGTATTTTAATTAGAGAGCATAAACGATTTTATTTTAGACTGAAGCTTTGAGACAGATGAAAAATTGGGGGAAAAATTAAGGAAACAAATCATATACCAACAAGCACCTGTAGAAAGTTATACTACGTACGCTGTAGGATCAAGCAACCTTTTTGCTATAAAGGGTGCATTTGAATTCTACAGCCATCTTCGTGGGCGCACTCTCCCTTACACACACATATACACACATATATATCTAAAGTGAGCGTAAGTGAGATGCGCCTTAGATAAACATATACAGGTATCTCATATATAGACATTAGATGATCAAGAATATTTAATTATGAAATTATTCATAAATAAGGAAAAGGATGGAAAGCAGTATAGATTGCCAAGGTCACTAATGAGCTGGCAATCGGAAGGAAGGAACAGAAGAGGAAGACCGAGAAAACGTTGGAGCGATAAACTTAAACAAAATATGGACTGAGAGAGGCAGAGGCGGAGGACAAAGTTGAGTGACAAAGGAAATTACATTTAGCTTTTGGTTGAGGAAAACCTCAAATGTGGGGAAACTTCTAAAGAACAAGAAAATTTTCACGTGCAAAGAAATATACGAAGTTTCTGTATAACTATCAAGGATTCAAAGAATGAAACGAATTTCCCAAAAGGCTGTCTTTGTGGGCAATGTCCTTGCACATTACTGTCTTCTCGGGTCTCAAGTGAAAGCTTTCTTTATTTTGTTCTCTACAGATTTTATTTTTTACAGATTGAGAACTTTCCACTTCTTTCATTCAAAACCATTATTTATTATCCATTAATGGAAAAATGTACAGGTATAAATTTTAAAAGGCTTCGTGGTCACTATAAAAGGTGTCTGTGGGCACAAGTTCGCCCATAGGCGCATGGTCAGTGACACAAGTCCAATAAATGCAAGTAAAAGAGTTTTACATCATCGCAACCTACACTGGGCTATTTATTCATCGCAATCAAAGTTTTGTGTATTTAATAATTCAAATACATTATCCTAAACGAAAACACGAAGCTTCATTTATGTTGACAGATATTTAAGAAAATCTACTGCCATCAAATTATACTGTAATGACTTTAATCACGCAATTCAATGCAAAATAACTGTTTTCGATTGAAATTTGGCGTCCGGTAATTCGAAATTCATTATACGGAACGATTATAGTTCAACAGACTTGCTGTCGAAAAAAAATAGAAAGATATTTTTTAAACATCATCATTTAAAAAAAAAAAAAAAAAAAAAAAAAAAAAAAAAAAAAAAAAAAATTGTAATCTGGTAAATAAAATGCAAGGTTACGAAAAAGCCTAGATTTGCCCCTATATCAGTAGAAACTACTATAGTTATTATAATAACACAGCCCTCGCTAAAATCCCGAAACGTTTTCAGTCAAATTCACACATCCATCTTTAGTGATTATTACCCGACTGAAAAGAAGGGTTATGTGTTTCACGCATATCTGGGTATGTGGATTTCTTTATACCCTCGAAACATCCCAACGGCTGGATGAATTTTAATGAATGAGGTCTCTATCAATTCGTCATAATCGTCCGATGGTTATAGGATAGGTTTTGTTTTTATAAATTCAAAATGGCGACTGTAAAATACAAAATGGCGGTGGAGATGAAAAAAAAAATTTATGCACCCTATTGAGTGGCATAGCATTGGATAGTTCTTTCAAAATGAAGACGATGTTTCATTGACTATTTTACAATGAGAAGCTCCGTTTAAATATTACACAACCTGGAAGTTGTGTAGGTAGGATCTCTAGCTTTACTGCAAATCTAACCATCATAGACATCTATATGCCTCATCAAAACAGTGTTTATAGATAGGAACTAACAATTAAACGTAACTTAAAAGTCATCAATACAAGTGAATAATAATTTTAAAAAATAGGTATGTAATATAAAAAAATAGTTTCACATTGATGAAAAATAATTAATTAGTTCGCTTTTTACGCAGTCGGGTTTTTTGATTTTTTTAATTTAATTTAAATGTTGTTATTTCTCTTGGAGCTTATTCGTCAAGCAGGTACCATTGTAATTTTAGTGTGGTATGGAAGATAAGTCGACAGGAAAAGGTATTCAAATTTTAACAAAACAAGCCTTCATCTATTATGTAGCAATTCTTTCGAAACTCCATGGATGTCATATGACAACGCTTCGTTACAAACTATGTCTTTATTGGAAATTATTTCAAAGAATTTTAATGTATTTTCAATATATTTTTAAAGTATTTTAATGTATCTTAAATAATTTTATATTATATGTATGCACCTACAAGCAATTTTAGCACATTTTTGTAACTTATGTGAATTTTAATCCATACTCAAGGTGAATTTAGCACTAGGATAGTAACATTCCTTTATTAACAGCTTTTTGGTAAAAAAAAAAAAAAAAAAAAAAAAAATGGGGTCTTCCAAAAATATTTCTTGCAGTCGTACCCCTTTATAAGATCGATAGCCTTACATGTGAATAGCAGTATTTTTCAAATATATGTTTAGCTTTATAAACTTGATTTAACTAAAAGATTGATTATACTATAAAAGAAAGAATTGTGATATATTAACAAAAACATCTTACTGAAATAAATAACACATATATTCAATTGTTAATCTGGTGGTATATTAAAGAGAAAGTTAGTCTTTTTTTTTTTTTTTTTTTTTTTAATCTTTTACAGGTCGAATTCTGATCCGGGTATGCATTTTAAAACACTTTTGTGTGTTAATTACCCTGCTTTGGGTTTAAAGATATCAAATATTAAAATGAGAGAATTTTTTTAATAATTTATTTTTATTATTATGATCTATTTTTCTCGGTTGAGAGCATAAAAGTTCAACGAATTAAATCATTTCTGTTTTAATATTTTTATAGCATCTTGTGTTAGTTTAATAATGTGAATCGCTTTACGCAGCCTACTAATCTTCTCAGTGACTCGTTTTAAAAATTCACAGGAATTTTTAAATTGGGCACTGTGAAAAGGGCTTTAAATTTTTTTTAAATAATTTTATGCACGTTCTCCCATTTTATGGAAAACGTAATTTCTGTATCAAAATATTTATAACGATGATGATGATATCGCATCTTTCTACTCTAACTACAATTTTTACAAGTCAATATGAATGAAATTACATTTTTAAAATGATTTTTCAATTGGATGCGTCTTGTTTACAACATTAGACTGTAAAAATTAATTACAGTAGAACCTCTTTTATCCGAAACTCTTTTAACCGAAACTCTCGGTTAATCAAAATTTCATTTTTAAAGCTTTTTTTTTTTTTTTTTAACTATCACATTCCTTGTGTGCAAAATCAATTTTCAAAGCTTTTTTTTTTTAAACTGTGATATTCCTTGTGTGCAAGCGGTCCATTCTGAACTACGAGTACATATAAATATTTTCGACCCCCTTTCTTAGAGTTCCTTTGCATTTAACTTGGGGACCCGTAAGCTGGAATGAAGAAAACAAACAAATCAGCAATTCTGAAACTTTTGAATGTTTTACAAAAAAGGTTTGGCATGGCTGAAGCAGCAGAAAGACTGCGATACTGGTAAACTAATAATATTAAAAAACTCCATGATAGAGTTTCAAAGCAAAGGCAATCGAAACTGCGACAAAAAAAATATTTTTTCAAACCCTTGTGATACTATATGTAAAAGGTACTACTTAATTTCGAAATTAAAATTCAGGTAATTTTTTTCTTGTTTCTATTTTGCTATTGCTTTTTTTTTTATTAAGCCCTTGTTACCATAATAAGAAATATTGCATATATTTCTCCTTAATCTTAAAATTGAAGCATCCTCGATTATCCGAAATTTTGGATTTTCCGAAAGATGGTCGGTCCCAATTATTTCGGATAATCGAGGTTCTACTGTACTTACAACGTCACAATGTGTTTTTAATAACTTTTAAAAGTTTAGCATTTAAAAAAAAATTCAATTGTTATGGGCATCAACTAGTCGAACCATTAAAAAAAATGTTCAAATGCCAACTTGCAAAATTAGAAATGTGCTGAACGACTGAATTGAAAATTAATGCGCAGAGAGCATAACTTTTTTAAAGCCAAATCCACCGCACTTGCATATACGGGTACCAGGTGTGGCAAGGCAAAAACTGAACTTAAAAAAGAAAAAAAAAATATTCCTCGTTTTCGATTCTGAAGTGCAATTTTTTTTTTTTTTTTTTTTTTTTTTTTTTTTTGCGATCGACTTCTGTAAAAGAAAAAAAAATTGAATTTGCAAATTGAAACGGAATATTTGATTTTAACGCATTGTTGACCGGTCACGAATACACTTGTGATTTCACTCTCAGACACTGTTGACCGGTTACGTGTCGGCACATATCTGGAAATGCATTATTACTTTTAACTTCTAATCTTACTTTCATCTGAACAGCGTTCTAAATCATGTTTGACTTTTTCTTAAAAATAATAATAATAATAATTCATCAGAAAATATAGTTTGTTTCTGTTATGGGGTTATTTCAAAAGCATTTAATATTCACCTAAATAACAGAAGCCTGTTTATTAATTTGGTTTTATTTGCTTGCTGTCGGTTTAGCCGAATATTAACTTTTGTGAAAATAGAAAGCGCAGCGGACAATTAGGTATAGTGAACAGTTACCGTATATACTCGCGTATAAGTCGAGGAATTTCTGACAATTTTCGGTAAGCAAATCTGGGGGGTCGACTTATACGCGAGTCAGTTATAAAAGAAACCAAAACTTCAAATACTGCAAAATTATGGCTTTTTATGTGGATGAATAAAAAAATAATACATAAAATATACAAATAATAAAAATTTATCATTTAAAAAAATTTCAATGATTTGTTTTTGTTTACTTACTACCTTTTCGCATAGGCAAGTGAAATCTTTGGTTTGATTTTGCGCAAAATTGAAGTAAAAAGTTAGGGGTCGACTTATACGCCAGTTTTTGATTTTTTCCAGAATTCGCATTCGAAAGTTAGGGGTAAAGGTCAAAATTAGCACTAGCCACCGGCCACAGGGCCAGTAAATGAAAAAAAGTGGCCAGTGAAAAATTGTCTATCAGCGGCCACCTTCCGGCCACTCTTTTCAAGGAGATAATAAAATTTTCTTGCATTTCATCAAGGATTCTACTTTTTTTGGTTCCCATATATTTATATTAACATATTTATTTGGCCTACTCAGTTTTAGATTAATACTTATGGAAATTTTACTGTTTCGCATTTTGAAATAAAAAAAGTGGCCACTTAAAAAATTAGTCCTACCGGCCAGTGGCCGCTAATGAATTTTCCCAATTTTGACCTATAGTTAGGAGGTCGACTTATACGCGAGTATAAACGGTAATAATTTTTGCCTAGGATATTTAAGAATTATACATTGCCTTCTATGAAATGTTTTCCTTTAAAAGAATTTTAATCAAATTGAATTTTTTCACGAAATATTTTCCTCCTAGTTTTAACCTATTATTTAGTATACGATTATACATACTAAATATAGTATTCTAACATCATAGAGTCAATAATGCTTCACTGAATATGACAACTCTAACTGAATGCTTAGTTTACGGTTAGGTTGAAAAATTGAATTACATTATTAATTATAGTAGTATTAACTATTCACTAACAGCGCCAGTGTGGCGGTTATAAAGAAAATTTCATAAGATATTGAAGCAGATTAATGAATAAAATGTTACACTGTCAATGCCTATGGGGAAGGGAGTTAGGAGTTGTCTTCCCAGAGTATTGAAAAGCTGATAATATACATATGAAAATCCTTGTGTTAAGATGAATACATGATGTTTAAAAAACAAAAGCAATAAGAAAAGCAATAACAATTCGGAAAACGTTTTTATACAATTATTTCAAGGCTTCGTAATACGAGACCTTCTTCAGCGCAAAAGTATAAAGTCGGAAATTGTACGTCAAACGCGGCAAATGAGGTGCGTTCCTACTATAACTTGTTTTATAAATATTCAGATCTTTGTGCAATAGCTCTTGCACTATTATGCAAAAATGAATGAATACAAAATTTATTACGATTACATACATTAAATTCAGTAATACAGAAATAATATGACTCCATCTTAAATAGAATGTAATCACCTAGAATCATTACTTATCATGGGATATCCTTGAATTAATTACGTATGATAGGATTTAATAGAATGAAGAAAACTTTTAATAATATATTTTTAAAGTTTTGATTCGATTTTCATAAAATCTGAAAAGACTCTACAAAATTCTGCAATTATTATATGCGTTAAATTTCAAACTATTCAGTTGGGTAGTTTTTGCGCTGTTATATGTGGACAGACGGACGGAACAGACGACGATTATAGGTGCTACATATTTATATAATTACAAATGCACCTAAAAATAGAAAGAATGGGAAACAGAACGATAGTAGTAAAGTACGAGTAAATTACTGCTATACTATTGTTTTTAATTTAATTTAATTTTGCTCTGAAGATTAAAGGTTACTTTTATGAAGTTTTGAAACAACTGTGCTGCTCATTATGTTGTTTTTTACACATCATGCATTTAAAAAAAATAATTTTATGAACGTGTAAAACAAACAGAATTGATCTCTTTGCCAGTAGTAATGATTCAAAACCCTTCCCGCAGGTGACTGTGATGGCAGCGCACGGAAGCAATGAAATTAGTGTAACATATATGTAATATCAGAAAATGTGTAATTAATTCAGCACAACACACGTATTATGTTATAGCTTATAACATTAACTGATGAGTTGCAACATCATTAAGTTTTGAGATAATAAAATTAGCCTTTTAAAACTGGTTTTAATATTCAATGCACAATGAATTTGCAACGGAGTAAGATACAAACATAGGGAAAGTTCATTGCACACTACATTTAAGGCTGTTCTTCACAGCTCTGCTCAACAAGCGCAAAATGTTTTGACACATTTAAAAATACATTTTTTAGCGGAAAGATATAAAATTGAAAGCCTGGCCATGGAAGCGAACTGTTTTTTCCATTTTTTGATCAATAAATTACCTATTGAGTTATAAGCGATTTCGATCACATGACAAACACGACTTTCGCCCTTCACGGACTGTTTATTCTGCTTTCTTCGGGAACTTCGGTTCAAAACATCAATTTTGACACTATTTTCTGAAAGATCTATTGCGTTTACAAAAAAACGGAAAAAATAGCTCGATTACATAGTTTCTGAACAACAACACCTGCTAGTTTCATGCATTTCCTAACAAAAATAAATTAAAACTTATGTCAGAAAGTTGCCCTTTTGGATTTGAGAATACCCTTAATAGCTTTGTTTTACTTTGTCTTTCACGGGAAAGGATTTCAAATATATTTTTTGATAATTCCAATCTCAAACAGGCAATTTCGACCCCATTAAAAATTAAAGCAAACATTTTCATCTTATTGAACGAAATGACCATCAGCACCATTTTAGTACCAGCATGAGGCCTTCAAAAGTTATTCTACATTTTACTCTTCACTGACAATCACTGAAGAACAGGTGGGCAATTTTAACGGTTTTAATAAAAACAAACCGTATTCAGACAGACGCACTTACACATCTGTGCGTATCCCCGGTGTGGCAATTAACGCTGAGCACCTGCGTATTTTTTCCATCTCATCTACAATAAATGCAGGCTTATAAAAAGCAAGAAAAAGTGTATATTTTATGTATTAAACAGGACAAGTATAAAGTAAAGTGAAGTGAATTGATGGGCCATGTACCACGTGAGAAATTGTTAGCAATAATGAGAAAGAAGATCGATCAGGGTTTTACGAAAGTGGGGGTGGAAGGCGGTAAATGAGATTTTAGTTGTCGTTGCTAGGTTCCTCTGTTTTAATACATTTGTCTAAAGTTTTTATTAATGGATGGTGAAATAAGGACTTGCTTATTTGGAGTTTTAGCATTCTCGGAATTGTCTTTGCATTTTACAAATTTTGACTTCTAATCATTCCTATTCGCGGCATTCTTCATAAAGATTTTTTGGAGTACAAATATAAGAATTAAAGTTTTAATAGGTAAAAAAGAGCTTAAATTAGATATAATTATAATTGCTTTAATGGAATAATAGACATTACTTACGCTTTTTTAATGACTGTCAAACACAAATAAAACTGCTTATGCGCGCATCAATTTTTTTTTCTTTTTTTAACATAAGAATATTTTATATATTGTAAATTTTCTTTTAACTTATACCGTTAAAACTTAGAAATGTATAACGAAAATAATTTAATACTATTTTGAGAGTTTTAGAAAATCAATTTTCGCGAAAAAATTTTTACATAATGAACTTAAAATTCATTTAGTATTTTAAGTCCTTCTATATATATTAAAAAAAAAAGCTTTGATTTGGAAATGGACCAATGAAAATCTGCGTAAATATTCCGGGAAGATCGGCATCCAATTTCAATGCTTAAGCATGGCCTTTCTTCGTTAATATTAAAAAAAAATTGCATACAAAAATATAAAAATCGGTAGTATTATAGAGAAATGTTTGATAATGCAGACAGTTTTCAAATCGAAGAATTCTTTTAAGAGATATTTAATGCCAAAGTTTGACAAAATCGTTCCATTAAAAAAGTTTTATAGGAGCAAAAACTGTACATAGGAATTTAATCATTTTTAGATCATTTTATGCATCAGAATTTCCCGGTGTGCAGATTGCATTTAGTTTTTTAATTTGACTCGTTTTATGAGGTTTTATTTCTATTTTAAATTCAAATTTCCAGCATTTCGAGAGATATTTTTTAGATATTTTAGAAAATTGTATTAATTTAAACTGTTGCCAACTGTATAAACAGCGCAAACAATAATGTTTACTTCAAATTAAAAATTTATTTTACACGTGACTATTATAAACAGAAAATATAAAAAGCAGGAACTCATTGAAAATTACGTCATAAAAACTATAATTACACGTGAATTTTAAAAGAGAAAGAATATTGTGAAATAATAAATTCATTAACATTCATTAGAAGTCTTAAAAGGAGAATTTACGTCACATTACTCTTATTACGTAAAATGAACAAAAAATAATATTGCAAAACAGTTTAAATTTAAAAGTTGCGCGAGACATTTATTTGATATTTTAAGATGATCATAATATTTCATTTCTAACAAAAGTATTTTTACGTGAATATTTAAAAGAGAAAGAAAAGTTTGGTGAAAATTACGTCAGATTATAATTGTCAGATTCAAATTATAATTCAATCTTCCGAAATCTTTTTAAAGCCGATCAAATTAGCGTGCTGTTAGAGTCTGCGGTGTCTGAACGGGGGTTGACGAGCGTAGCTCGTAGGGGGCAGAGCCCCCTAGTTTTAAAACACATTAATTCGTTTAAATAATTTTTTTAATCTGAATGGCAAAATTCTTACCAATTTCTACAGCGAAATAGAAAATGAGTCGAAATTGGAAATTTCGAGAATTTCGAATAAAAATTCATAAAAACTTTGGTAGAGATAAAAAATCTTTAAAAAAAAAATTGTTTGGGGAAAATCGTATTTAAATTACATGTGTTTTAGTCTTTAAATGCCATTTTAAGCACTTTGAATGCTTATAAATTAAAAAATAATAATAATCTTATGCATTTGATTTTTTGGAGATAACACAAAATACATAGCAGAAAATTTCAGAAGGAAAATTTAATGGTTGGTTTCTGCACAATTTAATGCCAACTGCCCTATTAAAATGACTTTTCGCTGTTAAAAATTAATATCGATTTCATTCATTTATCAATAATTATGCGTGCGCTTCAAAATATTTGCGCTCTTTTATTGACTCTCGACTGGCAGGAATATTCAGTACGCCATCGGGATCCCGCAGGCCACTGTTGGACCACACTGCTTTATATAAAAAATGAGTATCGGAAGAATGATAGTTTTAAATCAGGATCGAGTAGAATGCATATTATATCAATATGCAAATGCATCCCTAAGTATATTGCCTGTTTTCACAAAAAATAAAATAAAATAAAATAAAATAAAATAAAATAAAATAAAATGCCAGCATTATAATTTTTTGATATCAAAATATTTCAATGTATTAATATTATAAAATTAATTTCCGAAAAATCCTTAATAAATTGATCATAATTTGAATTCATATAACAAGCACTCCACGCAGAAATGCAATAGCACAATTTGCTGCAATAGCAAAAGTGATCATTCAAGATGAATTTCAGAGGTTGAATTAGTGACAATCAAGGAAAACAATTCACATTTCAGTTTTAATTTTTTTTTTTTTTACATTTTACATTATTATTATTATTATTATTATTATTATTATTATTATTATTTCGGTTACTATGTTTAATTAATTATCTTCTATGTATCAGTGTAAGGTTTTATTTTAAATATTTTTATATCAGTGCAGCATATCTTTAGTCTAAGAAGTTTTATTATTTTCTTCAATCAAAAGTCAGTGTATTGTCAGATGAAATACAGCTTGCTGATTTTTATGTCATCGGTGATCACTTATAAAGGTTTTGAATATTTCTTTCTTCTTTAACTGTGAATTTTTAAACATTATAAAATTACTTTATTCGTAGATTTTATCAACTTACCACAGTTTGCAAAATATATAACTTTATAATAATAATAATAATAATAATAATAATAATAATAATAATAATAATAATAATAAAGCATTTATAGCCATTCTGGCATAAATAAAAAAAAACTATGTATGGCCGTAATTACTTTTTTAATACTCTTAGTAACGAAAATAAAGAGAAACAACAACGTTGCGTATTAAAATGACCACTTTTAATAAAGAATAAGCTGTAATGTGTTTCAACTTCAACACTGTATCAAATATCACTGTGACATCGCATTTTTATGAAGCTTAAAGCATAGGCGGTTGAAAAACACGCAGGCAGAGGAATTATTAAATATAAAAAATAAAATCGTAAACATTTTTCATCTATGTTGAAAAATATTTAAAAATATCAAAATTTAGAACTGAACAAAACTTTCGGGAATTATCGTTATTTAATAATTCTAGCACGTAGATAAAATCAAGTGAAAATTTTAAACTTACATGAACTTTAACAACATCCACCTGCATAAAATTATTCATAGTTATAAACTAACACTTGGTTTTACGCTTATTCTCACAATTTGAATTTCAAAATAGTTGGAAAAACGCTTCAAGCTACATTGTTAACAAACTTCGAAATTGTCGTTCAGGTAATTTTCTCTAGCGGTAAATTGCTGGTTACGCAGATGTTTTTTAAATTAAAAAATGGCTAGGAGTCATACATTCTTAAATCAGGTGTTCAGCCACTTTTCTGGTCTGGGACATGATTAGTTTTACGTGATTTGTCTTTTAAAATTTCAATATTTAATTTTTCTAAATGTGTTGCGGTGCTTTCTGGATGGAATGACAGGAAGTTTACTATGCTGCATAAAACGTGTGTACAAAATCGCATTATTGCAACGACAAAAGGAATGTTTGGCATGAATGCCTTAAAATATTTCACTGATAAATATCCCACTAAATTTCAGGAAACTGGAAGATAATATCACAGTTTTAATTTTAATAACTTGAATATGCAAATGAAATTAGGAATGTTTGCCATGGGTGCCTTAATGTATTTCATTGATAAATATCTCACTAAATTTCAGGAATCAGGATGATAATTTTACAGTTTTCATTTTAATAACTTGAATATGCAAATAAAATAGGAATGTTTATCATGAATGCCTTAAAGTGATTGATAAATATCCCACTAACTTTCAGGGAAGCGGATGATACTATCACAGTTTTAATTTAATAACTTGAATATGCAAATGGAATAGGAATGTTTGCCATGGGTACCTTAATGTATTTCATTGATAATATCCCGCTAAATTTCAGGAATCAGGATGATAATATCACAGTTTTAATTTTAATAAGTTGAATATGCAAATGAAATAGGACTGTTTGTCATGAATGCCTTAAAGTATTTCAATGATAAATATCCCACTAAATTTCAGGGAAGCAAATGATAATATCACAGTTTTAATTTTAATAACTTGAATATTCAAATGAAATAGGAAAGTTTGCCATGGGTGCCTTAATGCATTTCATTGATAAATATGCCACTAAATTTCAGGAATGAGGATGATAATTTCATAGTTTAAATTTTAATAACTTGAATATGCAAATAAAATACGAATAGTTGTCATGAATCATTTAAAGTATTTCATTGATAAATATCCCACTAAATTTCAGGAATCAGGATGATAATTTCAAGTTTTAATTTTAATAACTTGAATAATCAAATGAAATGTTTTGTTGGAAATGTTGTCAAGAATGCCTTAAAGTATTTTATTGATAAATATCCCACTAAATTTAGGAATAAGGATGATAATTTCACAGTTTTGATTTTAATAACTTGAATATACAAATGAAATAGGAATGTTTGTCATGAATGCCTTAAAGTATTTCATTGATAAATATCCCACTAAATTTCAGGAATAAGGATGATAATTTCATAGTTTTAATTTCAATAACTTGAATATGCAAATTGAATACAAAATTTTGTAATGAATGCCTTAAAGTGTTTTATTGCCAAATATCCTACTAAATTTCAGTATGATAATCTCACAGTTTAAATTTTAATAATTTGAATACGCAAATTAAATAGGAAAGTTTGTCATAAATGCCTTAAAGTATTACATCGATAATTATCCGGATAAATTTCGGAAACCAGGATTAAAATCCCACAGTTTTAATTTTAATAATTTGAATATGTAAACGGAAAAGAAATGCTTATCAAGAGTGCCTTAAAGTATTTCATTGATAAGTACGCCATTACTTTTCAAAAATCAGAATAATAATCTTATAATGTTAATATTAATAATTTGAAGTAGACAATGATAATAGAAATGTTTGCCATGAGTGCTTAATTATATTTCATTGATAAGTAACCCACTAAATTTCAAGAATCCGGATAATAATCTCTCAATGTTAATTTTAATTTGAAATATACTAAAATAATGGAAACGTTTTTCATAACAGTTTTAAAGTATTTCATTGATAAGTAATCCACTAAATTCTAAGATAAAAAGCTCATAATATTTTTCAGTTAATAATCGTGGAGGGAGGGGGGACATTAACCCTGCTTGTCATTATATTTAGCATATTTATGTATGGTTCGATGCAATTTTCTCCCTACTAATGCTGCCCAGGATAGACAAAACGTTGGAAACCTCTAATTTACAATGTCTAATTATTTCAGAAGTGTAATGAAATATCAACGACAAAAGAATGATAAATCTAAAATTCTCCGATTTTAAATGAAGTTTATGGAGAAAGTATCCAAATTTCCGTTTCCTCCCCCTGGTTTTGATTCTAAGTCTTAAACTGAAGAATACTATTCTCATATTATTAAATGGTGAACTTTACTAAACATAAATTATACGAAATGTAAAATAATAAGATAATTAAAATATTATCCCATGAACTAGTATTATGTATTTTTTCAATATTAAGAAGTTTTATTATACACTATTAAAGGAAAAGTATATTTTTTTAAAGAAAGTTAAAATACAGAAGTTTATAAAATATTGTTTTGACAATTTCTGAGTGAATAATGTGAAAGGAAAAAAAATGATTTAATTAAGCAATAGTTAAGTTATCCAAAAGATCTTATTTGAAATAAATTTAAGGGAGGTTCTAATTCTTTGACCCAAAATTGGTGTGATTTTTAAGACTTTTTTTCGGTTACAAAAGAAAAAGATATCACCTTTGGTCTTTTTGAATTATATTTATTGACATTTTAATTACATATTTAATATTTTTTGTGTAAAAAAATGAATATTATGACTTATGAGACTGTTAAAAGCGGACTAAAAAAACGGAACATCTACTGGCAATCGAGACGCCAGTACTATTTCCGTATTTTAACGAAATTTTCCCCTCATAAATTCCAGAAAAACGGAAAAATTTCTGTAATTTATGGGGGAAAAGTTCCGTAAATATATGGATTTCTGGAATTTATGGGGGGGGGGGGGGATTCTGTTAAAATACGGGAATAGTACTAACGCTCGATTGCCAGTAGAATCTCCGTTTTTTAGACCCCCCCCCCTTTTTTTTTAACAGTGTACTGGCAATCGAGACGCCAGTACTATTTCCGTATTTTAAGGGAATTTTTTCCCGTAAATTCTATTTAGTGAGTATTACGCAAAAAAATCCGTTTTTCACAAAACTTTACAGAAAAAAGTTTCGTTAAAATACGGAAATAGTACTGGGGTCTCGATTGCCAGTACAATTTCAGAATTTTAACGGATTTTTTTTTTTTTTTTTTTTTTTTTTTTTTTTTTTTTTTTTTTTTAACAGACGACTTATTTTTAAACGACTTCCAGCCGGACGACTATTTTTCTCCGGTCACAAACATCTCAAACAAATTTAGTCACCCTATTATGAAAGGGCATTAAATTCTCTAAGAGCTTATACCAACATTTAGCTTAAAAAGTTAGTTTTTGACAAAATAGTGGTCATTAGAACAAAAAAAGTCTCATTTTCAGGCTTTTTATTACCTTTTGCGATTTCTAAAAAATATTTAATCAATGAAAATTATATTTTTCGGGGGTATAAGCTGGAGCAAAAACGGTTAACTCTTTTAAAAATAAACAAGAACGAAAAATCATGCGTCCAGCATATATTATGAAACAGTTTCCAACACAGCCAGACTACTGTAAGAAAGCTTTACTATTTATTAAGGTGAAAGATTTCTAAATAAAAAATATAGAAAATGCATAACGTATTTGAAAATCCAATTACTGCAATTACCATGAATAGTACGAAAAATTTCCGATTTTTTTTTTTTTAACAGCCCTGTATATTATCCATAGTTTTAAATGTATGTATGACATATGTACCGAGTGTTTCAAAAGTTCGGTGCGAAAATAAAGCGCGAAAAAAAAAAAAAAAAAGATCTATGGGTCGGAGAGACATGCGGTTTGCGTGTTACGGGATTTTGAATGACACCAACAAAAAAATTAGTTCAAAATCTCGTCAATAGAGGGCGCTACTGCAGATAAATCCATGGAAAAATCCCCTATTGTTCACACAACGCAAGATTTGGATATAAAAACATTTAGAGAATTCTCTGTATACACTTTTTTGTATCCAAATCTTGCGTTGTGTGAGCAATATGAAATTATTCCGTGGGATTATCTGCAGCAGCGCCCTCTATTGCCGAGATTTTGAACTAAATTTTTGTCGGTCTCATACAAAATCCCGTACCACGCTGAATATTTATCTGCAAATTGCATATCTCTCCGACCGATACATCTTTTTTTTATCGCGTTTTATTTTCGCACCGAAGTTTTGAAACACCCGGTATATTACATAGTATGCTAAATATTAGTTCAATTAAGTGCATAGCACAGTCAAATTTCCCATTCAGCAATTTCCGTCAATAAACAAAAATGCATTTGGAATCTTTTGTGCAGCCCTATATCGGATCTACAGAATTTATACACACCAAGTAATATAAAAAAATAAATAAATAAATAAATAAAATTCTTACCATAACTGAAAACGCATTTCCAGCAATTGTTATTCACAAGGGGATAAGCCCGGGCTTCCCGGGTTACAGAATATAAGTGAAAACCATTTTTTTTATTGATAACTAATAGATTTTTTACATTTAATACATTTTTTAGAATGACCACTAAAAATACCAAAAATCATATTTATATGAAAAATAGCAATAATGCATTCAAATAAAATTTTGAAATTTCCTAAAGACGAAACTTTCGTATTGGGCTAGCTGAAGACTTATCAAGAGAAAGAAACCGAAGAAATCGCCAAAAATCATTATTTGCAATCAGCCTTTTTAATTGCTTTGCTTCAGCCTTTTTTTTTTTCTTTTTCTTTTCTTTTTTTTTTTTTAAGTTCCATTACATGTCTTAAATTTGTGTTTTATTTATACTTTATTGTTTTATTTATTGATTGACGAATGTTTTAATTTTGTTATGGAATATAAATTGGGATCAAATGATGAACTATTTTTAGTAATTTAAGTGCACGTGGATTTATATTTCGTAATCATTTGCACGCAGATAGAGATAGATTTAAAAAAAAATTAATGCTTGAAAATTAATTTTAAAACAATATAAATTGAGTAAATTGCGATATAGTTTTCAAACAAATTGCATTTCAAAGTACATTTTTTTTCTCTATTCGGCGGTGATGTAAAAATTTAAAATGTGTGGTATTTAGAAGTTTTGAAAATTATAATAAGAATTAATAAAAGTAAAATTTAATCGTCTGCTGTTGGCACCGTCGAAATGACGTCACCGTTACGCACAGACATGTTTTGTCCTTTATAATATAGATAGGCAGCGCTATAGCCATATACTTTAGCCTGTTCCTGTAAATGAACGATAAGTTATATGCACATCATATTCTACAGTAAGCGTTTTGTAGTATACTTCAGTGATTTATACAAATTTCAATGTATTTCAAATAGTCTAATATCACTAAAATATACGGCAAACGATTTTCCCCCATAGGCCATAATGTAACGGAATTCTTTTGAGTGTCCCTGTAAATGAAACATTTATGCTACACACTTCATTTCTATCCAATTCTTCAATTAATTTCTTCAAACTATCCAATATGAAAACAGTGTTGCCAGTGGGCTACTTTTTACCTGACTACCAAGAAGGGTTACGTGTTTCACACATATCTGGGTATGTGGATTTCTTTATACCCTCGAAACATCGCAACGGCTGGATGTATTTTAATGAATGAGGTCTCTATCGATTCGTCTTAACCATCCGATGGTTATAGGCTAAGTTTTGTTTTTATAAATTCAAAATGGCGGCCGTAAAATACAAAATGGCGGTAGAGACGAAAATTTTTTTTACGCATCCTATTGAGTGGCATATCATTGGATAGGTCTTTTAAAATGATGACGATGTTTCATTGACTATTTTACAGTCAGAAGCTCCGTTTACATATTACACAACCTGATTGTTGTGCAGGTAAAATCTCTAGCTTTACTGCAACTCTAACCATCATAGACATCTATAGGCCTCATCAAAACAGTGTTTAAAGATAGGAACTAACAATTAAACTCAACTTAAAAGTCACCAATACAAGTAAATAAAGAAAATAGGTAAGTAATATAAAAAATAGTTTCACATGATGATAAATAATTAATTAGTTAGCTTTTTGCGCAGTCAAATTTTTTATTTTAAAAATTTATTTTTTACTTGTTTTAAATTCAGATTTCACGATTGAAATGGTAAAATTCCTCTTGTTTTCGCCTTAATTAATATGTCATTAAATAAGGCGAATTTTACTATTTCAAAAAAGTAGTTCCAATCAAGAAATCTGAGTTTATAAAAAGTAGCCGACTGGAAACACTGTATTCATATTGGATAGTTTGACATAGTACCGACGATATATTAATTTCATGGCAATCGGACTATATTTACGCGAGTTAAAGCACGGACAAACAGACAAACCGAATTCATAAACAATTTTTAACTACGTTTAAAAATTTTTAAAAATGAAGGAAATCGGTCAGATAGTTCTCGAGAAAAAGGGTCACCCAGTTTGAAATGCAGGATTTCGACAAAAACAATTTTAAAATTTTAGAATAGAATTATGTGGAGCAAATGGCGTTAGATTCAATGAGCGAAAAAACTGTAAGTACAGTAAACCCTCGATTTAACGGACTAATTGGGACTAAGATGTGTCCGTTAAATCGCAAAGTACTATTTATAATATATTATTTGTTACAATTATAGTACATATATATATTATTACGTACTTGTAATTACATATATTATTACAGTGCAAATTACATATATATATATATAATATATATATACAATATATACAGTGTATATACATGTATTGTATATATACAATATATGTATATGCATAAATATACATTGTATATACATATATACTACTGTATATATATATATATATAAACACAATACATTACTTTTAATAATACAATATTGGTAATGAAATACAAGCGAATTAACACATATGCAACTTTTATGCATGCATAGAACGAAAAGCATATCACATGGCCGCATAGGTCGCCAGCATCATTGCGCATGCTTAGAACGAAAACCACGCTGCAGTGAGAAACAAAGCGCGCGCTTTCGGCGTTTCGTGTTCTTTCCCCTTTTTTAAGGTTTCGTTTATTTGATCACGAGACATTGTGTCGCCACAGATATAATAAATATTTTTTTTATTTTACCGAGAAATCGCTTTTTAAAAATAGCAAAAAGAAATGCTTTGTCGTTGTTCATTGCTTGATTTTTTACATATAAAAGCTTAAAAGAGGGTTGCGTGTTGATTCTCAAGTAGGGGAGGGGGAGGGGGCAGTAATACTTTTTTTTTTTTTTTCGAAGCGTGTTTCACCGTTTTAGAAGCTGTTTTATCATGAAGGCTTCCAGTAAATAATAGTGATAAATAAATATTTGACATTTGTCAAATATAAAAATTTGAAATACGGGCGTTGAATTTCAGGTTAAGGGAGAGGGGAATAATTTTAAATTAACGATTTTGATTTGTTAATTTAAGGATAAAGTGTTTTAAAAGGGATATTAAACGAAACCCTCTGTCCTATCTGCGATCTCACTTACCCACTTGTTTTACTTTAATTTTTGTATAATTTTTATTTATTTATTTTTTAAATTAGTCCGTTGAATCCGAAGTCCGTTGAACCGAGGTCCGTTAAATCGAGGGTTTACTGTAATTGAAATATCCCGAAACCGCTTTGGGGCAACAGACTACACACTTGAAGGATGTAAAAGATGCAAAATAAACAAGTCGAAGGTTGTACATGAAACGTAGCAAATGAGGTGCGTTCGTACTATAACTAGTTTATTGATATTTTGGTGCAACAGCTGTTACATTCTTATGCACATGCATGAATACAAAATTCATTACGATTATATACAGTATAACTTCAAAAATCCGGCATCATCGGGATCAAGTACTATGCCGGATTTTTGAAAATCCCAGATTTTTGAAGGAATATTAAAAGTAGTAACTAGGAATATCAAAAGTAGTACTTTATTCTTAATGGTGCCTTTAGCCATAATTTCATTCATTATTAAGTGATAATTATGTAAGAAAAAGAGAAAATTAAATATTAAAAAAAAACTTACTTTGTATGATATTTTCTATGTTACAGAAAAAAAAAAAATCTAATAAAGAGTGAAATTATTTTTTTTTCTTGTAATTTCGGAAATATCGATGTCAACTTTGTTTGCTTTAATTTTTTTGACCGTTCTTTAACAAGTTATTTTTTTTATTTTATACAAATGAAGAATGTCTATTTCGAAAATACAGTCTTGTTTCTCTAAAGGATATATTAATACTCCAGTCAAATTTATGTATTTTTCTAGTGACACTTTTCTTCTGCCGGTTGATCATCTCGTCTTCGGAGCTGCTACTAGCATTATCGACGGTTCTATTTAGCACACCGTCAGCGATCTCGCAGTCCGTTAAATTGTTTGTTGTTGATGCATTTTCGTCAATGCTTAGCCAATATTCTGCATCCCTTTTTTCGACACTTAATGCATTTTTAGATTTTGCATGTTCAATCAGATCATAAATTGCAATCTTTTCACGGCAAATTTGAAAGCCTGAAAATTCTTCCTCGTCATTGATATTGCCGTTGCTGAAAATTCGTTCCAGCCATATATTGTGCCATGCAATTGCCAAAGTTGTCCCCAAAGTTGTTCCCGTTGCTAAGCAACAGAACAATTCCCAGAAAATTTGCTCAGAAAATAATCGCTTCTGACAAATGTAAAAAAAAAAAAAAAAAAACGAATCAAATATTCTTTTTTTGCATTTTTACTTTCGATCTTGCAGTTTTTAATTCATAAAGAATTGCTATTTTTCTTTTCCCATAACTTGGAAGTGTAAAAGAAAAAGGAAGGGAAAAGATGGTTGTTGCGAGAAGAAGAAACCCACCGAAGCCACTTTTACTTTGTTGCGAATGGCAACGGCAGGTTTGTTGATATAGAATGTTGTTAGAATGATGTTCGACGGTTTTTGAGTCACAATGTAACTCGAAAGCAAAATGCTTTTATTTTGATGTAATAAGATGTTCAGAGTGAATGTTTCGAAACGAAATTATCGTTAAATGTAAATATGTACATATTTTGCGCGTTATATTTAGCTGTGTGTGTTTTTGGAAATATTGTGTAATATACAAGTAAAATAATGAAAGATAGCTACATCGTCTGTCGTCAATTCCTGCGAAATCTCTCATTTTATTCTAATTCGTAGTGTTTGTTTCCTACATTTTCTGGCGCCCCCGGGTGGGCGATTTCGTTGGATTCTGGCAGATTTATGCAGCTAAGAAAAGATTGAAGGTAAGAACAAAACTTTCCATTTTGAAGTTATATAATTTTATGTGATAGAATTTAAAAATATTGCATAACTCAGATAGTAGAAATGGAAGTTTTAAAAAGAAATAAAACGACTCAACGTTCAGCTTTTACAAAGGCATATAATAAATTAGAAAGTGTATTGAATAACGCAAATGCCGAACATGATGAAATCGAAATTCATTTCTATTTATTTAAACAGAAAGCTGACGCGTTAGAGATTACTCATAAGAATTATTTAGATGGTTTATCAGATGATACCGAATTTGAAGCAGAATTTGATTCAGTTGAAGAATATAGAGAAAAGGCTTTAACAATTCAAATAAAAGCACAGCGGCGATTAGATAATTTTAAGACAAAATTAAATCGAAATGAAAATAATTTGGCTCGTAAATTTGAAACAGAAAATGAAAAATTAAAAACTTTACGGCTCCCTGAAGTTGAACTGTATAAGTTTGGTGGAGATTTAAAGGATTGTCTTACCTTTTGGAACCAATTCAAAACTATACATGAAAATACAAATTTAACTAACGTGGATAAATTCCATTATTTAATTCAGTCGATGAAAATAAATTCAGAATCCGGGGAATTAGTAGCGTCGTTCCCAGTGACAAATGATAACTATTCTTTAGCGATTAATGGTTTAGAAGAGAGATATGGTAGATCCGATTTGCTAATCGATTTTTATGTGAGAGAATTATTGAAACTAGTATTGAATAATGCAACAAAAAAGAAAGTTGATTCTTTGAATAGCTTATACAATAACCTTTCGACCCAAATCAGGGCATTGGGTTCGCTAGGTGTCACTACAGAAATGTGTGGTGTTATATTGTATCCGTTGGTTGAGAGTTCATTACCGGTTAATATTCTACGATCATTCGAAAGAGAGAGGAGAACTATTGAAAATGAACAAAAATTATCCAGCATCGACGCTATAATTTTATTTCTTAAAAATGAAGTACAGTCAGAGGAAAAAATAAAATTGAGTAGATCAGATATTTGTTACTTTGTACCAGAAAGAAAAAATTTAACATCAAGTCATAATTCTAAAGGCAGTAACTTTTCCGCGGCAGAACTGATTTCTCATAATTATAATGATGTCTCATGCGTATTTTGTTCGAAAGACCATGAATCGCGTTTCTGCAAGAAGGCATTTTTTATGCCGATGTCAGAAAAACTTTCGATCATCAGAAGTAAAGGACTGTGCCGTACGTGCTTTTCTAAGGGCCACATGGCTGTTTCGTGTACTAGATCGAACATTAGATGTCAAAATTGTTCGAAAAGACATGTAAAATTTATGTGTCCTAATTTAGAATGTAATAAATCTAAAGAAATATCAAAATCACCCAATGATGAGGCAAAAGAAAAAAGTGTTGATGCACTTTTTACACATAACCATAACATAAATAAGAAATTTTCTTCCACAAATGAAGTTTCATTACAAACGCTAGTTGTAAATATAAAAGGGAAAATTTCAAGCCGTAAAGGCAAGAATAATTATAGACACAGGATCCCAAAAATCTTATATTTTAAAATCCACTGCTAAAGAACTGGGTTTTGATTTTCAAAGAGAAGAAGAGTTTTGCCATTCATTATTTGGCGGTAGAAAAACAAAAATGTTTAAGCATAAATGCTACAAAATTTATTTAAGTAGTCTTGATGGTAATTATGTTTGTAATTTGGATGCTTTAGATCAAGATGTTATATGTAATGATATTTCTGCGATCAAATATGGTTATTGGATGCGCGAACTAAAAAATAAAGGAATCTACTTGAGCGATACTCGAGAATCAGGGCCTATTGAGGTACTTTTAGGAGCACATGTAGCTGGTAAGCTATTCACAGGAAGAAGAGAACAATTAAAATCCGGTTTGGTGGCTATGGAAACTAAATTGGGTTGGACTTTAATAGGCAAGATACCTCAGTTTAATCGTCAGAATGAAGTGAATATGACTGTAGTCAGTATGCTGTCTCAAGAAGATGTACCTGTTTCAGCATTATGGGATTTAGAAGTTCTTGGTATTCGGGATTCTATTGAACAAAATAGTAAAGAAGATTCGGAAAAAGCTGTCATGATACATTTTGAAGATACAGTTAAACAAAAGGATGATGGAAGATACGAAGTGCATTTGCCCTGGAAGAAGGATCATTCTTTTCTACCTACTAATTATGATCTAGCTTTAAGAAGACTTGAATCTACTACCAAGAAATTAAAGAAAACTGGGTATCGAGAAAAATACCATCAAATTTTTGAAGAATGGCTTCATGAAGGTGTAATTGAAGAAGTTCCTGAAAATGAGTTATCGTTATCCGTTGCTCATTATCTCCCTCATCGTGCCATAATAAAAGAAACGTCCTCATTGTCTTCTATGAAAGTAAGGCCTGTTTTCGATGCTTCGGCTAAGACAACTAACTTCTCCTCATTGAACGATTGTTTAGAGACTGGAATTAATTTTATAGAAACTATTCCTTTGATTTTGACTAGATTTCGTCTTTATGAAATTGGTGTTATTACTGATATAAGAAGAGCCTTTTTGCAGATCTCTTTACATGAAAATGACAGAGATTGTTTACGATTTTTTTGGTATAATGATGATGGCTCTATAAGGGTTTTCCGCCATAATCGTTGTGTTTTTGGGGTTACAAGTAGCCCGTTTCTTCTGATGGCAGTTATTCATCACCATTTGTCCAAAGAATTATTGAAAGAAGAATTTTCCAAAGAAATACTTGTTAAACTGCGTGACAGTTTTTACGTAAATAATTGTGTAACAAGTGTTCACAATACTTCAGAATTAGATAATTTTGTAAGAACATCTACAGAAGTAATGAAAAGAGCAAAGTTTGATCTTAGAAGTTGGGAAAGTACTACATACAATAACTGCGATACATTTCCTCTAGGAAATTCTAAAACGTCTGTATTAGGCTTAATATGGGATAAGAGTTCTGATACTCTCGAAATCGATTCTGAACTTTTAAATCTTGATGAATCAGAAAAAATAACGAAGCGAAAAATTTTGTCTCTTATCAGCAGAGTCTTCGATCCTATAGGATTTATTTCCCCTGCATTAATACAACCTAAACTTTTGCTTCAATCTATTTGGAAAACGAAGGAACCATGGGACGCAGAACTAAACGAAGATACTAAACGAAAATTTCTTAAGTGGTTTAAAGATCTACATCTCTTGAAGTCTATAAAAATTCCAAGATGGAGCGGTGCCACAGAAGAATCTAATTTAAGCTTGCACACTTTTGTTGATGCGAGTCAAAATGCTTATACAGCCTGTATTTTTCTAAGATCCGAGTCCCCTGATGGTACAGTGAAGGTCAATTTACTGCAAGCCAAATCACGGATAACACCATTAAAGAAGATAACTATTCCAAGATTGGAATTGATGGCGGCTACTATCGGAGCAAGATTATTTAAATTCATAAGAGGTGCTCTAGAAGTGGAAAGCATTGAGGAGTATTTTTGGACTGATTCTTCAACAGTTCTTAGTTGGATTAAACGGCAAGAACAATGGTCAGTTTTCGTCTCTAATCGAGTGAAAGAAATAAGACAACTCACGGACCCTGAAAATTGGTTTCATATTTCTGGTGAGCTGAATCCCGCTGATCTTCCATCCAGAGGATGTGGAATTAAGCAACTTCTGAAGTCCCAATGGTGGCTAGGACCTACATGGTTAAAGAATCCAAAAGAACAATGGCCTAAATCCGTCGTCAATGTTAACGAAGATGAAATTGAACAAGAAAAACGAAAAACAGTTGTTTCTGCTAGCAATGTAGAATTTAAGACTATTGTTTCTGAATTAGCTGAAAGAATTTCGAAATTTTCCAAAATAGTAAGAGTGCTAGCCTGGATTATGCGCTTTCACCCCAAAGCTCGTGATTTGAGAAAACATGCATTGCTTACAAAGGAAGAAATATTGAATGCACAGAAAATACTTTTCCGTTCTGTACAGACAAAATACTTTTCTCATGAAGATGGCAGAAAATCTCTTGCTAATTTCCAAACTTTTAAAGATGAAGAGGGTCTATTACGATTGAAATTAAGACTTACTAATGAAGATGAAACTTATGATTTTATTGCTCCAGTGATTCTTCCTTCGAAACATGCAGTAGTAAAAAGGCTTATTGAGCAAGAACATATTCTGAACAAGCATGCTGGAACATCTATACTTTTGACCATTCTGCGAGAAAGATTTTGGATTTTAAAAGGAAAAAGAACCATACGGAGTATAATCAACAAATGTATTATCTGCAAGAAGCAAAAGGTAAAACACATTGAAGTGCCATTCCCCCCTCTCCCTACAGACCGAACAAAAGTAGTAGGAGTTTTTCAAGTCTCAGGAGTTGATCTGGCTGGTCCGTTGCTGACAAAATCTGGCGAAAAGGTATGGATTGTCTTGTTTTCTTGTGCAGTATTCCGAGCGGTCCATCTGGAATTAATTCCATCTCTTAGTACTAATGCTATGATTCAAGCTCTGCGGCGATTTATAGCAAGGAGAGGGCGGATATCTGTGTTGTATTCCGATAACGGAACAAATTTTACAGGCTTGAATAAAGCATTGAAAGAACTGGACTGGGCAATGATTCAACGAACATTTGAAGTCAATGAAATTTGTTGGAAGTTTAACCCACCCTCCGCCCCATGGTGGGGAGGGTTTTGGGAAAAGCTAATTGGGATTCTTAAAGATCTGCTCAGAAAAAACCTAGGACATTCGTCTTTGACATATGAAGAATTGCTAACTCTTGTCTGCGAATGCGAATCAGTAATGAACAACAGACCACTAACTTATATATCAGAAGAATCTGATTTAAGAGCTTTAACCCCTGCATCATTTCTACAAGATATTCGCACAAGTGAAGTTCCTGATTTAGACCAAATTGAAAAGACTAATATTTTGAAAAGATGGCGATATATTCAAAAGGTAAGAGAAAATCTAAAACAGAGATTCAAAAAGGAATACTTAGGCTTTCTGCGATCTTCCATCCCATAAAAAGCATGACAAAGTTAAAGTTGGAGATGTAGTTTTGATTGGTCGAGATGATAAGAAAAGACTGTATTGGCCTCTAGCAAAGGTTATAGAACTTTTTCCTGGTAAAGATGGAGTAGTCAGGCTTGTTAAGTTGAAAACAGCAAAAGGAACTTTCTTGAGACCAGTACAAAGACTTTACCCGCTTGAGATCACACAAGAAGACTGTGAACATTTTCAGTTAGATCCTGCATCAGTTACAGTTGATAAAATCAACGAACAATCAAAAAACAGTGAATCTGTAAAAAAGATAGGTGTTCAGACTCGATCTGGTCGAAAAGTAAAACCTCCAAAAAGACTTGATTTGTGAACTTTTCCATTAAATATGAACATTTCTTTAAAAAACCTAGAACTCTAAAGTTTGAAAATATTTTCATTATTTCTAATTTTTCTGATTTTATGTATCTTTATTAGAATCTGTATTTTTAGTGTATGTTTTAACATTTTGTTTAGATTAGTATTTGTAATCATATGTCATTTCAGTATTTTTCAGTTTTATCTTTGCTGAGTTTCTTCCAAAACTCAGGTGGGGAGGATGTTGCGAGAAGAAGAAACCCACCGAAGCCACTTTTACTTTGTTGCGAATGGCAACGGCAGGTTTGTTGATATAGAATGTTGTTAGAATGATGTTCGACGGTTTTTGAGTCGTAACAATGTAACTCGAAAGCAAAATGCTTTTATTTTGATGTAATAAGATGTTCAGAGTGAATGTTTCGAAACGAAATTATCGTTAAATGTAAATATGTACATATTTTGCGCGTTATATTTAGCTGTGTGTGTTTTTGGAAATATTGTGTAATATACAAGTAAAATAATGAAAGATAGCTACATCGTCTGTCGTCAATTCCTGCGAAATCTCTCATTTTATTCTAATTCGTAGTGTTTGTTTCCTACAATGGTTTTGATGCCGGATTTTTGAAGTCATACTGTATATTAAATTCAGTAAAACGTAAATAATAAGACTCTATCTTAAACAGGAAGTCATCACCATGGCAACCTAGAATCCTTACCTACCTTTTATTAATACAGTCGAACCTCGTTATGCCGACACTCTAAGGACCCGAAAAAAGTGTCGTCATAAGCGGGTGTCGCGGTAACCGGAGTTGGTGAAAAATGTTTATAGAAAGCTGTATTTTTGAGTAATTTAAGACCATTTGAAATTCATAACTGGTCTTGCAGTTTTAAGCAATAAAACATTATTATTAAACAAAATAAACACAAAAACAAAATTGAAAAGAATAAAAATCAGATTTATGGTGACTTGTTTTTTTATTGTTACATAAAATATTAATGAATAAAGGTTTGCTTATCCCTAAATGCGCGTCCTACAATTCTTTTTTCAATATTATACAATGAATTGTAATCAATATTCACTGTTTCAGAAATGGATGTTAGATAATTTCTGATCGTTTCAATGCAATGCAATGCTTCGGTTTTAGTCGGATGAAAAATGCATTGTAACCAAAAGAAAGCGCCACCTGACCAGAACAAAAAGCCCGCGAGTAGACTGATACGTCTATCTGGAGCTTAAGTGGGTCATTCTTAGAGTTTGGGTTCCTTTATTCAGATAAAGGATTGAAGTAAAATTTCTAATTTGTCTCAATGGGTATTTTAGACACTTTTGTAAAAAGTTTGGCTAAGACATTTCTTACCGCTTAATTTCTGTAAGATGGATAATGAAAAATGGACAATTTTCCTAAACCGTCGGGATATCCGGAGTTGAGCATTATACAACGACGTAAAATCCGGAGTTTATTTACATTAAAATCATATACGGAAAATCGAGACTTTGAAAAACTGACGTGATAAGCGGAGTGACGTTAAAACCGGGTGTCGGGGTAACGAGGTCCGACTGTATCTCTTTATGTTTTGATTCGATTCGATTTTCATATAATTTGAAATGACACGACAAAATTTTGCAACGATTATATATATATATATTAAATTTCAAACCACTCGGTTGGGTAGTTTTTTGCGCTATTGCGGACAGACGGATGAACCACATGACGACTATAGGTGCTACGTATTTATATAATCACGAAAGTAGCTAAAGAGATCCAAAGTTTTGACCCAAACAAGTACAACCTCCCCTTAAATGTCACAAATATTCGTAAAATAAATAAATACGAAAAGACCTGTCCACATTCGTGAGAAGTTGGCTGATTTATTTGGTTCGTCAGAAAAACTATTTCCTAATAATAAAACTTTAATCAAATTCGTTTTCCGAAAACATTAATGTATTTGCACATTACAATTAAAGTACGTACGCTAACTGAATAAGAAGTACATCAAGGTGTCTTAAAAATGGCTCATTTCGTTAACATTTAATTTGTCTTTAGGTGCGTTCTTAATTATATAAACACATTGCACCTACAGTCGTCGTCTGTTCCGTCCGTCTGTCCGCATACAACAGCGCAAAAACTCCCCAATCGAATGGTTTGAAATTTAATATAGATAATCGTTGCAGAATTTTGTCGAGTCATTGCAAATTTTACGAAAATCGAATCAAAACTTAAGAAAGATATTAAGAAATGTTTTCTTCTTTCTATTAAATCCTATCATACAGAATTAATTCAATGATATCCCGTGATAGGTAATGATTCTAGGTTGCCATGGTGACGACGTCCTGTTTAAGATGAAGTCTTATTATTTATGTTTTACTGGATTTAATATATACCATCGCAATAAATTTTGTATTCAGGCATTTTTGCACAAGAGTGCAACAGCTATTGCACCAAGATCTGAATATTTATAAAACTAGTTATAATACGAACGTATATATATGCCCACATTTGATGTACAAATTCCGACTTGTTTATTCTGATTTCGGTCAGTAATCTTTCGTTTTTAATAAACTCGGGATTTTCAACGTATTTATAATGCACGCAGAAGAAAAAAAAAACAAATTTATATGGAATTGCATACTTAAAAAGAGATTTAATAAATTCTCGAAACCGCTTATACATGCTTACAACATATTACAAAGCAAATAATAAGAGCTAAACGGAGCTGTTATTAAAAATTCTGATAAAGACTGCAAAATTCTTATTTCAAAAAACGAATGGAATATTTCATTTTTGGAACAAAAGAGAGCTGCAACAATTCATCAAATTGTTAGTCATGTTCCAACTGTATCCACAACGGTCAAAACTAAGGATACTTAATAATAATCTCGACTCCAGGGACATATATCTCGGCAGGTGCAACACTTAGCAAGTTGCTTTTTGACACAGCTTGGAAAAGAGAGAGACAAAAGCATGCAGGTAAATTAAAATTTTGCCACCTCCCATTTCGCCATTTTGCAGGGAGAATGAAAACCATTTTCATTAATTAAAAGTTAAATGCAAATGCATCGAAAGCGGAAATTTAAAAGGGCTGCTTCCGGTGACGATTATGCGCTGGAAAAGCAGGGGAGAGGGATGGGGGTGAGTGAAATAAAGTGCGTGAACGTCCCCATCTATCTTTTTACTATGTTTTTGTCACGAAATATATTTATTTTTAAATATGCGGGGATGATAAAAATAATAATAAGAAGAAGAACTCAAATGAAAAATATGACAAACAATTCCACAAATTTCTATGTTAAAAAAATAACAACGAAACACGTGAATATACGTAGCTCGTTAGTATAACTTTTAGAGACAGAGTAGCTTAGAGGTAAGATAATCAACTTTTGAAGACATAAATGCGGAATACATAGATTTTTTGACCGAAAGAGTAAAATTCTGATAAGTGGTCAGCTGCATAAGTCGTCACATGATCTCATTTGGTTTATTCACATAAATTTCTTAAATATACTAACGTATCCTTCATTTACTCCTTCATTTAGTCCTTCGTTCATTCGTCACTAATGCGATGCTGAATTGCATAAGTCGTCATCACGGAAAGTACTCCTCATCGTTTATATATTGGCGCCTCAAGTAAAATTTCAGTAAAGCGAGAAGGAAATAAAACTGAAATTCAAATTCTGTGAGTTTTCCATCAATATAAAAACAAAAACAATAAAAACTATTCAGCAATACACCATGCCCGTTTCAGGGACGAGTAAGGAAGAAATCAAAATTTCAAAGTTTTGGCGAAGAAAGTCCTAGATATGACACATAGTATCAAAATATGATGCAAAGACAACAATTGTTCAACTTTTTATACAACGTAGACAAGACACTATTTATATGCGGTAATTAGAAGAGGGTGGTAGGTATTATCAAAGCTTTTTAAATTTCAAATGAACACTACTATTTCATTAGAATTGTATGTATTCCAAAAATAGTATTCATTTTTATGTATCATCAAAAATGAATAAACTACAACAGTTTACGTGTAATATTTTATATTTCATTACATAGGGTCACAAAGGATGAAATGGGTATTTGCATACACATATTAGAGGTCTGCACGGGCCGGAATTTCCAGGCCCGGGCCCGGCCCGGCCCGTTTGCATTTTTACAGTTCTCGGCCCGGCCTGGCCCGTACAAAAATCAGTGAAAACAGGCCCGGACCGACACAATTTCTACAAAAAAAAAAAAAAAAAAAAAATCCGTTTTTTTTTCAACATACAATTAAGATTCTTTTAATGAATACTACATACATATTTATGGGAACATTTTACAGTATATTTTACATTACTATGATGTTCGCAAAACAGAAAACACACAATAGTAAAAACATTAACGATTACTTACAGTGTTTTAGTCATCGTGTCTACAGACATTTCAAAATGGAAATAAGGATTCATTAAAAGATTAATGTAGTTCACAATAAAGGATTAAAAACATGATAACTTTTGAAGCTGTATAATAAAATGTAGATTTGTGAAAATATTTCTCTCATTCTTAAGGCTTTTTTCAAATCCAAAAGAGCTACATTTCGACACATTTATGAATTCTTTTCTTTTCGGAGACGCGTAAGATTGGCAGGTATTCTTATTCAGAAGCTATATAAAAGTCGTTTTTTTTCATAGATAAAAGCAATATATCTTTCTGAAAATACTGTCAAAGTTAGCGTTTTGAATCGAATTTCCGGAAGCGATAGCACAGGAAAAGAGAAAAACGTACAGTCACGTGACAGAAATCTCTGTTATCTCTGTAAGTAATTTATCAAATATGGAAAAAGCTATTCGTTTCCAAATGCCTTCAAAAAGCAGGCCTGTCAATTTTATGCCTTTATAGTTAAAAATTTTGTCAGAAAATGTGTCTGAAAGCTTCGCATTGTTGAGCAGTAAATATGAGAACCACCTTAAGGTATATTTCCAAAGATACTGTTAAGAGAAGTTCATTATCACTATTAATACTACAAAACACAATGACTGTTCTACACTTCCTGAGATCGATTAAGACCAGTTCCGTCCCGGCACGAGTTTGCTGAAAAAAAATTAAACTCGGAATCAGACATCTTGTAACTGTACGATGCCGATCTCTACGATGGACATGTTACATTTCTGTATTGATGTTGTTAAACTCGCATCGGCTCGTGATGCACATTTATAGTTCTCGAGAAAATCATATTCATTGAAAATGACTCGTATTTTATCTGCTTCGCCTAAATTCTTATATCGAGCCGATAGGCCCGATTAATTTTTTTGCCGGCCCGCGGGCCTCGGGCCAAGCCCGGGCTCGTGCAGACCTCTAACACATATACATATATATATTTATTTTACTAATATTTTATCACCAAAAACATCACAGGCCGATAGATCTGTTTATGCCATGTGAAACGCATTCTTCTTGCGCCAGTTGCATATGGCAGCGCATTACTTCTTGTTTTAATGATTTTGTTTTGCTTTGTAGTGCAGTGCAGTGAGTTCTAAAATTAGAATTAACTCTCTTTAATTTTTAATAGTGTTACAGTTAACATACTTTCCGTTGTTTAATCAAGTGCAAATAAATGGTATCTTATCAGAGGGTCTGAAAAATTGTACATTTGATAGATTACTAGTATGTGCTGCTATAGTCTCGTATCAGTTGTAGTTGGGATGATGTGTACACATTTTTAGATCAGATGAATGTTAGAAATCAGCTCACTTAGAATGTTAGAAATCATTTTTTCAAGCATAATGATTTCGGATTTTTTTTCTTTTTTGTACCTCCTTGAGACCATAAGTTTTATCTTAATTCTTAACAAACAAGCCATCGATATTACTCCGATAGATGTGTTTTCACAAACAGTATAGTGTACTGCCATTTACTGTAAATGTTTGTCAAATAAAAAATACAGAAATATAAAACCTGAAAGAAAACTTTTATGTTGATGTATAACCCAGGGTTCTCGTTGCCGCTCGCCATTGCGCCAAATCGTGACAAAATGCTTGATTTGGCGAGTACAATCAGAGTCGCCAAATTGCGAGTGTTCAGTTTCTGCTCTGTTTGTGTGTGTGTGTTTGCCAATACAGACGAGATTCTTATTCGTGTTGCTGAAAGATTGATGTCACTTTAAATGTTCAATCGCAGTGTGCTATATCTATAGCCATACTGACTCAACACCTTTAGTTTAGCAACAGTCAAAGACACAGAAAAGATTATGCGATAGGCATTTCTCTGCTGTCAGTTAATCACCATCTATGCGCCGGCGTCGTGTCGCGTCGATAAAGACACAAAGAAAATTACTCGCATCAAGCGCCAAATAGACAAAGGTTTTGCTGAAATAAGCTGTTCAAATTAGCCATTTACCATACTATTTGTTAGTTGTACGCAAAGTATAACTGGCCGGTCAATTTTTTCTATCGTTTAGAGTCGCATTCTCATAGTAATTTTTAATGTACTAGGGGGCTCGGCCCCCTACGAGCTACGCTCGCGAACCCCCGTCCAGACACCGCAGACTCTAAATGCACGCTAATGTGATCGGCTTTAAAAAGATTTCGAAAGATTGAATTATAATTTAAAAAACAGTGGCGATCTCCCTATAAACGGATTTCTATTCATTTCTCTTTGATTGGTGAAATTTTAACGCCAAATCCGCTGCGGTACTACTTGAATATCCCGTCGACTAATTTTGCCAAATTATATAAATCGCAAAACCACTCGCCAAATTATACAAATTGACATAATTTTTATTTTAAATAACGAAAGAACAAATAAATTAGTACAACATTAATAAAAATACAAATAAAACGTCGAAATAAAAATAACTTGATGACGTAGACACGTGTAACAACATTTCAAAATAAGCTAATATAAAAGGAATTAAGTAAACAGAATCTTTGTCTCCCGGTATTTTTTAACAAAGCGAAAAGAAAGTTCTTTTAAATGAGACATTTTAAATTAATCGTTTTTAATCTGACGTAATTTTGACCAAACTATTCTTTCTCTTTTTAATATTCACGTGAAAATACTTGTGTTAGAAATAAAATATTATTTGCGCTTTCCTAAGAAAAATAGTTGAAAAGTATCCTCTCAAAATATCAAATAAATGTCTAGCGCATTTGTAAATTTAAACCGTTTTGCAATATTATTTTGTGTTCATTTTATGTAATAACTGTAATGTGACGTAAATATGACGTAATTTCTCCTATTTAAGACTTCTAACGCATGTTAATAAATTTATTATTTTACAAATTCCTTTCTCTCTTAAAATTCACGTGTAATTATAGTTTTTATGACGTAATTTTTAATAAGTTCCTGCTTTTTGTACATAATTATTTAATTCTAATTCCAAATGTTTTTTTTTTTCTGTTTATAATAGTTACGTGTAAATAAATTTTTAATTTATTACACGTGTAAATATATATATATATATATATATATATATATATTTAAGCAAACATTATTGTTTCCGCTGTTTATACAGTTGGCAACAGTTTAAATTAATATCACTTTCTAAAATCTGTAAAAAATATCTCTGGAAATGCTGAAAATTTGAATTTAAAATAGATATAAAACTTCGAAAAATGAGTCAAATTAAAAAAATAAATCAATTCTGCACACCGGGAAATTATAACGTATAAAATGAACTAAAAATTATTAAATTCCGATGTATAGTTTTTGCTACTGTAAAACTTTTTTAGTGGAACGATTTTGTCCAATTTTAGCATTAAATATCTCTTAAAATAATTCTTCGATTTGAAAACTGTCTGCATCAGCGTGTTTATCAAACATTTCTGTATAACACTACCGATTTTGATATTTTTGTATGCATTATTTTTCTTAGTATTAACGAAGAAAGACCTCCGGTCACAAAAAATTCAAAACCGGCGGCGGTGACAACGGTAGTTACCTTTTTTTTAGAATAGAGAGATAATTTTTATTTCCAAGTCCTTTCGAAGTTCAGTAAATAAATGCATTTTTTTTTTTTTTTTTTTTTTTGTGGACGGGAACAAATAATGACGATTTCATTACTTTATCTATTTCTTTGAGAGTTTTCCGACACAACAGGGCAGAGGAGTTTATTAACCACACTCTAAATTAAAATGTCTAAAATTCAGACACTTAAGTGTCTGAAATGGAGTGTTCAATTTTCAGACATTTTAAAATGTCTGAATTTTTTCAGACACTTTTTGCGTCTGAATTTCAGACACTTCAAACGTCTGAATCGCATCCATTTTTTTGTAAGCATCATACGTAGCCATGTTTGACCACGTTGAATCCTGGAAAAATATTTGGCTGTGGTCCTGCCCCTCCCCCCCCCCCCCCCAATACAGCCTGATTTTTTTGGTGCTCTCAGTTTTGGTATACAATTTTCGTTACGTTGATAATTTAAACCTTTTACGACATTGTACTGATTATAATCAATATCTTGAACTTCAGCAGTAGAACAAGATTAAAAAACAAAAAATATTTATCTAAATATTAGATTTTTTTAAATTTATTTTGTTTTTAACCTTATTTTACTTTAAAAGTTCAAAATATTGATTATAATCAGTACAATTTCGAAACAGATTTAAAATATAAGCTTTACAAATATTGCACATCAAATTTGGGGGCACTACAATCGTAGGGGGACGGGGCACTTCCCAGTTTGCCCTTCCTTTAATCAAGAAGTACTTTTGCAAAAAACGCAACCCTGCATTATAGTTGTCTAAATTGAGATGTCCGGTATTCGGGAGTATCCGTTGTGGAGGTTAATGGACATTCTCGAATAGCGAACACCTCTATTTAACGAATACTTTTTTAATCAGCAGACATACATATTTGTAGATTTTTACCTCAAAAAAGTAGACATCTCCAATTATCGGACAAATTCCGCGGTCCCGAAGTGTTCGCTATTAAGGGCTTTTAAGGTACATAGATAAATATATATATATATTTTATAATCTTGTCCTACTCTAAAAGTTCAAAATATTTATTATACTCGGTTGAATGTCGAAAAAGATTTAAAATATCAGATGTACGAAAATTGCAAAAATCCCCCCCCCCCCCAAAAAAAAATGAAAATATAAAAAAATATATTACCACATAGGCAATTTTACATATACATCACTTGATAATCACAACAGCCATTTAACTATGAATAATGAAAATAAATAAATAAATATTCTACTTTAATAACATTGGGGAAAAAATGACTTTGGTATTTTGTTAAATATATTTGCGTTTTTAAACTTGTCCTACTCTAAAAGTTCAAAACTTTCATTATAATCAGTGCAAGATTTAAGATATCAGCTTTACAAAAATTCATGCAAAATCCCCCCCCCCCCCAAAAAAAAAAAAAAAATGAAAATACTTATTTAAAAATTATGTTTTTAAAAAATTTATATTTCCACATGGGCAAGTTTTTATGTAGATCAGAGGGTACTCACAAAAGCTATTCAACTATCAATAAAAACAAATAAGTACATATTCTATATTAAAAACATGAGGAAAAAATAACTTATGATTTCCAAACTTCTTTCGTCTTAAATATATACAGTAACATCTGTCATTTTTGTATTTTTCGTATAAGTGCATATAAATAAAGTTACCACAATTTTAAATACGAAATCTAGTTAGAGGTTTTTACTTTTTCCCATTATAAATTTCAAATTACTTTTTTATTAAAAATAATAAAAAAAATCAGTATTAGAGTTGATTGCAAATCAAATACATATGTATATTTTTACAGGCAGCTTCATATAATAGACCAGTCTCATTTACTTTATTTATCTTTTTTTAATCTGCGGTTTTATGCCAGGAAGTAAGAAAGCATTAGGTCATCTTTCAAAGTTTTTTTTTTCTTTACTTCCTTGTGGCCGTCATTTACTGCGAGATAAAAATTATCCATTGAAACTAAGAACTGACATTGAATATATAATTCGTAATAAAAAAGAACGTCATAAGTTTAAAAATATATACTTCTAGAATTAGTGGGGTTTTTTGCGAACAGATTCAAAACTAATTAAATTTCATGCAGGATTTTGTTTAGTACAATAAATAAAATCATAAAATACACTAATTTTACTACTATAAAGAAACTTACTTGAGTTGCTGCAAGAGGTAAGAAATATTCCTCGATTTGAAATTTTAAAAACTACCACAACCACAGTGAGGGAGAAATACTTTCATCAGTTTAAAAGGTAATCCCATAATACATCCGACTAGCCATATTTAAAGAATGAGATGTTTCATCCTAAAAACAGGACCCGCCAGACAAAAGTTTCTTTTTTTTGCCAGCTTCGACAGGACGAAGATGAATAACACAATATTATTGATATAAATTGATACGAGTTAACACTAAGCCCATTGCACACGCTTTGTAGAATTTCCGGGTGTAATCTTCAACCGTCGTCTACTTCTGTTCTGTGTCTATCCCGCCCTTGTATCGACGACAGCTTCTAAGAGACATCTGATGTCGAGCACACACGTCAGATGTATGTATTCAATAAATAAATACTCCAAGTTAATACGAATTAAAATCACAGTACTTCACATTTCGCAAAAAACGAATTAAAATACACGCGTACATAAAAACAAACTTTGTTTGAATTACAACGTATACCACTTCGAACGAAGACATCTAAAACGCATGCGCAACTGGGAGTGCTAGTGCCCCCTGGTGGTTATTGCGTCGGAAGAATCAAAACATCTTAAATTAAGACACGTTTAAAGCAATGAAGTGTCTTAAAATAAGACGTTTGCGGATATTTTAGACATTATTCTCAGTTCGTTTACACCATGGTCATAGTAAGACGCTTATGTATCTTAAATTAAGACATCTATAGTGTCTTAATTTTCAGATTAAGACACTTAAGTGTCTAAAATTCTTTTTCAGTCACATATGTGTCTAAATTTAAGACGCTTCTATTTGCAGTGCATCAGTCTTAATTTGTAATCAGAGTTAAATTCATTGCCTAAAAAGGCACAAAGGGGTTTAAACACTTAAAAGTTACAGGGATAAAAAAGAAATCTAAACTTAGTTTAGAAGTTTGATGAATAATGCACTCTCCGGAATTATTTTTTTAATAAAACCTTCTTCAAGCGACCAGGAAAAAACGGAATTTATTTCATTTTCTTCAAAGAAATCGGTCTCTCATGAAGGCGGTTCAACTGGGATGGTCTCTGAATGGAGGTCAAATTAGTATTGAGCCTATGGGAATAAATTTCGTTCCATGAAAAAATGGTCGTTGAGGGAGGTGGTCGCCTAATAGAGTTGGTCGCACAGGAAGGTTTCACTGTACCAACCTTTTCGTAATATCATAAACATCAAATATCATATTTAACTCCGAAACAATAATAAATACTCTTAACTGTATATAATCCGAAATCAAAATTAAACCAAAAAAAAAAAAAAATCTCATAGAACGGCAAATTAATGTTTTCGAATGACGTGTCTCCTACGATTGAGAAAATCTAACTTCTCTTATGAGTCAGTCCCCCTTTCAAACAAAAGAGATAAAACTTTTTTGTTTGGTCGTTGGTAAAAGTTTTATAATTTGCAAACACAGCATTGAAAGGGAATAAAAAAATATTTTCACTCATTTTTTTTTTAATTCACATTTCCCGAATAATGAAGTTTGGATTATTTTTTTGCTAAGCATTGTGAGCTTAGAGGTCTGCACGGGCCGAAATTTCGAAGGACCCGACCCGACTCATAGAAAAAAAATTCGGCCCGGCCCGGAGAAAAAAATTTGGTCCGGCCCGGTAAAAAACTTAAAAGTTCTGCCCGAGCCCGGCCCGGAAAAAAGTTAAAATCTCGGCCCGAGTGAATTTCAACAAAACATTGATTTTTTATTTTTTTGAAGTGTTAAAAATCTGAAAAATGCTATACAGTAAGATGGAATTGTATAGAAAAGAAAAAAAAAATGCGTTATAGACAAGTTCCCTTCTTAGCGAGTGTAAATGTATTATATATTCTTTTCTTATGTATTAGTATATTAATTATGCATGGATCAATACGTTAGTGAGTTTAAAACTGGGTTCCGTCATACGCAGGTTCTTTTCACACGTTTTACTATGTTTTAATTTAGCTATATTTTAATAAGCGCAGAAATCTAGTGTTCTTTAAAAATAATAAATTTTAATGTTTAAGGGTAGAATAATGACGATTTAAAAATGTGTGCATTTTTTGCAAACATTTTTGGGCCAGATCTAATTTTACTGACCTTTGAATAGACCAGGCCACGGTGAGACAATGATTTTCATACGGGCTGGGTCAAAATTAGGACTGAAAATTTTGGGTCGTGAAGACTCGGAATGAACCAGTCCCGGCTTTGTACAGAAAAAATAAGCTAGCCCCGGTCCGAGCCTTCAGAAAAAATGTGTGGCCCGGGACCGGCCCAAGTTCCGTGAGTGAAAATGGGCCCGAGCACGAGGCGGCCCGTGCAGATCTCTAGTGCGTATTCAATTGTTAAAAGAATTATATTTCAAACCGCTACATGAAGAAATATAACAGACAATCACTTTTGAACACTCTAACGATCAATCTTTTTCTATACAACATACAACTATTTAGTGCATAATCTTAACATATCTACACGAATAAATGGTTAAAATTAAATAAGACTTACCTTTATTTTATGTATTCCATTAAGAATAATTTTAATGATATCCTTATCTGTTATTCCTAAGATGGCGGACCAGACGAAAATGTGATCATTTTTCTTATCTTACGAGGGCGCTGTCGCCTTGCTGTTCTGATTGGCTAATAAGCAATGCATACGCAAGCCACTCTTTCGGGAGTGACAACTTCACTCTCAATAACGGAGTGAGATATTGCACTCCTTTCTAGAGAGTGGGAAATTCCACTCTTTAAGGAGTGTATTTTTACAAAATTCACTCCAGAAAGAGTGAAGAGGCCTGTCACTCTTTCAAAGAGTGAGCTTTTCACTCCTCCCAGTTTTAGAGTGTAAATGAAGGCATACGCAAATTTGAAATATCGACAATCAACTTTGAAGAGGATAATTATATAAATCTAATTGATTGGAATATTCTTGCAGTATCAGAACTCCTAATAAATATGCATTTATCGGGTGCAATTTTGGTGAAGATAATAGACGGCTGAATAGAATACATTAATATCATCCGCACTGCATTACAATTTTTGCCTTCTCTTACACAAGCAGTTAGAAAAATACGTGAAGAAGATCACAGCAGCAGCATCCAAGGTCTGGTGGATACAACGAAGAGATGAACTAGTTTGATACATAGAAAACTTATGCCAGTCTTTGATAAAAAATCAAAATCCAATGTATAAATAAAACATTGCATTCAGATGGTAGCGTGGTTGAGCTAGATGTCCTGGGTAGTTTTGAAAGCAACTAGGTAAGAATTGTATTCGAAACAACAATTCGTTAAATGACACAACAAAGTGGCAACGCCCTTTTTTACCGAAAGTTCTCAGTTTTGCTCCAGTTATACATAATAAAGTTATCGTTTTATCGCTTAAATGTGTCAAGTCATTAATAATAAAGTTTTAAATAACACTTTTAAATAATAACAATCTCTATAGGAATTTTTTTAATTTTTTTGAAAAAAAGTCAAAATTTACCCAAAATTTCGACTTTTGGACCAAAAGAGCAGACTCAAGCCATTTTTTTTTTCAGAAGTAAAATTGCATGCAGTTGATGTACTAGTATAAAGGTAACTTTTGGCACCTACCCGTTTTTGATTGAAAAATAGTGATTTTTTTCCGCTCCACTTTAATATATATATATATATATATATATATATATATATATATATAAGTCATATTTGAACGAAGGGTGGTTTTGGGGTCTAGGGGTCATGATCGATGAAAATATACTAAAATTTTCCGGAAGTGCTTTCCTCCGGACGGCTGCAATGCTTTTTACTTTTTGTAATGAGAGCTACCTAAAAATTGCAGGATTCTCATTGCAATTCTGAAATTGTCCCGCAGAACAGAGGATGGTTGACTGCTTTATGTTAATCAAATAACAACGAAACTGTAAAAACAAGCAATATATTATAAGTATTATCTTTAAGATCAAATAAATATAGCTTAAAGATGATGAACGTATACTTCATTTTTGTCTTTTTTTTTTCTTTTTCTGAAACTTAAAATGTCAATATTTTAATATTAATGATCGACAGTCTAATTTTTATACTTCTCACATTGCATTAAAAACACCATTACATCGAATTTCGTAATTTAATTTTCATCACGCATTATATAAGTATAACTTTGAAAAGTGATTGTATGCGATTAAGAACAAATAACGATTGTTAAACCACTAAAGTGAACGCATGAGGTGTTTTAACATACATTAGTAATGCATGATCTATAGCACCTTTTGTATGACAATGGATTAAGTAACTATGTCCTTGTACATCTGTGAGTTCTCGAATGCCGTTATTATTCCGCATAAACTATCAGATTAGATAACTAAATGAAAGTTACCATTAATCTTCTTATGCACATGATTTAAATCGTATCTTTATATAATATCTGAGTTAAAAGTTGTTCTGAAATTTAGAATTTATTATGAGACCTAACATGACGTGGAGTATTTGGGTAAACAAACATCCAATGGGCCTGCATAGCATTTTGAAGCCGCAATTTGTATTCGTTTTAAGGAAAAAATATCAGATTTCCAGCAGATTTTATCAGATTCCAAGGGGAGGCGGCGGCTTTTTCACAGGTGGAGACCCTGTGCAGCGTTTTATGTAATGTGGAGAAATTTTGCGTTTAAAAATTGTACGTAATATGAAATCCACGTGATCAGTATGAAAGTTAATAAAGGAACGGGGAAAACGAGGTGCGTTCGTACTATAAATAGTTTTATAAATATTCAGATATTGGACCAATAACTGTTGCACTCTTATGCAAAAATGCATGAATACAAAATTTATTACGATTATGTATATTAAATTCAGTAATACGGAAATAATAGGACTCCATCTTAAATAGGACGTAATCACCATGGCAACCCAGAATCGTTACCTATCATGGGATGTCATTGAATTAATGACGTATGGTAGGATTTAGTAGAATGAAGAAAACTTTTAATAATATCTTTTTAAAATTAGATTCGATTTTTATAAAATTTGAAATGACTCCACAAAATTCTGCAACGATTATATATATTAAATTTCAAACCATTGGGCTGGGTAGTTTTTGCGCTGTTATATGCGGACAGACGGACAGACAGACAGACGACGACTAGAGGCGCTACGTATTTATATAATCACGAATGCACCTAAAAAGGCGCAAAATCCACACAATCTTTCTTTTTCTTTTCATTTTCTTTCTTCCTTTATTTTATTTATTTATTTATTGAAATACTGGTATGGGATTACTTTAAGTAACGCCGCAATGTCAGCCGAATATACGCTAGAAATAAATATTTTTACGTAAAAATGATATTTAGAATCACTAATGTTATTAGAATTATTTAATTTATAATATGCAATTAAACTTTATAATTTAATTTAAGAGTAAAACATCCCATAAGAGTAATTTAAATTATTTTTGTTTGAACCTTAATGGCTATTTAAAGACTATTTTACGTTAGCAACATTACAAATTTAGAATTAATCCTTCTATTAGACAAAATTATTTGAAACAGATTTATAAATTAGAATTAAAAGGCGAAATGTGAATAAATCCTCTTGTCCTTTTTTATTTAAACGCCTTAAATAATCAATTACATTAAAATAATTGATTCAACAATATTATTTTCTTAATATTATTTGCTTTTCTTGGCAACGGTTAAATGAATTACATAATTAGAAAAATAATAAAAGCAAATGTTATTCTAAAATGACATGAAAAAGTTTTCAGAATGTCGCTTTTTGTTAACATCATTCATTTGGCACAACATGCTGCATAATATTCAATAATTAAAGTATTAAAGAATAATTGTAGAGCTTTTCCACTATTTTTTACAATCTCCATTAGTCCGTTGAAATAAAGTAGCATACTTCAATTTCATAAAAGACAGCATATTAATTACAAGGTATTAGTTTTCATTACTATTCAAAACAAATCTTCTCTATACATTACACAGTAAGCTAATCCAATTATACTATTACAATACCAACACTTCAACACGAATTTGAAGTAAAAACTTATAAATGGAGAACACGTGATAAGCTTAAAAACAACCGCTTTATTTTTAACGGCAACAACTCAATTTTCTTACATTGTGCAGATGATTTTCGAGAGCGGAATCACGTTTTAGAATATAAAGCTTTGAACGAAAGAAAAAAAGACCACACGAGATCAGAGCTATAAATAAGAATTTTTGTCTGGAATTACTTTAGAGATATCATATTTATATTTTCGATTTAAAATGCTTATTAGAGTAACTCGTATATGGGATAGGATAGCATGCGTGAGAAATAATAGTCCGAATAAACGCGAATTCTTTGCTGCGGAAATTCTATATTATGGCCTGAATTTTTTATCTATAAATGTTTGTTTTGTTATTTTTAAGATTTCCATTTTTTTTTCTTTTTTAAAGAAAAACGCACGAAAAAAAAGAGTCATAATGGGCGGAAAACAGGGAGTCTTCAAAATTAAATTCTATACGCTTGTGAATGAAAATTATGTGACGAAACTTTGCCATTAATGGAAAGATACAAGCTCGTAGACGCACGACATCAGTTCGCGTGACCTGCACACGGGCACGTGCGACTTTAAATTGTTAAGATGTTTAGGGGATGGTATAAAAAGCTATTTTTATACCGAATGGGAGGGAATGGGAGAAAATAACAACAGTTTTTCAGTTATAAGTAGTAAAGCATTGCAGATGGCATCAAACGAAAGTATTTTTTTACTTGCTAGTTTATAATGAAACTATAGTGTGACGGTAAGTAGTTTATGAATGACAACTTAATTTAATCAATTTTTTGGTTACAATAAACAGCAAAAATAACATTGTGATTTTTAGTGTTGCCAGCGAATAGATTCATGAAAGTGATCAGTAATTCATTTAAGCAATAGTTATAACACATGTTGATACATACATTCTATAAAAGGCGTATTTTATTTTTAAACGTCAACGAAGATTTTTCAACTATGTATATTTTTGTCTGTTTGAAAAATTAATATTTATGTAATGTTATGATAAATTTGTAGTTATTTTTAGAAATAAAATCAGATGGAGTTACAGCTATAAAGAAAAAAAAATCTAATTTACAGGTAGAGCATTTTTTCACCCAGGTTTCAAACACATTACGTTTTTAACCCTTAAAAATTTCAAAGAATTTGGATGATAACAACTATTTTTTAAGAATTTAAAATCCCGGACACTCCCGCCCCTCCCTCCTTTTTCCGGCACATTTCAAAATTACGCATCGACTCCAAACGTCAAAAGACATAGAAAAGAAAATAGAAAATAGCACATACTTTCAATTCTCTTTGAAACACTGCACACCATTAAAAAAAAATACGAAAATTAACCCTTTGAAAAAAAAAATCCCCGAAGTCACTTTTCGTTTTTTCCTCGCATTTTGCACAAGGATTAACATACGCACATTTTGATTTAAAAAACACACTTAATTTTATACAATAGCTCTGAAATTTTAATACTATATACTAACCTTTTAGCTAATGACTGAGTATCAATTCGGTTTAGTTATAATATTTAAGGGTGAAAAATTTAATTTGAAGAACAAAACAATTTACTCGGGATTTCAATATATATATATATATATATATATATAATATCAATATTCAAGCACAAAAATTACACACAGTCGTCAGAAACATATTTATAACTCAGAAATTTGGTTCAGAAAATGTAACATATAGAAGGAAAATAAGGAGTTCTAATTTCAAAACATTTGTTACATGTTCCATCCATCAGAAGATTAAAAAAAAATGAATAAGAAAAATAACAGAAGAAAACAGTGATTTTTACATCTCAATATCAATATCTTTGCATGAAAATTATACACTGGCTTTGGATGACAAGAAATGTATCTTTTTAAACGTTGAATCGTTCACCCCTCCCCCCCTTTTTGGCCTCTTTTACCGCTAAATATCAGGGTTTGTTTCTTTTAATCGATTTTTCACACAGTCAGCAAACACGAATTTTATATAACACATCGTTAGAATTTTTTAAAAAAAGGTCACTAGTCCCAAGGACCAGTGACCATGAGAATTTACTGGTCCGCAGGCATCATCACAGGCCCGCGACATAAAATTCTATCAAATCATTTCTGCCCTTTGAGTGAGCCCCCCCCCCCCCCCCCCCCACCCCACACGCACGCACCTAGAATATAAACCAAACTTACAATGTAGTTATCCAAAATTTTCCTCATAATAAAAACTAAAATTATAATTTGCTAAAAATTAAATAAGCAAAAGTACATAAATTAGAACTATAAAATTATTAATTAGATATTTTATTTCCAATTATTTATTTCAACTGACTGTGAGGTTTAGTGCAAATATTTTTTTATTATTATTATTTATTTAATTTTATGTTTTTAAATAAAATAGAACTGTGTGATTTGTGTGCGGTTGCGGTTTTTTTAAGGCCGGGAAAATTTATGTTTACCACTAAATTTTTCAAATTAGTGGTCCAATTGAATTTTTGGTGGTCTCGAACCAACGGACCACCCAGGATTTCGAACGCTGCAACATATCTAAATCTTTAAACATTTGAACAATTATAGGTTGTGAAATTTATTATATCTTTGTGAAAAATAACATTTTGTAACGAAATGTGAAATCCTGTTACTCAAAATGAAAAAGTGGTCTTACGAGCGCTTTTACCACTAAAAATAAATATTTTATCGACCATTTTCTCATTTAAAAATATAAATTCAGATAAAATCGAGCTTATTATATAAAATCATACAAATTTAAAGTTATTATCACGGGCCCAAGCAACATCGGCGGATCAGCTTATACATAAACAATCTGCAAATTTCGTGTGCATATTCTCCATTGCAAACGCTTTCAGTTTACTGTGCATTCAACACTTTTTTACCAGTGATATTCGTAACGATCTTCCGAGCTCCTCACAAAAGAAAAGGAAAACTAAAAAATTAAAAACACTCAATTATATATGATGAATTTATTGCACACTAATTCTGATTTTATTTATTTATTTTTTTTTTTTGTAATTATATTCAAAATATGAAAGATTTCGTTCATTTATTTTTATTTTTACTTAATAATTGCACAAACGTGGAACAGCATTGCGGAGCCATCGAAAATTGCAAATGCTTCATTGGAAATTCTTTCAGTTCAATTCTCATCAATCCTATTTCAAGCATTTCTCAAATTCCCCAAAAGAGACATAACAGACACAATTATATCTAAACAATTTATCACACACTTATTGTTAATTTTTTTATAATTATGTTAAAAACAAAAATTTGGATCAAATGATATATATATATATATATATTTTAATATTTCCACACATGTGAAACATTATTACGAAACCACATAAAATAAATCACAAGTTTCTTCCATCGGAAAATTTCCAGTGTCAATGTTCATAAAACCCTTTTTTGATCATTCTATTGCAAACGATAATTCGCGCTCCTCAGAAGAAACAAAATTAAAATGCATAACTATTCATGATCGTTGCACATTAATTCGGATCTCATATATATATAGTTTTATTGAAAACATGAAAGATTTGGCTCAATTTACTATCTTATAAACTGAATAATTCCACGTATGTACTGTGAAACATCATTACGAAACGACATTAAAAAATACAACAAATTTCTTATACAAATGCTCCATCGGAAAATCTCTTAGTTCAGTGTTCTTACAAGCCTTTTTCTACCCATTCTATTCCAAACGATCTTCGGAGCTCCTCAAAATAAACAAACTTAAAATACCCATTTCCAGACAGCATACAAAAGGAGAAAAGACCAATTTTTAATAAAGTAAGCGGTTTGGCGCGCGAGGAATCAATTTTTCCACACTCAGCAGTTACACGATTGTGACACTCCGTGTCACTTAAATGCTAATGCACGCCTCGAAATCGCTTCGAAACAAAATAAAGAAACAGCGAGTTGAAAAAATACAAAATAAATAAGAGAGCTCGTATTCATTTTATATTTATGGTATTTCTAATGCTTGTGTGTCTGCTCTTGATGAGTCGTTATACATCACACTCTGCGCGTGGTAAATGCGTCGACTATTTTTTTTTTGTGTGTGTTTGTTTTCTTAGAGAAGTTTTGAGTTACGTGTTGTCGTAAATAAGAGAATTATTATTCAGGACGGTTTTGTTTTTTAAGCCAGTATTTGATGCTGTGTATTCGGTATTCTGAAATCAACCCCCTTTTTTTAAACGTAGTTTAGACAAAACAGATGATTATTAAGGTATGTTTTTAAAGGCACTTTTTGATGCTGTATTGATACATTGTAATCGATATTATAAATAAAACGCTTTGTCAAAAAATATTTTTAAAAGATAACTTTTCGGGTCTTTTTTGTTATTTTTTAACTAAATATTACGTATTTTATTGACGCTTGTATGTATTGACTACAAGCGTCAATGAAATAGTCAGTGCGTATAAAAACTTTATTTTTCTTTTATCATAGTCTATAGAAAAGTTTAATTGAAAAAATGTGTTGTGTACATTGTATAGTGAGAGTAGTTAAAATACAGCCATATACCCAAAGGTATTTTTTTTCTTTTAAGTGAAAGACTGATCAAGTTTGTCTATTAGGAATCACAAGCCTGGGGTCGCCTGTGACCCCATAAATGAATTTTTGTAGCAAGGGAAGGTTGCCATGTTCACCTGCCCAAGAGATCCGTCTATCTTTGCACTAGGACGTTGACCTTCCCATTCTCGGTCTTCCCAAAACAAGTAAGAGAAGAAAAAACGTGGGGTCATTAATGACCCCACCTTGTGATTATTGTCTCTTGAATAGGAGCCTTGTGATTCCAGGGTTAATTTTGCGAGCAGTAGGAATGTAGGTCATATTAATATGCAGTCACCACATCGGTGATCTACGCTAGTACATAGAAAATACCTGCATTTCTTTATCGTTAACGAAATTGGAATCTCGTGGCGCAGTATTTCTCTCCACCATCCAGCAAAAAGACTTCGCATACCACGGTAATTTGGTTTGTCTGTCGTTCTTTAGATTAACTTTCCTTCTTTGGTTTTGTTTTTGATCTTTCTTCCTCATTTTCTATTCTTATTTTTTTTTCTTATCTTTTCTTTCCTTCTTCTTTTTTCCCCCCTTTTTTTCATTTCTTTTATTTTTTTGTCTGTACTCTTTACTTGTAATCATTCTTGAACTAGTACGTATTCTTTTTTTTTCTTCTTTTCAGCAGCATGTTTATTTATTATCTATAACAGTAACACATCAAAAGAACTTGGAGAAGAAAAAGTATATGAAAATAATTAATCAGAATAAAATAATCAGTAATAATCAGCAATCAAAATAATTATTCAGATTTTTTTTCTATGTTTTATAAGCTGATATTTGTTACGTATCAAATTAATAAATATCCAAATTAAATAAGAATAGAATTTGGGTATTACTTTATTTTCTCATGGAATACGCTTAAAGAAGTTGGTTGTTTCTTCAATAAATGCGTGTTCGTTCTGTAAAACATTGCTTCTATTAAAAAAAAAAAAAAAAAAAAAAAAAAAATCCAGAAAAATTTGACTGAGGAACTTTTATGTGGAATAAACTGAAATAAACTAATAACTGAAAAAAAAGATAGAGATTGTAGTAAAAGCACTTCTCTTAGATAATGAAAACAGCAATATATTCCCTGACTCTTTCCTAAACTCATTCCTCTTAATAACATCTTAAATTGCCAATTTTAAGATACCCGTTCAATACAATTCACTCAGACAGTTTTTTTGGTTATGACGTCTGATCTGCCATTTCAGGTATTATCGAATATGCAAGAGATTTTTGTTCGGTGTTCGTTCTTCGAGAAATGTGTAGGCTATCGACTTTTCAAACTTGTGCTGTCATTTTTTGTTAAAAATTAATAGAAATTTGAAGTCATGTAATCTGAATGTTTAAGCCATGTTATTCAAAGTAAAACTTAGTCGGAAAACGCTTTTGAAAAACTGTGTTTATGACTTAAATTAGGAGAAGTCTAGCTGAGCGAGAAGGTTATCATATATATTAAAACGAAAAGCTATTTCTGTAAGATCAGAACGCAAATTCGACGCAGTTGCGCATGCGTCAACTTTTCCTTGAACCTCTTCAATTTAGAAGGAACCAGAACGAGTTCCTTCTAACGAAGCAGGCTAAAGCAGCAGTTTAAAGCTCTGAATTTTTGTAGAGGATGCAGGTTCGAGCCCAAGCCCTGCAAAATGATTTCTGTAATATTTTTGTCGATAATTCATTTCAATAATGACATATTTTATTAGGAAGAGAAGTTATATGATTTTTATATTATTATTATTATTATTTGAATGCTTTATAATTAAATAAAATTTAACACTCCACAATATTTTGAAAAAAAAATGATTTTATATTTAAAATATTTAAACTACAATATTTTGCATGTAATGATCTATTTAATAAATTGAACTGATCTACAATATTTGTTCTATTTTCTGACCATTATCAAGAATATATAAGCGTGTGTGTCAGAAAGAAAAGCTTGTCATTTTTTTTCGTAAAAAAGAAAACGGAAAAAAGGAAAATATTCATATAAGAACTATAAAAGAAATTACCTTGACACCCATGGTTTAATAATTAAAAAATATATAAAAATGTAAAATAATATACAAGTAATAAAAAATATATATTATAAATCGTTAGCTGCATCAAGTTTCAGATTTAGATTTTTAGAGAATGAGACTTCCAAAAATAAAATTCTTGACAGCTTTTAATGGTCGTGCAGTTAAAAAAAAATAATAATGAATAAATATGGTTATTAAAAAAAATGAGGCCGTAGTAAGTAAAAATAAATGCTCTACCCAGTATATTTAGGTAAATTTCTGATAAAAAGCAAGTATAATTGGTTGTAAATTATAAACTTAAAATGATTTCACTTCATTCAAGAATTTGTCTAATGAAACATTCAAGTTATTTACTGTCAAATCTTGACGGGTACTCTATCTTGTTACTTTTAAATTTATATTGCTTTAAAATAAAAGCCTATATTTACTTCATCGAACTTTTCAATCACCAACTTAATTTCTAAACAAGAATTCACGATAATGAAAAAGGGCTTTCTTTTTTTTTTGTATTTATGAAATAGTAATTGATAATGGAGACAAAATTTTTCTCATGAGCAGTTTGGAATAAAGTTGCAATGAAATTTTTTTAATCAAATTTTTATGTACAACTGGATTACAAATCTGAAGTCAAACAAATATATTTCTTTCCAAGAGCGCAAATAACGACAAAAGAAAAAGAAAAGGGGGGGGGGGGTATTATTCTTTTAATGTATTAAGTTTCTTTCGCACGATCTCACTCCAGAGAGACGATGGTAAATGCGCCCGTTATAGTTAAAGCTTTAGCAACAGACATCATAAAAATTAACTTAAGGCATTTACACTGAATCATAATAAAAATTAATTAAATAAATGAAAATTAATATTTCTACTCAAATAATTGAAAAGACTAAAATAGGGCTGAAATTCTCATCGCATACTTTATATTTTCTCTGGATAAATACAGCAGCAAAACACCCTAATAATTACCTATAGCTATTCTGTTATTGATGAACGGTTATGAATAACATAGTCATGATTTAATTAATATTATATTTGACTTAAAACGGACCAGAAAAAGATTTTCCCTTGAACAATATAAGAACAAATTTTAAAAAGCTACGTTTTTCTTCATCATAAAAGACACCTCCCTTAATATTTTATAATGCAAAGTCGCACAATACATTAAAAACAATAACAGATTAAAATTACAATATATTTTCTTAACTGAAAAGGGAAAGGGCCGGTGTTTTTGTTTTTATCCCATATAAAAAATAATCGCGGTGATTTTTGTAAATATATTACACAAAAACGGAACTAATTTTGCCTTTCGAATTCATAATGATTAATTTTAACTTCATTATATCTGTGAAACAAAATAGAACCGCTTCAATATCTTATGTTACTTAGCACTACTTTTGAAAATTTTTAGTACGCATTAAAACTTTGTATGCATTCATCTCCCCGAAAGTAATTATTTAATAGGATAAAACTTTACAAGCATTTACACATTCACTTATATTACGTAAAGTAAGAATTAATACATTAATTAATTCAATTATAATTCAATGGCAACACCTTAGAATTCTCAAATGTCAGTTTTCACCCCCTTATAATTGACATCTGAGTCTCTTTCTCTTTACAAAACAGCTTTCTTAGTCAGTAATTAGCGAAATTTTGCAAATATTCCTTTAGAAACTCTAATTCAATTAATCCAGACTTAATCCACTAATCCTGGAAGTTCCTCAATTTTCCAAGACCCCCCTTTTCTCATAACCCATCGAATTATTTCATCTGACAGGACAATCTGTCCGTTCGATCGGTGCATCCGTTCCTTCTGCTTTTCCATTATGTACGCTCGGCGGACAAACTGCATGACTTTTCGATGGAAGCGTTTATTTTATTTATATTGTAAATAAACTGATAAGAAAGTTATGCCTTTTCAAGTTAAAGCGCGTGACATTCAGACGATATTATCGTTTGCGATGTTCTTAAATGGTACAGCAGTTTTGCAAAGTGGTAAATAGAGGAAGATAAATGCTGTGAAGTGTGGCATTCAGTGGAAGATCAACAATATGCCTGTAATATATATGTTCATTTGGTGCAAAGAATTTGGATAAAATGATTGTGTGGTTAATGAATTTTCGGTGATCACTTGCAGATCTCTCATTTGCCAACTTTACACCAGATTGTGGATTTATAATAAGATTATTATCGGATTTCTAGTGATTTATGAAGTGTTGTTCATCTTTGAGATAAAGCTTATTACTATATGATATTTTATGACAAGGAATGTTGATTGAATAATCGAGTCCCCTATATGTCAGCTATCATTAAAATGATAATAATTTCGTCATAAAAACCATTCTCTTGTCTAACTATGCTAATGGATTTTACAAATTACATACGTCATAGCAAAACATCACAAAATTATTATCACAGAGCATTCTTATAATTATATTTTTATTACAAATGAATTTGTATTAAAGTTGCTTTTTCAAGTTAAAGCACGTGACATTCAGATGATATCATTTACGATTTTCTTAAATTGTATCCAAATTCTGGAAAGTGATACACAGAGAAAGATAAATACTGTGAAGATGAGCATTCAGTGGAAGATGAACAATTTGCCTGTAATACATATCTTCATTTGCACAGAATGCTTGTGTAGTTAATGCATTTTTGGGTCAGACCACTTGTAGATCTCTCATTCGCCAGCTTTAAGATAAATTGTGGATTTGTAATAAGGTTCTAATTATCTAGTGATTTATGGTGCTGTTCACCTTTATTATAAAGCTTATACTAGATGCGATTTTATGACAGGGAATGTTGATTGGATAATCGAGTTCTCAATTTGTCAACTATCATTAAAATGATCATAATTTCGACATGCAACCTTTCTCTTGTCTAACTATTGCAATGAATTTTACAAACTACATACGTCATAGCAAAACATCACAAAATTATTATCACAGAGCATTCTTATAATTATATTTTTATTGTAAATGAATTTGTAATAAAGTTGTTTTTTCAAGTTAAAGCACGTGAAATTCAGATGAAATTATCGTTGGCGATTTTCTTAAATTGTACAAGATTTCTAGAAAGTGGTAAATAGAAGAAGATAAATGCTGTGAAGTGTGACGTTCAGTGGAAGATCAACAATATGACTGTAATATATGTGTTCATTTGGTGCAAAGAATTTGGATAAAATGATTGTGTGGTTAATGAGTTTTCGGTGATCACTTGTAGATCTCTCATTTGCCAACTTTACACCAGATTGTGGATTTATAATATGATAATTATCGGATTTCTAGTGATTTATGAAGTTCTGTTCATCTTCGTGATAAAGCTTATTACTAGATGCGATTTTATGACAGTGAATGCTGATAGGATAACCGAGTTCCCAATATGTCAACTATCATTAAAATAATGATAATTTCGACCTACAACCTTTCTCTTGTCTAACTACTGTAATGGATTTTACAAACTATATACGTACGTCATAGCAAAACACCACAAAATTATTATCACAGAGCATTCTTATAATTATATTTTTATTGTAAATGAATTTGTAATAAAGTTGCTTTTTCAAGTTAAAGCACGTGAAATTCAGATGAAACTATCGTTGGCGATTTTCTTAAATTGTACAACAGTTCTATAAAGTGGCAAATAGAGGAAGATAAATGCTGTGAAGTGTGACATTCAGTGGAAGATCAACAATTTGCCTGCTATAGTACGTATGTTCATTTGAATACAATGATTGTGCGACTACTGCATTTTCGAACCAGATCACTTGTAGATCTCTCATTTGCCAACTTCACTCTATAGATTATGGATTTAGTGTAAGATTTTTATCGGACTTCTAGTGATTTATGAAGTGTTGTTCATCTTTGTAATAAAACTTATACTACATACGATTTAATGACAGAGAATGTTAATTGGATAATCGAGTTCCCAATACGGCAACTAACATTAAAATGATAAGAATTTTGACATACAATCTTTCTTTTTCTCTAAATATTGCAATGAATTTTACACTTACATACACCATAGCAAAACATCACAAAATTATTATCAAAGAGAATTCTTATAATTATGTTTTTATTGTAAATGAATTTGTAATAAAATTGGTTTTTCTAGTTAAAGCATGTGTCATTTAGATGATATTATCGTTTGCGATTTTCTGAAATTGTGTAGCAGTTCTGGAAAGTAATACGCTGAGAAAGATAAATGCTGTGAAGTGTAGCATTCAGTGGCAGATGAACAATTTCCCTGTTATATATAGGATGTTCATTTGCATCGAATGATTGTGTGGCGGGTGGTTTCAGGTTAGGCCACTTGCAGATCATTCATTCGCCAACTTTACACCAGATTGTGGATTTATAATAAGAATATTATTATCTAGTGATTTATGAAGTTTTATTCATTTTTGTGATTATGCTTATAGTAGATGTGACTGAATGACAGTGAATGTTGATTGTGTAATTGAATTCTCAATCTGTCAATCATAATTTAAAGTAAAATAAAACTAATTAAGATGGAATTGCAAGCGACCGGCGAAAAGTTTTGTCTTAGGGCTTAAATTTGTAAATTGCAATGTATCCTTTTCGTCGGGACTATGAGATTTTCTATGTAAAGCAGAATTACGCTAAAGAAATGTTCTGTTTTAACAGATTTTACAGCACAACCTTTTTTTTATTTCTAAAGGTCATAATAGTTAAAACACATTACAATATACATGTACATATATAAAAATCACAAGATATTTAGCAAAGTGCAGTGCTAATAGGAAAAAAAATTTACTAGTAGTTCCTTACAGTGTTTATATATATACCGGGTGTGCCAAAAATGACGGACGATTTTAAAATTCAATAACTTGCAAACCGTGACAGATATTTAAAAAAATCTTCCAGGAGGGTTATGTATGATGTCAGGAGATTTTTTACTGTGATTCTTGATTTTAGTTCGAATTTCAAACAATAGATGGCACTGACAGCGATTGGCGCTCAGTCGAGGCCGAAACTGACGTCACTCAGAATTGATGCGAAGGAAGGAGATTAAGGCTATGGAGTGGGTCTCATTCGCCAGTAGAATATTGCTCTTAGGGCCCGGTTCTGAACTCATTCGATATGATTTCAATGGAATGCGTTGTTGCCATGGAAACAACAAATTCTTCGATAGTAGAATACAGCGTTCAGAACTGGTTGAACAAGGCAACTTCTATTATTTGTTTTGAGGTAGTTATTTTGAACAACAATATACTATTAATCATTTTCACGATTATTTTTCAACGTTCATAAAAGTCTACTGACGAACTTCCTTAACCCTTACCGGCGCGGTGTCCTTAAAAAAGGACACCTAATTTTAATTCCAAAACTGACAAACGGCACCAAGAATATTTAACTAAAATTTTCCTATTATAATGTACATGAAAATAAGCAAGTTTGTATTTCCTAATAAATTCGTTTATAAATTGCGATGTCAGTCCATTATTTCATCAGTTTATAAACAGAATTACTCAGCGCCGGTAAGGGTTAAAAGATCCAAAATTTCTTAGAATGTACCGGGTGTCCCAAAAATGACCGACGATTTGAAAATTCAATTAAAGAAAAACGGATGGCGATAGAAATGTACGGTTTGCTGCTTTCTGCTTAGGTAGTAGGACTGGGCGATATAGAAATGTCTTAAATCGATTTATCATCCATCTAACATCGCGATTTAGCACTTCGCGATTTAACAGATTTTACCATTTAGAATATGGAAGACTAGTTTTTAATTCTTAGTAACAAAATACGGTCTTTTAGCAACCCCCCCCCTCCCCCCATCCTGTATTATTTAGTATACTTAGCTTTAAATTTTTCAAATACCTTTGAAAAGAGGTAATATTTTACAGATAAAAAATCTTTGAATGCCTCAAAATACTCATTTTTTTTCCGTTTTAAAAAATAGCGACATATTTTTATACAATTTATAAAGTCATTCTTTAAAAAATATTAAAAAAGAAAGTTTTTCTTTTGTTTTTGTTTTTTTTGTTTTTTTTTTTTTTTGGGGGGGGGGGGGGGGTCTGACATGTTATGGCTTCTATAATATAAATTTCTTAATTTGAGTGGGGGGGGGCAGCTTCCCCTACTTTACTCAAATAGCATCTCATTGCTAATAAGATACACACTCTTTTCTTTTTTTACAGATACAAAATTAAAAACTTATTGTGATAAAAACAAACCAGATTCAACGAACTCAATGATAAATTTAACTGTGCATTTAGAAAAGCGTAAAAAAAAAGTGGGAATATATCAGAAAAAATGTGCACTTTTATTTCTTTTTAACTTTTAGATTACAATAAATTTTTTTTAACATAAATGATGACATTCGTATAGTGGATGGAGAAGGATTGAAAGTGTGAGCCTCGGAGCACATTTCTGAAATCGCTGATTTTTTTTCGAGTTATATTTATCGAGTTGATTTATTGCGAGTGTTGGTACCCTGTAAGATTAGTAATAAAATAAAATCTTAAAATATATTAATTTTTAATGATAACAAAATGTCAAAAAAACAGAAAATCGCAGATCTGCTGAAAAATCTAATGAATGCCCCCTCTACCACTCCCCAATTCTGCTGTAAAAATCAGGTTACTTGACTCATTACAGAACTCTTTTTAATAAATTAAAAAATAATAATAAATTAAAACTAAAATATTCCAATGTTACCCAAACATATGAAAATTAATTTTTCATCAAAATAATGTATAAAAATACAAACTAAAAATGGATGAATTTGGATTTTTAACCTCAAGACTTTCTTTCTTTTGAGACATAAATAGTGAATCAATTTCAGCAAGATGCTCAATCCACGTGACTGGCATTGAAATTGGATGTGAAATTCGATGCATGGCTATTTTAAAATATTTTAATTGCAGAATATTAGAAAATAAAGAATATATATTAAAATATTACCGAAACGTGTGAAAAATTAATTTTTCATTAAAAGACTGCATAAAAATAAAAACTGAAATTCGATGTATTTGAATTTTAAATATGAAACTTTATTCTTGTTTTTCATCCATAAATACTCAATTTCAAAGAAAAAATCTTATTTTAAAAAAAGTTATTACAAGCGGAAACGGCCAAATCGAAATACACCAAAGCAATGCAGTTCTGAACGCTGTATTCCACTATCGAAGAATTTGTTGTTTCCATGGCAACAAGGCATTCCATTGAAATTATATCGAATGAGCTCAGAATCGGGGCCAATGAGCAAGATTGTACTGGCGAATGAGACCTACTCCATAGCATTAATCTCCTTCCTTCGCATCAATGCTGAGTGAAGTCAGTTTCGGCCTCGGCTGAGCGCCAACCGCTGTCAGGGCCATCTATTTTTTGAAATTCTAACTAAAATCAAGAATCACAGTAAAAAAACTCCTGACATCATACATAAACCTCCTGCAAGAATTTTTTAAATATCTGGCACCGTTTGCAAGTTATTGAATTTTAAAATCGTCGGTCATTTTTGGGACACCCGGTATATATATATTTGCTATTATGGATAAACTGATAAGAAAGTTTCCTTTCCAAGTTGAAGCGCGTGACATTAAGATGATACTGTTTGCAGTGTTCTTAAATGGTACAGCTATTTTACAAGGTGATAAATAGGGGGAGATAAACTTTTGTTGCCGTATGTTCGATTTCCGACCAAACTATTCCATCCGGACAAAATAATGATCAATTATTTTCGAACCACAATTATATTATATATTTATTTACAGAGAGAGAGAGAGTTTTGATTATATTTTTGTATTTTTATGGCTTTAATAAAAAAAAGGGGGGGGGGGAGAAAAAATATTTTTTAAAGAAGTGAATTATCACATTGCTAGCTAAGCGTAAACCAACAGAGTGAAAAATGGCCACGCCTGGAATCGAACCCGGGCCCCTGGGATAGCGCTGCAACCCAGGCGAATCGAAACCATGGGCCCGGGTTCGATTCCCGGCGTGGACATTTTTCACTCTGTTGACTTACAGTTAGCTAGCAATGTGATAATTCACGTCTTAAGAAAATATTCAATAATTTCAAGCGTAATTTCACTGCTGAAATGTAGTTGAAAAATTAATTATTATTGCAAAAGAAAAAATGTTTGCAGTATTTGTACAGTCAACAAAATTTCCCTTTTATTTACAATTGTTTACCCTTCTTTACACAGATAAACTCTCAAGCATTTTTTTTTAAGTGACCGTAAGAATTATATTTACCATCCGTGACTCGTAACGGCACATGTAAGTTCTTTTGTGAAACATGACAATCAAACTGAAAACGTTGAGAGCTGCATATCATGTCTATTAGTGGTTCTGAAAAGATGGGGAGAAAGTGATCAATCTGTCGTTTTTTTATATATCTTAAACACTTTTTCTCCATCCTTTCCCCAACCTTGAAAAGAGGTTAATCAAAATAAATTTATAGCGAAATTCCGTGCAAATATTGAGCAAATAATATCAATTTTACAAAAGAAATATTGTTATTCACAAGGTTGTAAAAAACAGCAATCATTGGAGTAAACATACTTTAAAGAAGATGGTTCTCAATGTCATTAACAGGTTTGGGTGATCATAAAAAATATCCATTATAAGACTCAACAACCTTATTAATATTTGAGTAACTCGGGAGAATTTCTTTTTCTTTAGAATCAAATGAAAACTTTTTGAATACTTAAAACAGTTTATGTGATTAAAAAATCGAACTCTTTGGATAGCTTCTTTGCTTTGATATTATTAACAAACCGAAAAAAAGATTACTCATTTTAGCTCGAATGACAATAAAAAGTTGTGTCCTTTACAGTAAAATTTTATTTTTACAGAATAACGCTAAGTAAAAAAAAAAAAAAAAACTTTTTTTTATCGTAGAGTGAAACGTTTTTATCATCGTTTCACCTGACAGTTTTTTTCCTGTAAGATTTATTTATTTGTTATTAGTAAAGTTGTTATTTTACACAGCACATCTGTGTGTATTCACATCTGGATTTGTATATTTTAAAATTTATAATTGAATACAAAGAGATGAACTTACTATATTCCCGAAACTTCGTTCTTGATTTATATCTGTAAATTTAAAAAGAAATAGTTAATAGAAATATATATTAATTATTGCTAAAAGCAAAATCAACATTATCAATTAGCACTTCAAAAATGAAGACAGACTGCATTTTAGCTTAGTGTTTAAAATAACATAAATAAAAATTAAAATATTAATTAGAATTGCCACCTTTCTCAGTATTTATACATTACAAAATGTCAAATTAATGATAAAAATGCAAAAGGAAAAATGTTCAGCTTATGCTTTTAAATAATTTAAAGGATAAGCGTACATATAATCTAATTTAATAGTAAAGAAAAAGCAAATGAGTTTAAGTCGACACATTCAGAAATGAATTTGAAAAGTTTTGAAAATAATTTAAAACGTCATTTGTCGCACAGTTATCCTTTTTATATTTTCATAGCGAAATAGAAGAATTGAAATGGAAAATCGAATGAAAGTAAATAATTTCAAATAACTTTATATTAATATAAAAATACAGGAAAGTTCTGAAATTCAAGACTTTTCATTTTGAAATTTTGTAACACACAAAAAAAATAATAATGGCTTACATTATTTTGGCTTAATTTATTCTTATTGAAACATACGAATTTTATCATTGTATGTTTAAACGACATACCTGCTATAAATAAAGTAATCTGTTTCCATTAGATTCTGTAGAATATAACATTATCCATCAAGAACTTATGAAATACATTTACTATGAAAAATTAATTAAATGATTTTACTATCAAATGTAAATAGGCTAAGCTTTCTCCGAAACTAAGTATTTTTGTAATGAAATGTCGTCTATAAATTTGAATTAGAAGTGTAATTCAAACGATTTTGCCTAAAGTTAAACAGGGAAATCAAAACATGTTGAAATATATGAAGGATTTTGATATGATACATACTTTCTATACGATAAAAGCGCTCAATATCGAAATAGGTGTAAATTTGTTGAAAAAATTTGTGGATAATTTAAGTAATTAGATAATTTTTCCTAATTAGCTCTAGAAAACGTACTTTTATTACCTACATAGAAATTTAAAAACTAATGGTTTGAATAAAAACATAATTAATTTTTTAAACAAATTTAATTTTGAAATTGTAGGAAATAACCTTCTTTAATAGAACGTACTTTTGGCACATACATTGCCAGTTTTCAACTACTAATTTTAGTAGAAAAGTTGCAATATATTAAAATGTTGAGAAGATTCTGTGTGAGGGGAGGGGGGAGAGAGAAAAAAAGAAAAGAAACAGAAAAAAAAATTGAGAGGAAAACATTTAACTTGAGAAAGTGTTGCAATATTTCCTCTAAAATTAAAATAATAATAATAATAATAAATAATTTAGACATCATTAACCTTTTCCAACATTTTTTCCTGTAAAAAAAAGTTTTTATTTTTATTTTTATACGCTTATAATAGACAAAGCATTAAAAAAGTGATATGATTAAAAAAAAAAAAGTTCCTGATCTCATATTCATTTTCCCTATAACTAAGTAAAGGTGGGGGAAGGGGAAGAGGACTCAAAATCCCTTTCACTTTTGTTTGGGGGAGGGGGTATAGGTATGTACAGATGATATTTTCACGAATTTGTCTTAAGGAGATCTGGAACACATACATTTTTTTCATCTATTTATTTATTTTTGATATAGTGCAAATATATATATATATATATATATACCGATTTGCTTATATCATTGAATTCTGTACTCTTGAAAACGTAATTCAATATATAAGTTTTTCAATTTTTTCGGAATCCATATTCTTCTTTTTTTCTTCCGTGTTAATTCTTGTAATTAGGTATCGGTACTTTATTTTACACATACAGTTCTATATTGTTGGTTTATGGCGTGTTGTCAATCATTCACAATATTGCAGTTTTTGATGATGGTCGGTAATGTTTAATTAATGGTTATATATATATATATATATATATATATTATTCAAGTATTAACTTATGCAAGTAAGTTTCTTCTGTGAAATATTTTATTTTCAAGTTTTAAATTTGAAACTTATTTAATTTCTTATATAATTATTCATTTTGGTAGCTATCAAGTACAGAAAATAGATTATGCATTTTAAATAATTCTTCCTCAAGAGTTATCAGAAGCTCTAAAGTTCGAAATTTAACGAACATTTGAAATTAAATTTTTTACTTAAGCGTACATGTAGCTTAAAACAATCACAGAAATTTTTCAATCACATATTCCTATTAGAATGTCGGGTAAGCTGTTTTTACAAACACCTCGCCTGGGACCAAGGATCCACTGGTGCCGGAACGGACCGGGGCGCACTGCTTTTGGAGGGGAAAAACAAGTAAAAATTGAATTTAAAAAATCAAAAAACCCAACTGCGTGACCTAATTAATTATTTCTCATCAATGTGAAACTATTTTTCATATTACTTACCTACTTTTTTATTTACTTGTATTGATGACTTTTAAGTTGTGTTTAATTGTTAGTTCCTATCTATAAACACTGTTTTGATGAGGCCTATAGATATCTATGAAGGTTAGTGTTGCTGTAAAGCTAGATATCCTACCTACACAACTTCCAGGTTGTGTAATATTTAAACAGAACTTCTGACTGTAAAATAGTCAATGAAACATCGCCTTCATTTTGAAAGACCTATTCGATGATATGCCACTCAATAAGGTACGTAAAAAAAATTTTTCGCCTCTACCGCCATTTTGAATTTATAAAACAAAACCTAGCCTATAACCATCGGACGGTTAAGACGAATCGATAGAGACTTCATTCATTAACATCCATTCAGCCGTTGGGATGTTTCGAGGGTATAAAGAAATGCACATACCCAGATACGCGTGAAACACATAACCCTTCTTGGCAGTCGGGTAAAAATCAGAAAAAAATTGTAATTTCCAACAAAAGATTGCTTTCACTTAGTAGTCCATTCTAATTCTGACTCTCCCTTTGCTTTTATTCATATTAACAAATTAGGAGCTGGTGAAAAAAAACACACCTAAATTATAAAAAAATCAGATCATACGAAAATGGTATCGAACTTTCGGATGTCCGTAGACAAATCGAGGACATCAGTAGCTAAAAATATAATTAAAGAAAAAAATGTGTAACATTTAACATGGAGAAGACAAGTTGTGCTTTAATGAATATAAACATCAAAATAAAAGTGCATTTTTCATACTATTGTTATGGGGTGACGCGTGTGAACCATATTTTTAATCTGCTATAATATTACAAAATCGAACGGTCTGGTACTGCAAATTTTACGAGACACTAAAATCTCGAAGCAATCGTTTTTTTACATTTTGGCTTTAAAATATTCTAGAAATATTAATATAAAACGTCACAAACTGCATGTAAATGCGATAATTAGCAAGGTAAATCAAAAGATGCAACGCTTTTTCTGCTGTATGCACAGTTGTGGGAAAAAAATGGAAACACCCCTACTAACTGTGCAACAAAGTATCGTAGAAGAAAGTTACATGTACCAACACAGGCTCCGGGGCAAGCATCATTCTGGGGGGCCCCCCTTCTATATATCTATAGAATTATTTTGGAATAATGTGGAAGTGGCTTGTACTAAACTTCTGTATGTATGCATAAATTTTGTACCCGGTACTGTTCCCATCTGTAAACAGGGTATCACAAAATGATGATCACAACTTTAAGAAAAAATACTAGTAGGATAATAGCAGAAAAAATGATAGATTGGTTTACACGAGTATTTTTTTTTTTTTTTTGGCTTTGCTTGTCTACGTACGTTATAAGATGTCTAAAAAAAATGTCCCAAATTGATTATATTGAATGGCTTTAACTTGCCACATTGCGAGGAAAATGTTAATAAAGAATTTCTTTTGAAAACAATAGAATACTAAGTTGTCATAATAAAATTTTAAACATTAGTTTTTTAATCATATAGTTTGTATTTTGCAGGGGTGCAGGGGGTACTAAAAGTAGAGAGGGGAAGGGGGACCGCACTTCTTCCTAAATGTTTGAAAATATAGGAATTTTGGTCACTTTTGGCTAATTTTAATCATTTGGCACCTTTTAATGAAAATCCTGATTACTGTTACGGGGGGCCCCCCTAAGAAGGGGGTCCCGGGGCAGCTGCCCCACATGCCCCTGAATAAGTCGGGCCCTGTGTACCAAACGATAGTAAATAAAGTTTACTTTTAAATGACGTATATAAAATTTGCTTAGGGAGCCATCTACATATCAAAACGAACCCAAAACTCTGATTTTTTCCAATAGCAATACCCAAGTTTGACACCATAAATTCTACTCCCTTCAATTAGCGCAAATCCAAATTTTCATTAAATTAGTACGATTAGTTTCCGAGAAAATAATTATTTTAAAATGAGACTATTTTAGGAGCTGTATCCAAATTGAAGTAGTATCGATTGTTGAAATGCTACAGAATGACTGTGTCACTTCTATTAATGCATTATTTCTTACCAATATGACCATTTCACTCTCAATATATTTCGACTATTGCCAGCCCAAATATTTCAGTAAAATGAGTAAAAAAAAAATTTTTTTTTTTCAAATTACTGTTCTCCGCATCATAGATGGCCCCTTAAACCACCATTTTGACATTTTTTTAATGATAATTCGAAAACTACTTGATAGAAAAATTTGAAATTGAGATTTCGCATAAAGCAGGACATAATAAATATAAATCTATCAAAAAAATTATTTGCAATTCATATTTTTTTCTAATATTAATTTCATAATTCATATTGTAATTTTTTTTTAATTACAAATTCAATGTATTTATGTTTGGATTTTTTAGTATTACAACCACACACAAAATTATCACATTAGGATTATAATTTCAGGGGATATTATAAAAATATGAAAATGTAATTTAACCTGCTCTAAATTTTGAATGTCTATAATTCAAAAACTTATCAAAAGACTAGAAATTTCGTTTCTAGGCATAGTTTGAGCCGAAGATTTAAAATGTATTGTCAAAATTGGCTGTTGCCATTGAAGAAACAAAGTTTGTTCCGGTTTTGATTTGTAGATGGCCACCTAAGCAAATTTCATATACATCATTTAAAAGAAGACTTTATTTCCAATCGATTGGTACCAGTAACTTTCTTCTATTATAATTAGTTGCAGTGTTAGTAGGAGATGTTTACTTTTTTTCCCACGACTGTACTTTTCAGTGATTGCTGGACCTTTTTCCATTGTTTAAATGTATTTATTTCAGAATGTGTTTTTTCAAGATTTGTCATATTTAAACATATATTCATTATTATAATATAATATGAAATATATATTGTCATATTTAAACATATAACATTAAACATCATTTTCATAGAATATATCTATACTTCTATGAAAGATAAATCTATGAAATTTGTACGATGTTTTTGAGTTATATATTATTTAAAATATCTTTAAGATGCTTTTTTTTTTTTTTTTTTTTTTTTTTGAGAAAAAATAAATAAATATATAATTCTTATAGTAAAAGGTACTCATAAAAAAAAGATTTTTCTTTTCAAAATTATTAAATATTAATAATAGAAAAATACTAAAGGCAAACTAATATTTATTCTTTTATATATTCATAAATTTTAAAAAAGTATACAAACAAAAAACACTCTTTGACAAGATCTATGAATATAAACATACCTAAAATTTAAAAAATATTAATTTTTAACAACTAAATTTGAATTTTTTTAAAAAAGAATTTACATTTGTAAAAGAATATATGCAGAACGAAGAAAAAAAAAACGCACCTTCACCTACTAACCCTGCTATAAATTACCGTGTAAAAACATGTCAGGTAGCCCTTCGCCTATTTTATCTTTTTATTAATTTATATATTTATTCATTGAGTGAGCGTGAGTGAGTTACATTCAAAATACTCAAACTTTAAATTGAAGGATTATGTCTCAAGACATATAATGAAACTATAAACACAAAAATAATAGATTTTTTTTTTTTTTTTTTTTTTTTTTTACTAAAAGACGTATACTACATATAAACACTTTTAAAACATTAAATAAAGGTTTAAAAGTTCAAAAACCAACAAGTTTCGGCCACCTTGTGGGCCGTCAGGGTCATATTTCAGTGTAGGAGAGAAAGAAACTTATAAGTCCGTGAAAGTAAAAAAATAAACATAATTTGTTGAGCGTTCTGTTCTGTGGCTGGATGGTTGGGATGCAGTTATAAAGATGTTTTGGAGCAATGCTGTTTTGAGGCGTGCTCAACAAAGTATGTTTATTTTTTTACTTTTACGGACTTAAGTTTCTTTCTCTCCTACACTGAAATATGAGCCTGATGAAGACCACAGGGTGGCCGAAATTTGTTGGTTTTTAAACTTTTATTTAATGTTAAAGTGTTTATAAGGAGTATACGTCTTTTAGTATTTATTATTATTATTATTATTATTATTATTATTATTATTATTGTGCTTTTACTCAAACTTTGGCAAATGTTCATGAAATTGTTAGAAAAGTTTTCTAGTTGAACATGTTACATTCTTAGTATCAAGTCAATGTTGGCAAAAGCTTGACTGAATATTGAGCCAATACGACATTTATTAGCATGAAATATGGCACCAATATTGGAGTACTATTGTTTATAACACAATCATACTGATTGGTAAAATTATCATACGGATTGAATATTTCTAACAAAGCGAAAAAAGGCCCAAGTCAGGACCTGGGTCGATTCCCGGCTTGGGCATTTTTTCGCTCAGTTGGAAATATTCAATCCGTACAATATTGGTATTTTGACCATGCTGCCTCAATTTTTGCAAGAAATATTGAGGCAGTGTAAAACACATTAAACCAGTTGAGGAGATATTGGTGTTCCATTAACTAGAACAATTTGCAATGTGATTCCAATATTGGCTAAATATTATAATGAATCTTTACTGTAAAAGTTATAAACTAAATCTGGGTTGAGATTGGAGTGAGACGTCCTGTAATTTTAACTGAAAAAGTGGATTGAAATTAAAGTTTCCATTTTTTTTCCCTTGGCGTGTGTTATTAGCTTTAAATGTTTGTACCAATACTTTTGAAATAATTATGCATTGTTAATTACATCATTTGTAAAACTTGCAGATTATTAGAAAAAAAGGCAAAAATCTACAAACTCGAAATTAAAAAAAAATTACAAACGTCAGTAAGTATATCTAGAAGAGTGTTGCCTGTAATTCCCCAAACTTCATCATCTCTATCTGATTAATATAAATCACAAACCGTTACAAATTAGGGAAATTAATTAAAAGATAATTAATTCATTACTTCGTATAGTTCGACATCGGACACGAAATTAAGATGAATTAATAACATTTTCTCGAGTTTCTAATTTTCTTACAAGATACACAAAAAAATGTTTCTGTTATTAATAAAGGTTTTTATTATTATTATTTTTATTGAATTATTTCATTTCATAGACGACCTATATCTCAATACTTGCCAAGTTATTACTTTAATTTTCGCTTTGAAATCATGGCAGAAGAAAGAGTGAACAAAATCTAAATCTCTGTAACTGAACAGAAAAGAAAATTCCCTTTTTCTTTTCCACAGATTATGTCACGCATTTCAAATTTTCGCACATATCTATATTATTAAACAAAAACCTGTTCGTAAGTAATGATGACGTCATATTGAAGGTGGCAACATATGACTAATAAATTTCGCTTTTACAGCATCACGCAATTCCAATTTTTATTCGGTTGAATAAGAAAAATGTTTTTTCAAATATAATTTGTTTGAAAACAGCATCACAATTTAGGATTTTTTTGTGATGTTTAAAATAATTTTCAAGCAGGAATTTTTTTCTAAATCTATCTTTATCGCGCGCAGTCCGATTACAAAAGACTAATCTGTTTTTCCTTAAAACAAATAGCGTAGCATTCGTTGCGGCTAATATTCCATAACGAAATTAAAGCTGCATTAAGAAATAAAGATAATAAAAATAAAACAGATTCAACAGACATATAATCGAAATACGCACTTAAACCATTGGAATTGTCAGAATCAAAAAGACTGCTGTAAGGAGAGAAATCTTTGGCGGTTTCCTCGGCTATTAACTGCTTACATGTGACTATGGCTAATAGGAAAATATTGCGTTTAATAAATTTCTAAATTTTATTTGAATACATTACTGTTATTTTGCATATAAAAATGCTTTTTAGTGTTCTTAGCAGGCAATCTATAAAAAATATATGAAACGTAAAATAACTATTAGAATTTTCAATTTAAAAGATAATGATTTTCAACTGTGTTCTGCAACTCCTATAGTTATATTTATAATGCGAAAAAAATTAAGTGGTTTCTTTCTGATTGCCGTTTCTTGATTATCACGGAAAATTTTCACTGCATTAATATTAAACATCTGTTATAAGTTACTGTTTTCGAATGCAATTTCAAAACAGCAGTACCATTTAAAAATTGGTACATTGAAATATTTAAAGTAAAACTAATTCTAAATATAATTCAAAAATACTATTTCTCTATTAAGAATAATGTATAGTCCGAGAAAATATAACATAATTAATGTATTACTATTTTTAAATGCACAATTTCACCAAAATGGACTTGAAGGTAAAACTGTCACAGGATAATAATATATTCGAATTTTTCGAATACTATCTTCAACAAAAATTTAACAACACAGCGATTTATCTTAGTGAAAAAATTTTAGATTTTCTATCCATACTAAGCACGGAGAATTTTGTTTTTGATTGTTCTTAAAAAAAGAAAAAAAAAAAAAAAAAAAAAAAAAAAAGAGAGAGAGAGAGAGAAACAAACAGAGAAAAAGGGTGTCTTTTTAAAATGCTGGTGCAAATGGAGTAGAAATAAAAAATTTAAAGTATTTGGATAGCAGACTTTCAGAAAAATAATTCAAAGTACAGTTTAATGATCTGCAGATATTAATTATTTATTAATTCGCATTAAAATATTTCAAGCTTCTTCAAAATTGGGTTTCCGAATTTTAAATTTTGTACCAAAATGTTTTTGAAATTATGAAATTAATCAAATGTTTAGCATTTGGTTGATTTTTTAATTTACTTAATTTTTTTATTGAAAGAACAAAAGCAGAGCAGAAACAGGAATAATTGGAAATTTGAGTTTTGATACACATACATGTGGGGCATTCTCACAATCTTTTGACTTCCGGGAATAAAAATCTGGTGAAATTAAACTTACTCAAATAACATTTTAATCTGATAGATGAATACCTTAATGATTCAAAATAAAGAAAAAATGGTCAGCAGCGAAATTTTTTTTATTTAACTGAGGTTTAAGTTAAACTTGCGAGTTTAATTTTATTACCATTTTACCACTATAACTTTTTATTTTCTTCAAAATTTTTACTTATAATGAATTTGCATGGTACCCACAGGACATTCAAATAAGAAATAATGAAAATGTAGTACTTTTAATACAGAATTTTTGTATAACATTATCTTAAAGGGTCATTAAAGAAGGGACGGTAAGGTAAAAAAAGGGGACGGCATAGGAAAAAAAGGGACGAAATGGAAAAAAAAAGGGACACTAAGGATCGAACGGTAAGGAAAATTACCACCTATATTTAGGCAAATCAATTTAAGACTAAGTGATAGCCACAATGTTCATTGATTTTTAGAAACAGTTGTTAACATTGGATTAAATATATATATTTTTTTTAATTTACCACGAAAAGTGCAGGAACAAACCTTGGGGATGGTAAGACTACCCATAAAGCCACGATGCTTGAAATTGATATTTAAATGCTGATTTAAATTCTGCAGTGAATTTCCTGTTAAAGAATTTTAGACAATCTTTCTCTAAAATACTTCTGCATGAGAAAAAACTTGAAAAAAATTCTGTGGCTGCATCTGAAGTGATTTTCTGTATAAGTTTAGCAAGAGGGACGGTAAGGATGAAAAACCCAGGGACAGAGTTCAAAAAATAATATCAACCGTAAAAATGTGTGCAGGTTAATTTTTTGCTACATATTTATATAAAACAATTGTCCCAGTTTCGGAAAAAAATGACATCGAATTACTTTTATTGAAACAATTTTATACAGACAGCTCCAAACTTAAAAATCAGCATCAGGAACACGGGACGGTATAGGAGTTTTCCTGGTATTTGGACCCCCAACATCGTCCAAAACTTATTTATCTCGTTGATATTGTTATGCAATCATGCAATGGGATGCTACCCAGTATATGAAATAAAAAAAAACACGAAAAAATGCATTAAAATAAAAATTATCATTCAGGGACATAAAAGTCAAAAGATTGTGAGAATGCCCCACGTAAGAGGAGGTGAAATTTACACCGGATCACTTAAACCGCATTTAAATGAGCCAGTTTAACAAAGATTAAATCATTCATCATTTTTACATTATCGTTCAGACGCAACAAAACATGTTTGAAAAATAATCAAAATTAAGATTTTTTTTTTCCCCCAGACAACAACTATGGTATTCGATTTCTGAGTTTTACGAAGGAATCAGATTGTGGCATGGATATATGGGGAACAAACCCAAGGTTCTCAAATTTATGGAATTCCCAAATCTCTAGACTGCAGAAGAGTTTGATTATTCACACGATTTTTGTTGCACTGTAGAAAGATGTGAACATTATATTATGATTTTCCACCCCCCCCCCCCCCACCCCTTATTCAAGAGACTGATGATTTATTTTGCAAACTGGACTTAATGATATGGCTCAATCTAAGTATTTAAAAAACTAACTAAATGTTGAACCTAATTGATTTCAGTTGATTTGGTTGATTTCAGTTTCAATGTTATTAATATATCCTGTCATTACAATCTTGTATTTAATGTAAATAAATATCGCATTCTGTTACTTTTTTTTTTTTAAGGGTATTGATCATGGCATTGAAAATGACTATAATTATGATTACATTTCAAAGTTATACGAGAGGGAGTGCATGGGAGTCTTCATGTCAAGTTTGTGCTCAGGGTCCCCCATAAGTCATAGCCGGACTCCGGTTACGAATAAACTTTGCTAGAAACTAACTGACTAATGTTACTTTTGTTACAGGTGAATAAAATTTAGAGCCGCATCGCTGGCAGCTGCCTAAAATTCATCGGATATGTTGTTATTTGTTTGTGGTCGTTTCTCAATTTTATTATTCGTTTCTGTTATTCTTTATTTACTTTTCTTGCTATACTAAAAATATTTTAATTGCGAACAAAGTTTCACACTTAAATATATCTGCCTTTTACGTTTAAAATTGTCTTTCTTAAAAAAGAAAAAAAAAATCATTTATTTAACCCATTTGTGCCTAAATTTTTGTTTTCTCAAATTTTTTGGTAAAATCACTTTAAAATGTTGCAAAATGAACTGGAAAAATGCTAAAAAAATTACGCTATTTTTGTTGTTGTTGTTGTTTTTATATGATAAAATGTAAACGTACTAAATAGGGGAATCTGCATAATATTTGTAATAGTATAATATGCATAATTATATGTTTTGTGTAAATTTATATAAAATAAGCTTTTAAATTGTATGTTATATACTATAATGAGTATTTTCATGATCTACTGAAAAAATATTCTTATTTCTTTACAGAGACTATTATTGTGCGTATAATCTACATTTTAATTATGCACATTGAAGAATTTTTTTCTAAAAACATATTTAAAAGATATTTTTTTCTTAAACACCTATTGTCTAAACGATATAAATATGATGAATATTTAGATGTATACTAGTATGTATATTTAAATAAATAAGAAATGTATTAAAAACTTTACAAATAATTTTCAAATGAATTTTCCTAATCGTTACGTAAAAATAAATTTTAGTTCATTCAAAATGCATGATATTATAAGTCAAGTACCACCTTAGGCGTTTTTCCAAACAATTTTGACCGTCCAACTGAGAATGATTTCGTAGCAAATATATAAACGTTATTTGCAGAATTTGCAAATGGCAAAAAGGGGTGGATCTTTAAAGAATGAGATAATGATATTCAAAAAGAAAAAATCTCGAAAATAATAATTATATGATGAGATATTGTCTTTATGTTAAAGCATTCTAAGCCCGTAGGTTAACATGACAGAACGGGACAAAAAAAAATAATTTCTCAAGAGCTAACTAATGTAGAGCTTTAATCAGATTTCGAATTATCGCCGGTATACTCTTACTCTATTTAGCCTTATCCACGAATCCGCGAATAAAACATAGTAGCGAAATAAAAAAAATCTCCAAAAAAAATTTCTTAATTCGATAATAAAAACTGCGGCACGTTAAAAACATGTGCAGAGTGTGCAATGGAAGAAAAAAATAATAATCCTGCAGATCTTTCTGCCGCTTTCCATTGTTAGGCACAATCAGATACCCGACTCGATATCCTCTTCAAAACTTAAAACTCGACTTTCATCACTGTTCTCCTCAACGCCGAATCCATTTCAGAGACGAAAGGGGTTTGTATCGCGCGGGGAAAAACAGCTGACGTTCGGGGAAAACCCCTTCTTTCCCGCCCCACATCTGAAAATCCTCTGCCGCCCCACCCCGCCATCGCAGCCATCTCCCTCCCACCCCCTCCGCTCGAAAAATTAACGTCTGTTCATCAATTTCCACTCCTGAATTGAAACAATGGGTCAAAGTAAAAGCGCTTTTGAGTTAAAGGCGAAGCTTCTGCTTTATAGAAATGGAAGATTTTTCAAGTTAAAATAATCGTGGGGTGCAGTTGGTTTTAACACAAAAGGAAAGCCCTCGACCCCCCCCCCCCCTCTCCTTCTTCATCATCTTTGTCTGTGGGGTTTTAATAATATCTTGATGAATAAGCTGCTAGTACTAGTAGTATTATTGTGTTTTGTCTAAGGTGGGCCGCTGTTATTGAATTAAAACTGTCAACTCAAGCAGATTTTGTCTCAATGAAAGTTAATGCATTGTTTTAAAGTGAATTTTTGTCATTGTAAAAGAGAAGTAAAGATTGCCAATCCCCCCCCCCCCATTTTCTTCCTTCCAGAATATGCGTCTGCTGCCATATAACAACGAAATAAATGAAACTGGCAGGTGATACATAAGTACGAAAAGGCGTCATTTTAAAAATAATACTTTTCGTGGTAAAAGACAACGAAATTTTCGTTCTGTTATCAGTTTACTTGGGTTATTTGTTCGCTTCGAATGCGAAATTCTGAACAGTGTTTATCAGATTAAAGAGGTTTTCTCGTTTCAAATGATACGTAAAAATGCATTATGTTCGGTGCACTGCAAAGATGCACTGCCGGATGATGGTGAATGGGTGAAATTGTGTAGAAATATATCTCTGCAACACTTTTCGTGAAATATATATCTGATTTGTGAAAGCGATATCTGAAAAGAATTTAGTAATTATCACTTCTTCCGGTGGCTGAAACAACTTACAAGATGGTAATGTGCAAAACTTGTTTCATTTGTACTATTGTATTTATTCCATTCACGTGGAAAGACAGCATATCGATACCGAGACAGCGACTTATAAAAAGCATGCTTCAGTTTTGAACTTCCGATTCAATAAGAGTTCGTTTTATAATAAAGATGATACATCGCATTTCAGCAATTTCTAAGAAGGTTTAATTTTAGATATCTTTTTAGCTAATAATTGACACACAAAAGATATGGGCGCTCTTGTCAGAAGAAAGAGTTCATTTATATTTCCATTAAGATCTCACCTCAAAATGCAAGAATTTAAACTTAATAAAAAAGAAGAAGCGAATGTTCATGCCCACTGATTAGAATTCCCTTTCGAAAAGGGAAAAATAAAGAAAAAAGACGAATTCACTAATGAGTAATGTTTCTTAAATGAAGAGAAGATACGATAAATAAAATATAAATATTTTTAAAACTGTACCGAGACGCGATCTGTTATATCCTATTACTCTAGTCCCAGTAAAGAGACCGTTTCACTGAAACTCCTCGATCACGGAATCCTATGTTAAACTTCCGAAAGACTAAGAAACACGATTACAATTATTAAAATACAGTTTTCACCGTCAAAAAGTAGCTCTTAGATGCCAACGATGTGTGTTTTTAAAAAATTTTCTTCGTAAATTTTAAGTATCTTTAAGAAGATGATAAAATTTCAGCAAGTGAAATTTTCAATATATATAGGGATTTTTTAAATACCTAAATTCAGGGATTAAATTTTTATAAAAACACACATCGACGGCATCTAACGTGTACTTTCTGACGGTGAAAACCGTATTTTAATAATTATATTAGATGATGAGTAATCGCGCTTTTACTTTTTCCCATAGGTTAACAGGGGATTTCGGGGAGTTGCAGAGAAGCGGCCCATTTACACTTTATGTACCGGATTTAGAATTCATGAAAATTTTATCTTCTAAAGCATTTTTCGTGAATTTTTGAAACTACATTAGAAGATTTACATAATCATTTAGTAAATTTTAGAAGTATTGGAGGATTTAGAAGGATTAATTAAATTTGAATTTATAGGGATTTTGTGCAATATTTATAACCACACTCAAATCTTTTATTTTAAATATTTTTTCAGCATCTTTTAGAATTAGGAAATGTACAAATATAATGTTCTTACAATAGAAATAAGAAATATTTTCGAAATGAAAAATCACCCCTCCCCTAACGTCAAGAAAGCTGAAAAGATTCAAAGGCAAAATAAATCAGCCTTTAAAAAATAATTTTTGTTTTGTGTAACCAATAATGCTTCTGGAACAAGATAAAGTAATGTATCTATAACTCATCCTCAACTGTATTACTACAAATCGTTGTATTAAATGAATTTTATAACAAGTTATTTTAATGGTACTTCTAAGTACCGCCAGTAGATAAAGGGTTAAAATAACATCAGTCACATTATTTGCATCATTTTCTAAAGACAAATTCAGTTCTCACGGGTTATATCTATAGTATACAAAGAAACTCTTTTAAATTACGTGATAAATCTTTCTCAACAGATCTTCACGATTAATCTATATTATAAAGCAAAAACAGGTCCGTAAGTAACGCTGACGTCATGTCCCCGGTGACAACACCTGACCAATACATTTCGACTTTACTGCAATTCTTTTAACTTCTTAACACCGCACAATTTCAATTTTTACACCGTCAAATAGAAAAAAAATACTATCAAATGTAATCAATTTACTGATTTTTTATGATTATTAAAATAATTTTGATGAAAATTACGCGTCTGGTTAATTGGAAAAACTATTTATTTAATTGTGAAATATGTCAAAATTTATTTAAAGTTATCCCAGAATTAAAAAATCCATTTTTATTGAAGAATCTCAAGAAAACCAATCCAATCCAACTAAATATTGAAAACTGGTTGAATTTTTCAGTTTTATCTCCTTAGCACATCGCACCTAAAACTAGACTGCAAAAGGATTCTTTGAAAATATGTCTATCCTCTAATTCTCGAAAATGAATCACCTGATTAAAGGAGAAAAAAAAACACCTGGAACTACAGGTAATCTGTACACATATATAAAATAATCATGTTAGTTTAATTACTTCTCAATTCAGTCAAATAAGCCACACACAGAATAACGCTTTCCTGTAAAACAATTTTTTCAGCAAGGTGATTCTTAGTGTAAGAAAAATCCGTTTCGAGCGAGAGCATTATGAATGCAGTTAACTATTTTTAATTAACAACTGACAGGATAAAGTTAAATCAAAATAACTTTCAACACGAAAATAAATACAAAATAAGTAAGTGTATTAAAATTACACAGAATATGTATAGATGTAATTTCTTCTAAAACATCAACTGATTAAAGAAAAAAAAATATCACGCACATATATATATATGGTGTTTATGTTTTCATATTATTGGTCATTTTCATTATCTTTCAATGGTATTATTGTACAGAAAGTTTAATATATATATATATATAGAGAGAGAGAGAGAGAGAGATTTACAGACATTAATATATCTTTGAATATCTACATAATTAGGAATCTTTTACACAATTATAAAATTATATTTTTTAAACGGCAATCTTCCACATAACTGGGGAAATTAAAAAAATAAAATGACGAATTAAATGACGAATAATATTCGTTCTGAATATTAAAGAGAATGTACAACAGAACCGCACAATTTCAATTTTTATCCCGTCAAATAGAAAAAATAATGTACTATCAAATGTAATCAATTTACTGATTTTTTATGATTGTTAAAATAATTTTAAGGAAAGTTACGCTTCTGGTTAATTGGAAGAACTATTTATTTAATTGTGAAATATGTCAACATTTCTTAAAATTATCCCAGAATTAAAAAATCCATTTTTATCGAAGAATCTCAAGAAACCGAACCAATGCAACTAAATACTGAATACTGGTTGAATTTTCCAGTTTCATCTCCTTAGAACATCGCACATAAAACTAGACTGCAAAAGGATTCTTTGAAAAAAAGTCTATCTCAAATTCTCGAAAATGAATCACCTGGTTAAAGGAGAAAAAAAAAAAAAAAACCTGGAACTACAGGTACTCTGTACACATATATAAAAAAAATCATGTTAGTTTAATTATTTCTCAATTCAGTCAAATAAGCCACACACAGAATAACACTTTTCTGTAAAACAATTTTTCCCAGCAAGGTGATTCTTAGTGTAAGAAAAATCCGTTTTGAGCGAGAGCATTATGAATGCAGTTAACTATTTTTAATTAACAACTGACAGGATAAAGTTAAATCAAAATAACTTTCAACACGAAAATAAATACAAAATAAGTAAGTGTATTAAAATTACACAGAATATGTATATATGTAATTTCTTCTAAAACATCAACTGATTAAAGAAAAAAAAATATCACGCACATATATATATATATGGTGTTTATGTTTTCATATTATTGGTCATTTTCATTATCTTTCAATGGTATTATTGTACAGAAAGTTTAATATATATATATATATATATATATATATATATATATATATAGAGAGAGAGAGAGAGAGAGAGAGATTTACAGACATTAATATATCTTTGAATATCTACATAATTAGGAATCTTTTACACAATTATAAAATTATATTTTTTAAACGGCAATCTTCCACATAACTGGGGAAATTAAAAAAATAAAATGATGAATAATATTCGTTCTGAATATTAAAGAGAATGTACAACAGAACCGCACAATTTCAATTTTTATCCCGTCAAATAGAAAAAATAATGTACTATCAAATGTAATCAATTTACTGATTTTTTATGATTGTTAAAATAATTTTAAGGAAAGTTACGCTTCTGGTTAATTGGAAGAACTATTTATTTAATTGTGAAATATGTCAACATTTCTTAAAATTATCCCAGAATTAAAAAATCCATTTTTATCGAAGAATCTCAAGAAACCGAACCAATGCAACTAAATATTGAATACTCGTTGAATTTTCCAGTTTCATCTCCTTAGAACATCGCACATAAAACTAGACTGCAAAAGGATTCTTTGAAAAAAAGTCTATCTCAAATTCTCGAAAATGAATCACCTGGTTAAACGAGAAAAAAAAAAAAAAAAAAAAAACCTGGAACTACAGGTACTCTGTACACATATATAAAAAAAATCATGTTAGTTTAATTATTTCTCAATTCAGTCAAATAAGCCACACACAGAATAACACTTTTCTGTAAAACAATTTTTCCCAGCAAGGTGATTCTTAGTGTAAGAAAAATCGGTTTTGAGCGAGAGCATTATGAATGCATTTAAATATTTTTAATTAACAATTGACATGATAAAGTTAAATCAAAATAAATTTCAATACGAAAATAAACACAAAATAAGTAAGTGTATTAAAATTACACAGAATATGTATATATGTAATTTCTTCTAAAACATCGACTGATTAAAGAAAAAAATTAACATTTATATAATATATAAGATTTATTTACAGACATTAATATAGCTTTGAATATTTACATAATTAGGAATCTTTTGCACAATTATAAAATTTCATTTTTTAAACAGCAATCTTACACATAAGTGGAAAAATAAAAAATAAAATAAAATGACGAATAATAATTCTTTCTGAATATTAAAGAGAACGTACAAAAGAGCAAAAAAAACTAACCATGACTATAACCCAAGTTCTAATTAATACAAAAATGAACAAAAAGTGCCATTTTAATTCATATGAAGATTTTTATAATTGTATGTAACTTATTTTGTCTTAAAGGACCGTCTACACATAGAAAATTGCAACAACTTTGATTTTTGAAATGTAGCACCCGTTTTTTATTACATATTTCAGTTCCTTGGTTCAAGACAGACCGGAAAATAAGAATAATTTATACACTTTTTCTTGAATCTTCATAAAGTTAACAAAGAAAATGTCTTGGGGTTTATTCCATAAATTTCTAAATATAAAATTAAGATCTTACGAGTAAAAGTACCGGTAACATTAAATTAGTCCCCAGAAAAACTATAGAGTAGAAACTACAAGTGAAACTAACTTTAAAAGAAAAAAAAAGTTTTTTTTTTTTTTACGGTGTTGAAGATTTTTTATTTTGTGAATGTTTTGATAAAAAGAGTTCTCTTTAGAGTGTCAAAACGTAATTTTTTTTATATTTCTAAAACAAATTATTGGAATAAGCTGCAAACTTACAAATCCAAGTTCATTACGATATCCGATGGTCCGTTTTCTTCAAAAATTAAACGTTTTGGTTCGTGAAATTATGGTAAATATTGTTCCGGTTCATGTAATTATTAAAACATATTATTTGCTCTCTGTAACTTTTTTCCATTATTTGGAGTCTTGCGTGCATTTTTTAAATTGTTTTTGTATTGTTAGATATAAATATTTGTCTATACTGTCAAAAAATTTTTAGTTAACAATAATTTTGAAACAATGTTCCGGTTCGTGGATTTTTCCATTTCGATATGTGGATTCAACCACCTTATACTCGTAAAATTAGACAGAATAAAACCATCCTACAATAAAAACAAAAAATTCCATTCCAGATTGAAATATTTCAGCAGCATCTAAAAAGCCACTGAGATGAACTAAAATATATTCACTTACAATTTTACGGCATACATAACAGCTGTAGAGAAAATATAACTAAGTACATTTAGAGCGTCTTCCAGTACAGCAGATTATTAGATTTAAAATATCCGAAACGACATGGAAAACTTTTTATTCAGGCTATTTTTTCCCATTCTCTTAGTCAATATGTCGGTTTTATTTTGTATAGTTCTCTAAGCCAAGCAACCTTGATCGTTCATTAGTATAATTACAGTCTAGTGTCTATTTTTTATTCTTAATTAAATTGTGAAAACAAAGTTATGGGTTTCCTGGGTAATGTTTATTTACAGAAAGAGTCTTTGTTCTCGTGACATCAATTTAAAATTTTCCTTTTCTGCATTAAAAGTATAAAAACAATTTCTCTCAAACGTTAATGCAGCTTACAAAATAGCATTGGATAGAAAAGTATCATAATTTTAAAGAACATTGAACATATTAACGTTTTAAAAAATAATAATCATTTAAAATATATCCGAAATAATTGTTTTTTAAATCAATATTAGAAACTTCTATAATAAATCCTAACAAATTAAAATTAACCTTAAAAATTAAGCCGCACAAATTAACCATTAATCTTTTAAACGCAAATTCTTTAAACTGTTTTAAAACACAATGCTTATGGAAGAAACTTCTTAAATGCATTTGAATAGGATAGTCTAACTACATTTGGGGCCCTTTAGAAATTAAGCTATATTCATTTAGTTATTTATTATTACTTGATAGTACCCGTCAAGATAATTGATTCCTATTTCTTTAAGACGATAGATGATGCTGTCAGCCAAACGATAGATGCTGTCTTTCAATGAAGTCAAAGAATTTTAAGTTTATAATTTACAATAAATTTCGCTTGTGTTTGGGTAGAGCATTTATTTTTACATACTACGGTCTCTTTTTTTTTTTTTTTTTTTTTTTTTTTCAAAATAAAAATCAATATTTATTATTATTATTATTATTATCTTTAACTACATGAACATTAAAAGCTGACATGAATTTTATTTTTTATCAGCCTCATTCTCTAAAACCCTAAATTTGAAACTTGATGCAGCTAACAATGTATAATATATATTTTATTACTACATTTTTATACATTTTTTAAATATTAAACCACGGATATCAAGGTAATTTCTTTTATAGTTCTCATAAGAATATTTTTCTTTCTTTCCCGTTTACTTTTTTACCTAAAAGAAATGCAAACTTTTCTTTCTGACACAAACACACATCTATATATTCTTGATAATGGGCATAAAATATAACAAAAGTTGTAGATCAGCTCAATTTATTTAATTGATAATTACATGCAAAATATTTTAGCTTATATATTTTAAATATTAAATTATCATTATTATATCTTTTAATATTGTTCAGTGTTAAATTTTATTAATTATAAAGCATTCAAATAATACTAATAATAAAATAAAAATAATATAACTTCTCCTCCTAATGAAATATGTCATTATTGAAATAAATTATCGCCAAAAATATCACAGAGGTCCTTGCCGGGCGTTGGATTCGAACCTGCGTCCTCTACAAAAATTCAGGGCTTTAAACTGGTGCCTTAGAACTCTCCGCCACCAGGAACTCATTCTACTTTCCTCTAAATTGAAGAAGTCCAAAAAAGAGTTTTGGCGCATGCGCATATGCCCGAAAAATCGATACTTACAGAAATAGCTTTGTGTTTTAATATATATGATTATCTATTTATTTATTTATTTTTATTTTTTTAGAATTCAGTTATGGAAACCTATGTATACCTTGTAGTTATAAAATTGAATAATTTGATATTCAGAATTTACTCTTACTAAACTTACAGCAGAATAATCTCCAAAAATGTGTTTTCATTCATAAGTGACAGGTAAGTACACTATACAATTATGGGAATAGTTTCTTACTGTTATTAACAATAGTCCTTTCAATAATAGTAAGAAACGTTTCTGTCATTACTATTGATCAGGAGTCTCCTTAAACCTAATTCTATCTATCTCTCTACACACATTAAAACCTCCATAACGGATTCTAGCAGACACCTCTATTTAGCGGGCAGTCTTTCAATCCCCGACACCTACATATTTGTATGTTTTTACCTCTGAAAAGTGGACACCTCCGAAAAGCAGACGAATTCCGTGATCCCCAGGTGTCCGTTATTCAGAGGTTTTACTACATATATATAAATATGACGAATCGTGCTAAACCATAAAAAATGTACCTGATGACAAAATACTTTTTAAATATACTGCTTTTATAATTATTTAAGAAACTTTATTCATTGGCATAATTAACCAATTATGTACGTTTTTAAATGCGTCTCCTTTTTTTCGCAATGAAATTTTAGGAATAAACTAACCAGTGCTAACTTTAGGAATGTTATGTTTGTAAATTTCTGAAAAATTAATAGTTTTAAGCGCATTATAATTTTTTTCTAAAACTCTTTCTTAAAAAAAAAATAATACACTATAAACAATAAAAAACATAATAAATAAACAAAAATTATTTTGCTTTCTTGTAAAATTAATTAAAATTAATTCGTCAAAATCGAACAAAATAATGAAGCGTACACTAATTAGACAAAATATAAAAGTCAATTGTTTCTTTTACTGTCATTTATTTTACATATTATATATATATATATATATATATATATATGTATAAGCTTTATGTTTGAAAAGTTTAAAATACTAAAAATATTATACACTTATTTTTAAACATAAAATTTATTTACAAGTAATTACATTTTAAAATAATTAAACACAAGGAAAGACGAAATTATTAATTAATAATTACTTATTTGATGCTTTCTCCCCAAAAACATTAATATTTTATCCGAATTAAAGACTAATGTATTTTTTTTAATTTATTTAATAAATCTATAACAACAATTTCCATTTGAAATAATTAAGTAAATACATTTTAAACAATCTGTCTTTACAAAAAAAAAAAAAAACGAACATCCAATATTTTTCTTAATTGGCAAATTCTCTTAAGGTGCTAAGATATATTTAAATATTACTTAAACTATTAGTACTATAATTTAAAAAAAAGTTATTCAACAAATACAATTTTAGAAGAAAATTGTAGCACCATTTTAATAGCAAGCAGATTAAAAAAAAAAAAATGTTTGGATTTCAATATCATGCTATTTTTTGGAGAGAATATTGCAAAATTGTGATTATTATAATATTATATTAACGAAGAATTTTTTTCATGTTATTTAAACTTTAAAATAGTTAACAAATGTATTTATTTATTTATTTTATTTTCCTGTATTTTAAATTTCAACATTTTCTTTTACAATAAATTTTCTTGTGATTAACAAAATTGTTGCCTCTTTAATAGGTTATGTATCACGTAATTTTGTCAAGTTGGAGACCGCTGAGATTTACCAGGAAGATTTCTTGAAGTCCACTGCATATCCACATATAAATTAATGTAAGTGGTGACTTACATGAACAAATCTTAGAAAAAAAATCTCATTGTTTTCTTACACCGTATGCCTATGTTTGAAATAAAATGTATAACAATAAAAGATTGCAGTAAACATAATATAATATCGAACAATTAAAAAAGTTAGAATAGCGAAGGATAAAATTTACTTTCACCAGAATTCAGCCGAGAAAAAAACATTTACAGAAATAGAAGTGCAGAATATTAGAAAATTAGGAAGAAAAATCGGTACTTCGGGGTTATAGCGGACCTCAAAATTACGATTATGCCAAGATTGCAGTTACGACTTCCCCAAGATCATCGCAAAACATATATTCCATCATATATACGCATATATATATTCCAAACGCTCATATACGTGCCCCATACGTTGTTATAAACATATTATTTACGTCTTATATGCCATATATACATCATATACAACTTATATACATGTCACATATATGCGTTGTATATGCATCATATATGACTATAACTACACCATACGCGTCACGATATGTTATGTACATCATATATTATTATAATGTCATATATACTTTAAACTTTAGCGATAAATCTTGGTCGCTTGGCGATTCATCCTCCGGGGGAGAAGGGGGGGGGGGTGCTTTAACGCATAAGTACGAAAAATCTATATAATAAATTTGGGAGAGGGGCTCGGGAGGTGCATAGCATGAGTAAGTGGTCACAGGCCTTTCCAACAATATGTCACATGTGGGGGTCGGTAAAAGTTAGAAAAATGCCCCCCTTTGGGTCTACTATCGCGGCTATTGGAATACATCCTCCCCCCTCTCTTTGAAATACCGGTTGTACAAATGTGTTACTGTGCACACTGATTATATAGTAAATGACTCATAAAATGTAGCAATTTACTAAATTGCACTCAATTATTTCTATGTGAGGGCAAAAACTTATTGATACATCCTCGTATTCCTACTTTTCCTCAGACATCTGCAGTGCTGTAAGCCGCTTACATTGCGCTTGATGCTAAAATCCCTGAACACTTTACATAGTTTTCCTTACATGCTCTTGTTTAATTCTAGATACACGGACACCTTGATCTCCATATAAAACTCAAAACACTCTCCTCATAAAAAACGAAACTGCTGTCACATAAATATTTCAAAAATTACGCCACAATTTGCTCAATCGTTCCTTGTTTACATTTCTGCGTAAATCGTCCCACAAGAATATCTTTATTTTTTTCACAGTCACCTTCAGTTCTGTAAGCCGCCCATTACACTTGGTGCTAAAATCACAGAACCCCTCACATATTTTTCCTCACATGCTCTTGTTTCGCTTTCCATACATGGACTTCTTGATCTCCATATGAAACATAAAACACTCTCATCATCGAACAATACATCTTCTTCCACTTTAAGCCCCATAAAAGGCTTTCTTTTTTCTTCTCTGCCACTTCACTCCCTTCCGTTTTTGTTTATAATCGCAGAAAGATTTCCTTTTAGTATACGGAAATTAAATCCACGCTAACGGAGATGTTTCAGCATTGTAGATTCTAACTCAATATCACCGTGTTTTTCTCACTTTCAATATAAATTACGTACATGTCTAAAACAGTTTGTTTCAGCATTATTTTTAAATTTTCTATTATACCTAACAAAATGCATTCATCTTTCAGACGAAATGCAAATAATTATTGTGAAAATATTTGTTAGCTACACAGTGTTTCGGTAGTGTACCAGCTTGAAGACATTTCATATAAATAGAGATATATTACAGATTATGTTTTTATTTGTAAAAATCGACAATGCAAATTTTTTGTAAAGTTATGTTTGATGAACTTCAAATCCTAAAAATAAAAGATAGAAAGAAAGCACTTTATTTAATTTAAGTAGATTTCAGACTGAAAGAAGGCAAAATTAGAGAATTCTGCCATCTAACAGATAAACTAGTATTACACAAAGGGAGCATTTGCATTTAAGCAGTGTTTCTCAGAATTTTTTCAAATGGGGACCACTTTAATAAGCACAAAGGTTTTATTAAAAAATGAGATATAGAACAATTAGAAACAAGTACTTTAGCTGAAATGTATCTTTACAAGGACATTTATAGCTAAACAATAATTTGCGTAAATAATCTTGAATATACATTGTCTAGATGAAAATACTTAATTCAGTTTGTCACATCCAGACATTGCCTGAGGTGGTGTAGAAGTATTTTACATATTAAAATTGCTATAAAAAATTAACTCACATCTAATTCCACGACCTAAGAGAAGGCCGTCAAAACGGACAATCCTCATTTAACAGCGTCATCAATATCAGTAACTCTATAGACGTCTTTGCCATCCCTAATTTCACTGGCTTGCACCGACTACATTTCGTACTGTTGAATGACATTAATCATAAAGTGCATCTACATTGCCGAAAGAAAACTTTAGATTGCATCTTTTCAGTAAGTAACTTATGGATAGCGATAAATCTATAGGCGATTTTGACATCACTAAGTTCATTAAGCTCCAGTGACTGCATCTCAAATAAATTTACAAAAAACAATCACAAATTGCATCTCCTTCTACAGACGGTATAATCTTAAATCTCACATTGTATGAAAAAAAAATGTTATGGCCATTATAAAACTTTCTTCAATACAAATGTATAAATCGTCTGTAACTACAATTAAAAGACAATATATTTGTTATTTAGATATAGCTATTGCAAAAGTCGCGAAAAAAAATCAGCTCTGTAGCGCGTTTTACACCAAAATCTAATTAACGTCTATTTATGTCAAGGTCTAACAGAATGTGAAATTTGATGAAATTTCGTGCATTAATTCTTCAGATATAGATATCGCGTGAAAAATGCAGCTTATCACCGCAATCTGTTAGGCGATTTACACCAAAACCTAATCAGCAACCATTTATGTCAAGGTCTAACAGAATATGAACTTTGGTGAAATTCCGTACATTAGTTCTTGAGACAGAGCGTCCACAAAATTTGTATAACATGCAGACAGACTCACAAACGGACTCACGGGCAAACATTTTCTAAAAACAGCCAAATCGTGTTCAGTAAGCATAAATCCGTCCAAATTTTTTACAAATCTAATTCTTTCTTCTTAAAAAGATCGAAGAAAGTAAAATAACTAAATAAACAAAAAAGCTTTAGATTGGATCTCTCCACAACGATTGCATCTGTTCATTTAGCAGCCTTATTAATAACGATAACTCGATAGGGGATTTCAAAAACTAAATCGCTAAATTCACCAATCTCATACTTTTGACGAGCATCAATCACAAACTGCATCTCTTTCCATAGATTGGATAGACTTAGTTATCAGACTGCATCTCTCCACAATTTCTATATCTTTTAATTCCTGAATCTCTCCAATTAAGCTCATACTTTTGACGAGCATCAATCACAAACTGCATCTCTTTCCATAGATTGAATAGACTTAGTTATCAAACTGCATTTCTCCGCAATTTCTATATCTCTTAATTCCTGAATCTCTCCAATTAGCAACGTCATTGATAGTATTATACTATAAATATTTCGACATTACTAAGTTCATCGGGTTGCATTGAATGTATCTACATCTCATATTGTTAACTAACACCAATTACAAACTGCATCTATTTCCATAGACAGCATTGACTTACACCTCAGACTGCATGGAAAAAACACGAGACTGCATACCTCTATACCAGGAAAATGTGGGCTCTATTTTCTTCTACAAGTAACTTCAACTCTACAATCCTCAACATTGCAAAGATCAAAGTCTTTGGGGCTGCCAAATTCACTGAAAACTTATACCGTTAAAATTTTTATCTTGGATTGAACAAACTTTTGGTGCCCCAGGAAGCTGCAACTATAAGAAGGTGAAATTTCGTACCTACATTTGGAGTTCCTCTTGCATCATACCTCCAAATTGTGGGACGAAGTTTGACCATCTTTTGGTTGTAGTTACTACGGCACCCAAAGTTGACTCAAACAAGGGGGAAATTTTTAACAGTTTATGACAGAAAAAATGCGTAAAGTGTAAAAGTGTAAATTAAATAGTAACAATGGAAGCAATACACCTGAATACAGTAAATGGCGAGAGCACCGGAAAATATGCCTTAATAAAGTCTACGACAAGTGGGTTCCATCGTTCTTTTTTCTTTCATACTTCTGTGTGTGATTTAAATCTTTCTAGCCGAGTTTCGTCTAATGTGTTTTCGAATCAATTTTGATATATTTTGCCAAACATTAAAACTTCGGCTCATATACTATCTTGGATACTTCTTTATTATAGCAGCCCCCCCCCCCCATATTTACGATTATGTCAAGGTTGCAATTACGGTTTCACATAGGTCATAACCAAGCTTATATATACATCATGCATATATATGCGGAATATTCGTCAATATATACGTAATATTTACGTCTTACATATCATATACACGACGTGTGCGTCTTATTCCCCTGCTATCAGGGCTTAATTTGCGCCGGAGCCCACCGGAGTCCGGCTCCTGTACTTCTCTGTTTTTAGTAAATATTTAAATATTGTTCAGAATTCACCGGATCATAAATGCAGGGCTCCGGAGCCCAATGCAATAGCGCTTCCGAAAACCGAAGCCTAAATTACCTTTTCATGTCTTTTCCATCTCCAAGCTTTTGCATTCTTTTTTACCAGAACACTTATATGTGACGTAATGTGTCGCACACGTAGTAGATGGAGATAAAACGGACTCAATTTTTATATCAGTATTTGGGTTTGGACTCATTCGAGCTCAATCTGTATTACAATTAAAATTTTATTTATTCATGTACAGGAAAAAAAAAAAAACTTTTCCCCCTTTAAAATTACATATTATATTCTATTTCAAATCATTTTGATGAGAATGAAGGGGAAACAGAAATCATGTTTTTCTGTTTAAAATTTATGTCGGCTATATGTTGATACGGCGTCACTCAAGAGACTGAAGAATGAATTTGATTTCAGTTCGATTTTCTTTTGTGACAGTAGGATAATTTTTTATTGGCTGGGTTTTTATTTTTTTAATTTTATTTGAAATCTAACCTGAAAAGAATATTTTCTGTTTTAGCCAACGAGCATTTACTTGAGGTTTTGTTTGTTTTAGGTTTTCTGTCTTCTATTGCGTACGAGTATAAAAATCACGTTAGTGATTTTTCTATTTATTTTGTATCATGAATGGTAACCATGCTAAGGCTCTGCTTTGCACATTTACAAAGTCACTTCAATTTGTAAGTAGATATAATTGCCTTGTATTGTTATTTTAATAGAAAGCAACCGAGCAGTGTTTCCCCTTTTTCTATAAAAGCATCGATTCTTTCCGATAAGGGTGTCAAATTTTTAATTTAATCTGATTTTCAGGGACTTACCAGAAAAGATTGTTATGCGGTAGGTATCGATTATAGTTTAAGATATGCACCTTTCATAGGAAATTGTAAAACATTGTCCCATTCTTCAGCATATGAATATTAATTTCTGTAAAATTAATTTACTTTTTCTTAAAAATGCATAACTGCGAACTATCCCTTTTTTGTGTTAACACTATTTCTAAATCATAATCCTTACCGTATTTACTCACAGAATTCTGCAATTAATTAACTTTAAAATTAGGCAATATTAAAATTAGGCAGTATACGAAGGAGTGATAACTAAAAAGTGGAATAGTTGACAGCTAGGTATATGCTGATAGATATATTTAAAATCTTTATTTTGCTTTAAAAAAATGCTTTAAATGTTGCAAATAATGTACGAAATACAAATATGCAGATTGAAGTGACAGCGGGAGGGGTAGGGGGAAAAGGTACCGTTGTTAGTACCGGTACCATAGAATATTAGGGCTCCGGTACTTTTTTTGTTAGAAATTAAGCCCTGCTTGCTATATATATGTACGATGACTATAACTTGGACATGTACATCATATGTAACAATAATGTTATATATGTCTTAGATTTTGGCGATAAATCTTGGTTGCTTGGCAATTCATACTCGGGGGCCGCTATAAAAAAGATATACCAACATTGCGATGAACTAATTTTCCTATTAAAAAAAATAATAATAAAAATGGAAAAGATATAAATGCGACGGCTAAATATTCCAAGGAACCTAAGGTTCCTTGGAAAAGGGTTCCTAGGGATACTAGGAAAAGGTTCCTAGTATCCCTGAAAAGTTGCATGCGCATATATGAAACTAATATCGTTAAAATATTCACAGGTTATATAATAAATACAAACAATACAAAATGACGATGTATACAAAAATATCACAATTGAAACATTTATATTTATTGATTGAAATTGCTTAAGCGATAATGATTTGTGAATTTTAAATTTTTCATGTCATACGAGGTCACACAGAAATAATTGAGTAAAATTTATGAAAAAGTCCATATTGTATTAGTCGTTTTCTATATAGTCACCATGCACAGTAACACATTTGTGCAACCGGTATTTCAAAGAGAAGAGGGGGGATGTATTTCAGGAGGCGCGATAGTAGACCCAAGGGGGAGTGCATTTTTCTAACTTTTAACGACCCCCACATGTGACATATTGTTAGAAAGGCCTGTGACCACTTATTCATGCTATGCAGCTCTCGAGCCCCTCCCCTCAAATTTGCCCTCCGGTGGACACAATTCTAAATTTTGCGGACACCATTTATGCCCCCAGGGGCAAATGTGGGGGGGGGAGGGGCTCGGGAGTGCATAACATTAATATGTGGTAACAGGTTTTTTCAACAATATGTCACATGTGGGGGGGTCGACAAAAGTTAGAAAAATGCGACCCTTTGGGTCTGCTATCGCGCCTCCTGGAATACATCCTCCCCCCTCTCTTTGAAATACCGTTTGCAGAAATGTGTTACTGTGCATGGTGACTATATAGAAAAGGACTAATACAATGTAGCAATTTCATAAATTTCGCTCAATTATTTCTGTGTGAGGGCAAAAACTGATTGATACACCCTTGTATTTCATTCAAAGAAAATTTCAAAAGCTTTAAAAGTGCTGCCTTTGTGTTCCATAGTAGTAACATGATAACAATAAAAATAATAATATACGGAATTTTTTCATGATTCCAACAGAGGAATTTCCACACAAATCAGCCCGATAAAACGGAAACCTGTCTAAAACGGAATATTTTCCAGTCTTTAGAAACTCCGTTTTCACCAATTTTACACTACATCTTATGTTATAAGTATTGTAATGGACAACAAATCATCAATTGTAGAGGATGATAACACATAGAACAATATTGTTATCATCATTTAATTAAATAAAACCCTCATTTTTCCCTGCAAAACAAACAATTACGCACTCCCAAAAAGCGATTCCAAAAATAAATAATTCTCCCCTTACATCATCTTTTTATTATTTTTCCCTTTAACGCTGAAATCAATTAAACAGACACGAAAAAATAAAAATGCACTGAATTAAGCAAGCACAACATCCTTTTTTTTTTTTTTTTTTTTTCCCTTACTTATTTTTCAGCCATTTCACTGAAAAATGGGGGGTCCGACTTTTATATATTCTCCAAGAATAAAAAAATCTGTATTCAGATGTAGGCGTTATGATTTACGCACGTAGCGACAATTATTGAATTTTTAAATTTAACCACTTATTTTTACCAGCTTAGTGCATTCTTCGGGTGCAAACCTGCAACAGATTTTTATCGCCGGTTTTCCCTGGATGAAAAAAGAAAAAAAATCGTTATTTTTTTCCCCTTTTTCTTAAATTCAGATGCCTTCTGGAATTTTGTCAGGATGCTTTTTTTTTTCTTTTTTCCCTCTCATTAAAATTATTCGGCTGTATTCGAACAAAAATTTTTGCCGCCGCATTTTTTGAAAGTTTTGCGCCTTCGCGCCCTTCCACCCCTTGTAGACACCCCCCATCCTTTTTATACTCTGCTTGCCGTCATTTTTCTTAATTATCTCAATTTTAAATTTAAAGCCTTTTCGAGATTCTTTAAGGCTATTAGTAGATTTAGCAGAAAGGCACGCTACAAGAGAAACGCAGAGAAAAAATATTTTTGAAAAAAAAAAAATGTAAAAATGATAACAAAAATAAAGGCAGAAAAAAAAAACGGATAACAAAAATATGACGCTTAAAACATTTATATTTATTGATTAAAATTGCTTAAACGAAGCTACGCTTTATTAGTTTTTTAATTACGTCTTGAATATTAATGTCAGGAGCATGAAAATATTTTAATTATGCATACCATTAAAAAGTTCGAAGGGCTTTTTCATTTTTTTTCATTAGACTTTCCTTTTTTTTTAATTTTTTGCTAACTGCTTCATTCTGCGCTGCAAGATAGGTTTTATGCATAGAGTAAAGGGTAAAAAATTACTATATCTCAATAAGTAAAAAGTAAAGATGCTGCGCTAAGCTGGAAGTTTTGTTTTAATTTTCGTTTTTATAATTAATTTTATTTTTCACGTTAAACATTCCTTATCTTCCAATAATTGTTAAAGTCGATATTGAAATTTTTTCGCTTCTTTTTCGTGATACTCCATATCGGTTAATTTTTTTTTTCCAAACTCCCCGAGATATATTTACTACAAGTCAATTTTATGCTCCTTTGAAAGGTTAATTTAGTTCCTTCCCCACTGAAATATTTATGCATTAAATTTTTCTAACGGCTTTATTCCCCATATTTTATATTTTCTAGCAAATACTTAACTCTGCATTAGATATTCATTAATGTTGAAGTTATGAATATATATATATTTATGTAATATACATGCATAATATAAGCATACCATTTAGGATGTATATTCATTGTATTGAATGAAAAAATTAAAATCTTAGAAATTTTTTATTAAAACGCTTCTTTATTAAAAGTACACTGTAAAAAACAGATTTTTCTTAAACTATGAAAATATAATAATAACCACGAACGAAAATATACAAAAACCTCTTTCAAGTTACTCACGATTTCGAAAAGAGACCTTTATCTTTAAAAACCCCAGAAAGTAATATATTTTCGCGATTTCACCCCTTCAGGGGCAAAGCATTTTCAATGCTAAAGTGTTGAAATAAACGATTGGCTCCGGAATTTGCCAAATATATATATTTGTAAATTAGAAAAAGGCTATAATTTCAGATACTTATTAAATGGAAAATATTTTACCACAATTCTGGTACCATTGTACCGTTTGGAAATTATGTCGTTTCATAAACATGCCACCGCCCCTGAAATGGTTAAAGAAACATTCATAAAAACAAAGTTTCTTTTGCTGTCACTCATTTTCAGAAACGTTCCAAACTAGTTTTTATAGTCTATCAATAAGTTTTTTTCAAACCATAATATCATTTTTAATGCTATCAATTCTCAATCAAATATTTTTAGCTATGTAACTGAATTTATACGTGCAAGGATAACAAAATAATATTAATTGTTAATGTTATAATAAGAAAAACCCCTGAAGATGGCTCGTTAGAAAGAGCACGAAACGTTGGGAATAATTTGTAATGTATTTTAACATAGTTTTTATTTACATGTACGCTGATGAGTATCGTAAGATTTTTAATTATTAGATTTTTAATTGTTAATGTTATGCTGTTAATTTACCATGTTTGTCAGTTAAACATGTTTGATGAACATGAAATTTTACACTTGAGAATCGATAGCATCTCTATAATAATAGCTTAAGTCATGTGACTGTCATCAACAGTTCCGGGTTGACCGCTTCACTTTTTATATGCCAAACAGCCAATTTGGTAATTTAATGTTAGCCGGGCGCAGGTGATAAATCGAGAAATATTGTTCCATCGCCATCATATCATCAGTATTATAATAGTCCATCTCATGCAACTGTCATAAACAATTTTTTGCGAGGTAAATTAAAACAAAGCTTTGATATTGAAATTAAATGCCATAGTTTATAGTATTATTTATTACTTTTTTTCCCCTTTCTTTTCTTTTTCTTTCTTTCTTTCTTTTTTTTTTTTTTTTTTTTTTTTTTTTAAGAAATAAGATAAAATTGAGAGTCATAAATTTTAAGCATTTCAGTTTTAAATTAAAGTTATATATTTTAAATAAAATGAGTGAAAGTATTATATTTTAAAGGAAATTAATGAAATAAGAAAAAATACGACGGGTACAATGTTTGGCGATTTATCACCTGCACTCGGCTAACATAAAAACAGCGATTTCATGATTTCTGTATCAGAATCTTCAGATTTGGCGAAGGATTGAGCAAGTAAATTAAATTATGAATAAAAGTAACATGATACAATGCTTAGCATAGATTTAAAGGAGACCAAACTGGTCGCCAAGGGCGGCTAGTTCTAAATAAAACCTATATTCTGGTTTAGAGAAAACCGATAAATACACTATTAAAAACTACTCGGAAACGTTTATGAAAATCAGTGGCAACATAAGAAGCTTTGCTTTTATAAATATTTTTTTAAATATCGAAAATATATTGGTTTCTGGGGTTTCTAAAGATACAGGAACGCTTTTTGGGATCATGGATAACTCGGAAGAAGTTATTGTATATGTTCGTTTCTGGTTGCATTATTTTTTCGTAGATTAAGAAAAATTTGTCTTTTTTTACAACGTAAGCAGAATTGTCTGAAAAAAGTAATTAGTTTTTAAAATTTAATAGCTTGCATGTATAACTAAAATAGGAAGTTTGTTTAATTATTAAATGTCGTTGCAGAAAACCCACACTAATCTGGACTAATTGGAATTCCATGTCGTCCGGGAAAATGAAGTTCTGGATTTAAAAGGAAATAATGCATAGTTAAAATACCCTGTACTGTAACCAAATGCATTTAATTAAAAATTGAAGTACAGTAGAACCTCGATTATCTGAAGTAATTGGGATCACCATCTTTCGGAAAATAGATATTTTCGGATAATCGAGAATGCTTCAATTTTAAGATTAAGGATAAATATATTTCTAATTACAGTAAGAAGTGCTTAATAAAAATAAAGCAATAGCAAAATAGAAACAAGAATAAATTACCCGAATTTTAATTTAGAAATTAAGCACCTTTTAGATATTTCACAAAGGTTTGAAACAAAGTTTTGTTTGTCGCAATTTCGATTGCCTTATCTTTACAGATGTATTACAATGTTTTTTTAATTCTATTAGCTCACAAGTATCACAGTCTTTATATTGCTGCAGTCATGCCAGTCATTTTGCAAAACATTCAAAAGCTTCAGAATTGCTAATTTGTTCGTTTTCTTCGTCTGCTAAACCACATTCACACATTCCGGTTCTCCCTCCTCTTCCTGTGTTCTAGTTCACTCCGCTGCTTATGGGAGTTCAAGTTAAGTTCAAAGGAATTCTAAGAAAGGGGATACAAAATATTTGTGTGTACTGGTAGTTAGCAAAGGACCGCTTGCACACAAGGAATGTGATGGTTAAAAAACAAAATGATTTAAAAACAGATTTCGGTTAACCGAGAGTTTCGGTTAAAAGAGTTTCGGATAAAAGAGGTTCTACTGTAATACAAAGATAAAGTAATCCATTTGAAATAAATCAGTACATAACTTACATTGTAAAAGGCATTGAGAAAACAGAGTGGACCAACCTCGTCAGCTGTGATTTCGAGAACAATGCTTTGCAAAACTTGTACAAATTTTTGCAAACTTTTTTAGACCAGTTCTGTTACTGCCAGAGGAGACCAAGCTTCCCCAGGAAGCATATGATAATTGAGGACATCAGAAGCCAAGGGGTACAAGTGACAAAATGTCGATTTGGAGTAAATTGAGTTCAAAGATAATTGGCGTTAAAGTTGAACATCAATAATAATTAACTGAATTGAAATAGGAAACTGCTGCTTGTTTCACAGTGGTCTTTGAACTCTTATTTCAATAAATGTGAAAAAAGTAGAGTGCAATTTTCATCAAATTTATAATTAATCAATATTGATCATTATTCGGCAAAAGTGGTTGATCTCTAAAACACAATACATAATTAGAAAATCATTTATATTTCTTTACCTGAAAATAAAAAAGCATATTTCCAGGTCGCCTGTGCACTTAGTTCAATTTTTTCAATTTTGTCACTTATACCCCCTGGCTCCTGGGGTCCTCAATTAAGATGACAGTGCCATAGTGGACCAAGCCACTTTATCCACTCTTGTCAGCGGTAGAATTCATATAAAAAAGTCACTGGTCCCAAGGACCAGTAAGTATAAGAATTTACTGGTCCGCAGTAATCATCAATGGCCTGCTGCATAAAATTCTATTAAGTCCTTAAACCCTTTGAGTGACATCCCCCCCCCCCCCCACCACCACCACCACCCTCCTAGAATATAAATCAAAATTCCTTTGCAGTTATCCAAAATTTTCACCATAATAAAATGTAAAATTATAATTTGCTAAAAATGAAACAGTACATAAAGAAAAACTATAAAATTATTAATTAAATATTTATTTCAGATTATCTATTCCAACTGACTAAGTTTTAATGCAATTTTTTTAATTTATTTTTTTAAATAAAATAAAATTATGCGATTTGTGTTTGATTGCTGTTTTCTCAGGGACGGGAAAGTTTACTTTTACTTGTCAGAGAGGGGGGAAAGTTACTGGTCCTGCAGACCATTAAGTTTTTCAAATTAGTGGTCCGGTTGAATTTTTGGTAGTCTCGGACCAGCGGATTACCAAGGATTTCGAACGCTGCTTGTACAGGTAACTTGCTATCTAAGTTACGTTGGATTATCTGTTAACGCATATTTGACAAAGTATTGAAAAAAATATTTTTTTTAATTTTATTTTTTATTTATTTATTTTTTCTTTTTTTGCGTTCAAAAATTATGGTTCAGCTTTATAAAGACCAGAGAAACTAACTAAACAAAAAATAAAAAAAAATAATGATTTTCAAATTTTCAGGCTGTTTTACATATATGAGGAAAATGGCCAAATCCAGTGCCATTATTATTATTTATTTATTTATTTATTTATTTATTGTAATCAAACTTCTTCTTTCACATGAAATGGTAAGAAACACATAAAACAGAGTCCAACATCACCTTTTTTTTGCAGATAGTAATTGGTTTTTTAAACAATTATGTAGTTGACAACGACGTTGTCTTCCGTTCTGTGAAAATTGGCATCTTTTGAAAATCCATTATAAATATATTTAAAAAAATTAAAAATTAAGTCAATGTAATGATTTTTTTCACAATAATGTAATACTGAAATAAAAGCAATAGCATAAATATAAGAAATAGTATAAATATAACGTTGTCTTCCGTTCTGTGAAAATTGGCATCTTTTGAAAATCCATTATAAATATATTTAAAAAAATTAAAGATTAAGCCAATGTAATGATTTTTTTCACGGTAATGTAATACTGAAATAAAAGCAATAGCATAAATATTTTATGAGTACGAGCTAAAAATGTATGTTGTCCTATATATAGGATGATTGGCAAAAATGGTTTAAGCTGCCTCTAACGCTTGAATACTTTCGAAATTAATAAAATTCACTATACAGCCATTAGATAGCATAGTATATACAATTCTTATGACACTTCAAACTATTTTTTTATATAAAAATGTGGGATAGTCCACTCTAGTAATGAAAGCCTCAATATTTAAGGCCATTCTCAAAATAAATAAATAAATAAATAAATAAATTGGCCTGCTTAACAACGCGAAACTTTCTGGCACATAAAAGTAAAAGCATGACACCTACAGACATGATCATTGAAGAAATTTGTAAACGAATAATTTTCTTCATTTTTCGATAAACGAACTACACCTTGAGTTGAAATCCCACCTGCAAACCCGATTTTAGCGGTTCACTGAGAGGTTTGCTATTGTATTTTCCTGCTCCCAGTTCTCCATGTTTTCATATCTTTGGGTGCAGGAAAACCCAGCCATAGACCTACTGATCAACCACTAAAATCGGGTCTCCAGGTGGCTTCCACCAAGATACAACTTGGCAGACCAGTTGCACTTTAATATGCTAATCGAGTTCTGCTTAATCCTGGAATTTCAGCCGCCAACTCGATGAGGTGATGGGCTGTGCAGTTGCCTCCTGGTCTGTTTGTTACAGCTCATATTGAAAAGCTTCGGTATTTGAACCGGCTTTATCTCTCTCTTCTTTCTTTCATTCTTTCAAGACCTCGGGACATTCCTTTGCATTTTCTTGGAAGGACGTAATCTCTTTAAAGAATGAAATTCTGTCTTGTAAAACTGATAAATTAGTCCATTTAGACAAACAGTTGTAATAGTATCACTGAGAGAGTTGATGTTCGATAAGAAAAGGGATTTCTTTCCTAATTCTACCCTACTTTTCTCCGAAAATCACATTGAAATGAACGACGTTTTGCTCGCATTAGCGTGATCCTGTTTTTACAACTCGTAAAATGTGTAAAAATCTCAATATATTTTAAATAATGAATCATTCTTAAAGTGCAAATTGCTCGTTTAAACCGTGTTCTTGTATTAGCCGTGCTGCTATTAAACGAGTTCGAGTGTACATATAGAGGAAGTTCGGGTATTATGGAATACCATTTTATTTTGTAAGTCATTATGAAAAAAATTGAGACACAAAAAAAAAAAAAAATTAGCAAAGAACAACTTTGACTATTTCTTAACATATTTTAATGATTTTAATATGGAATGGAAAAAAAAATACATATCAATATTTAGCGTTAAAAAAAAAAAAAAGTTACACTTTTCTTGCAATGACAACCAGTTGTTTAATATGTAATACTGTCATAAAGAATATAAAAATTGCAAGAAAAACCACGATTTAAAAGAATAACCAAAATTATCTCATGAGTAAAACCTTACTACATCATCTATAAATTATCAGATTCTTTGAAAAATTGTTTTAATTTTTAGTCTCGTCTTGAAACATTTGTCTATAACTGATATTCTATACTAACCGACACACCCTCTTGGAAAACGTAACCTCTTTACTCGTCAACAAGTTAGTATAGAGAAAAACTGACTGACACAGCAATAAATATAACAGTTCAACTTTATACTGAACTTGGTTAACATAACTGACAATGAGATTTTATAATTAGTACGAATTTTATAAAAATTGCCCGCAAAAAACTGCAAAAATTGAGAATAAGAGTTTATTTCACCGTGTCATTCCAACAACAGGTATCCAAACAGAACTGAGCACAGCGCCTCATGGGGGTACTAGGAAGTCGTATGGCAAACTTACGCTTGGGTGCAACACTATATGCACTAGATACTGAAGTATTCCATATTGTCCGACCATTCCATAGTACTTGAGCTTTCTCTATATATACATATTTTTTGAGTGGGTGGGAGTGTAAATGTACTTAAAATATTAATTTAATTTTGAAGCATAAATAGCAAAATACACACACAAAGAAAAAATTGAATAAGGTTTAAATAATAATTTAAAAAAAAAGAACAAATACTTACATAGTTTTAAAAATGACTGGAAGAAAATACATAGATAAAATCTTACAAAAATTAAAATCATTTAAAAGGAGAAAAAAAATAACAATATCAATTTGCAAAGATGAGAATAAAAGTAAGAAAAATTCGCATTTTATTAATAAAATAACAAGAAATTCAAGATGAAAGGCTGATTCTTAAATGATAATACAGAGCATACTTTGCTGATATTATCGATAATCAAATTTAGAGACTATTTTTTTCCGTCTTCAATATTATTAAATAGCTTAAAAACTGATAAGAGAAATAACTACATTACAATACGTTAAAATAAGAAAGAAAACAATTTTAAGACGAGATAAAAGATAGTAACAATACTAACAAAAATTGACACGACGTAAATTTTTACAGCAATTAACCTCCTTAACTCTTTTTAATGTTTTAATACTGTATTATTCATTTTATTTTCGTATTGTTCTTTTGCCGTTTTGTTTCTTTTAACTTTTCATATTAATCTTAGATTATTATTATTTCTTCATATTTACTTGTTATCTTTTCAATATTCGCCTATATCATTCACAGATTTTTTAATTTTTTTTTTTTTTTTTTTTTTTTTTTTTTATAGTTGTATTAAGAATATGTTTATATTATACAGGGTATCCATAAAAGAATTTTCCGGTTATAAATTTTACTAGTATCAACTGTAAGCGTTGTAGAGTTAAGTTCCAGGTGACAAATAAAGAGTAATTCAAACAACTTTAGATAAGCTTGTTATTGACTCACTCGCAGTGCCACATACGCAAAATGGCGACTCTTGAGCGTAAAGCGTTATTGTTAGGCACTGAGCTCTACAATAATACGGACAGCCAACTCACCGATCCACTTTCTACCGCGACCGCATCACACTTTCAATGCGTGCAAGTAATGAGTGCTGCACTTTTCTTAATATTACAAGCATTTTTTCAAACTTTTTCGCATATTTTTTATCAATTTTGGTGTTTTCTACATCTTTTTGATATTTATATGAGCAATACTTAATTTGTTTTTCAATTCTTTTCATTGAGCTTACCTAAAACTTCCTTTTTAACTAATATCAAACTAAAAAATTGCGATTAATTTAAATAAAATCTATAGTTTTTTCAATAAAAAATATATATCGGTGAAAATTGTAGCAACTTCGTCAAAATTTAAAAAGAAAATCCAATTTGAAAATATCTACCCCATACTACTCTATGGGAGGAAATCTACGTTTTGCCAAAAAATTTTCATCGGAAAATCTTTGTCATTGTATTCATGGGCGGACCGCTGGATTCAATGTATCAGAATAGGGAGTTAGCCCTCCGTTCTATTGTCGAGCTCAGTGTTGTTAGGCTGAAGATTTAAAAGCCGTTAGAGCCATGCGATTTTTTTCCTTTGGGGCTTTATAATATAAAAGATCGTGTCTACGTTACGCCGTTACCAAATGATTTGTCAGAGTTGAGACACAGAATTGAAAAGACTATTTATTCCATTACTCCGAACTTATTAACCGAAGTGTGGGAAGAATTGGACTTTAGGTTGGATGTGTGCCGTATAACTAAAGGTGCACATACTGAACATTTGTAAGAAAACCTAGGTTAGTTTACCTTCAATTTGATGTATGATTTGTTGTAAATACTGTAAATTAAACTATTATAATATACCATTGAAACAGGGACATTTTTTATGGACATCCTGTATTAAGGTTAGCTATATTAAGCTATGATTGTTTTGATTGATCGAATCTGACGGTCAGGCGTTTAAAAAAAGGTGTATGATTTAATCCACATTTGACTATCATCTTATAAATAGCTGATTAAAAATTATTAAAGGAAAAACAGCATTAAACTTAGGTCTATTAGAACATCTTTACAGTAAAAATGATACATTAAACTGAGGTCCATTATTGAGGTATGGTTTATGATATTTACTTTTGTAATTTTTACTTAAAAGAGGTTTAATACAACTTTCTTATTTACAGATCAAATATGATATCACAATATTAAAATATTTATTTGCTTAAAAGACGTTATAAAAACACATTAAAAGTAAATTAAAAATCTATATTTACATGTTTCGACTCATTTTCTGAGTCGTCATCAGAATGTATAACATAAAATTACAAATGCATATGAAAAATGAAAAGAATCATCGAATATAAACAAGTAATCATATAACGCGCCCTACATTTCCGCGATTGCTCGTGTTCCTTCTATGTCGCGACGCCGTAAGTTGTCCAACCATTCAACCCATAAATTCGGGATACGAAAAGATAATGTATCGTTACAAACTCCTGAATTTCTTAAATAAATTTCAATGGACTCTTTTATGAATAATTGTAAATAAAAATTAGACCTATAGATTATTTTACTCTCGTTAAAAAGTATGTTAATGTTCTCTATTTGATTTAGCCGGGATGAAGCAGTATTACCTCTATTATATTTTATATCCGCTATATGTTCTTTACATCTGATATTGAATTTTTGTTGGATTATACCTATATAATGATTTCTGATTCCTCCCTCCCTAATAAATGGAATCATATAAACTCCTGAGAGGTCATCTCTATTAATAGGATCAATTTTAGTATTTAAAAGCATCTTTAATTTCGGAGGCGGCTTCGCGATCAAACATATACCAAAATTTCTTAAAGGATTTTTTATATGTTCAAAGAAACCTGGGAGATAATTTGCTACAACCCTTTTCATATTAACTTCATTAATAATTTTATTTTTATTTTTAGATTTTTAGGCTATTGATATATACTTGAGATATTTGACTTACTACTCGCACATATTTATATTTAGATCAAATATGGGTTAAAATTCATTTCGATGTTGTAGTGCGTTTACGATTTAACAATTATTTACCGCTAGTAATAATAAATGTTAATAAATAAATAATAAACAAATTGAAGAAAGAAAATAGGAATGGAATATGAAATTGTATACGGCTCTAAATATTAAATAATTTGATTTTATCATACAAATGGAATCTTTTTGTTTTTCTTTTGTTTTACTCTAATTGGAAGTAAGTGATGTAGTATCCATGTATCGTTATTCGCAGTCTTTTTTTTTTTTTAGATAGTCTTGTACACATATGTTATTTAAATAATAACATTGCAGAATTATTTAAAAAATACAGACTAATTCAGATTTTACATACCTCAGTATCTAAATGACATTTATGATTGTGAGAAAATAAAGTATTTTATACAAAAGTAAAAACTAGTTGGATGTGCCAATCCCAAAACTATCTTCTATCTCATACATCTTTAATACAGTCGGACCTCTATTTAACGAACCTCTATTTTGCGAACTTTTACTTGGAACCAAGAACATTTTGCAAATTTCTTCGTAAAATAACCTCCAAATAGCGAAGTGTATTCTCTATTTAACGAACTTTTCCTTGGGATCTAAATTTTTTTTCTCCCTATTTCTTAAAATATTACTGGACATTTCAAACTTATTCTTTCTTTTAACACATTTTATGATGATCAATAACCATGAACAGGTCTTACCAGGTACCTAACTCACCGAGAGCTGTAAAATCGTTGTGATTCTTTGCTTTCCATCCAAGACGAGCAAACTTTCAATATCCCCTTTTAACCCTCAATGGAGCTGCCCTGTGTGCTTAAACTATAGTTTCCCGTTTTCTAGATTGTTGATCATGATCAATCGTGTCGGTAATTTCGGTTCTTGTAGCTCGAAAATGTCAAAGCAAAAGTGCTTGAGCATCAAAAAAAAATTATTCTTGATGAGGTGGATAAAGGCATTAAGAAAAAGAATACTGCTTTAAAATTTGGTATTCCTCCAAACAGCTTATCAACCATAATAAAAAATCGTGATTTTAATGTAAAATTATTTTTTAATTGAAAATACAATGTATTTCCAGACAATGTTTTGTTTCATTCTTATTTCCCTTGCAGATTTCTTTTTGGTGGGTAAAATAAGTAAAACAAATAGATATAATTTATAAAAAAAAGTGTGACTAATTATCTTTTTTAATTATATTTAGTGTTTATGGACTTAAAATGTGTTTTACGTAGTTTAAAGTATTTTAAAAGGTGACTCTCTATTTAACGAATTTTCGATATAACGAACTTTTTTCGGGATTTAGCGACTTCGTTAAATAGAGGTCCGACTGTACTTCAAAAAGTAGTTACAAATGTTAATATTTCAATATTATTAGGTCAATACTATACCAACTTTGATTGTCATCTTAAATTTCTGCTTCAGTTAATTAATCGGAGTAAAAACGAGTTAATCTCGATCATGACATTTATTAAAATCAACAGTTTTTCGTTATTCTGTTGTAAATCAATTTTACATGTTGTACAAAAACTTTTTACGAATAGCCGGCTTATCAGGATGCGATGTGCGATGTCCACGTCGCTGCATGAGCCACCAAAGTACATTAGAACTACGAAAAATCGAGAAAATTATACAAAAATCGCTATTACAACGCCCCCTTCCGGTGGAATATTTCGAAATTCAAGGAGGACCTGTTTGCCATAGCCAAAAACATACACAAAATATTTGGTTCAGTTCTATGTATAACTTCATACACTTTTCGGTGGTACAATAAATGAAAATGGCAAAAAAATCGCGATTACAGTGCCCCCTTCCAGTGGAATATTTCCAAAATCAAGGAGGATCTGCTGGCCATAGCCAAAAACATATACAAAATATTTGGTTCAATTCTATGCATAACTTCATACATTTTTCGCTGGTACAATGGCAACAGACGGACACACGGACATACAGACATTTTGTATAAACATGTTTTTTGATATCTATGACCCCTAAAACGTGTAAATCCATCGAAAACCAGAAGTCGAAAAAAAATCGATTACAATACTTTCTTCTATTGAAGATAGAAGAAAGTAATAATAATGTAGTACATTCCAGAAATGACAACCTCTAAATTTTCCCTAAATAATAACAGTGGTGAATTTTAACAATCACTCTGAGGCTTTTCAATAATTTTGTAAGAGGTATAATCGAAAAGAATCTCTTTTTAATACATTCTGTAATAATTAACCCTTAAATGCCGGGTGTTGCTTTTCGGCAACATACCCAATTTAGGCTCTAAAATACTATTAGAAAAATATTGAAGATATAATGCCTAATGTTGCCAATAAAATACATTCTGAAAATATTATTAAATCGATTTTCAACATGTAGGTGGCAATACTTGTGTTGTTTAAGAATAAAGATAGATTTATTTTTTCAATTGTTGCTACTTGTTCTTTTTGTTTTGTTTGGAAGCTTGCGAAATACCCTATTTTGTTCTGCAGTGAGCAAGTAAAACTTATTTCTTATTATAGTTTCTAAAATTCTTGTGTGTTTAATATTATAGAATTTTATCAAGGAAACTTATTTTTTCAATTAAAGACCAGTATTGCCGATTAGTAACAAACTGTTTTTTAGCCGTAAACCATACTTAAAACAAAATATGATTTTTTAAAGTATTTTTCCCATGATTTATTTAAAAAATGAAAGCCGAGAAACATTATTACAATGATTTTTGAAAAATCAGGCATTTAAGGGTTAATAAAAATCCCCATTATTTTCCCAATATGCACTTTTCACTTCATAAATAATCACAGGAATAAGAAAAAAAAATACATACTTGCCAACTTCCGACTTAACTTCCGTAAAATGAGAGTTTATTTAAACCAGGTTAAACATGTTTCGAACCAGAATTTTTTTTTTAAAGAAATGATATCAAACAAGTTCCACATGGAAACAAGAAATTAAATAGCTAATGATACATCAATAATATTTTTCGGTGAGGAACTTGTTTAACCTAGTTTAAATAAGCTCACATTTTACCGAAGTTTTACCGAAGGACGGTGGAGCTTAAAATCCTTAAAAATAATTTTTTTTATTTTTGTAAATTTCAACTTAAATATTATTCAGGGGTACATTATATACATTATAACATGCATTTATCCCAAAAAAAAATTTAAAAAAAATTTATTTTTGAGAAAAAAATGGAATTTTACGCGTCGTCTTAGAAATCTTCGAAACGCCCCATGCGTCTTCAATATCAATGAAAATCCCCAATATTTTTTATAAAAGTTTGGTTTATATATAGAAATAAAATAGAGCATCGAATTTTATATATTTGAATTTAAAGGTAAAAAAAAAAAAAAATTCAAAATTTCAAAATTTTTTCGAAAAAATTTCAAAATTTTTCAAAAAAAATTTTTTTTTTAACCTTTAAATTCAAATATGTGAAATTCGATGCTCTATTTTATTTCTATATATAAATCAAACTTTTATAAAAAATATTGGGGATTTTCATTGATATGGAACGCGCAGGGGGCACTTCGAAGATTTCTAAGATGACGCGTAAAATTCCATTTTTTTCTCAAAAATAATTTTTTTTTTGTGATAAATGCATGCTATAATGCATATAATGTACCCTTGAATAATATTTAAGATAAAATTTACAAAAAATATAAAAAAAAAATTGAAAAAATTTGAAATTTTGAAAATTTTTCGAAAAAATTTCAAATTTTTTCAAATTTTTTTTTTTTAACCTTTAAATTCAAATATGTAAAATTCGATGCTCTATTTTATTTCTATATATAAACCAAACTTTTATAAAAAATATTGGGGATTTTCATTGATATTGAAGACGCATGGGGCATTTCGAAGATTTCTAACACGACGCGTAAAATTCCATTTTTTTCTCAAAAATAATTTTTTTTTTTTTTGGGGGGGGGGGGATAAATGCATGTTATAATGTATATAATGTACCCTTGAATAATATTTAAGTTGAAATTTACAAAAATAAAAAAAAATATTTTTAAGGATTTTAAGCTCCACCGTCCCCTTAAGTTGGCAAGTATGGAAATGTCTATGTCATCTCTTTAATTTATTACAGATGAAATGTATTTTTTTTTTCTTTCTTCAGATAAAATGTTAATCGTCAACAGTTCCTCAAACCTTGTTTATTTAATGAATTTTTTTGTTCAACTAAATCTTCAAAAACATTATTAAATCAGTGTCGATTAACAATTCGTGTTTAGCTGAAAATACCAAAAACAGACTTTGGGCTTTTTTACTACCAAGGTACAGAAATAAAGACAGACATTTGTTAAAATGAACTTAAAAAAATAATGTATAAGTGAATGCTATTGTTTAAAGTATTGTGGTATCATTGCTTAACACAAAGTACATTGAATTATTGATTTCAGAATAATATTACAGCCAACTGTTCATTTTTAAATATCTGAATATTGCTTGAATATCTAAAAATATCTTCACTCAGAACCTCTATAAAAAATACTTTTTTTATATAATATGAAAAAATGATATTTATTCAGGTAATGTGAATAAGTATGATAAAGAAAATTAATGTTCATATTCAATATTGTGAAATACGAATTCAGAATCAGACTTTCGAAATGCTTTTCAAATTTACAAACCTACTTACCTTGCTTACTGTCAGAAACAAAACTGAAAAAGTTGAAAAAATACCAGAAAAATATTAATGACGAGAAAGAGGATTGTTAAGTTGATTTAAAAACAATTCCTGATGCAATTTAACCCCTTTATCTACTGACGGTACTTATAAGTACCATTAAAATAACTTGTTGTAAAATTCATTTAATACATCGATTAGTAGTAATACAGTTTAGAATGAGTTATAGATGCATTACTTTATCTTGTTCCAAAAGCATTATTGGTTACACAAAACAAAAATATTTTTAAATGAATGTTTTCTTTTGCCTTTGCATTTTTTCAGCTTTCTTGGCGTTGGGGGGGGGGGGGGGATTTTCAATTAGGAAATATTTCTATATTTCTATTGTGAGAACATTATATTTGTACATTTCCTAATTCTACAAAATACTAAGAAAAATATTTAAAATAAAAGATTTGAGTGGGGTTATAAATATTGCACAAAATCGTTATGAATTCAAATTTAATTAATTCTTCTAAATCCTTCAATCCTTCTAAAATTTATTAAATGATTGTGTATCTTTTAATTTAGTTTCAAAAATTCACGAAAAATGCTTTAGAAGATAAAATTTTCATGAATTCAAAATTCAGTACATAAAGGGTTAAAAGGCTTCATTCAAAATCCCACCGTTACCTTCCGGTACTAAAGATGAGTGCTGATTTACAATACAGGAATACTTCTTACCGCTGTTTTCGATACTAAAAACTTCGACATCGTAGTCATATAGACAATGGTCAGAACCGAATCTGTAGACATAGTAACCTTATGATTTAAGGCAAAGCGCTAAAGCGTACGCTCCCGATGGTAAAGGATTAAACAACCATTTATAAGAATTGATTTTGACATTTGAACCATATATCATGCCCCTAAAAGCATCACAAGATATCTAAGGACGCAACATTTTTTAAGGAGAGACTGCGATTAACATGAAACATATACTGGCTGGGAAAACTTGTTATTCACTGAATTGCAAAACTTAATGACATCAAAAAATTCCTTTTTTTTTTTTTTTTTTTTTTTTTTTTTATTGAAGCTATTTTATCACCACTTACTATATCTTTTACGCTACTTCAAAAGAATTAAACGCAACAAAATGAGCTATAATTCTTCGATTTGGCGGAAATTAATTGCTGTTTCTGAGAATGGGTGAATTGTTCACTATGCACCAAATAAGCCATGCTTGAAAATTAATGTACTTGAAATATGTTCAACGTTATTGATTCTTTTTTTCTTGTCGATTGCATCTAAGAGGTATTTTCCCAAATAGACGGGTTGATGCAGAAAGCTTAATCCATTGTTTGAAAGAATGGGGTATGGTATCTTATCAAACAGTATCTTCGGTTAATTTGAAGAAATATTGATAACTGCCGTATGATGGATGGTAGAAATACAGATAGATTTAGTGATACAGAAAGAGAGAAAAAAATCCTTTAAAAGAATACGACTTAAAAGACCTTATATGTTTTTTGAACTTATTATTAATTCTTCTCTTATGTGTTTTGAATTGTTATCTAGAGTATTTCAAAATATCGATAGACAATCGATAATCGAAAATAAATTCTGCCACTTCAGGAAAAAAAAAACATAAAATAAGATCTTAAGGGTGCATATTGTGTCATCAGGCTTAAAAAAACTTTATGGTAATGCGCGAAAACACTCTTTCTTCAGAATATGTTTTTAATATCGTTATTTTGGTAGGATATTTTTTTTTTCAAAGTTTAATAAATATGGATTCATACGTAATAAATATATATACTTATTTTTAATTTTTATAAAAATTGATATGGTACTTTGAAACAACTTTTTAATATTTTACAAGATAAAATATTAAAAAGTAATACAATGCTTAAACGAAGGTAGTATAATGTTTAAATAAAGGACTGGATGGGTTTTATACAACTGGGGATGTAATACTTAAATTTTAGGAACTTCGCATTATTCATTAGTAAATCCCATACATGTAATACATTAAAACTTCAGCGGACATCTCGGGAAAACGGAATTTGTCCGCTAAGCGAAGTATTTTTTAGAGGTAAAAATATACAAATAAGTATATTTTGTGGATTGAAAAATGTTTTCGCTAAGTAGTGTCCGGTATGGAAGATTTATTGTATAATGGAAATAATGACCGTTACGAAGGTTTAACTGTATAATGGACTCTTGATTAATTACCCGACACTGCACAGTTAACCGAAGCCATCATCAGCATACTAGAATCCTGCTTCGCCTCGGGTAACCCGATTTCACCTAAACTCGATATGACTTGCGGTTCGGATCGGGTTTTCGGGTTGTTGCGTGTGTACCTCTACTTCATACCCACCAAATCTGGCTTATTGCTTTTTATAGTGTCGAAAAACTAAAAGCGTAATTGGGTGATTTTCAAAAAGTGTCGTGTTTTACTGTCCTTTCACATTTGCACAGATAAACAGTTAAATATCATAATTTTAATTATTCCATTTTAACTATCATGTTTTTTAATGATAATTTATAGATATATTATTATTTATAAAAAAAAAATAAAAAATATATTCTTTTGTAGTCAAAATGTCATTACCGTAGGTTATCCCAACAAGCAATTTATTAGGTAAAGATTTCACTAAGTTCTATTTAAGACAGATGATTTTAAATTTTTTAATACATTTTTATTTATTAAGATGCCACTAATTAAAAAAAATATTTATTTTCATTAATTAAACTTATCTATAATTCTTAATATTTTTTTTAAACAGTCTCCTAAGAAAGAGTGTCATTGCTATGCTTCTGACAAAAAGTTCATCTGGAATATTTTAGAGGGCAGCACATGCCTTTTTATCAACGCAAAAATGCTCCTTAAAAGTCAACTTGTTATCAGGTTTAGGTGAATAGAGTAAATAGTTTTAGACTTTGAATGTTTTGGTGAGTATTTTTTGTACGTCACTACCGCACCACTTAGGATGGATAATTAAATGAACTTTTATTTCTTAATCTGCTTTTATTATATAAGAAATAGAAAATCATTGTATGGAACAGAAGATATAATGGGTGCCATTTATGCCTGGGGAAAAATAAAAATATTTTGCTTAATTTGTCATTACCGTGCTCACTTATGCCATTACCAAGTTTATTAAAATTTAAAAATTAGTTTTAAATGTTAAATTAGTAATTTGGTCACTGCTGATGCTTGTATATTAATATCTATGAGGTAAGGCAATTATTTACAAAAAATTAAAACTTTCTAATTATTTCTAAAAATTTGATTTTGTTATTCCAAAACATGGACAGATTTTGAAAATGACCCAATTACAAATTCTGTTTATTAAATTTGTTTTGTTTTACATTTTTTTTTTTACTTGTATTATAGTAGTTATTTAGCACGTTTATAATGTTTAGAATTACAGTTTTATATTTTAGAACTTATAAAATGTCATTGATAATACGTCTTTCCTGTTATGCAATATGTATTATTCGACACAACATTCAGCATCGGATCAGTATATGCATCAATATCAGATAACCGGAAGTCTACTGCATTTAATTCCTCATCTCTCAACAACTTAAATTTCATAAAAAATTTACAAATATTATATATATATAAAAAAAAATTAAATTAACACAGGAAAAAAAAGAGTTGATCAAAATGGCACCTAAATTAAATTTGTCTAGAAATATTACATATTTCCCGGCAATAAAATAAATAAATATATATATATATTTATTTATTTATTTATTTATTTATTTATTTTATTGCCGGGAAATATGTAATATTTCTAGACAAATTTAATTTGTAACTTAGCATTATTTAAAACTGGTGAACTCTTCGCATAATCTTAAAAAATATATATATATATATATATATATATATAGAACAATTAAAAAAGGGAGGAGGGGAACTTTTATGCAAGATAAAACACCACACCAATTAAACTTATTAATAAAAACATATCAAACCTGTAAAACCTGAAAACGTGCAAAAGAAATCGAAAAGTATAAAACAGCCTTTGTAGAGATAGACCTCAGCTACCAAATGAGAAAAAAAAAAAAAAAAAACTTAAAAATATCGAAATGCGAACGAGATATTTCACAAAATCCCCCCCCCCCCACACACACACACAGAATTAACATTAGCGAGCGGGTGTTTTCGTACGAGTGAAGTAGCCTCTTAATAGTTTTTAGCTTAAATTTTTAATATTTTCCAACATAGTTGAAAAGTGTTTATGACTATGATGTTATGTCTTCTATGAAAGATGTTATGTCGGTTTGCTTGGTCGTCTGTCTGTCTCTCCGTATTCTAACCCGCATACTTTGATTACTTGGTACATGTTTTGTACATGTTAGTGAGGCTTACAATAGAACATTCCCTATTGAAAATGGAATGTGTAGCAATTCTAGTTCGTTTACAGAGACACACAAAAAAATTCCGTCACAACGTGGCCCTTGGGGCAGTATCGTTTGCAGCGTATTAATAATAGTTTCACTATTACAAACATACTGAAATTGATACTCATTATTGAGGTACAACGCAACATTCGTTCTGTAAAATATGGAGTGCATGGTATTTATCAATCATTTACAGGGGCAAGCAAAATAATTACGTTACATTATGCCGTAGGGGAAAAATCATTTGCATATTATCATTTGCATCATATTTTTAAAATGTTACACTGTTTCAAACACAATGAAACTGATGTGCAATACTGAGGTGCACTACAAGATGCTTACAGTAAAATATGGAGTGCATAGCATTTATTACAGGGACACTTACAGGGACAAAAAAAAGAATTCCGTTACAGTACTTCGGAAAGCGATAATCCCTAGAAGTTCATTTTTAGGTGCGGTTAGTTTCGTTATTAGTTTCATAACTGAATTAAAATTTTAGCTTAATATGTATAGTATATAAAATGTATGTGTAGATTATATACAGGGCTACACAAAACATTTCAAGTCACCATATATGGGCAGCAAAAGCTGAAAAAAAAATTTTAATATATTTTGCGTTGCACAGCTGAATAAAATTTTAGCAAACCTTACGGAGTGTAAGAAAGCTACAGATCATATACACAGCTGCTCAAAAGAATTCGAATATTTTATCAATTGTGATCTTTAATTGTTGAAATCGGGTGTTCAACTGTGTTATGCGTTTTTAAAAGTGCTTCTTTTACCTTATTAAGGGGTCTCAGAATTCTTAAAATTGGAAAAAAGGAAAAAAAAGAGACCATATTTTCAACATTTAATATCTTAAAATGCATATGATTTTAAAACCCAAATTTTTATTGGGATGAAAGATGTTTGTATGTTCTTTCATTTCATGTATTTAAAAAATTGCAAGATGCAGAATTAGATATTATAAGGGGCTCCATACGATCAGACGTTTGACGAGCAGAAAATTGGTATAACCGCTTACGGGCAGTATCACAAAATAAATTTTGAAACTAGAATGAAAATTTTGATGCCTACGTATATACTTCAGGTTGTAATAATTATCCTGAACCTAAATAAATTTGTATGTAAAGCATTTTTATATTTTTCAGGCATGCAAGTGAGAAACGGGAAAAAGAGTGGAAATTTTTTTCCATCTATATAATAAGGCCAAACTCGTATAATTTAGACGCATTTTAACAGTTATTCATACAATAAAATGAATTATAATTGTACATATGATTGTTATTTTCTTTTTGTAACTTAGAAAGTATTAAAAGAAAATAAATAAATAAATAACAATGTATAAATTCATTAAATTGAAAAAGAAAATTGGAAAGTTTGCTAAAAGTATAAATCCTTCCCAATTTATCTGATGAACTTATGTGAAGTACAGAGATTAATTTTTCAAAATAAATATATTATTTTGAATGATTTGACTTTTTAAGACTTTACTTTTAAAAAAAAATCTCCATACTAAATATATGCACGCCAAATTGATCTTTACTCCAGAAATACATTTCCAAACGTGCATCACTGAAATTACCCAGAAGGGACTAATTCATATAATAACAAAATATTCTATTCTAAAAAGAATCTTATGGAAACTTCCTTTCCCTAGTTAAAGAACTTAATTTACACGACTTTCAGATGCTTATAATAAAAGCTCGCCTTTGATTTGATAGTACAGCAATTCAGAAACAAATTCCAAGGATTTGAGTAGACAAAATGTCTAATTATTATGTTTTCCAGACAACTCCCCTCCCCCCTCCCCCCCAATATGCTTTTAATGCTTTTTTTTGCACTATTGCATCAATCCAGAAAATGTCCAAATTTGCTTTTAAAAAGGTGGAAGTCCTCCTTTAGGAGGAACTCTTTCATGCCTGATTTTTAATACAAAGTTGTATTTAGCTAATGCAAAATTTTGAAAATGTCAACAGTATAATAACTTTAAAAAATATTTTTTTGAACGATAAAAAGAAAATTTTAAGCTCCGTTTTTAGACTAACATAAAACATATGTTTTGAAAATTTCATGAAAAAATATTCAGAAGTTTTTGAGATATCGTGCGTGTTATGGCCTAAAACGTCATTTGGTGAAAAATTGCTTCAAAGTTTCGAAAACGCCGCTTCATCTATTGAGCGGGTATAATTCTAAAAGCCATAACTTTTGTTCTAATGGGAATTTCAAGGAAACAATTTTATAAAAATGTTCAGAAAAAATAGGTGTTTAACATGGAAAAAAAATTAAATTTTCAAAAACTTTGAAGCTGTAAGAGTCCTGAGACCCTTAAACAATGAAGTTTTGTTACAGCAATCTGGAAGAGTTGGAAAATGTTTCATATGCTGTGCGTGACGCACAATTTTTCTTTCTTGCTAATCCTTCGCAACAGAAAATTATTAATCACAAATGCAAAATATATAAGTAGTTTACAATTAAAAATTATGATTACTACTGAGTAAGGAAAGAAGGGGATAAACGCACCTCTCCATCTTTTAATTCAGTTGTAACTTCCAACCAAACGCTGCCGACTAGTCCCACAATAAATACATTTTAATCGAATTTACAATGCAAATAAGTTCATCTGGACCTTCGGGTATGCCTTAATCACACTCCGTATCAAAACGAGATTTTTGTCCTTTTTGAACGAGATTTTAATTAATTTCGCGATTTTTGTACGAGATTATATATAAACGAGATTTTTGTCCTTTTTGAAGTTTTGTTACAGCAATCTAGAAGTGTTGGAAAGTGTTTCATAAGCTATGCGTGACGCACGATTTTTCTTTCTTGTTAATTCTTTGTACGAGAATATGTCATCGATTATATCGTCTCGAGATTATACGAGAATTATATTATTATAGTCTCAATATTATATTATTATCATCTCAATACATTATATTATTAGATTATATTATTATCATCTCGATACATTATATTATTATCCTCTCGAGATTATATTATTATCATCTCGATACATTATATTATAATCGTTTCGAGATTATACGAGAGATTATATCAACACGAGATTTTAATTAATTTCGGGATTTTTGTACGAGATTATATATAAACGAGATTTTTGTTTGTTACAGCAATCTGGAAGTGTTGGAAAGTGTTTCATAAGCTATGCGTGACGCACGATTTTTCTTTCTTGTTAATTCTTTGTACGAGAATATGTCATCGATTATATCGTCTCGAGATTATACGAGAATTATATTATTATAGTCTCAATATTATATTATTATCATCTCAATACATTATATTATTAGATTATATTATTATCATCTCGATACATTATATTATTATCCTCTCGAGATTATATTATTATCATCTCGATACATTATATTATTATCGTTTCGAGATTATACGAGAGATTATATCAACATGAGATTTTAATTAATTTCCAGATTTTTGTACGAGATTATATATAAACGAGATTTTTGTTACAGCAATCTGGAAGTGTTGGAAAGTGTTTCATAAGCTATGCGTGACGCACGATTTTTCTTTCTTGTTAATTCTTCCCAACAGAAAATTATTAATCACAAATGCAAAATATATAAGTCGTTTACAATTAAAAATTATGCATACTACTGGAGTAAGGCTAGGAGGGGATAAACGCATCTTTTAATTCAGTTGTAACTTCCGACCAAACGCTGTCGACTAGTCCCGCAATAAATACATTTTAATCGAATTTACAATGCAAACAAGTTCATCTGGACCTTCGAGCATGCTTTAATCACACTCCGTATCAAAACGAGATTTTTGTTCTTTTTGTAAAAATATTTTAATTAATTTCGCTCCGCAACTCTATCTGTAATTACTTCCCCTTGCTTCAATCAAATCCAAAATCATTTACTTCATCAATCATTCAAGCCACAACAAAGTAATAGATCCCCCGGTTTCCGCTTAAGTGACCGGTCTACATTAAAAATAAAAGTCATCCAATTTACAAAGAGTGATATTTGTGTGCCGCGGGGCTGTGCTTGGACCACCAACGCCACTGACTTATAATATTGTTTGCAAATCTCCAATTTTAATTTCACGCTCCGGCGCTTGGAATGGCCATCCTAAGAATTATTGGATATGTGTAATTATTGTCGCTGGCGAAAAGTTTTAAAACCCGAACTGCCAATTTGATTAATTTTCTATACTCAGCAGGATATATCGTCAGCAGATGAATTTTCTGTTGAAATATGAAACCTTTTCTGACAAAATTAAGAAATTTTTGTCGTAACTAATGCGGAATATCTTAGTCCTTGCTTTCCTTTTCTCTTTCAAATGATATATTACTTTTGTTTCAACAACAACGAGAAGTTGAAGAATTTTTAAGAGATTCAGTTTGTTTAAATCATACACAAACTTTAAACTCAATTTTCTCAAAACGTTGTTTTTTGAACTTCGATGTACCTTTTTATAGAAACTGCTAGATATTATTGTTTGTAATTTTGCTTGAATATTTTAAATACTGCTGATCAATCTGAAGTGAGCTTTTGTTACAAAGATATGTACGAAATTTTTAGAAAAAGTTTTTCTTTGACAAAATGCAAGTTTTTGTTGTTTAAAAGTGGTTTTTATTCCAGTTTTTTTTTTTTTTTTAATAACTAAAGAATATCTGTTTATGAAGTTAACTTCACCTTTTTAGGACTTATTCATATTATGTATATAAAAAATTTCAAGTGACTATCTTTGGCAGTTTCTGAGAAAACGTATACTAATTTAACATGGTAGGTATATTAGGGTCTTCCAACTGTCCTTTTAAAATACAGAGTTCCATAAATTATTTTCGGGGTTTCTTTATTGCATAACTTTTGATTTAAAAACATAACGGAAAATATCACCACATATTCGTAGAGTAGAACTCAAAAATGTTTCTTAATAACATAAACAAAGTTACATATGCCTAAAGTTGCAACTCAAAACGTTATTAAACAGATAACGATTACACTGAAAATCAAGTTGGGAATTGCACATCAAACGTGGCAAATGTAGTGCGTTCGTTCAATAACTAGTTTTATAAATATTTTTTGCACCGCATATTGTACTGAATGTATATTTCAGTGCAATTTCATTCTGTGCAAAAGGCTGTAACATCATTAAAATGCACTTGAAATAATTTTTTCCCATTGGCCGTAATGTAACGGAAAACTTTTGACTGTCCCTGTAATTAAACTATACATCCGATTGTCATAAAATTTGAAATGACACGACAAAATTTTGTAACAATTATATATTTAAAATTTCAAACCATTCGATTGGGTAGTTTTTGCTCTGTTATATGCGGACGGACGGACGGACGGACCGAACGATGACTATAGGTGTTACGTTGTTATATAATTACGAACGCACCTAAAAAAGATGTAATTCTACTGATGTAAAGTTGCAGAAATCTGTATGCTTACTAAAATTTTATCTGTACACTGTACAGAAATGATGTAAATCTACAAAACTCGTTTTTGTAAAGCTACAGATCTGTTAGCTTAACAAAAGAACCTACTAAAATTACAGTAATCTTACTAAAATTTTATCTGTAACCCGGGATGCAATTACACAAAAAGTTCTAGGTATCCCAGTTTCCTAAACAATTCGTAGTAACCTTACAGATTTTTTGATTTACAGTGCAAACGTGTATCTGTTACACGAATTTTTGTTGTAGCCGTTTCATAAAAAGATCTAGGCATCCCAGTTCCAGAGAAAATTCTTAGTAACTTTGCAGATTTTTTTTTTAACTGTGTATAATCAAATAATAAATATTAAAATTTTATCAAGCTTATCAAAAAGTTATTAATTAATTAGGAAACTTTACGCATAATATGTAACTTTGTGTTATCAAAGCAACTTTTTTAGTTGTACTTTATGAATATTTAATAATATTTTTCATCGTGTTCTTAAATCAAAATTATGATTTATGAGGTAAGGAAATCTCCACAATAATTTACGGACATCCCTGTGTATTTGATATACAAAATGTTTTACTACATAAATCGCGTTTTATTACATATATACATACAGGCTTAGAGTTTTATATTGAATATAATAGGTTATGGAGAGAGTAAAGAAAGAAGTTAGTCAAAATGAAATTGTAAACAAAAGACGAAAAATAGTATAATTAGATAATGAGATAATGAGAAAACCAGTTTTTCTTATATTTATCGGATTCAGTTTATGACATTTATTACAACAACAGAAATATCACTATAAATATTACAAATAAATTCCATAAGAAGTGAACATTAAGTGAAATTAAGTACGAAAGTCTAGTTCTCACGAATTTGCTTAAAAATTTATTTCTTAAAAAATATATTAATAGTAAAATTACTAAAAATACATATATGAAGTAGAAAATTATACTTTAACTAAAATTTTAATTTTGAAATTTTTATTTTTTTATAAACTTAAACGTATGTGAACATAGTATAAAGTAAGAGTACAGGTATTAACATCTTTTTATGACGTTAGATTGTGCTAGTGTCATCTTTTACATTTTCATTAACAACAAACTGACAAATTCAGTTGCTACTGAAAAACTTAAAAAAAAAAGAATAATTATCTTCAAACCAAGAATACCCTACTTTTTTTTTTTTTTTTTTTTTTTTTTTTTTAATCTTTAAAAGAAGAAAGTATTGGATTCGTGAACAATTTCTACTTCCGGTTTTCGATGAATTTATACGTTTTAGAAAGTTCAGCACATGATTTGATGGCTTTTAGAAAATGTCTGTCTGTGAGTCTGCGACAAAATTTTGTGGGCGCTCTATCTCAAGAACCAATGCACAGAAATTCACAAAACTTTATATTCAGCTAGACCTTGATATGAACTGGTGCTAATTACTTTTAGGTGTAAATCGTCCAACAGGTGGCGCTGCTGTGCTGCAATTTTCACGATTTCTGCAATAGCTATATCTCAAGAACTAATACAAGGATTTTCTGCAATAGCTGTATCTCAAGAACTAATACAAGGATTTTCATAAAACTTCAAATTCAGTTAGTCCTTGATATCATTTCGTGCTGAATACTTTTTGGTGAAAATCGCCCAACAGGTGGCGCTGCTATGCTGCATTATTCCTGAATTACGTAATAGCTCAATTTCTAGAACTAATGCACGAATTTTCATCAAACTTCAGATTGTGTTAGTCCCTGGTATAAATTATTGCTGCTTAGTTTTTGGTGTAAATCGCCCAACAGGGTGCGCTGCTATGGTGCATTTTTCACGATTTCCGCAACAGCTGTATCTCCAGAACTTATGCATGAATTTTCATTAAGCTTCAAATTCAGTTAGTCCCTGGTATAAATTTGTACTAATTAGTTTTTGGAGTAAATCGCGCAACAGGTGGCGCCGCTATGTAGATTTTTTTTTTTTTTTTTACGATTTCCGCAATAGCTTTATCTCAAAAACTAATGCACGGATTTTCATCAAACTTCAGATTCAGTTAGAAGTTGACATAAGTTGTTGATGATTAGATTTTTGTGTAAATATTCTAACCGGTGGTGCGGATATGCTGCATTTTTCAAGAAATATTAACATGTATGAGATAAAAGAAAGTTTTGGAAATGCCACATCCGACTAGTTTTATATATATATAACTCAAATAAAGAAAGAAAGATAAAGAAAAATAAGAAGATCCAGAGCAATTCTTTATCATCAAAAGACAAAGAGCGCGTGTTGCAAATTTGTGACGCTAGGTTCAGGTAAGACAATCGGGATGTCACACATAGATGAACCCTTCCTTCAACTAACATCAATTATTTTTGACTCTCTCTTAGGAATTACTATCGATATAAATATGATTCAAATTATACTCAATCAGATTATAATAAGTCAGAAATATTAATTTAAGTTGAAAATTTTGAGATGACTTATCAAGTTACTTTTTATTGAGTAATATTACAAATTTATCAAAATTGGCTATTGTTTAATAATAACTATTGATATTTGTATATATATCGCAAAATCTTGCACTTTATAACACAGGCGTAAACGAACGTTGCTAATAATTGTTTTAATCAACTTTCATCTAACGCAGCTATTAATATCTCTTTGAATAATTAATATCTATTAAAATGCGACACATGTGATACTAATTTAAAGTCAATAATATAAAATGGAGAATTATGACAACCGTTAAGTCATTACTTATTGAGCGTTACAAACTTTTTCTGTAAAAAATCGGTCTAATCATTTAGTGTTTCAACACTGTTAAAAATTTGCAGCATTCTGGCAGGCCATTTGACCGTTTTTTACGAAAACGGTTACACAACCGTAATTTAACACTATTCTGACCATATTATTGGCCATTTTATGGTCAGAATATACACTGTTAAAAATTTGCAGCATTCTGGCAGGTCATTTGACCGTTTTTTCCGAAAACGGTTACACAACCGTAATTTTAACACTATTCTGACCATATTATTGGCCATTTTATGGTCAGAATATAGTTAAATTATAGTTATGAAACCGTTTTTTCAAAAAACGGTCGAATGACCTGCCAGAATGCTGCAAAATTTTTAACAGTGAAGTTCGACACTTTTATTAGAACATTTTTTACTTTAATATTTGCTAAAGTACAATAAAGTAAAATTAGCACATTTTATTGTTCTAAGATGTACTTATAAGAGGAAATATGTGGTGTAACATAACTGGAAATCCAACGAGGCATATAAAAAAAATATGGCTAAAAAAACCTTTAAGGGGTCTCAGGACTCTTAAAATTGGAAAAATCGAAAAAAAAAAGACCATTTACAACATATAATATCTTAAAATGTATTTTATTTTGAGACAAAATTTTATATTGGGATGAAAGATATCAGTATGTTCTTTCATTTCATGTATTTAAAAAATTAGAAGATGCAGAATTAGCATTTACAGTGGGCTCCAAAATGTCAGACATTTGACAAGCGGAAAATCGATATAACAGATTACGCGCACGATTACAAAATAAATTTTGCAACAAGGAGGAAAATTTTGGGTCCTACGTATGCCTCAGATTGTATTAATTACTCTGAACCTAAATAAATTTGTATTTAAAGCATTTTTATATTTTTAATACAAAGTTGTATTTAGTTAATGCAAAATTTAGAAAATTTCAACAGTATAATCACCTATAAAGAATATTTTTTTTTGAACAATAAAAAGGAAATTTTAGGTTCAGTTTATACAGACTCACATGAAACATAAGTTTTGAAAATTTCATGAAAATAAATTCAGAAGTTTTTGAGATATCCTGCGCGTTATGCCCAAAAACGTCATTCGGAGAAAATTGACTTCAAAGTTTCTGAAACGCCGCTTTAGCTATTGATCGTGTATAATTCTAAAAGCCATAACTTCTGTTCTAATAGGAATTTAAAGGAAACATTTATATCAAAATGTTCAGAAAAGATAGTAGTTTAATATCTAAAAAAAAATAAAATTTCGAAAATTTTAAAGCTTTAAGAGTCCTGAGACCCCTTATAAAGATATTTTAGAGACGCTTTCACGTTATGCATTATTAGCTGCTAATTCAGAGAAATATTATCTCTTCTCCCGATGTGATTTCACATATGGTTAGTTAAAAAAAGAGAAGCCTCAATAAGAAAATGAATAATCAAATACTCAAGGCATTGAATTTATTTCAATAATCCAACGCACTTACGGCATATCGTCTCTTTATTATCGTCGCTGTCTTTGAATAGTTTCAGCAAAAATGTTACATCATGAGAAAACATTTTTTGCGTGTAAAGTAAAATGGCTTACAACACAAATAAAGATCTACATAAAGACTTGTTTTCGTAGACTATTAGCTATACCATAAAATTACAATAGTATACGTATACTACACTGTTATAGTACTACAAAAAAAAAAAGAAAAAAAAAAAAGAAAATTAAATACAAGTACTCTAACTATATACTTCAAAATATAGTTACAAGGGGAAAGGTGTGCTGTAATGTAACTGGAAAATCCAACAAGGCCTATAACAAGAAAATGTGGCTAAACATTCTTTAAAAAGAAATTTTACTGAAGTTTTCACGCCATGAATTAACAGCAGCTAATTCAGTGAAATATTATCCCTTCTCCGATGTGATATCATCTATGGTGGTTAAAAAGAGAGAAGCCTTAATAAGAAAATGAATAATCAAATAACTCAAGGCATTGAATTTATTTCAATAATCCAGCGTACTTACGGTGTCTCTTCATTGTCGTCGCTGTCTTTAAATAGCTTCTGAAAAATGTTACATCATGAAATAACATTTTTTGCGTGCAGAGTGAAATGGCTTACAACAGAAATAAAGATCTACATAAAGACTTCGTTTCCGTAGACTATTAGCAATAGTAGAAAATCAGAATAGTATATGTATGTTACACTGTTTTAGTTTCACAAAAAGAAAAAAAAAATACACTGATGCTTTTTTTTTCTTTTTTTTTGCAGAACCCTAAAAATCAAAATAATTCCTAATTCGTAAAAAAATGTAAATTAGACAACAAATTGTACTATTGACAAAAATACATCATCGTTGTCATTCCTTCTTTTTATCTTTTGTATGTGTGTATTTAAGTGTATCTTTTTAAATAAGTGAGATCTGAGTAAATTAATTATATATTTCAAAACGATTACCCGATTACGGAATATTAAACGATATTCTCACAACCAGTGTCGGTGTTCTGTAATCGTGGTTGCCATTCATTTTTCTTTGACTGGGGAATTTTTTCGTTCCCAAGGACGAATCCATTGACGGGTACATTCGTAATTGATTCAGGTATGTGCCTACCCTCAAATCGCTGTTTTTGCGAAAAATTTCGATTTTATTATTATTACTAGCTGGCTTCGCCCGCTAGTGGGCCCCTCCTTTTTTATAAAATCTCGAAAGAACGAGCCCCTCCTTTTTATGAACCTCTAATAATATGAAATCTCGAAGTGAACGAACCTCGAACCGGGTCCCCGCTACCTACGGCACCATATAGCAGGCGTGCTGCGCACGCACTGCAAACTAATTACGATTTTATTATTATTATTATTTTAAATTAAAGTTCAAGCATTTGGAATTCCAAACATACCTTACTTTGGTTCAGCGATAATTAAAAACAAATTTATAGCCCAAAATATAAACCGGAAATGAACTATCTGAAACCGGAAGTGGCTGTTTAACACGTTCACGCCGGCGCGGTGGATCACACTCGACTGTCTCAGAGTTGTCAAATCTCCAGCTTTTTGCACACCACTGTTATTTTAGAGAAAACGTTGTTCGTTTAAATCGCTCAATTGTTCTAATTAAATAAAACAACATTTTCTGTATTAAAATACTGGTATCCAAAAAGCCGGAGACTTGGCAGCTCTGAGACAGTCGAGTGTGACCCACCGCGCCGGCGTCAACGTATTAAAGAGCCACAAAAGGTAAACAATATATCTGAATACACAAATATATAATATACAATATATACACAAGTATATAAACACCTACAAAATATGGTGGTTTTTAAATTTGTAAACTGTATACATAATTTTTTGTAGTACATCAAAATGTTAATTTGCGTTTTCTGGAAAACAGCGCTTTTCATTGTGTACGGTTACGAGAAACATCATTTCTTAAAACGTTTTTAAGATACTGAAATAAATTTTTTTAACAAGGTTCTGCTTATCTATTGGTAAGTTATGAAACAAACTATAGCTTGTAAGTTTGTATATATTAATTTAAAAGCTATCTTTACTGAAAAATATACTTAAAAAAAATCCTGTTTTGTACATAAAATTTGGTATATGTTAGTAAATTTAAGAGGTATTGCAAATCTTTTGCTTCATAACACAAGTAAGTGGTTTGCTGATAGTATATTGTTGAAAAAAAAGTGAAATATATTGAATAGATATCGGTATAGAAGGTTTGGCATAAACGCAATTCTTTGCTAAAATTTGATTAAAGATTGCCTAAATTTGAAAAGATAATTAAAATTCCATTAAAAAATTATATTAATTCATAGTTTTATTTCCTGTTTTAATTAAAAACACATGTGTTTGATAAAAATTTCAAATTATTTATTTTTTTTTTTTTAAGTGCATCAAAGGTAGGCACATACCTTAAGTAAGGTGCATCACACATTCAAAAATCAGCTTGAAAAAAATTAAAAATGTCGCTTCCTCCCGGGCTTTTATAATAATATCTAGAAGAATTTTTTCTTTTAGACGCGATAAGAAAAACATTTTAAATATGAGATTTTAAATACGTTTTAAATATGACGTAATTTTCCCCATTTAATGCTTTTTGCACAGAATAATTTCAAAATTTTAACGTTATCCTTAACTTTTAATATTCACATGTAAATATTTTTTCAATTGAAACGTTTTTGTAAGTACTAATATTTTGGATTTTTTAAATATGACGTAATTTGCGCAAGTAATAATTTAATTTAAAGTTTTCTTTCTCATTTACTATTCACGTGTAAATATATTTTTCACTGGTAAAATGTTTGGAAATACTATTATTTTTTTTTTTTTTTTTTTTTTTGCAACATTGCGTAAAAGAATGACTTTTTCGAAATATGAAATAAACCTCCATTCAGATAATGAAATTTTGAATAAAAATATTTAAAAACTAAGTAGACAAATTTTTAAAATAATTGGACACTGCACACCGCAATCTCGTCTAGTATGTACCAGCAAAAGTGGTTTAAATTCTTATGCATGATCCCATAAAACTTTTTAAATCGAACTATTTTGACAGACTTCAACATTAAATAGTACTTAACCCTTTATCTACTGACGGTACTTATAAGTACCATTAAAATAACTTGTTATAAAATTCATTTAATACATTGATTAGTAGTAATATACTTTAGAATGAGTTATAGATGCATTACTTTATCTTGTTCCAAAAGCATTACTGGTTACACAAGACAAAAATATTTTCAAAAGGATGATTTCTTTCGCCTTTACATCTTTTCAACTTCTTGGCGCTGCGGAGGTTGGGAGGGGATTTTTCAATTCCGAAATATTTCTATGTTTCTATTGTAAGAACACTATATCTGTGCATTTCCTAATTCTACAAAATACTAAGAAAAATATTCAAAATAAAAGATTTGAGTGGGGTTATAAATATTACACAAATTTCCTATAAATTCAAATTTAATTAATCCTTCTAAAATTTATTAAATTATTATGTAAATCTTCTAATGTAGTTTCAAAAATTCACGAAAAATGCTTTAGAAGATAAAATTTTCATGAATTCATAATTCAGTACATAAAGGGTAAAAACAATTCTTCAGTTTTAAAATTGTTTTCTTCAGCGTGTTTAATCATACATTTCTATATAAAGCTACCAGTTTTCTTATTTTTTTTATATGCAATAGTTTTTTTTTTTTTTTTTTTTTTTTTTAATATAAGACGAGAAAGAGCCACGTCCACAATAAATTCGATTACGGCAGCGACAGCGTAAACAGCACCGTTAGTTTCTTTCTTCTTCTTCTTCTTTTTTTTTTTTTTTTTTTTTTTTTAATAAGAGATACTGTTTTAGTAACAGAGAAAATTCAATATCCGTCTCAAGCTGAATCTTCTTTCTGCAGCTAGCTAACAATTTTTACTATTGCCAGAAACATTTTGTTTTAACATATAACCTTTTCCTCTTTAAGTCAAATACAAGTACTCTAACTATCTACTTCATGACAGAATGCAAAATTGGCATATTATTATGCTCTAATACAACAAAAAATTCATTTGTCTTTACTTTCTGTACACTCTTAATATTCTAGCTAATTTCCTATTCATAAATTAATTTTAAATAAAAACAGTAATGAAAACTAGCTAGCAAATTGTAATATTGCCAGAAACATGTCGTTTTCTAGGCAGAATTTCTTCACTTTTCGTTCACTTTCAATAAGTCAATTGTAAGAAATTTAACTATATACTTTAAGATGTATTTGAAAGGAAAAGGGTGTGGTGCAATGTAACTGGAAATCCTACAGGACATATAAAAGGAAATTGGGGCAGAAAATTCTTTAAAAAGAGATTATACAGAAGTTTTCACGCTATGAATTAACGGCAGCTACTTCAGTGAAATATTATCCCTTCTCCCGATATATAATTCATCTCTGATGTTAAGATGTTTAAAAATAAAAGAATATCTTAAAAATATATATATTACACTCTTCATTTTGTATTTATATTTATTTAAGGCAAATGCACCAGTAGTAAGCCACTTAAGGACATTTATCTAATTATTATTAAAGTGTTAGTGTATTCCAAAAGATATATATACAAGGTGGCCATAATTAAACTGACAGTACTCAGAGTGTTCTGTAGCGCGATCCAGTTGAGGGAATGACGCCAAATTTTGTAAGAAGATTTAACAAGACGGGGGACGAAGAATTCCATTAAAAAAAAATTAGTTCCAAAAGTTACCGCTAGCGGAACATGTGGCGTTGTGTAACAGAAAAGAGAGGTTTAAAAATTGCAGAATCAATACTAAAATCATTAAACGTGCTAAATAAAAGGTAATTTTATTTGAGTATTGATTCTGCATTTTTTTAAATTCTCTTTTCTGTGGCGCCACATATCCCTCTAGCGGTGACTTTTGGAACTAATTTTTTTTTCACAGAATCCTTCTTCCCCCGTCTTGTTTAATCTTCTTACAAAGTTTGGCGTCATTTGCTCAATTAGATCGCGCTACTGAACACTCTGAGAACTGTCAGTTTTATTATGGCCCCCTTGTATATATATATCATCATCATCATCAACCGTTTTCAATCCACTGCTGGATGTAGGTCTCCCCCTGATTTTTCCAATGTTTCCTGTCTAGTGCTTTAGTCATCCAATTTACACCGGCTACTTTTCTGATTTCATCACTCCGTCTTACTTGAGGTCGTCTTCTTGGCCGTTTTACATCTCTGGGATACCACTGTAGGGTGTTTGTGCTCCATCTATTGTCTTGTCTTCTTGCGATGTGCCCAGCCCATTTCCATTTTAGCCGTTTAATTCTTTCAATGATGTCAAAAACTTTCGTCTGACTTCTTATCCAGGTTATTCTTTTTCTGTCTCTTCTAGTTATACCTAGCATACATCTTTCCATACTTCTCTGTGTTGCTTGTAATCTTTGTACCATCCGTTTTGTTAGCGTCCATGTTTCTGCTCCATAAGTTAGGACAGGCAAAACACATTGGTTAAATACCTTTCTTTTCAAACACATGGGCATGCTACTCTTCAGAATAATATTGTTCTTCCCAAAAGCACTCCATCCATTTCTTATTCTTCGACTGATTTCATTCATGATACTATTATCAGATGATATTTCTTGCCCAAGGTACACATAACTTTGCACTTCTTTAATTTCAGTGTTGTTGTAGACGATTTTCTTTTTTGATGCAAATGAATTGAACATCACCTTAGTCTTTTCCAAGTTTATTTTTAATCCCACGCTTCTGCCAAATCTTTTAGCATATTTTCCAATTCTTCAGGACTGTTACTGAAAATTAAAATGTCGTCAGCGAATCGGAGATGACTTAAATATTCCCCATTTATTCTATATATATATATATATATATATATATATATAATTATAGTAATTGGAAGTAGATGATAATTTGTAATTATATTATGGTTATATATGTTTATATAATTTGTAAGCCTATTCCCAACCTTCATGTATCAGAAGAAACATTCAAAGTTTCAAAATATAATTCTTCGGAAAAAATGAAAACTAAAAAATGTTACCTTCCTCTATGCTCCAGCAAGTGTGCCTAGTAAATTTCTGATGCATGAATCTTTTAAGTTTTCGGCTTTTCCAACAAATTATTTACAATGTAATAGAGTATATCAACAGTAGTTTAATTTAAAATAAAACATATTATTAAAGAAACAATGTTTTAAATAAAAACTTATCTCTTAATGAAATCTCTAAGAAATTGCCTGAAAAATCTGCTTTTGAAGACACTCTACAAAATAAATAAATGTACCAGCAGAAAAAAAACAAACAATTATTCCAAACATTTTATGAAAAGTTAACATTTAAGAATGTTAGTCAATCAGATTTCTTTCAGTCGTTTTTCAGAAATACATTTTGGACTTGTTTTGAAACTTTAAAAATTAGTGGCACATTATAGGTGCATTTACCTTAACTTCAGTTATACAGCTGAAAGTTGCATTAACTAATGAAAGTTTCATTAATTAATAAAATCTAAATCTTAAAAATTAATTAATTAATGAAAGTTTCATTAATTAATGAAATCTCTAAGAAATTGCCTGAAAAATCAGTTTTTGAAGACACTCTACAAAATAAATGTACTAGCAGAAAAAAAAAAACAATTATTCCAAAAAGTTTATGGAAAGTTAACATTTAAGGATGTTAGTCAATAAGGATGTTAGTATTCTTTTAGTCGTTTTTCAGAAATACATTTTGAACTTGTTTTGAAACTTTAAAAATTAGTGGCACACTACAGGTGCATTTACCTTAACGTCAGTTATACAGCTGAAAGTTTCATTAATTAATGAAATCGTTAATTAATGAAACTTTCATTAATTAATTAAATCTAAATCTTAAAAATTCATTAATTAATGAAATCTCTGAGAAATTGCCTGAAAAATCAGTTTTTGAAGACACTCTACAAAATAAATGTACCAGCAGAAAAAAAAAAAAAAAAAACAATTATTCCAAACAGTTTATGGAAAGTTAACATTTAAGGATGTTAGTCAGATTTCTTTCAGTTGTTTTTCAGAAATACATTTTGGACTTGTTTTGAAACTTTAAAAATTAGTGGCACATTATAGGTGCATTTACCTTAACTTCAGTTATACAGCTGAAAGTTGCATTAATTAATGAAATCGTTAATTAATGAAATCTCTAAGAAATTGCCTGAAAAATCTGTTTTTGAAGACACTCTACAAAATAAACAAATGTACCAGCAGAAAAAAACAAACAATTATTCCAAACATTTTATGAAAAGTTAACATTTAAGGATGTTAGTCAATCAGATTTCTTTCGGTCGTTTTTCAGAAATACATTTTGGACTTGTTTTGAAACTTTAAATAGTAGTGGCACATTATAGGTGCATTTACCTTAACTTCAGTTATACAGCTGAAAGTTTCGTTAATTAATGAAAGTTTCATTAATTAATGAAATCTAAATCTTAAAAATTAATTAATTAATGAAAGTTTCATTAATTAATGAAATCTCAAAGAAATTGCCTGAAAAATCTTTTTTTGAAGACACTCTACAAAATAAACAAATGTACCAGCAGAAAAAAAAAAAAAAACAATTATTCCAAACAGTTTATGGAAAGTTAACATTTAAGGATGTTAGTCAATCATATTTCTTTCAGTCGTTTTTCAGAAATACATTTTGGACTTGTTTTGAAACTTTAAAAATTAGTGGCACACTATAGGTGCATTTACCTTAACTTCAGTTATACAGTTTCAATAAATGAAAGTTAAAATTATAGTGCTATATTCACCTTGAGTTAAATAATTAAAATACACTAGCCGCCCTTGGTGACCAGTTTGGTCTCCTTTAAATCTATGCTAAGCATTGTATCGTGTTACTTTTATTCTTAATTGAATTTACTTGCTCAAATCGGAACATTCTGATACAGAAATCATGAACTCGGTATTTTTATGTTAGCCGAGTGCAGGTGACAAATCGCCAAACATTGTACCCGTCGTATTTTTCCTTATTTCATTAATTTCATTTAAAATATAATACTTTCACTCATTTTATTTAAAATGCACAACTTTAATTTAAAACTGAAATACTTAAAATTTATGACTCTCAATTTTCTCTTATTTCTTAAAAGAAAAAAAAAAAAAAGAAGAAGAAGAAGAAAAGTAATAAATAATACCATAAACTATGACATTTAATTTCAACATCAAAGCTTTGTTTTAATTTACCTCACGAAAAATTGTTTATGATGGTCGCATGAGATGGACTATTATAATAGCGGTGGTATGATGGCGATGGAACAATACTTGGCGATTTATCACCTGCGCCTGGCTAACATTAAATTACCAAATTGGCTGTTTGGTATATAAAAAGTGAAGCGGTCAGCCCGGAACTATTGATAACAGTCACATGACTTAGGCTGTTATTATAGAGATTATAAAAGCACAAATAATTGTACAAAAATTACTTTCAGGTGCATAAATATAATATAAAGATATATAAAATACAAATTAAATATATCTCCGTAATGCAGTAATTATATGCCGTAATTAGGTTTGTCTAGGCTTTTATGATGTATTTTAAGATATTTTTAATTTGTATTTTAAACATCTTTATATTATATTTATACACCTGAAAGTAATTTTTGCACAATTTTTTGTGCTTTTATATGTATTTTAATTAGCTGAAAGTTTTTACAGGAATATTGATTAGCTTCTGAAAAACTGATATTAAATGTTTGAGACAATCGTTCAATACGCTATAAAAACTTCTCGGAAACGTTTCTGAAAATCAGTGGCAGCAAAAGAAACTTAATTTTTTTTTATAAATGCTTCTTTAAATTTGGAAATTATATTGGTTGTTGAGGTTTTTAAAGGTAAAGGGCGCTTTTCGGAATCATGGGTAACTCGGAAGAAGTAGTGGGCCACTTCTTCTAGATATGTTTGTCCCTAGTTATATTAGGGGAGAGTAGTACACAGTGAGACATGGTAAACAGTGAGACAGATGCCACTTTGACATATAGTTGTAACTTTTTCTCCAAGCTGTCACACACACATAACGACCTCATCTTATGCAACACGTGGATGTTTTTCGGCACTTCAGTTACTCGTCCGACAAAATAGTAAATAATTCTTTATTTTATAGTGGTTAAAGTTAAATAAACGTCTATTTTAGAGTTTATTTCCTTCAATATGATATATATTTACTTAATCAAACCTAGCTATATCTAATAATAGACTATTTCGACAAAACGACATAAACTTTTTAAAACGATGAAACTGATGTAACAGATGTGGCATCCATTTTGTTACAACGTAACGAACGTACACAGTGAGACTCACAGTTGTGGTACACCGTAAGACGTGTCTCATTGTGTACCTACTATGTGGTTCTGGTGTTAAAAAAAGTTATTTATTAATAAAAGAAGGTTTCTCTCTCTCTCTCTCTCTCTTTCTCTCTGTGTGTGTGTGAGTGTGCAATGGCTAGGAAAATCTACTAAACGTAAGAGGCTGAAAATTTGCATGAATGTAGCCTAAGGTTTGCAATTGTCCACCCGAGGCTCATATTTTTAATATTTTGAAAATCTAGAAATATTAATTAGAAATCATAAACTGCAGAAAATTACTGATAGAGTGTAAAAATGTATGGTTTATTAAAATATATACATTGTCTCACTGTGCACCACTTGTGCTACACAGTGAGACAATTTCCAGTACTCCGTTATGCTGCTTCTGTGCTTTTATAAATAACTCTATTAAAACCATTTATACATTAATGTGTAGCGTATTTGTGTAGCTTAAAGATGTAGCAAAATTTTTTCAACATAATAAAAATCGTCGCCATTCGTTAAGTAATAATAATTTTTCTCTCACTGTGTACTACCCTCCCCTATGTTTTCGTAGATAAAGAAACGTCTTTTTTTACAGTGTACCCAAAAATAATATTTGGCTATTTATTAACTGCTGCCGGTTAAGGTAAAAATATGCCTTAAAATTAATTAATTCATTTACAATTAAGTTCTAAAAATATTTAAATATCGCATTGTCATCGGAAAGACAATTGTGTATTTTTTTTATCTTTAGAAATCTCATTTGTAATATTTTTCGAAACTTAAAGAACCGTTTATAGTTTCCTTTGCTGTCACTGATTTTCAGAAAAGCTTCCGAGTATTTTTTTAAATGTTTAATCAGTTTTCTCAAACAATAATATCGGTTTTACGGATGTAAATAATTTTCAAGTAAACATAATTTACAACAAACATGATAAATTAACAGTCTAAAGATCAACCTTAAAATTATTTTGCTACTATTGCATATACAAATTCAGTTATTTTTATTTTAACTTTATACCGAACTTTGTACAGGAAAGATAAATTTTCCCTCCAGTTTATATTATCCATATGCATTATAAAAGAAACCATAAAGATTGTAACACAGAAAAATTCAATATGTAACGATGCAGCATCCTTTAACTTTACCAAAATTATGGCTCGAGCTACTCAATGGTTACGAAAATAAAATAAACATCCGAGTAAAACAATAAAATAAAATAAATAACGTGCATAATATGAAAGAGTACGTGAAAAATTGAATGATGGCGTTTCATAGACCGTGCAATTTTAGAATACTTTTATTTATTTGTTTTAAAAATGACTCGAAACATGTAAAGAGTCGAATAAACCTGTTTTTACTGTTTTTAGGTGCGTTCGTAGTTATATAAATACGTTGCACCTATAGTCGTCGTTCATTCCGTCCGTCTGTCTGTCTGTCCGTCCGCATATGACAGAGCTGAAACTATCCAACCGAATGGTCTGAAATTTTAAATATATAATTATTGCAAAATTTTGTCGAGTCATTTCAAATTTTATGAAAATCGGATGTACAGTTTAATTACAGGGACAGTCAAATTTTTCCATTACATTACGGCCAATCGGAAAAAATTATTGCAAGTACATTTTAATGATGTTACAGCCTTCCGAATGGTCTGAAATTTTAAATATATAATTGCTGCAAAATTTTGTCGAGTCGGTTCAAATTTTATGAAAATCGGATATATAGTTTAATTACAGGGACAGTCAAAAGTTTTCCGTTACATTACGGCCAATGGGAAAAAAATATTGAAAGTGCCTTTTAATGATGTTACAGTCTATGCACTTATGAAGTGCACTAAAATATAGTACATTCAGTAAAATATGCGTTGCAAAAGATATTTATAAAACTTGTCACAGTACGAACGCACCTCATTTGCCACGTTTGAGGAGCAATTTTGCAACTTGTTAAAGTTGTAATTTACACCTTTTAGCAATTAAAATTTGTATACAGTTATACAGCTGTTTTACTGGGCAATTGATAGCTTCCGAAAAACAGATATTCCAGTTTGAGAAAACTGATTAATATACTATAAAAATTAGTTGGAAACGTTTCTGTAAATTTATTTTTTTTTTATAAATGCTTATTTTTTTAGAAGCTTATGCTTAGAAACTTATTTTTTATGAATGCTTCTTGAACCATTTTTCTACTGACGGCACTTATAAGTACCATTAAAATAAGTTGTTATAAAATTCCTTTAATACATCGATTAGTAGTAATACAGTTTAGAATGAGTTATAGATGCTCTATTTTATCTTGTTCCAAAAGCATTATTGGTTACACAAAACAAAAATATTTTTAAAAGGATGATTTCTTTTGCTTTTGTTCAGCTTTCTTGACGTTGGGGGGTGGGGTGGGGAATTTTTCAATTCGGAAATATTTTTATATTTCTATTGTAAGAACATTATATTTATACATTTCCTAATTCTACAAAATACTAAGAAAAACATTTAAAATAAAAGATTTGAGTGGGGTTATAAATATTGCACAAAATCCCTATAAATTCAAATTTAATTAATCCTTCTAAATCCTTCAATTCTTCTAAAATCCTTCTAAAATTTATTAAATGATTATGTAAATCTTCTAATGTAGTTTCAAAAATTCCCGAAAAATGCTTTAGAAGATAAAATGTTCATGAATTCATAATTCAGTACATAAAGGGTTAAATTTCGAAATCATATTGGCTGTTGAGGTTTCTAAAGATAAAGAACATTATTCGGAATCATGGTTAACTCTGAAGAGGTTATTGTATATTTTCATTCCTAGTTATATTATATTTTCATAGATAAACAAAGATTTGTCGATTTTTAGAGTGTACACAAAAAGAATATTTGGCTATTTTTTACCTGTGGGCGGTTAAGGCGTCTTAAAATTTAATTCATTCATTTACAATTAAATTCTAAAAATATTAAAATATTGCAGCGCAGGGCTGCCACAAGCAATAATTTTTCTATTCTATTAATACTATAAAACAAGTTACTATAAAACAACGTTTGTTTTGAAAAATCAATTTCAAAATTACACATACAGTATAAAACAAATGATAAAAACAAGTTGGAAATTGCTCGCCAAACGTGGCAAATGAGGTGCGTTCATACTATAAGTAGTTTTATAACTATTTTTTGCACCGCATATTGTACTGAATGTATATTTTAAGGCACTTCATAAGTGCATATCAATTTCATTCTTTTCGAAAAGCAGTAACATCATTAAAATGCACTTGAAATAATTTTTTCCCATTGGCCGTAATGTAACGGAAAACTTTTGACTGTCCCTGTAATTAAACTATGCATCCGATTTTCATAAAATTTGAAATGACTCGACGAAATTTCGCAACAATTATATATTTAAAATTTCAGACCATTCGGTTGGGTAGTTTTTGCGCTGTTATATGCGGACGGACAGGCAGACGGGCGGACTGAACGATGACTATAGGTGCTACGTATTTATATAATTACGAACGCACCTAAAAATTTTTTTGTAATATCTCCAACAGTATGTCAATAATTTTTGTTTACAGAAAGAGGCGTGAGGTAGAATTAAAAAATAGTCTCCTCTGGCAGCCCTGGATTGTCATCGGAAAGACAATTGTGTACATAATTTCTATAATTCTAGCATATCAGAAAGTGATTGAAAAATCGATCACAAAATTTCATCTTTACATACAAAAACAAAGTCAAAATAAATAAAAGAGTGTAAAAGACTGAGAGGGAAGCCTTAATAAAAAAGCTAATAATCAAATACTCAACACATTGAATTTGTTTCAATATTCCAGAGTACAGACAGTGTTCTCCTCGTCGTTGTCGCCTTCAAACAGGTTTAGAAAAGCATGGACTAGCATTTTGGGGGCAAAATGAAATGGTTTACAATGCAAATAAAGTGTAATCTTTTGTAAATGACAGAGAATTTGAATTAGCAAATTATACTGTTTCCATATTACAACAACAACAAAAATCATTAAGCGTCTTAAACCAATTTTTCTTTCTGTAGGACCTTGCTGTTCAAAATAATTTCAGATTCATAAATTAAATTAACAGAAAAGAAAAGGGAAAAAGAAAAGAGAGAAAAAAATGAAAACTAGTTCACAACTCGTACTATTAGAGCGTTTTTTTCATATACAGACAAGATACTGATAAATTGTACACGATTGCCATTTTCCGACAGCGATTGTACGCAAAATGGTTTCAAATCGGCAAAACCGCCATGAAATCGGTAGATGGAAAAGCGCACAGTGTGCTATATGAATGTATTTTGTGTGCATCGATGTTAAATAACGGCAATTGTGTACGATTTATCCGGTGTCTTGTCGGTAAATTGAAAAGTGCTCTCATCCTGAAATGTAGTTATTATAGTTTCTTTCTTTTTATCTTTTTAAATAAATCAACCCAGAGTACCCTAACTATGCAATTCAAGACAGGCTACAAAATTAGCATATTATACAATTCTAATATTAGAAAAAAGATCACTAACGTCTTAAAGTGATTAACATTTCCGTTGCTAGAGAGCCATTTCCTACTATTGTTAGAAATAAGCTGTTTTCCCACAAGTACAAAATCTTAATTTTTCTTTATTATTTAAATCAGTGATAAGTACTTCAACTATACTTTCAAGGTTACATGCAAAATAAGCATATTATTCTGTTCCAGTATCATAGAAAATTCAAAGAAGGTCTTAAATTGATTTTTTTTTCTGTAGAAAATTAATATTCTATGTAATTTTCAATTTTTTTTTCTTTTAATATTATGAGAACTAGCAAACAAATTGTACTATTGTCAGAAACATGCCGTTTTTATACGGAGTTTCTTCTCTTTATTAATTTTAAATGCGTCAGTTTTAAGTAGTCTAGCTATACTTTCAAGAAAAAATGCAAAATAAGCATATCTGTTCCAGTGTCATAGAAAATTCAGCGAGGGTCTTAAATTGATTTTTATTTCTGTAGAAAATTAGTATTCTATCTAATTTTCGATTTTAAAAAAAGTCTTTAAAATGCTATGAGAACTAGAAAACAAATTGTGCTAATGTCAGAAAAACATGTTGTTTTTATACGGAGTTTCTTCTCCTTTATTTATTTTAAATGAGACAGTTGTAAGTACTCTAACTATACTTTTAATATCATATGCAAAACAAGCATATTATTCTCTTCCATTATCATAGAAATTTTAACGAGGGTCTTAAATTGATTTTTATTTCTGTAGAAAATTAATATTTTATCTAATTTTCGATTTAAAAATGTTTTAAAAAATGGTGTGAGAACTAGGAAACAAATGGTACTATTGTGAGAAACTTGTCACTTTTTATCCGACTGCCATGAAGGGTTATGTGTTTCACGCGCATCTGGGTATGTGGATTTCTTTATACCCTCGAAACATTCCAACGGCTGGATGGATTTTAATGAAAGAGGTCTCTATCGATTCGTCTTAGCCGTCCGATGGTTATAGGCTAGGGATTGTTTTCATAAATTCAAAATGGCGGCCGTAAAATACAAAATGGCAGTAGAGGCGAAAAACATTTTTTACGCACCCTATTGAGTGGCATGTCATTGGATATGACTTTCAAAATGAAGACGATGTTTGATTGATCATTTTACAGTCAGAAGCTCTGTTTAAATATTGCACAGCCTGGAAGTTGTGTAGGTAGGATCTCTAGCTTTACTGCAAATCCAACCTTCATAGATATCTATAGGCCTCATCAAAACAGTGTTTATAGATAGGAACTAACAATTAAAGACAACTTAAAAGTCATCAATACAAGTAAATAAAAAAAAATAGGTAAGTAATATAAAATATAGTTTCACATTGATGAGAAATAATTACTTACTTCGCTTTTTACACTTGTCGGGTTTTTTGATTTTTTAAATTTAATATTATTTACGGAGTTTCTTCCCCCCCCCCCCTTTATTCATTTTATATGAGTGAGTTGTAAGTACTCTAACTATACTAACTATAGTACTCTAACTACTACTCTAACTATACTAACTAAAGTACTCTAACTATATATATTACCCTGTTCCAGTAGCAGAAAATTCAACGAGAGTTTTAAATTGATTTTTATTTCTGTAGAAAATTAATATTCTATATACTTTTCAATAAAAAAAGTTTAAAAAAATACTATGAGAACTAGGAAACAAATTGTATTATTGTCAGAAACATGTTGTTTTTAAACGGATCCCCTTCTCTTTATTTCTTTTAAATTGTAAGTACCCTAAACTACGTACTTCAAGATGTATTTGGAAGAAAAAGGGTGTGGTGCAATGTAACTGAAAGTCCTACGAGACCTATAAAAGGAAATTGTAGCCAAATAATTTTAAGCTACAATTTTACAAGTGATTTTACAGAAGTTTTCACGCTATAAATTAACAGCTGCTAATTCAGTGAAATATTATCCCTTCTCCCGATATAATTCATCTATGATTTAAAAAAAAAAAAAAAAAACTCTAAGAAGGAAGCCATAATAAGAAAGATAATAAAATACAACATTCAAGACATTGAATGTATTTCAATAATCCAACGTACAGACAATGTTCTCTTTACTGTCGTCTCCGTCTTTAAATAGCTTAAGGGAAAATTTACGCCATGAGCTATAATTTTTATTTTGAAAAGAGAAATGGCTTTCAACAAAAATAAATTTATAAAGATTTGCTTGTGTGAGACCAATGTTTTTCATTACATGTATGTGTTTAAAAAATTTTGCCAAGTCTTATGAAAATTTTATAAATTTACAGAAATATTTCGTTTTAACACATTACAAATCATGTGATTTACTTTGTGATAATGTTTACTGTAATATAGTTGTATTTCTTCCAAGTTTACTTTAGCGCTTGAATACTTTTCATAAATGTATGCGGGGTACTGACGGAAATGCTTTCGTATATTCAGATAAAATTTAGTGTTTTTTTGTTCTGGGAATATAAAGATTTATACAGAAAATGTAGTAGAAATAACTGAACTGGTATAAAAAGGTGTAAACTGATTAAAAGTTTTATTGAATAGATTTGACAGAAACTTTTTTATCGTACACGAATTTCAAAGATATATACACGCACATATGTTTGACATTTTTACTAGATTAGATGAGAACCACGACTGTTTTAAGTACAAGTGGAAGCACGCCAACAAATTTAAATACTATTGAAGTTTTGAGAGAAATAAGAAATAGCAGGTAATTGTAATAGAAAATCTAGCAGGGATTTCAAAAACAACAAGCTCAGCTGTCTCACTAAATGTTGCAATACAAAAAAAGGCGGGGGGGGGGGGGGTAAGAATTTTATATTTATATTACAAATTATAATTTTATTTATTTATTTATTTTTATTTTATTTTATTTTATTTATTTATTTATATATATATATATATATATTTTTTTTTTTTTGAGATGGAGAACCTTGTTTGTGATAATAAATAAATTAAAAGGAGGCAGTTTCTTACTTTTCATCAACATAATTTAAGTGGGTGGCGGGAATTTAACTATATGTACAAGTATGCCACAAGATTTTTTTTTTTTTTTTTTTTTTTTTTTTTTTAAGGAAAAAAAATTCTAAAAATCATGCATCTGGTATAGACTATGAAATAATTCCTAACACTAACCGAATGTTATTAAGAAGTTTCATTTTTTGTTCATACAGTGAAATGAGATATCTAAATAAGAAATTTAAATGATAAAAAGAGAAGTGCCCAGCTAAACTGATGGTATTGAGCTCACAGGCTATTCACACTAATTGTAGATTATACTCTTATTTCAAAGAATAATGCACCTCGAAAAATAAATTAAGGGAGATTAGCCCCACTCCCTGCCCCCCCCCCTTTATACTTAACCAATGAACCTCCAAATCTAATCAGGGAAGCGCCTTATTAGAATAAACCTGTATACCAAATTTGAAGCAAATCGGGTAATCCTGCATGAAAAACCCAAATAGCTAAATTAAGGGGGGATTAGGCCCCTGTTTCCCCTTTATATTTAACCAATGAACCTCCAAATCTAATCAGGGAAAAGCCTTATCAGAATAAACCGGTATACCAAATTGAAGCAAGTTGGATAATTCTGCATGAAAAACCCATTTATCTAAATTAAGGGAGGTATTAGCCCCCAATTACCCCCTTTGTACTTAACCAATGAACTCTCAAAACTAATCAGGGAAGCGCCTTATCAGAATGAACCTAGAAAAAAAATTGAAGCAAATCGGATATTTCTATAAAGAGTTATCGCGTTACGTACATACATGCGTATGTACATGCAGAACCTGCGGGCACATTAGCTCTCAGGCTTTGTATAGCCTGTGAGCCTGTGAGCCCCCCCCCCCCGGCCACCCTCATCCCCCACAGACCATAATGTAATGGAATTCTTTTTTGTGTCCCTGTAAACGAATAATAAATGCTACACACTTCATTTTCAATTCAACAACATTCTATTGTGAACCTCAATAACATATAAAAATTACATGTCGATCCGCACATATTTACGCGACTCAGAGCACAGACAGACGGACAAGGCGGCCAGACAAACCGAATTCATAAACACTTTTCAATTATCTTGGAAAGTGTTAAAAAGGTGTGAAAACCACTATTAGACAGTCAAACTGGTTTATAAAGAGCTCGAGATAGTTTCATGCATTTCCGAACAAAAATAAATTAATACTTATGTCACAAAGTTGCCCTATTGGATTTGAGAACAGCCTTAAGTAAAATTTATCATGATGAATTTTAACTGTTAGATTCATAGAAATTTAAAATGTTTCATAGTTAAGAAATTAAGGGGGTAATGACGATGGATTTTGGATTACGTCAGCATGAATAAGCCTATTTATTTGAGGAAAGAAAATTTTAATGATTGCGATAAAAAAAATCTGCATTTCAAAATCTGCATTTAAAAGAATTTATTTAAAATATTCTGTATTAAACGATTTTCGAACATCAATACTACTTCGTTGTGAATACTGAAGAAAGTAAAAGTTGTAAAATAAGATTGAGGAATGCCTTTATATTATTAAATAAGAATTACTTTTTTTTAACTGTTATAATATTTTGAAAGATAAAATTGAATAAGATATTTCATAAAAGCTTCTAGGTGGAACTGTCAAAATAAAAATGCAGGTTTAAGTTGGTAAAAAAGGAAAAGCAGTTTTTGTTTCTGTTATGTTTACACTATAGGTACACGAAATCGCATAAAAATAAATTTAGCATAACATTGTGAACACTCACATAAGCATATAAAAATCATAAAAATGATTTTGATTCACATAAGAATCGTACCTCAGCGTATTTTACTTAAAATTTTCTAGCACCGCATTGCCAACATTTTCAGGCGTAAGAGCAGCCAAAGTATAAAAATAAGAAGCAGAATATTTTTGGTCCCCCCCCCCCCCCCTCAAATATCTAGAAATTCAGACAATGGGAGAAAACAGAAATATCAGGGGATACTTTAGATGATTCATTATTTATTGCTACTTCAAAGTAAAAAGCCGTATAGAAAAATTTAAGAAATCAAAGATTCGTTATATTTTTTTTTAAGTATTAAATTTTGTGTGTTCGGGGCGCAGAAGCTTCAGAAACGAATTTAAAGGTTGATTATTTATTTATTATTACAACAAAGTAACAAATAGAGCAGAAAAGTTTTAAAAAATAACCAGGTTTAAAGCTTTACGTGCTAGAGAGGGCAATGACACAAGGAAGCGAAAATGTTGAGTGTGTGTGTGTGAAGGTGGTGGTGGTGGGGGGGGGGGGGGGGGGGGATTGATGGATTTTTTAAAAAACAGATAACTGCAGAAACGCCAAAACTTCTCACCCCAAATTTTATTTGATAAAAGGCATTTCCTTACAACACAAAAAGACCAACAAAAAATTTGAAGGCGATAAATACTTTTATAAGAAAATTAGTTAACATTTCAAAATGGCAACGCACAGAAGTGGAGTATAGGATTAGTGCCCAAATCAAAAACACTCAAGTTGAACTGCGCAAATATGAGGTGTGATCCCAATCCTATCCCAAACTATAAATAGTATTCAAATCCTAATATCAGAATGAAAATTTAGGAAAATAATAATAAAAATTTATATACGCAGTAAAAGCTGTATTAATATGTATAGAGTTTTATAAAGAAAGGATCTAAAATATGAACGTAAGAAAACATTTGAAATTTTAAATTCAACGTGCTTAAGAGGCGTAAAACAAACAAAGTGAAAAGGTGCCCAAGCCTGGTGTTAAACCAGGGTCATTGATTACGAGCTAATGCTCTACCACTGAGCTATCTGGACGATACTATGCCTAGCACTTCTCACTCTTATCTATTGGCAAGGCTGCGACCGCAGCACACAATGGGATATTTTTCATGAGCCACCGACCCTGAGCTAAAAAACACGAAACGGAAGAGAATCCAGCATCTATGAAACTGAATAAACCTACATATAATTTTGGAAATTTTTGGTAAAAAATTTCACACGCCTTAAATTTAGTAACTTGAAATTTTTAATTGCTGAATTTTAATTCAATCTGCTTAAGATGCGTAAAACCAACAGAGTGAAAAAGTGACCAAGGCTGGGATCGAACCAGGGTCAGTGACATCGCAAAAACTAAAAATAAATAAATAATTTGAAAAAAAAAATTATTTCAAATTGCAAAAAAAAAAAAAAAAAAAAAAAATTAAATTAAATTAAATTAAAGGCGTATGCAATTTTCTACAAAAAATTGTATATGCGTAACCAAACATGTTTATATCCATATAAGTAATAAGGAAAATAATGCCATACATGCTAGCACTATTCATTTTCCCTTAATGCACACACAATGAACAATTATAAATTATGAATATTTCTGAAACCCTCATACCTCTTTAAACACCCTTTCGTCCAGCCCTTCTACATCCATTAGTACACTACTTTAATAACCACAGCATAACAATGAAGATGAAGTGTTGCATTAAGGAGCGACAGCTGTCATGTTCGAGACTCAAAACTATACACATCGATAACAAATCTATGCTTGATCTTATGAAAGTAAAAAAAGGAAAAAAAAATATGATCGCATAAAAAAAAAATGTTGAAAAACTGTGCAATTAAAAAAACTGCTGACTATGGCCGTCTTAAGTTTATTCTTAAAAAAAGGGGGAGATAGTATAATAAAAAAATTCTGGAAAAAAAAGCAAATCTACAAGGGGTTTTTTTAGGCACAGTGCGGCGGAAATTAATAAAATTGTAGTGAGATGGATGGGTCACGAATCTATGTTTTTCTGTTGTAAAAAAACAGAAAAACTGTGAGTCTGCATTTTTATGGGGACATCCTTTTCGCATGCACGACATTTAAAATTCTTTTCCATTATAAGTGTCTATTTTTTCCCCTAGAAATACTGCAGTGAAATTGATGTCATTATACTTCGCCTTTTGAGACGGGTAAAGAAAAACAAGAGGAAAAAATCATTTGTTATGCATAGGTTACTACGCTCTTTCTAAACTACTTTTTCTTTGCTATATTGTAGGACTAGCCCAGCATCATGAATAGTGTTGCCAGGCCCACTGTCACAAAAAGAGGGACAAGAAAACAAAAAAAGTGAGACACAGACTTCTAAATCGGGACATAAAAAACAGTTAAGCCTTTGAAAAAGGAACCTGTCTATAACGGAATCCTGTCTTAAACGGAATAAATTCCTGTTCCCTGCGAAAGAAATACCATAAAATTACAAATCCTGTCTTAAACGGAATAAATTCCTATCCCCTGAGAAAGAAATACCATAAAATTACAAATCCTGTCTTAAACGGAATAAATTAATGTTCTCTGCGAAAGAAATACAATAAAATTACACCTGCTAAGACGAAAACCTATCTAAACGGAATCTTTCTCCGATCACAAAACAGTGAATACACTAAATCCTTTGGAAAAGGAACCTGTCTATAACGAAATCCTGTCTGAAACGGAATAAATTCCTGTTCCCTGCGGAAGAAATACCATACAATTAAACCTGCTAAGACGAAAACCTATCTAAAACGGAATCTTTTTCCGATCATTTGAAATTTCATCTTAGTATGCTTTCCTATACTAAATACAAAGAATAGCTAAACTTATATTCTGCAATCTATTAAAGTACCACCGCTAAAAACCGAAACAAATTCCGTTTTGATTTTACAGTTATAGTTGTGCAATATTCCTTTCGCAGGGACTATGACATCTTTACGTTTAAGACAAGATGCTTTTATAAACAAGTTTCGTTTTCACAGGTTTTACTAAACAAAGTACAATAAAACCTGAAAAGCAGAATAGATAGTGACGGGAAAATATTCCGTATTAGCGCCAACTTTTCACAAATATTGGGTGGGCTCAAAATTTTTTGAGTAAAATAAGACAAACATCCCCCCCCCCCCCTTAGTGCATATATGTATGTGGAGAGAGAGAGAGTGGGGGAGGGAGCAAATAACTAAAGATGATAATTCGAAGTTAAATTATGTTTTTCTAAGCAAATTTTTAAATTATTATAATTTAATTATAATTCAATAAATTATTTTATTAAATTATTGTTCTCATTATTTTCTTTACAAATACATTAATATTTATTATAAATAACATGGAAATTTTTAAGTCTTGAAAGTGCAAAAAACCAAATGTCAAGAAAAGAATACATTTTAAACATCTAAGGGCTTTATCAATTCAAGACATTAAAGCAGATGGCAAAATATGCAGGATTTTTTTTTTTTTTTTTTTTTTTTTTTTGTAAAAATTTTAACGATACATCTGCTGAGGGGTTTTCAGTACTTCTGTAAGTCTAATTGATGTCCTTACTATTTTTCAAACAAAATTATTTTGAGATAGTCAATAAAAACAAATTCCATTTCAGCGATTAAATAAATAAATAAATAAATTGAGAATTAAATCAATTGAAATTGGGTGGGCGTAGAGATCAAATTATTGGGTGGGCTCGCACCCCCGGGCCCATATATATTGGCGCCACTATCCGTATTAGACAGGATTCTATCTTAGCAAATATATTTGTACGGTATTACTTTCGGTGGAATCATAGAGGAATTCCGTTATTGACAGGTTTCTGTTTTCACAGGTTTTACTGAACTAAAAAGGAAGGTCTCCATACTGGGCATATTCAGAATATGTTGAAAAAAATGCTAGTGAAAGTACTCATGTATGTAATAAAGGATCAGTTAAAATTAGCGGCGGAATTACTGTAGAAAATCTGTAAAAAAATAAAATACTTTCGAATAATTGGCGTGAAAAGACGAAAGCGGCACGAAGTTTGGCGAGCAGCACTTTTCATCGCCAAAAGCAAACGATTTTAATGAATCTGAAAATTGCTTGTTAATTGATTTTGAGAATATGCGGTATTTAATGAATTTAAACGTAAACCATGAAAGAATTTATTATTATTATTATTACATTTTGTATTATACATGTTGCTTTTGCCGATTTGAATGAAATTTTGCCATTGTTTTATTCTCCAATCCACAATTTTTTAAAAATTTAAACCGCTTTATCGGTTATAAAAATAACTTTTAACGCCAGATGAATAATGCTGCCGTAATACATTTCCATACAGAAGAAGTTGTTTCCATAGCAACAAAGTTGAATCCACAGTGATCAATGGGGAATATTTTTGAGTTTGGAATAATTTTAATCAATTTAGATTTTGTTTTAAATCGTAAAATATGATACTTAAAATTCGTTATAAGTGCATATAAATATAAATGACAAAACTATAGTTAAAACAAACTAAAAATGACAAAGCTAAAGTTATTTAAATTAAACTTATTTAAACAAATTCAACATAAAAAGTGTTTTCCTTAAAGAGCATTCGACAAGCGTATTTTTTGAAATCTTATTTTTTCGCCAAACGGTGATAAGTCGCCAAATAAACGAAATTTTCATTATTTTTTACAGACGTTCTACCGAGATTCCGCCGAAATTTTTTTATAAACATATATACCCATGAAAAGAAGAACATTCTCTATTTTTTTTTCAGATTTTTCTGAGTATGCCCGTATGGAGACCTTCCTTGTAAGTTCCACTTGATGAAGACTAACGAATGGCATATCATAAGATGGGGTTATTTTGTGACATCTGGTCTAGTTTGCATATTTCGTGTTAGAGCTTCGGCAAATGGTCGTTAGGTGATGTGGTACATTGTACTAGGACAGGGCCGGCGAACCTATGGCACGCGTGCCACTTTCGGCATGCCAAAGAATAATTTTGGCACGGCGTGACGTTGATGATGTCTCTAAATGAGGATACAGCGATTTTACACAAAATACACGATCTTAAATGATCTGATTAGATTCCAAATTCGATCAATTGCACATTGAAGAATTTTAATCTTATTCAATGCGGTTTCAAAAATTTATCAAAGAAATTATTTGAAAACTGTTAAAAAGGAAAGATTATTACCGATGATAAATTATGGCAACTTGGAAATTAATTTCGGAAGTATTTAAATAAACTGCCTTTTTTCAATTTTAATAATTTTTTTCTACTATTTATATCTGTCATTTTCGCAAATTTAGAATATAACAAGTTGGAAATTGCTCGTCAAACGTGGCAAATGAGGTGCGTTCGTACTATAACTAGTTTTATAATTATTTTTTGCACCCCATATTGTACTGAATGTATATTTTTTTGCACTTCATAAAGTGCATAGTTTGTAACATCATAAAAATGCACTTCCAATAATTTTTTTCCCATTCCCCGTAATGTAATGGAACACTTTTGACTGTCCTGTAATTAAACTATACATCCGATTTTCCTAAAATTTGAAATGGCTCGACAAAATTTTGCAACAATTATATCTTTAAAATTTCAGACCATTCGGAAGGCTGTAACATCATTAAAATGCACTTGTAATAATTTTTCCCATTGGCCGTAATGTAAAGAAAAACTTTTGACTGTCCCTGTAATTAAACTATACATCCGATTTTCATAAAATTTGAAATGGCTCGACAAAATTTTGCAACAATCATATATTAAAAATTTCAGACCATTCGGTTGTGTAGTTTTTGCTCTGTTATATGCGGACAGACGGACGGACAGACGGACGGACTGAACGACGACTATAGGTGCTACGTATTTATATAATTACGAACGCACCTAAAAAATCAAATAGAGTGGTTGCCATATAAATTTAGTTTGCATTCTGTTGAAATTAACTGAACATGAACATATTTTTCATCCAAGATACAACAATTAATCACATTATGTTTCTAATTAATTTTAAAATATAATTGTTTCTATAATTATTGCAGTGTAATACTTACTTATTAGGATATTTTCTAAAATAAGTAACATACATGTAATTTTCAAGTAGTTTGATTCATTATATTTCAATCCACTAAATTTGTTTTTTAGTTGGCACGTCAAGGTCAAGTAAAATATTTTTTGAAAATAAATTGGCACGCGACTATAAAAAAGTTCGCCAACCCTGTACTAGGAGTTGGCAATGATGTTTTCTTTCCTACCACACCGGACGGAGCGGGGAATTCGAATCCATCTGTCACAAAGTAACTCCATCTTACAGTACTATACGAATAGAAATTTTGAAGAATGTGTTCATCCTGAAAAATCGGGACTTTTGGAGTCCCGCGTAGTGGTTACGCAGAACGGGTCCTAGAACTCCGGAAAATCAGGACATCCAGCGTAAATCGGGACACTTGGAAACGATAATCATGAACGTCGGAAAGGGGAAAGGCAAGGAATGCCTATTGACCTTACGTAGATTTTGAAATATAATAAACTAGATTTGCCTTTTTTCTTCTGATTGATATTAAAGTAAACAATAAAGTTTATTCTTCTCAAGTATCTTAAAATCATTAAGTACTAAAAAAAAAAAAAGAAAGAAAAAAATTCAACGACCGCACTTCATGCCTCCAAACATTCTGTGAAAAACAATGTATTTAAAAATTATCTTACGCAGGAATACAGCGTCTTCCTAACGAAAAAAAAAAAAAAAGGGGGGGGGGGGGAATATCACTTCTCCATTTTGCAAAAAGCCGATAAAAGCTTACTTTTGTATTTTTAAATAGGTGTTATTTGTTGCATTTTTGTGTTGGTTATTTTACTGATATGTTTAAAAATTGTCTTGCAGGAAGGTTTTGATTTAAAAAAAAAATAATTAGTTTTGCTTATTTCAAAGTCATTTCTTAATTTTTAAAAACGCGGCCTTCAGTACCTGTGTTCCTAGGTTGCGGACCACAGGCACTTCTGTGCCCCTCTATGGTTGCTGGCGCACATGCTCAGCGTAGATCAATTTCACGACTTAAAATAATGCGCATGGTAATTAAAGATAATTGTTTTTCGTACCAATACATTAGAATACTAAAGATAAAAGAGAGTATTAAGCTTTACTTACGTTTCTATATTTATTTTTATATTTTTAGCATTTTTTAAAAATTTATTTATTACATCAAATTTATTTATAAAAACAATGAAAAACTTTTATATTGATAGGTCTGACTTACGGGTAAAACTGGTTAACGTTAACAAATAATTTTTAATTTTAGTTTAAAATACACATTTAGCCTTCTCAGCTCCGTCAATAAAATCTGCAGAAAAGGCGGATTTTCAACATTATCAATTGACGAACTCTTTTTTTTTTTTTTTTTCAGTATTTTTCTTCGTCCACTTTCGATAATCAGAGTGTTTGTCCCATTTCTATGATCGTGGTTTTTTAAATCCCCCATTTAAAATCGTCATAAGCGATTAAACTTTTTTCTTAATTTGTTATGCAATAGATGCGTTTAGGGATAAGTTTGTAATACATAAATACACACTACAGTTCAAGTAAAATTTAAGCGGAAGGTCCTACAATTTTTTGTAAAAATGTCGTTTAAATTTAAAAAGATCAGTCTATTACTAAAAATTCACGTAGCTTTTGACGAGTACAAAAAAAAAAACGACTTTTCATAATCTTGGAGTCGGGTTATTCTCCTAGAAACCTACAAAACGATGTTGCAGAGTACCGTATATTCCGCACACTTTTGATGCAAGAAAATTTATCAAAATTTACAAGTGCGCGTTATACGTCGGTTATAAAAAAATTAAAAAAAAGAGATGACAATAAGAATTAAGATTTCTATTTCTATAAACATGCTGCTTATTTACAAAAAAAATAAAAAAAAAAAAAAAAAAAAAGGAGAAAAAAAACTATTTTACTGTCAAAGTTATTATACTTTACAATAATCTTTATTTTATTTTTTCTATGAATCGCATGAAAGTTTCCTGCGCGTTATACAGCAAATATAGCTAAAAATAGAAAAAAAAAGAAGTCTAAAATTTTTTAGATGCGCGGTATATGCTGGAATATATGATATTTAAAGAGGCAATTACAACTGAAAATAGGTTATAATGTTTCAGCGTATAACGCGTACTGTTGATACAAGAAAATTGATCAAAATTTACAAGTGTGCGTAATAGGTCGGTTATAAAAATGAAAAACTTAAAAGAAAAAGTGATGACAATAAGAACTAAGATTTCTATTTTTTATAAACATACTACTACTCCTTTACAAAAAAAAAAAAAAAAAAAGTAAAGAAAAATAAAAAACAATTTTACTATCGAAGTTATTATACTTTACAATAATCTTTATTTTTTGTTATGAATCTCATGAAAGTTTCTTATGCGTTATCAAAATTTACAACTGTGCATACGCCGGTTATAAAAACGAAAAAAAAAAAAAAAAAATGAAAAACTTAAAAGAAAAAGAGATGACAATAAGAACTGAGATTTCTATTTTTTATAAACATACTGCTACTCCTTTACAAGAAAAAAAAAAAAAAAAAAAAGTAAAGAAAGGTAAAAAAACAATTTTACTATCGAAGTTATTATACTTTACAATAATCTTTATTTTTTGTTATGAATCTAATGAAAGTTTCTTACGCGTTATCAAACTTTACAGCTGTGCATACGCCGGTTATAAAAACGCAAAAAAAAAAAAAAAAAAAAAAAAAATAGAGACAACAATAAAGACTTAAGATTTCTATTTTTTAAAAAAATGCTACTTATTTACAGAAGAAAAAAGCACCAGGAAAAAAAAAAACTATTTTACTGTCAAATTACATGAAAAGTTACTGTTATTATACTTTAGAATAATCTTTATTTTATTTTTTGCTATGAATCTCATGAAAGTTTCTTGCGCATTATACGGCGAATATAGCTAAAAATAGGAAAAAGGAAGTCTAAAAGTTTAGATGCGCGTTATATGCTATTTATTATATATGATATTGATTCATATATGATATTTATTAAAGAGGTAATTACAATTGAAAATATGTTATAATGGAAATGCGGTGTGGTATAGTCGTACAGTATCTGTAAATAATTAAATAATTAAAAAATATTACTTTTTGATAAAATAATAATAATAATAATAATGTGTTTACAGAGTCTAACAAATTATGTCTGTGGACTTTCACAACCCTATACCACCACTTAATGAGTCTAAAAAATTAATTTAACCCTTTCAAGAGCAAAGTAAATTTATTGCTAAAATTTTGGATGAATGGCACCAGAATTTACGAATTGGTTGATTTGGAAATAAATAATGACTTTTTTTCACGCACATTATAAAAGCAAATTTTTGTCAAAACGTTATGGGTGCAGTTTTTCATTAAAATTACCTGGAATAAATAATGTATCACTGGCCTATAAGGGCTTTGTTTGAAAGACAAATAAGCGGGCTCAAAAGAAGATAAATAAATAAATAATATAAATACATAAATAAAAATAAAGAAAGAAAGAAAAAACATAAATAAAAAAGAAAATGCAATTTAACAAATTACAACGACCATTTGGAAAATGATTTTTTCAAAGACTAAAATTTAAGACATAAAAAATTGCACGGAGTTGATCATACCTTACGTACGCCATGCATTACATTTTTCGGTAATGTAAATTTTCAAACTTCTACGGAGCTGGTCATACATTACGCACGCCATGGATTAAACATTAATATTCCTGGACCAATTTTAAATGAAATTTCATTCTTAAACTTCTAAACATCCCACAATATTACTTTTTACACCGTCGTATAGAGAAAAAAAATGTACTTTTAAATGCAATTTGTTTGAAAGCTGTATCTCAATTTGTTTCTGAGTTATTAATTTTTTATTTTTATTTTTATTTTTTTTTTTTTAGTTTTTATTACTTTTTTCTCATAGTGGCAACAGAAATATCCATCTCTGTTGAAAGTAAAGGTAAAATACAGATTACTGTATAGACCAATCAGAAAACGAATAAAATGCGGATTCAACTAATAAAAAACTTCAGATATGTTTTTGATTTCCTACCCTGACGAGGACAGTAACCATTTTTCCAAATGGTTAATAAAAATAAATTGAAAAATGTAAATAAATAAATAATAATAAATAAATAAACACAAATAAATAAATGAAAAAGTATAAAGAAAGAAAGAAAAATAAATAAATAAACACAAATTAATAAATGAAAAAAAATTAATTAAATTAAATTTTTAAAAAGAACTGACAATGTTAAATGAACTAATTAACAAGACTTTATTTGGTACTACTTGATTATCCATCGACCAATTTCGTCAAATTATACAAATTGCCAAACTATTCACCAAATTATACAAAAATGTTTATATCAAATAACGAAAGAACAAATAAATTAGTAAAACATTAATGAAAGTACAAACAAAACGTCGAATTAAAAATCTCTTGAGGACGTAACAAACGCTAATGTCAAGTGAATGTGACATTTATGATCATCCATTACTGGCATTTAATCTTATAGTTTGGCGATAAATTTTTGGTCGACGGGATAATTAAGTAGTATCCTTTATTCAAACAGATGCACGAAATTTATTTTTTCTAGCATTTATGTCTGAAAGTACAGTCTGCCCAGAAAAAAAAAAAAAAAAAAAAAAAAAAAAAAAAACAGAGAGAGAGAGCATTCCATACATTTTAATCACCAAACCGTCCCAGAAAAATATACATATACAAATACAGAAATACCCATTCCACTGAAAATTATGCCTTCTTTCAATTTATGTTTAAAAAATGCGAACGCCTAATTTTGATATCACATACGGATTTTTAGGTAAATTTTACTTTAGGATACCAAACGGGAAGTCAATCGGTCAAGCAGTTTAGGTATGAAGTTTTAAAGGTTGGAACTCATAACGTTAACTTCATTTGTAATCGTTGCGAAATAGATTGCAAGGTGAATAGTTTTTTCAAGATTAACTCAAAAACAACTAGCCGGAATGAGCTGTAATTTTGGATTCGCATATTTAAAGTTTCTAGAAAAACAATTTCTATTAAAAAATTCATTGGTTAAAACTCTTTTTTTTTTAGGGGGGAGGAGAGGAGGAATTAATATATATATTTTTTCAAAATAAATTTCCCAATGCAATATGAATTGCAACCTATGAATTTTAAACAAAAATCAATTTCAAAATGATTCAAGATGCTTGCCATATCAAAATTCGGCGTTCGTATTAAAAATTTTAGTGTTTGGTACAATTTCAGCATGATATTGATACCCCACAAGCAAAATTTTTTAAAAAACATAAATTGAAAGAAGACATAATTCGTTGTCAAATGGCTATTTTCGTTTTTTTTTTGTTGTTGTTGTTTTTTTTCGCAACATTTTGAAGATTACAATTTATGCTCTCTTTTATTTTTTTATTTCTTTGATTATTTATTTATTTATTTTGACTGGTGTACTTATACTTCAGAGAGTGCCTTTCGCATTTTAAAAGACAATTCAAGACTACTCGCATTTGAAAAAAATTATAAAAGAAATTAGTAAATTGTCGTACCGTAGTGAATTTGCATCACAACACTTGGCAAACAATGGAATTTTTTATAGCGACTAATGATTTTTTAAAAAAGTTTAGATTTTCACAGACAAGAGTGGTAATTAAAGTTAACATTGTTAAAAAGACAAAAAATATTCCGATTTTTCAACGAATTTTTTTTTTTCACTTGAGAATTTACTATAATTGCAAGTGCAAATAAATGGCTGTTATATAATCTCAAATATTCTCAAGTGCTAATATTTGTCTGTATAATTTGAATTTTCATGTATTTTCGTAACGTGAACCTCAATAGTGGCACATGTCCGTGTAAATTGAAACTATTTCTTTGAAAATTTTCTTTTTGCCATAAAAAATCTGACTCTTTGACAAATCTTTTGGTGCAAACTGCGCTCCGTTACCGGCAATATGTTAATATTTTTTGTTAACTTTTAAAATGTGTACGGATTTGTTGTACATCCGTTAATATTAAATCGTCGAAGATCCAAATCAATAAATAAGCTTTAAAATATCTTCTTCCTATGTTAACTTCTGATAGAAATTTCGAAACATCTTCATGAGCGTAGTACCTGGTCGCTGGAATTAGAATAGACAACTCCTATTTTCGAATTTAGATTAATAATTTTAAATATATATATGTAAAAACTGGACTTACGCTGTCAAATTTAATATTTAAAATAAAATAGATGCTCATCAGCGAACAAACACATGAAATCAATATTTAAAAAAAAAAAAAAAAAAAAAAAACATATCTAAAATACACCAAATGTTTCCGGATTTTGTCTGTAAAGTCATCTTCAGGGATTTTAACCTTCGTTTCGAAGCTCACTGTGGACGCAACACAAAGACAGTTGCTTGAATGAAAGTTGTTTTCATAGGAATGTTTTGATTCAAGGAACTGATTCTTGTTGCGTCCGCAGTGAGCTCCGAAACAAAAGTCAAAATCCCTGAAGATGACTATACAGACAAGTCCGAAACTTTGGGTGTATTTAATTTTTTTTAAAATTGATTTTATATGTTTGTACACTGATGAGTATCTAGTGCGTTTTAAATAGGAAAAATATGCATTATAATTTACTTTGCGTCATTTAGTGTAATAGTTTATGTAGCAAAATCATATTTTAAAGCCTGAATATTCTGAAATGCTAATGTTATTGATTTATAAATCAAAACAAATCTTAAAAGCGGAATTGATATTTTTATTTTTACTTGCTATCATTTATTTAAATATCAGTGGATTAATTATTCTTCCTTTTCTCACTCTGATGTCTGTGATTTGTTTTTTTCAATGTTACTTTTTCCCCAAAGAAACTTCATCGATTGAGCACTATTTCTATCGATGTCAAATGATACTGTTTCTGAATTTGATTGTACTGTTATTTTATTTGTAATTTTTAAACTAAGACAATCACAAGTCAAGCAATCGGCGTATTAAAAATTATTTGTAATTATTTTAATTTGAAAATTACGTATAAAATAATCAAAAATGAAAATCTTAAAAGGTGTTACTCGACACCAACAGAAATAATGTTAATAATTAAAAAAAAAAAATGGTTACGATACTAAGGAATATTATTTAAAAGTGACAATTTAGTGTTCAGATAAGTTCGTATTAGTTTAGCATCAATGAGACCTTGAATAAAACATAAAATAAGATTTAGATACCTTTCAGCTTAGAGTTTGTGGTTGCTTTACAGAGATGTATGGCTTCAAAGGAAATTTCTACAGAATGCAGTAACGTTAGTAAATCAAAAACAAAGTCAATTATATAAACTAGATGAAAGCTTGTCAAGTATGACAGGATTTCAACTAACATTAGCTACTGATAAAATTATAAAAAGAAAAAGGACTTAGTGTAATAATGGATCTCAATGGGAATGTCGCCAGATTGACTACTTAAAACGAAGTTAGCGTTGTTTTTGGCGCCAAATTTGTTTATGTATCGCAATATAAAGCCAACAGGGCCGGATTAAGGGGGGGGCTACGGGGGCTGCAGCCCCGGGCCCCAACTCGAGAGGGGCCCTCAGCAGTGGCTTAAGTTGTATCAAAGTTTCATTTTAAAAATTACTTAATTTCTACCAAAAAAATTAAAAAAAAAATAAATAAACATTTCTGAAATGATAAATGTTTCAAGTGTCAACCGCCATTACCTTTTACTTTTGCAATTTTAAAGTTTCGTGCGTCTGATAATAACTATTTCTAAGGCATCCTTTTTAGTATTTTTACCCTCTTTCCCAGAGACAAAAGCAGAAAAGCATCTTTATTATATTTCCTTCTTCTGCCTCAAAAACACATATACATAATTTAAAGTTTTCCAAGAAATTACTAATGAGCACAGGACTGATTCCAACTTTATAATTAAACTCAACTTTAAAATTATTCGTTGAGAAGGCGAGAAAATTAGGGGTGAAAAATACATGCCACACAAAAAGCTCAAGGGCCCTGTATCAGGCCCTACAGGTTCCTAGGGGGGGGGGGGGGCTAGGATTTTAACTGGAATCTAGGAACAGGAGAATAACTAAACAAGAAAAGGTGTTCCAAAACTGAAGATCAGATTAAGAGGGGGGGATTTTATAAACAATTTATGGTGCAAAAACTTCAAGAAGCACTGTACCGGGCTCCAAGGGCCAGGGACTTAACTGGCATGTAGTTGGGTATAAAGATACTTTTTAGTAGTTTTTAAAGTAATCAGAGGGCGCTAGAACTATGTTAAAGAAAATTGCAAGCAATTCTGATCATTTTTAAAGCTGCACCAAGGGCCTCAAGGAGGGGATTAATATTTAAAATTGGTGGTTGCTGAAGTCTGAATTTTTTTTTGTAGTTCATGTAGTAGCTGGAGGACCTAAAGAGTTGTTACAAAAAACTAGTAAATCGGACTATTTTTAAGGAAGCTGTAATAGGGGGGGGGGGGCAGAAAGGGTCAATTGATAGTTAAGAGCACGGCCCTAACTTGAAATGCCCTAAATATTTTAGTACTTAGTGTTTTAGATCTTCAATTAGTCAAAACTAAGAATAGGGTTAACCCAGGGCGCGAAATTTCCGCTCGTCAGCGGCGAGCAAATATTTAAGGTTGGCGAGTACGTTTTGTCTTTTAAAATGTTGTGTTTTAAATCAAACTATATACGCTCAGAATATCCAGCGACATGCGGATCTTGTAGATCTTTTGGGCTTAGCTGAGAAATATGAATATTTTAACAAAGTATGGCAATGAAAAACAATGCAGGTATTTAATCAATTTTATTTCTGAAACCATGAAGTTAGATTTAGTGGTAAAATTAAGAAAGTGTAAATATATCAGCATTCTGTTTGATGATACCACAGATAGATCAGATTCTGAACATGCAAAAGTGCATGTTCAATACTTGGATGCAAGAGATAATCATATCAAAGAGAACATTATAGGAGAAGTAGAGATTCCAAATTCTACTTCATCCAGTTATTTTCACAGCCATAAATGATTTTATGGATAAGAATACAGGTCCAAATGAATATATAAACAGGTGTTATACTGTAGGCTTGGGTACTGATAGTTCTCCAAATATAGTTGGATACAAAGCAGGACTGGCTATGAAAAGAAATCTATTTGTGTTAAATTTGTTACATTGCTAAACATTCACTGCCTTGCACACTATTTGCATATGGCTGTTTTGGATGCATGTGGTGAAGTTGAACATCTGAAAACATTTGATACAGTGGTTAGGAGTATTTTTAAATTTTACCATGTCTCGGCTAAAAGACCTCATATGTTAAAAGAAACAGCATAAATTCTAGTAGAAAGAATTCTTAAACTGGGTGATATTCACACTATTATATGATTATCCATCAGAGAAAGTGCTGTGAAAGGTCTTTTGTAAGCCATCTTGAACAGGGGGCCCACGGAAAAAACAATGATAGTGCTAAAGCTGAGGATTTGCAGAAGGGTTATAAATTTCTTTAAATTCTGTACGTCCTCTTGGATTTCTACAGAAAATTGAACCCTTTAAATGTGGCATTAAAAAACAAGTTCTTGTCATTTCATCTGGAAATAAAAAATTGAACACTGCATCTGAGTTCTGACAGATCTCGAATCTTGTGGACCAAACGAACAGGATTTTTTCGACCAACATCCATCTCAGGGATAATCAATGTTGTGCAGCTGGCAAATATTAAAAATGGGGAGCGAGTGTTTCAGACTTTAAGAGGGAGATTTATTAAACATGCAAAGAGCCCCCAAAAGGAAGGAGGTCGGATAAAATGGGTCAAGTTATTAACAATTTAGGGCATAAAAGCTTAATGGGGTCCCGGCCCTTAATACACTGGCCTCCAAAAGTTAAGGTATACGGACTAAATGCGTTCGATTGCACACGTTTTGTCGAATATCTACAAAACTTATTGGCGAATTGTTCTTGAACTTCTGGGATGAAAAGAACTTGTTTCATTTCATATTTTTCGGTGAAGATTTAGTCGGGGGTACAATTAGGGGGCTAATAATAAATTTAATAATAAAATAATATTTGCGATCACCTATGTAACAGGAAAGGCTGGAAATGGTTTGTCACTGTGGTAAATGACTATTTGGGTCCTGTTCAACGTTTGTATGCATTTGTGTAAGCATAGCACTCATATTCGTGAAGATGTTAACGTTTTAGTGAAAAACTCAAACTTTTTTTTTTATAGCATACAGAGTTTTCAACCAAATTTAACACAACTTTCCAAAAACCTGAAAAAGAACAGTAGAAACAGTATACTGCAATTAAAACATGAATATATTGAATATTTGATAAGATATGGGCATTTTTATGAGATAATTTTTAACTGCGCATGCGCGGAAGATTTCAAAATTTTTATTTCATAATTTGGTACTCAGTATTTTGGGGCAACTTCTATAAAAAGTTCAGTCAAATATTGTGAAAACTTAGGAAGATGTAGTGAGCTGATTGAAAAGTTGTGTAAAATCCCTTGTAATAAAGCTATTTTTAGGAAGCAACTCACTATATCGACCCCATCTTTGTGAATTTTTGCGATATTTGACTAGACTTTTTATATAAGTTGCCCTAAATAGCTGACTACCAAATTCTGAAATAAAAATTTTGAAATCTGCTGCGCATGTGCAGTTAAAAATTATCTCATAAAAATGCCCAAATCTCATCAAATATTCAATATATTCATGTTTTAATTACAGTATACTGTTTCTACTGTTCTTTGTCAGGTTTTTGGAAAGTTGTGTTAAATTTGGTTGAAAACTCTGTATGCTATAAAAAAAAAAGTTTGAGTTTTTCACAAAAACGTTAACATCTTCACGAATATGAGTGCTATGCTTACACAAATGCATACAAATGTTGAACAGGACTCAAATAATCATTTACCACAGTGACAAACCATTTCCAGTCTTTCCTGTTACATAGGTGATAGCAAATATTATTTTATTATTAAATTTATTATTAGCCCCCTAATTGTACCCCCGACTAAATCTTCAGCGAGAAATATGAAATGAAACATGTTCTTTTCATCCCAGAAGTTCAAGAACAATTCGCCAATAAGTTTTGTAGATATTCGGCAAAACGTGTGCAATAAAACGCATTTAGTCCGTGTACCTTAACTTTTGGAGGCCAGTGTAAATAAAAAATATGTGCATCAAAACCTGTCTCGGACTGTCCTCACCTAAATTTTCAGACTTATACATGGGATAGATTTCGCTAGCCATCGCGAACAGGCACACACACACGCACACAGAGCGAAACTTTCTTTTATTAGTACAGATTTCATTATTTAAGTAGCTTACACACATCCTTATTTTATTAAAATTTCCATATTCATGCAATTTTCCTTTTGTACAATTTACTAAAACTCAATACGTATGGGTTAAATTGTTTAAAATGCTCACATTAATTTATTTAAGGTAGTCCCCAAATTCCCGGCTCAACAAGTAAAACTTACTGATGCATTTTCAGACAAATTTTAAACGGGTATAAAATTAACAGCCTTGACTATTGAAGTAATTTGGAATCGAATAATGCTTTCAATTTTTTATAAATAAATTACTTAAGTAATAAGCGATTCTTGTCACCTGACGACTAGTTTTACCCCTTTCTCGTACTGCCGTATCCGGAAATTTGGTTCGAAACACTTAATTTGACAGTATTTTCTGAAAGATCTTCTGTCTTTATCAACAAATGGGAAACACCATTCGATTACATAGTTTCTGAATAAGAACACGTGCCAATTTTATGCACTTCTGAACAAAAGTGAATTCAGAAATGTGTCAGAAAGTAGTTCCTTTGAATTTGAAAACAGCCTTAATAAGATTTATCGTATTTTGCACAAAATTGACTTATTTCATAAAAAATGAAAAATTTTAGCACATATATTTAGAACTTTTAATTCATTGTTAAGATACGGATTGAACTAGAAAAGTAAATTTTCTAAAAATTTTGAAGTGTTGAATTTTTTTTAAATCAGGAAAAATTCTGTTTTCGCAATAAAAATTTATCTAACAGTTACATTTTCTACCAAAATTAGACTGTTCTGCCCACTACGAGCTACGCTCGCCAACTTCGTGCAGACTCTGCTAAAAATATGCTAATTTGTTCTCATTTGAAAAAATTACCCGATTGCAAAAGTTTGATTACGAAGAATTTATTTAATAAAATTTATCATATTTTGTACAAAAATTGGCTTACATCTTATATAATTGTTAAAAAATTCCATAAACCAGATACTTTTCTTACTTAGTTCTTTTTATGTAAACTGATTTTCAAATGTTTAAATGATCTTATTTAATCAATCACGAAAACAACCGTTAGTTGTCTCCAGGGGCGTAAACCACCCTGGTTGCGTAGGGGGGTGTAGACTCATAAATTTCCGACTCCAAGAAGAAAAATTTCCGAGTACTATTGCCAACAAAATGCCGACTAATTAATATATATATATATATATATATATATATATACACACACTCATGTCCAAAAGTTTAGCATATATGATAAAAACGAAGAAAGGGTATCGTAAATATCTTACGAAATTATTAAACTTTATAGATGATAGATGAAAGTCTCAAGATAATTATGACTGAGCGTATCGAGATAGTCAAATAGGTTTTAAAGCGCTAATGTTGATTCCTTTTGAATTATTAATGTATGTCTCTAAAAATTAGTGGTGAAGTACTATATGATTAATATGTGCAGAAAATTGCGGTTTGGAACTCCAAACTGCTTTGTTTGATAGCGATATATCTTGTTTCTAAATGTACAAAATTTGATGAAACTGGATGATTGAATAGCTAGGGATTCGACGCCCGTTTTTTTTTTACCAATAAAGGGCTTAATGCATTTTATTTTTTTGTGTATGGCATATTTATTCACATAGACTCCACTCCGGATAGAAATTCAAATTCAGAATTAAGCATAAGGAATACTGTTACCAGTGTACGATGTACGTCTACAACATAAAAAGAGTCAAAATTTAAAAGATTGGAAATTTTCGAATGAACAAAACTTTTTTCCATTTCTTAGTACTTCAATAAAAGTTAATCAAATTTTGTACGTTTAGTAACAAGATGTACGTTTAGTAACGCTGTGTAACAAAGCAGTTTTTGATTCCAATCCGCATTTTCCTATTCATATTATTAATCATAGACTTTCTCCCCTAATTTTTAGATAAATTTATTAATAATTCGAAAAGAATCGACATCAGCGCTTTAAAATTATTTAACTAGTATCTCAATACGATACGCAAAGTCATAATTATCTTGTGAATTTGGGCTATAAACTTCAATAATTTCGTAAGATATTTAATATTCCCTTTCTACGTTTTTGTCATATACGCTAAAATTTTGGATATGAGTATATATGTCGTAGGCTAATTGAGAAATCCGGCTCATTGCAAAGAGCAGGGCTACTTGGAGAATCCATCTCCCTTTTTCCAATTAGCCTGATATTTTTCAGGCTTATTGCAAAGAGCCTAGAAAGCGTAAGGCTAATTGAAAAATGACCACTTATTATCCGATCAGGGTGATATTTTTAGCTCACAGGCTATCAAAGCCTGAGACCTTATGTACCCGCCGATTCTGTATGTACGTGTGTACGTACGTATTTACATAACGCGATAACTCTTGATAGAAATATCCGATTTGCTTCAAAAAATTTTTTCTAGGTTCATTCTGATAAGGTGCTTCCCCGATTGGTTTTTGGGGTTCATTGGTTAAGGATAAAGGGCAAAAGGGGGGCTAGTCCCACCCCCCTAAATTTATATAAATGGGTTTTTCATGCAGAAATATTCGATTTGCTCCAAATTTGGTATACCGGTTTACTGTGTTAAGGAGCTTCCCTGATTGGATTTGGAGATTCATTAGTTAAGTATAAAGGGAGGAAAGGGGGGCTAGTAACCAATAAATCTCCAAATCTAATCAAGGCAGCTTCTTAACATAATAAACCGGTATACGAAATTTGGAGCAAATCGAATAACTCTGCATGAAAAACCCTTTTATCTAAATTAAGGGAGTGGGGTCTAACCCCCCTTTCCTCCCTTTATACTTAACTAATGAACTTCCAAATCTAATCAGGGAAGCTCCTTAACATAATAAACCAGTATACCAAATTTGGGGCAAATCGAATAATTTTGCATTAAAAACCCATTTACCTAAATTAAGGGGGGGGGGCTATCTTCCCCCCTTTTCTCCCTTTATACTTAACTAATGAACCTCCAAATCTAATCAAGCCATCTTCTTTACATGGAAAACGCATTTATCTAAATTAAGGGGAGAGGCAATTGCCCCCCTTTCCACCCTTTATACATAATAATGATCTTCCAAATGTAATCAGGGAAGCTGCTTAACATAATTAACCGGTATACCAAATTTATTGCAAATCGCATATTTCTGCATGATAAACCCATTTATCTAAACTACGGTGGGGGGGGGGGGGCTACACCCTTTCCTCCCTTTATATGTAACTAATGAACCACCAAATCTGATCAAGGCAGCTTCTTAACTTAATAAACCGGTATACCAAATTTGGAGCAAATCGAATAATTCATCATGAAAAACCGATTTATCTAAATTAAGGGGGTAGCCCCCCTTTCTTCCCTTTATACTTAAATAATGAGCTTCCAAATCTAATCAGGGAAGCTCCTTAACACAATAAACCGGTATACCAAATTTGGAGCATATTAAATATTTCTGCATGAAAAACCCATTTATATAAATTAAGGGGGGGGGGACTAGCCCCCCTTTTCCCCACTTTATCCTTAACCAATGAACCCCAAAAACTAATCAGGGAAGCACCTCATCAGAATGAACCTAGAAAAAACATTTGAAGCAAATCGGATATTTCTATGAAGAGTTATCGTGTTACGTACATACGTAGGTACGTACGTACGTACACACGTACATACAGAATCGGCGGGAAAATAAGCTTTCAGGCTTTGATAGCCTATGAGCTAAAAATATCACCCTGATCGGATAATAAGTGGTCATTTTTCAATTAGCCTAACGCTTCCTAGGTTCTTTGCAATAAGCCTGAAAAATATCAGGCTAATTGGAAAAAGAGAGATGGATTCTCCAATTTTCCCGGCTCTTTGCAAAGAGCCTAGTCTGTTTGCAAAGAGCCGGATTTCTCAACTAGCCTACGACATATATACTAAATATTTGCAATTCAGTTTTGAATTTTCATCGGATATCATCTAAATTCCGTGATACACGTTTCTAACTAAATTTAAAGTTAGATTAAAAAAAAAAAAAAAAAAAAAAAAAAAAATAGAAGTTTCTTCACTTCAATCAGTATGTCTTAAAATTTCCAGACTAAACTAAAAACTTTCCGACTATAAATAAATACAGCTGGATCTCGATATCTCGAAGTCAAAGGGAACAGAAAAAAGTTCGGAATAGCAAAGTGTTTGATCAAAATATCAAGGTTACAAATAATATTAACATTGCTGGAATATGTATATAAATATTTTGTTTCTTCATATCGAGGTTTTCGAGTTCACAATATTTGACAAGTCAAAGTTTTTCTGAATAGTTTTAATCACAAAAATAAAATCCTTAATATTTCCGACTAAGTATAAATTTATATAGGTTTTCTTCGTTCTAAATTGTTTTTTCTAATTTTCTAATTAAAAATTACAAGGGAAAAAAATCCGACTAAGAATAAAATTTTATAGGTTTTCTTCGCTCTAACTTGTTTTTCTTATTTACTAATTAAAAACTACAAAAATATTTCTCCAATTCATAAGTTTTTATCCGTTAATGCCATTTTTTTTCGACTAAATTTACTTTTTTCCGATCGAACGGGAATTTTTCCGACTGGTTTTTTCATTTTTTCAATTTATAAGTTTTTATAGTTTAATACCATTTTTTCCGACTAAACGTACTTTTTCCGATGGAACGTGAAATTTTCCGTCTGATTTTTTCGTAGGGGGGGGGGGGGGGGGGGTGTTGCACCCCCCCCCCGTACCCCCCCAGGATTTACGCCCCTGGTTGTCTCAACAGCTGTTGATTCGGCCTTAAAATCTCCCAATCAAAGGCAAATGAATGGAAACCCGTTTACAGGGAGATCGCCACTGGTCGTTTCATTATAATCCAATCTTCTGTAGCCATAATTTTTTTTTAATCAGATCTAATTAGCCTAATTTTAGTGTCTGCAATGTCTGAACGGGGTTGGCGAGCGTAGCTGGTAAAGGTTCTCTCTTTGTTTGTTAAAAATTGACTTGTGGTTTTTCTCAATTTTCCACATTTTCTCATTAACCCCTTTCCTTCTCTTCCTCATCTCTCCTTTGAGTTTTTGTGACCAGTGTTGTTTAATTTTTTCTACTTTTGTTGTAGTGCGTTACTTGCACAATTTTTTACTTTCTAAAACTATCATTTTTTTTATTATTATTTGATAATAAAAGAGTGTTTTCTCAAATTAAAGAAAAAGAAAAAGGCTATTGAATTAAGCATTTTTAAAGGAATACAAAAATTGTGCATTTAATACAAAATATTTTAGGTCATATGACGAAATCTTAAAAACATACATTACCTATTTTTGCAATAATATTGCGCACATTATTTCAGCCAAGCTGAAAACATTTAGCATACACATTTCGAACTTTTAGCTCATTGTCTTGGTTGAACTTAGAAAATAAAATTTTCTAAACAGTTTGAAAAACTACGTTTGTTATTATTATTATTTTTTTTAATGAGGAAAAAATATTTTTTCGTAATAAAGGTTTATTTCACAATTACATTTTCTAACAATACTAGGGGCTTCTGCCTCCTTCGAGCTATGCTCCTCAACCCCACATGGAGCAGACCCCAGCAGAAATGTAAGATTAAATTTATTGGTATAAATAAAAATTTGCATTAAAATTATTCTAAATGTAGTCAGTTTTGATACTCAGGAATATTTCTACTTTTTTTAATGTTTATAAAGTATCTTTGAATTGTACGGGTAATAAATAAGTTTAAAAAAAATAATTAAGAGCACTATTAAAGATAACAAAAAAAAAGTTTTGTGTAACAATGCATATATTCAACTTTTAAAATTGCCATTTTAGGACTAAAAGAAAGTTGCGTGCGTGTGTGGTGGGGGGGGGGGAGGGGGGTAATTTCCAGTAGCAGGGGGAAGGGGCCCAAAATTTTCAGCAGCCCCGGGCCCCAGAAATGCTTAATCCGGCTCTGAAAGCCAATGCCGGCGACAATTTAGCAGTGTTGTCAGATTGGGATTATATACTCATTTTTGGAGAATTTTGAATCTTAGTGGGAATTTTTTTTAGACAAGTATTAGTGGAAATTTTTTTGGGGAAAAGATCAACATCTTTGGGAAAAAACTTGGGGAATTTTTTCATTATTTCATGTTATCAGGTTAATGTTTAGTACCTTATAATCATCTAGCAACACCTCGATTCGTGGGTTCGGAAACAGAAATTTACTAACTATCAATTATTATCCTCGTGCTCGTTTACAGTTTACACGCGTTTTAATTTCTAATTTATTATTCATCTAATTATAATATATATTTATCTTTTTGTAATTTGCGTTATTTTCTTCAAGATCGATGACAATAAAAGTTTCAGTTTTCAAGTTCGTTGCTTTTATTTTATTTTTATTCTTTTATAAATGGGGAATTCTTTTTAAAAAAAGGCTTGATTTGGGAGAAATTTCTTAGCTTAAACTAGTTAAATATTTTTTATAATAGTAAATTTAAAATTCAGTTTTTTGGGAATAAACTGAGTTGGGGACATTTTCTACAAAAATAGCCCACTGTTTTGGAGAATTTTTCAGAACTATTGAGGAATTCACTATCTGGCAACATTGCATCTGAGTATGTCAGAGAGAGAGAGTATGTCTTCATACAAGTATTATTATATGCAGTTTATACCGCAAGGGACTCACATTTCTCCAATTTTATTTTGTATTTATTTTCTTTTATTTTTTAACTATCATGACATCATCGTGTAATGAAGTACAGTTTAACCGAATCCCGGTTATCCGAAAATCGGCTTAACCGAAATACCTTAAAATTCCTTATAGTCCTTTTTAAGTGAAAAATTTTATTGTCAACATTATTTTTACCGATGTCAAATTACACCTTTCAACACATTTTGATTTATGATTACTATTTTATTTGTACGTTTTAGATCAAAACAATTCCGAATCATTTTTAATAGATTCAAGAGCTGTTTTAATACTTATTAGCTTTAAACATTAGGAGCAAAATAAGTAAAAATCAAAACTTTGAAAGATGTTATTGGGCACCGATAGAAATAGAGTTAAAAAAGCATGTTCTTTATGAAATAAATAAACGGAGTCAACTTACTTACTTGGTCCATTGCGTGATTTCCTGCACTTTATTAGATAGACACGTACGACTTTCATTTTTTTTACAAAATATTTTGTTATTTTCTTTTGTTTTTCAACTTTGAATCGTTTCAATGCTGCTTTATCACTCCACCTTTTAAATAACAATACATCTGATGTTGCTGCATCTTCTTGTAACTTCAATATATCGCAGTGCCGCATCTAAGACCTTAGTAGCTTCACTATGTGTAAACCTGGTATTACCAATCTCTTCAGGCTCTTCTTCTCCAGTATCAGCATCTCCCTGATTGACCGCAGCAACTATTTCAGCATCTGTCAAATCTTGCTCATCAGTGGTTGGACCAAGCCAGACCTCAATTTCGCCTTGCTGTTCGAGCGATTTGTAATCATGATGTAATCATCATATCAATTTAGCAAAAAAAAATTTTGGTTTGTCATTCAGGGTGCTTTGAATACATTTTTATTACAACGATGTTCTAAATTAAGATCACAGCTTTTTCATCAAACAAGTTTTCACCATAAGCCTGTCGGTTATTCGAAAATTCCTTTGGAACCCCGGTTATCCGAAAATTCCTATAGAACCCCGGTTAACCGAAAATGCTTTGGTCCCGTGCTTTTCGGATAACCGGGGTTTTACTGTAATATCATAACACCACTGATACGGACAGACGGATCGGGACTTTTAATGTTTACGAAATATACTGTAATACTCGATCCCCGATTTACGTGTAGTGTATCCTCCTGGGTAATATATCACAAGTTTATTTGTTTTTTTTAAACACAAAATGTAATTTATTTTACAGAGTACATAAAGACGTTATAGATGACAACACATTTGACGGCACACTATATACAATTAATTATGGGTTTCACATGGATGCACACCACCTTCATATTATTATTACATACGTAATACTCCTTCACTATACTATATAAATTTCTTTACTTTTCGTGCCCGTAGCACCCCGAAAGATTTTTTATAACCAACTTTTGGTTTCTTACAAAAACCCCGCCGAGCACACAGGCCGGCATAAACAATACCTCTACCTTTTTCTGAAAAACAGAAATCTCTTCTTTCCTCCCCGCTCCCACGTATCACATGATCAAAGGCGCCAGCACTGGCTAAAGAAAGTGTGCTCCAGACATCACATATATATATATAACTCTACACATTAAAATAAAAAATTTAGTGTTTGGATTTCTAATGGAATATTTAAAGTCCATTGACGAGCTAGTATTTGGCTCTTGAAACTAAGGCCGCGCACTTCTGTTTTTTTAATTTAGGTCACTAATTTGAGAAAAAAATAAAGTACATATTTGGAAAAATTTGTAATAAAAATACATTACGACTCATTCAATAATTTGGCACGATTTTTTGCGGACATAAATGGTGCCAATCCGAAAAATGCGTTCACATTTCAAAAAGTACTTAAAAAAAAAAAAAAAGCAAATCGTTGTATCGAATTGGGGTTTGTACCATAAAACTTCTCAAAGTGCGGGATTTTTTGTTGCAAAAGAAAAAAAATTCACATTTTCTTTTAACTGCTTTCTTCTACAAAAATTGTGATCATTTGCCAAGTCTTGTTATGCAAAAGGCGCACCGATATGATAATTCCGTCGGGTTCTACCCAACCCCAACTTGACAAAAAAAAAAAAAAAAAAAATCGTCAACTCGAAATCCGACAAAAATATTTCGTCAACCCAAAACGCGGAAAAAAAATCAGACGAACCCCCCCCCCCCCCAAAAAAAAAAAAAAAACAGAAAAAAAAAAAGAAATCCGAAACATTAATCGGTAATTGTCAAAAACACGAAATTGAAATGAAAGAAAATTAAAACACACTTTAATACAATTATGAAAAGTAGTCTACAATTCTAATATCAATTTATCTTTTATGCATAAAAAAGAAGATATATGCACTCATTAATATTCAAATATATATATTTTTTAAATTGAACAATATTCAGGTCTCTTTTTTAAAAAATCTGGTCAAACCGAACACGACCCGAAAAAATCAAAACTCAACATGAAAAACCGACACGAAAAAAATCAAACACAACCCTAAACCTGCCCGACACGCAATGAAAAAATTAGCGTCAACTCTACCCGGGTAAAATCGGGTTATCCGACACTATTCAGGACTTTAGCGTAAACTGCCCTCGGTGCGACAAATTTTAACTTTGTTTTATGAATTTTCGAAATGTGAACGGATTTGTGGGACACTCTGTATTTTTGAAAAAACAAAATTGCCATCTATGCTGCGTGAAACAGTTTTTTCGTTTTCCAAAAATCTGTTTAGCTTATTATATACTAAAAAATATTTGATAATATAAAACGATAGCAAAATTATCGGAGTAATACACAGTGAACTCCATTTTTCTTATAATGACCATCAACTTAATCAATTTGCCAAGAGTAAAAGTTTTATTTATTTACTTATTTATTTACAGTTGAACCTCTATTTAACGAAGTCGCTAAATCCCCGAAAAAAGTTCGTTATATGGAAAATTCGTTAAATAGAGATTCATCTTTTAAAATACTTTAAACTACATGAAACAGATTTTAAATTCACAAATACTAAATGCTATTTTTACTAAAAGTAATTAATCACATTTTTTTAAAATAAATTATATCGATATGTTTTATTTATTTTACCCACCAATATCCATCATCAATTCATTTTTTCTATCTGTTTAAATCTTTGAAATCTGAAAGGAAAACAAAACATTGTCTGGGAATACACTGTATTTTCTGTTTAAAGTAAATAGTTTTACATTAAAATTAAGGAATTTTAATCACATTATCGTATTTATTATTATTATAACAAATAATTTTAACCATACATTAACATACATACATAAACCTTAAATTTAATTTCTGAAAAACTCTGTTAATTTTGCCTGAGTTTTTTATTTAGAAAGTGCTTTCTCTCATAATACGTCTCGCATCTTCGAATGCACCAAATACCCCTTCATGCGTATTTTCTTCTAACTATAATCCGCGTCGGATTGTTTCAAATGATTTTAGCATTTAATCATACAAAATTTTCTTAATTCCTGCATAATGATCATTTCCATCATCATCATATTCGTCTTCATCGCAATTCATTGCTATATTGTTTTTATTTTTCACACTGTCAAAAATATCCAATTCGGATAGTGTTTCCGAGATCTCAATTTCAGAATTAAGTGAAATATAATCATCAATCAGCACATCATGGTTAATTTCTTCTTTTTTTCTCAGTATATCCACATTTCTTTTAAGTTACTCTAAGGGATTATCGTCTCCGTCTTTCGTACTTACCGAATTCTCACTGCTGACAAAGAAGGAGTCTGGTAAAACCAGTTCAAGGCCATTGAACATCATAAAGTGTGTTTAAACAAAGAATAAGTTCGAAATGTCCAGAAATATTTTGAGAAATGGGGTGGAAAAAAAATTATCACAAGAAAAATTTCGTTAAATAGAGAATGTACTTCGCTATTTGGAGGTTATTTTACGAAGAAATTCACAAAATGTTCTTGGTTCCAAGGAAAAGTTCGCAAAATAGAGGTTCGTTAAATAGAGGTACGACTGTATTTTGTTTAGCTGAAGCTACGGTTAGCATCGTTACCGTTTTTGAAATATTATTCTGAAATTTGGTATTTACACATGTGTCAAAATGTAAATATTGCTTTCGAATTGGAGCGATGGAGCAACGTTTTGAGTAAGTATAAATCGCAGTAAAATGTGAAATACTAACTCCATTTGAGAAGGCATTGCCTAACTGGGTCATTCTTCTATAAACATATGTTTCAATGCTAAATTTTATGAAACAATCGTTTTTCAAATAAAAGGTAAAGAAAAAAAAGGTTTTTATATTGCTTTGACTTTATCCAAAGAGGGAAAATTTCCTCACACCATCTATCAAAAATGTTCCAGACCAGCAAACTTTTTAGACTTTTTAATTACAAAAAGCGAAAAGCTACCTATTGCAGCAGTTCGGAGGAAAGCACTTCCGAAAAATTTTAGTATATTTTCACCGATCATGAACCCCCAGACCCCAAAACAACCTTCCGTTCAAATGTGACATATATATATATATATAATATATATAACCATTATTTAATTACAATTCATCATCAATTTCCAATTACTAAAATTAAATTAATAAATTTAGCTTCAATAATTAACACTGACATTACACAAAATAAAGATGGAACCTTTAACTTGTAATACAAAATCAAGCACAATACCATCAATTGACTAGCACATTGCGGACGATTAATCCATAATATATATATATATCTGATTTTTGTAATGCGATAACTCTCGTATTTATAAACCAATTTGAATGAGATTTATTGTGTGTATAGTACATACAAACGTCTCGACCGAGTTCGTTGGCCAACTTCATCCGCTATCTTGTTTCAAAATATCCGCCATTTAAATATTTACAACTAAAAAAAATACACAAAAAATTTAGAAATCCAAATTTATTTCGAGTTTAAGTGTTAGGCCTTGATACAAGGATACCGGAGTATTTTTTGTTTCATCTCTAACTTAAAAAATGGTTGAGATATAGCAGTTTGAAATTCTAGAACGGTTGACATTTTGAAACAAGACAACAATTAAAGAAAATCAGGTACTCATTTATGAGTGTTAGTGAATGTTAGCTTCAAATTTTTGCCAAGCTTGGCGACACTTGGCGAAATATCGCCAAATTTAGCGACCAAAACTAAGCAACCATAAATGATGCCAACTTACCTATAGCTTACTAATTTAGAGCAATTCTCATTCAAATTCAGTATTGACGAATATTCTTTTATCGGTTTCGTCGCATTTTAGCTTCTTAAAATATGAGTAAAATTTGCAAAATTTTAAAACCAAGAAATAAGGAATTTTTATTGAATCATCTAATCGAGTTCCACTAATTTTAGCTTCGTGTTTTTGAGTAATAAAAGACATTTAAAAAAAAAACAAAAAAAACAAGGAATATAAAAGCTACCTTTTCTTCCCGGCACATGCCGAAAGGACTTTTTAAAATTAAATTTTTACGCTAATAATGTAATGACAAATATTATAATATACTTTATATTTATTTCATATAGATAATCTTCAAAAGAAACATCCGGCATTCAAAGATTTAAAAAGAAAAAAAAAATTCTAATCCTATAGTTTAATAATTGAAACAAAAGACATTTATTTAATCATAGTTTCACAATCTGAAGTGGTTTTAATGAAATAAGACAAGATTTGAAACTATAGAAAAGAATAAAAATCGGCTCTATTTAAACCAGCTATCAAAGAACAAAATCATCCTCCAATGGGAAATTTTAGAATTGTGAAACACTCGTGCTAATAAAGATTCTCAGATACGGTTCACAATAGACACAGCAACCACTTTTAAATTTTCAAACAAGAAAAAAAAATCCTTTAAAAAATACAATCGCCCGACACCTCTTAACCGAACGCACTCCATTAAAAAATCAAAGAATAATTCAACCTATGACTAATTTTTTTTTTTTTTAATTGATCTTTCTAATTGAATATTTCAATAAAATCGACAATTACTTAAAAATCCAAAAAGTGATTTAACCCTTATCGGACGCAAGCTATTTATATATGATTCCCCACTAGGTTGTATGTGTATTCAGTGAATATTCGTAGGACTGTCACAAACGACTATTTTTATATTCTGTTCGCACTACTATATTTTAAAAATAAAATTTGCAAGATGTTTATCTTGCAGATGTTGACAAAGAGTGTTGCCAGATTGGGGAATTTTGAACTTCCACAGGACTTTTTTGGGGACTATGAACGTTTTTGGGGAAAAACTTGGGAATTTTTTTGTTTTTGCACTGTTCCACGCAAAGTTTACATAGTCATCTGAAAATATGTCTCGAACTCGATTTTGATTTGGAAAAGGAAAATAACATGCAGAAATCGAAAATATCAATCATTATTATCCTTGTCGTTTAAATCATTTACACATATTACAGATACATCATGACCAACTTCGATCTGGGACACATGAGATGTGGAATGCAGCTATTTGTCTATTATAGACGAAAGCATAAACGAAAATGCTTTTCAATGTGATCAGGGATGACAAAAAAAAAAAAAAAAAAAAAAAAAAAAAAAAAAAAAAAAGTGTACATGTAACTAATGTACTAATAGGCCATTCATTGACAACAATTTTAGAAACAAACATAAAAGAACTTGTCGTTGTATAAAATATATCTCTGATTCTCTTCATTTTCCTACCGAATATGAATGCGAATTTCTGTTAAGTTTAAATGTTTATTTATTTATTTATTTATTTATTTATTTTTTTTGTAAGTGGGGATTTTTTTCAAAAAAGGGCTTGATTTGAGGAAAATGTCTAATGTTAAATTAGTTTAATATTTTTTATAGTGGTAAATTGAATTTTTTTTTAGTAGAAACTGAGTTGGGGACTTTTCCGGAAAAAAACACTGATTTGGGGAAAATTTCAGAAATTTTGGGGAAATTGACGTTTGACTATCTGGCAACACTGTTCTCAAAGTACAAGTGAAAGCGATACTTAAAAAAAAGTGGTGCCAACCGAATAAAATACTTTTAAGATATTCTGGTCCCGAACGGATTAATCATGTCACCTCACGCGTGCCATACGACCAATACAACAAAATACTGATATCACATGAGAAGTGACACGGGACTGATAAGGTTTAACAACACAGTTTTGTTGTTCTCAGCAGTACCCATAATGCTGTGAGAAACTGTACACCACCCTCGCCTCCAAAAAAAAAAAAAAAAAGTAAATAAATAAAAATCTACATGTTCGTGTCCGTTATGAGAAAAGAACATTTGTCCAGAGATTCATTTTTTTTTTCCTTTTTTCCTGAAAAAATTGAACTTTTTTGGATTTTTGTTTTTTTTCTTTTGAGCACTTTCATTCACACAAACACAAAAGAAAAAAAAAAGGCATGATATTAGTTATGAGTAACTGTCAAAGAAAACCATCTTTCTCAATCGGCAAGTTATATATATATATATATGATCGTTATCCTTGCAATTTCTAATAATTGTGCTTTTTAAAGATTTTTTACATTAATTCTAAAATATGTACAGTAAAACCACCCTAAAGCGACCACGCTCCGTTCCAATAAAAATTGGTCGCTCCGAGAGGTGGTCTCTTAATGGAGGTCATGTTTAAATCTAGATTTTAATTGTTGAAAAAAGATAACAATTAATATTACTAAAATTTATTTTTCACATTAGAAAAAAAATATGAAAATTTAAGTATCAAACAAAAATTAATTACATAAGTTAATTAGTGCAGAGTTTAAAAAATGAATACATTGACGTTTACTTTGATTTTACGGTTTTTTCCTTTTATAACTTTTATTTCCAAGTCCTTTCAAAGTTCAGTAAACAAATGCATTTTTTTTTTTTTTTTTTTTTGGACGGGAGCAAATTGTGAAGATTTCATTAATTTATCTATTTCTTTGAGAGTTTCCCGACAGAATAGGGCAGGGGAGTTTATTAACCGTCATCCTTACTTTGTCATCAGAGTTAAATTCATTGCCTAAAAAGGCACAAAGGGGTTTAAGTACTTAAAAGTTACCGGAATAAATAAAAATGGTAAACTTAGTTTAGAAGTTTGATGAATAATGCGCTCTCCGGAATTATTAATCTAATAGAAGCTTCTTAAAGCGACCAGGAAAAAACGGAGTTTGTTTCATTTTCTTCAAAGAAATTGGTCGCTCATGGAGGGAGTTCAACTGGGATGGTCTCTGAATATAGGTAAAATTAGTATTGAACCTATGGGAATAAATTGCGTTCCATGAAACTATGGTCTTTCAGGGAGGTGGTCGCTTAATGTAGGGGGTCGCTCAGGGAGGTTTCACTGTATATCCGTAAGAGAAATAGACATACCTTTACATAAAAAATAATGCATTTTTTACTTTAATTTGACAGAAAAAAAAAAAAAAAAAAACTCAAATAAACTGAATTTTGCTATGTGTAGCATGTCTATCTCGAAACAGCAAGTTTCTAAAACTTTTTTCTACCACATTTTATTTTACTTTCCAATTAATTCTCTTTATGCCGATAATATAATGGCTGACTGTGTACAAATAAGGCAGTCTTTTTTTTTTTTTTTTTTTTTTTTTTTTGTAAATCTGGAAACACGGCGCTCAAGGATTAAAAGAAAAAAAATCTTTCTGATCTAATGGTTTTAGTAACAGAAACAAAAGACATTTGATCATTTCACAGATTGAAGTAGATTTATTGAATGAAAACGAAATTTAAAAACGGTAGAAAATAAGAAAAACTGAAACCATTTAAATCAATTATCAAAGAAAACCATCTTTCTCCATTGGGAAATTTTATAAAGATGAAACACTCGTGTCAGTATAACTCCTCTCAAATACGGTCCACATTAAATGGAGCAACCGTCGCACTTTTAACTTTTCAAACGAAAAAAGAAAAACTCTTGAAAAAACCGTCATCGCCCGACACCTCTTATCGAACGCACTCCAGAAATCAAAGAATAACTCAACCTATGACTAAATTTTTCCCAGTCCCTCAAATGAATATTACAACAAACGAGAAATCATTACTCTTAAGTATTAGCACTAAAATGGTTTCTCTTCTCCTTTCCGCGAAATTTATTTCCCATTGAAAAGCGAGCGACGCTCTCCCTTACGTCCCCAGCTTTTTCTCACTCAACTCAACAAGCGAAAACGAAACCCGCAGACACGTTGCATTTTCCACCGCACGCCGACAGATGTCGCTGTATACAACGACTGCCGGGCGCCCGTTTTGATGGATTTATGAGTTTTACAGTGAGTAACAAATTGTGCGGGAATAAAAATTGATCACTGCGTTCGATTCGGGTGGTAGTTGAACATATCCTGATTTAAATTCTAATTCGCCCCGGGATGTGGCCAGTTTCCCGCCGCTCAGTTTATCTGTCCAATAAAATTCAATCGCCAGTAACGGATAGGGGGTATCTGCCGTTAGATTACGTATTCGGTAATTAGAATAGACGCGACGGAGATATGAATTTACGGGGAATGGCTGAGAAACGTAATCGCCCATTAGTAAAGGAGTGTAGTTTATTAAAAGCGATCAATGAAAATGCATTACAGGGTGCACGTTGGGCTAAACTCATTTTATAACTCACCATTTCCGGTCTGTTGCGTTTCCAATATTTCTAATGTTAATAACCAAGAAATTAAGAAATATCTAGACATCATACACGTAAATAAACTGCATATTTCTCGCCGATGTTTATAAATTGATAGCGAATCAACACTGAAAAGTTCCAGGAGCACTGACCGGAACTAAGCGAATGTTATTCTGTCAAATTTAAGTCTGTCTTCTGGCAACAGCGAAATTTATTATCATTATTTTAATAACATTAACAACACTAATGTAGTAAAGGAGAGGGTCCAATGGGTTCAGAACATCATCTCGGAAATTTAAAAAAAAAGAAACAGTTTTTGATAGCGCGTTTTTGTAAGAATTTCTAGAAAATCATATTTATTCATTTATTTTTCATTTATCTATACATCAGATTTACCAATCCGAGCTCCTTAAAACAAAAACAAAAAAATATATACATAATTTTTGTTTATCTGAGCTGCGAAACGCCGACTTTCTTGATTTTTTAGTCTTAGCTATACTCTCACATATAGACATTGTTATATTTATTATAAGAACCTGTACAAATTAATGGGGCCTATCTTTCTAAAAGGTCCTTTTTTTATGTCTCAAATTCTCAAGTTAAAATTAAAAAAATTAAAATTAGTAATAAATGTCAGAACATGAATGGTATAAGTTCTGCATGTTACAGTCGTCCCCGTGTAAACGAATATTGATTGTTCCAGAAATAATATTCGATTAAGCGGGGTATTTGATTAAACGGGGAGGCATAACTGTAATATTTAATGCGTAATAAAAAGGTAAAATAAACATCATCTACGGTACATTTAATTAACAGCATAGTAAATCGTTAATAGAATAATATAAACTAAAATAAATACAAATGCTAATATAAAGTCAATACGTCTTAATTTAATGTCAGTATATACATTTATATGGTTTACATCACACTTAATGCAGCTCATTTGAATTTGGTCAAAATTTTGTTACTTCTAATTTACTTTACTTATATTGCCTTAAAAAAACGTATAAAGTGGTTTGTTTAAGTTGAATTTTAAAGGAGTAAATAGCGAGTTATTTTTCCGAAGTGACGGCGCATTGCCGCATTAAAGTCTGGTTAACAGCAAGAAGTGATGGTGTGGAAATAATTTGACCTGTCCATTATACACCTGCCAGCCGAAATCATTGCAGGGAGAAATGAAAATTTGCTTTCAGCGTAAAGGAACCGAAAATGACAAAAGGTGGAAGGAAATTCCAGCTGAAACGTGCTTTCCACGCCTATTTTCAAACATAGGTCACACAGTTGTTATTCGATTAAGCGGGGTCGTTCGTAAAAGGTATTTGGTTTAAGCGGGGAAAAATAACATGGAACCAATAGGAATAATTTCGGTTCCGGAGGATTCTATTCGAATAAGCGGGGTATTCGATTATCCGTGACCCGATTAAGTGGGGAGGACTGTAGTGTTATTACACAGTGCTAAGAAAATGGGGGAAAAATCCATCTGCTACTAAATAATCAGTACTGGTACAACTATTGGGTGTTTGCAAAAGTTCGTACCGGATTTCTGCTGCAGCGAGTTTCTAAGTGCACCCAAGTTGTTTTAAATGACGAAAATGCAGTCGAATTGTCAACATTTAGTCTTTCAGCAATTTCTTCAGTAGTCATCCGTGGACTATTCACTAAATCACGGATTAAGTCATTATCAATGCTAGAAGGTCACCCAGAGCGAATTTTATCGTTTAGATTGCAATCACCATTTCGAAATCGACAAACCACTTTTTAACTGTCCTAAGAGCAGAAGCACGATTCAAATAAACGTCATGAATATTTTTTGTAGCACGTCCAACACTCACTCCTTTTTTAAACCCATATAACATAACATGACGAAAATGTAACTTTTGATTTTTCCATTTTGAATATTAACCTTGCACACAAATTAATTTGAAAAACTTTTTTTAAACGTTATGTTCACTCACGACACATGTCTACATGGTTATAAAAGAAACATCAGCACAGTCAAAATGGCAAGTTTCTGCTATCTATGAAATAGGGCGCGAACTTTTGCAATGACCCAATACATCGTTACCAAACTAGCGAAATTACAGTTACTCATACAGTCAGAGAGTGGTCATCAGTTAAAAATGAATTTAAAACCTAAAACCATGGGGATGTTAATAAAGCTCGTTTGCTTTTGTATATTTTAATAATGTAGTGATCTTTAAATTTTAGCAAATATCTATTACCCTTTTAAAAAGTCATTGAAGCGCTTAGATGATAAAGGTCTCAGTTTTTTTTAACTCAATTTCTCAATTTTTGCAATTTCTCAAACTCAATTTCTTTATTTGGACAGATATCACCATTATTATCTGGCCCTTCGATTATTTATCAAGTTTATTTTCTAATATATCACATTTAAAGACTCGTTTTTGAATCTCCACGATGACCCCAAGCTCTGTTTGCGGGTCTGTTAATTGTTATATTTAGAAAAATCGTATACAATTCCATCGAGTTTGGACTTCCATTTGGAAGTTAAATTAAATCAAACAAACATTCAGAAACTTTAAAATCTATATTTTTTTCCGAATTTCCATGGACAGAATTGGGAGATGAATACAGGTTGTTACATATTGTGGAGCTATAAATGAGCAAAAGAAAATCAAAATATATCAATATACGCGATTTGTTGTTGCTGTGTGACGCGAATTTTTCTGCAGTTATTAATTACAGGGTGAGAAGAAATAACTTGGACAAAGTTTCAAACCAAAAATCTGTAACTACCACTAAAGTTATAAAGTTATTGTCATAGGGAATTGATTCTAGAAAGCTACTAAACAAGTGTAAGTAAGTTAGTTGTGATAACCATTATGGTTAACAAATGATCTGCCATACTTGAATTACATAAGCAAGGAATGAGACAATGTGAAATTTTTCAACGATTGAAAGTGCCTAAGCAGACGGTTTCATACACAATCAAAAGGTTTAAAGAACTCGGTCATGATGGTGGCAGGCCAGGAAGAGGAAGAAAGCGCACAGTTCACACATCAAGAAACCGGGTAGTTAACAAAAGCGAGTTCAGCGAAATCCTAGGATTTCAAACAGAAAGGTTGCTAGAGAGATGAAGATCAACAGAGAAACCGCATCTTTGATGGCAAGAGTACAGCTTGGTCTTCACCCTTACAAAATAAAAGAGGCCCAAAAGCTAACAGCAGCGAACAAGCGCACAAGACTTCAAAAGTGTAAAGAACTGTTAAAGCGGGCCGCAGGTGATCGATGACAAACATTTGTCTTCACAGATGAGAAACTGTTTTCGATTGAACAAGCTCACAATAGCCATAACGATAGAGTTTGGCCAGCAGAAGCACCTGGATCTTCTTGCGTTGTTGAACGGCGTCAACAACTCCTATCTGTAATGGTTTGGGGGTGGGATATGTGGTAGGGGGAAAACACCACTTGTTTTTGTTGATCAAGGGATAAAGATTAGTCAACAAACATATCGCAAACTCATTTTGGAAGATGTTGTCTTACCTTGGTCACAAAAGTTCTTTGGAAATAAAAGGTGGACCTTCCAACAGGTTTCCGAACCTGCACACAGAGCTAAAGCCACTCAAGATCGGTGCAAGACACATTTTCCTGACTTCATTGGAGCTCAAGAATGGCCACCGTATTCCCCAGATTTGAACTCAATGGATTATTTTGTTTGGTCCATCTTGGAGACAAGGTTGTGTGCTAAACCTCATAAAACTTTGGCATCCCTAAAGCTATCCTTATGCAAGGAATGGGATAAAATATCAGTAACTGAGTTGCGGTCCATAGCCGAAAATTTTGTGACACATTTAAAGCTCTGTATTAAAGCTAAAGATAGCCACGTTGAAAATTTGTAAGTATATTAGACGAAATAATGTATTCATATTTATTTTGAAGTTTGGTCGTAATATTTTCATTAGCATTAAAGTTATAATCTATCATGTGTGTCCAAGTTATTTCTTGTCACCCTGTATTTAGAAGGCTACTTCAGTCAAGCGAAATAAGAAGAATGCTAATGTTAATCATATGGGGGCGTTATTTTCAAATTTCTTGCTTAGATTTGAACATTTTTTTTTCATAGGATAGCTGAGGACGATCTATATAATCGGGAAAGTTTTTACTTTTCGATTTTGGTGATAGTTTCTTTATATTAGGATAGTTTTAATTTCAGAACCGGTTCGAACCGGTTCCGAAAGTGAAAGCAATTTAAAAAAAAAAATCGGAAACCCAAATCGAAAAAATAAAAACTAACCCGGTTGTAGATCATCCTCACCTATCCTATGCAAAAAAAAATCATTCAAAAATATTAAAATCCAAGCACTATATTTGAAAATAACGCTCCCATAGACTTAGCATTAGCGTTTTCGTTTCTTCCCGTGACTAGTGTGACTCTTAAATGAAATTTTAAACCTTTCCATAGTCTCAAAACAACCTTTGTGCCAATTTCATCTGTATTGGCTATATCATCCCCAATATTGACTCTATCTTAGATATATATCAATGTTACCCTAACGTTGGGCTGTTTACATTGTGCCAATATTAGCCAAAAAAGAAAAAAAATAACCACTTTATTTCCAATATCTCCAAAGCAAGTATTTCTAATGTAAACCAATATTTCTGCAATAGTGGCATATGACGTTGATGTGACGTCACAAATGCTACAGTCTAAATGGCGACTAAAGTGTGTCATTTTTAATTCGTTACATTATGTCTCTCAGGTCTCAGGTAATCGCCACTTCATGACTTCAGTGTAAAACACACCGCGATCGATTTTTGAGTCATTTGCACCTCGTCACAAGATGGGGAGCATCGACTTCACAATGACATGGATACCACTTATTTTCCCTGTCACGTGACAACATTACGGATACTAAGAGTTGCATTTCTGTCACGGTGCTTTCAAATTTTGGTCACATTCCAATACACAAAGTTGGGCAAATTTGTAATTTCAGTTATCCGCAGTGTAATTACAGGTTAATTGCATGTAATTGGTTATAGTTACACACATATTCAAACACAAAAATTTTGTCAAGTAATGGGATGGGGGCGGTTCCGGTTACAGTGCCGCAAGAATTTTTTACGGCATGTAATTTTAACTGTAATTAATTACATACAATTAAACTGTAATTACGTTGCAGATAAATGGAATTACAAATTTTCCCGACTCTGCCAATGCAAATATTTCCAATGTAAAACCAATATTTCCGATGAATGCAATATTGGAGACCTATATAACCAATATGGGTTTCGTAATAAGATTTATTATTATTATCTTTTTTTCCGTTATTGCAAAATTGTCTTTGGCGTATGACATATGATGATGCTCTTGAAAATTTTCTTCCTTCACCCATCTGATGTTTTCACTACTTTCCACCATTGAATTCACGGTCTACTACATACATTAATTGTGTAAAAGAAGTCTATTATTTTAGTTCCCAAGCAAACTTGGTACTCATTTTATCGACCCTGAACGGATGAAAGGCTGAGTGAACCTTGCCCAGCCGGGAGCAGAACGCGCGATCTGTAGCGTGGCAGACAAGCGTGCTGACCACTACGCTACTGGGCTCTTGTTCAGGTTTACCATGGCATATTCTATATTAAAAATGGGGTGTGTGCCCAGGGGTCTGTTCAGACTTTCCTCTCAGACTCCTATTTTTGTGACATTGTGAACAGCTTTTTTACATTTGTGGAAAATCTAGTCCTCAATTTGAAAAGATTGTTATATTCAGATTCTTTTTTATATGTTTTTAAGGAGATATACGTAAATAAAATACATATATTTTCTTTAGATATGCAAAAGTGACAGATCAGATTTCACTTTTAAATGATTAAATTTGTGAAAAGCTTAGTTTAGAGTTGAAAATTTTTTGTAAAAACCCTATTTTTAAAAGACAAAGAATTTTGTGAAGGGTCCTTTTTTATGGTGAAAATTTTCGTGAAGAGTCCTGTTTTGAGATGAAAATTTTTGTGAAGGGTCCTTTAAAGGACTCAATTTCTTCTTAAACAGATCCCTGGTACCACATATGTTTCGTTTACAGGGATACACAAAAGTATTACGTTACAATATGGTCAATGAGAGATAATCGTTTTTAGTGCATTCGGTACTATTTCAAACATAATGAAATTTGATATGCGTCACTGAGGTGGACGACAACATGTTTTCGATAGAGTACAGAATAAGTAGAAATATAATTGGCTTACAGGGACACTCAAAAATATTCCGTTACATTTAAGTCAATGGAAAAAAATCATTTTCAGTTCATTTTAATAATAATACACCATTTCTAACATAATGAAATATAGATCTGTCGAAAACCGGAAGTCGAAAATTTTCACGAATCCAATACTTTCTTCTTGTAAAGAGAGAAGAGAGTAAAAATTGACTTTTTTACACACTGAAATAGCATTAAAATGATACTACTGAGTGATTAAAGAGGGAAAAAAATATGAAATTTAGTATTAATTTATTTTAATTAGACTTTAGTGTTCAGGATCCTCTAAAACGTATCGATCCGTCGAAAACCGGGAGTCGAAATTTTTGATTAATCCAATACTTCTTGTAAAGGCAGAAGAGAGTAAAAATTGACTTTTTGCACACTGAAATAGCATTAAAATGAGACTGCTGAGTGGTTAAAGAAAGAAAAATTTCTGAAATTTAGTATTAATTTTTTTTTATTACACTTCAGTGTTCAAGACACTCTAAAACATATAAATTCATCGAAAACCGGGAGTCGAAAATTTTCACTGATCCAATACTTTCTTCTTGTAAGCCAAGAGAGAGTGAAAATTGGCTTTTTTACACACTGAAATAGCATTAAAATGAGACTGCTGAGTGGTTAAAGAAGGAAAAATTTATGAAATTCAGTATTAATTTTTTTAAATTAGACTTTAGTGTTCAGAACCCTCTAGAACGTATAAATCCGTCGAAAACCGGGAGTCGAAAGTTTTTCCCTAATCCAATACTTTCTTCTTGTAAAGATAGAAGAGAGTAAAAATGGATTCTTTTACACACTGAAATAGCATTAAAATGAGACTGCTGAGTGGAGAGGGAAAAGTTTATGAAATTTAGTATTAATTTTTTTAAATTAGACTTTACTGTTCAGCACCCTCTAAAACCTATAAATTCATCGAAAACCGGGAGTCGAAATTTTTCACTAATCCAATACTTTCTTCTTGTAAGCCAAGAGACAGTAAAAATTGACTTTTTTACACACTGAAATAGCATTAAAATGAGACTGCTGAGTGGTTAAAGAGGGAAAAATTTATGAAATTTAGTATTAATTTTTTTTAATTAGACTTTAGTGTTCAGGACCTTCTAGAACGTATAAATCCGTCGAAAACCGGGAGTCGAAAATTTTCTCTAATCCAATACTTTGTTCTTGTAAAGACACAAGAGAGTAAGAATTGACTTTTTACACACTAAAATAGCATTAAAATGAGACTGCTGAGTGGTTAAAGATGCAAAATTTTATGAAATTTAGTAGTATTATTTTTAAATTACACTTTAATGTTCAGGACCCTCTAAAACGTATAAATTCGTCTAAACCGGGAGTCGAAATTTTTCACTAATCCAATAATTTCTTCTTGTAAAGACAAAAGAGAGAAAAAATGGACTTTTTTATACATTGAAATAGCATTAAAATGAGACTGCTGAGTGATTAAAGGGGGAAAAATTCATGAAATTCAGTATTACTATTTTTTTTTTTTCAAACGGGAAGTATTGGACTTTGGACCCTCCCCAAAATGACTACAAAACTGTTTGTAGGAACTGAAATACCAGTAAAAATACAAATCCCATCATAATAGATGATCCTAATCGAATTATAAAACATCACTCTTCTCCTAAAACTTTTTTTCTCTCCCTTTTAAAAGACTTTAATGGAAGAATGCGCTAATGAAACAACTTACCGTAATCCAGGGAGCTTTTTAAAGGTTTCTTCTTTAGAGGTGTTTAGAAAAATTCTCAATTACTGATTTGTACTTATAAAAACTTTTTTCCAAGACTTATAAAACAAGAAATGATGGAAATAAAGTAAAAGCAGAAAGAAAAGTAATAATAACGGCTTATAAAGTAAATCTTAAGAAAAGCTTATGCTGATACCATTTTGTAAAAAGCGTGCGTGTTATGACTTCAGATGACTTAAGAGTTGATAGCAATAATGATAGTAATAATATTTTAAACATACAATTTAAAATAAAAATATGTGATTCCATGATTTAATAATTGCAACAGAGTTTTCAATAATAATAAATAAATATATATTATATTTCTAAAATGATATTTTTCGTTAATTAAAATACATGAAGAACAGCTTCCTGTGTAACTAAAAATTGTGAAAACGTTTTAGTAATGTTTTTAAAATAAATTGTGCATTGTTAATATAAATCTTAAGTACAGATAAATAAATAGATGTATTTCTCTTTGCTGTATTACATGGATCTAGATAGACAAATAATGGTGTTTAAACGCCCACTTTTAAGTTAACGGCCTTTAGCAACAGCACAATATGTATTAGCATAATTATATAATTGGCAATTAATTTACGATTTTTTTCCCTCTCCTCAACAAGTCTTGTGTAAAGTCTATGTATTACTCTACTTACTTGGTAATTTTCTGAAGCTCACAATTACCTGCAGAACTTCTACTGAAAATAATCTACTACGTACTATGAATATGATATTGCATTTAACTACTTCGTATATGTAATCTGCATCAAATATATTACTGTTTCACCGGCACTGTAACAATACGTGCATTTTCAAAGACGCGTAAAACATAACTAATTTCTGAAATAAAAACCGTTATGGTATAATCTTGATATGATAAATTAGTTGATTTCTGACTAATTCTTCTTGTCATGAAGATAAAAAAGCTTTTTGTGGCGAAATCGGGAGCGTAGGGGCAGGGACCGATTTTCAAATTTGGGGGCCCTGGACTCAAATGCTTACGGTGTCCTCCTTACACCGATGCTTACAGGGGGCTTAAATAATAAAATAATAATAATAAGAAGAAGAAGAACGGTACTTATTAAGATAACCACTATTAACTTTAATAATTGCTTTCAAATATCCGTTAAAAATTTAAATTCGATAATCATACTTTTAAATAAATATTTCATAATTATGAAATTTAAATGAATAAATGTTTTATAATAAACTGTATTGTGCAGATTATTTTTTTCTATGATATATTCCATATATCTGGAATGATAAAGTATGCAACGACTAATAATATTTTTTCCTCAGTAAAAAGCAATAATTATTTAAAATACTAGAGGGCTCTACCACCTACAAGTTACGCTCATCAACCCCCGAATAATCTGACGAGAAAAGGGACAGGATTAAATAAGAATAAAGATAAAAGATAAGTGATAAAGATAAAAGAAAACATTCACTATAACAAAGTAATTAAAAATGCATGTTTCAGACAAAATATAGGATTTTATAAAAATACAATACGAACACAATAGAAAGTAGAATGAAATGTAACATTCCATCACATGTTAAAACTACATCAGATTTTGGACATTAATTGAAAAACTTTCAGCTGCGTTTGGGGGCCCCTGTTTTTCAGGGGACCTGGGTCCATGCCCCGAATGACCTGCCGTAAATGGGATAATGGCCCTGCGTAAGGGAGCGAATCCGCCTTAATTTCAAATTAAATCAAAGGAATTATTTTTAACAGATACATGAATCTGATAAATCACATCGTATTTATTATTATTGTACTTTCCCAAATGCTCTAGCAGAGTACAGTTGTAAACACTGGTGATGAAAAAATTGTAAAAATGGAGTTACAAGGGATAACATGATATTTATGAAGTAATGAACACCGCTTGTCCTCAACCTTTCTACCATCACAGGCACAATTGAACTTTTCAAACGTCTCCGAAAACGCATTCCCACCCCTTCCCCTGCCACACAAACATGTATACTTTTATGTGTAGCGTACACATTGCATTAATATACAAAATCACACATGCGGATGGATATAGATTTATATTTGTGAAAAGGAAAAAAAAAAAAAAAAACATAAAGAGTAACAAAAGTACAGAGGCTATAAAAAAGCACTAGAATTTTTTTCTTTTAATTATTATCATTTCAGTGCAATCCTGCCAACGTTTTATTCACAGTAGATATCGTAAGAAAAATATTGTTCAAACTGAAAAACCTTTTATTTCTTTCAGTTAAAGCCAAGGCATTATCCATGAGTATAAAATAGGTATTTACACATATAAAATTACATAGGTTTCGTGGGCGCAAGTACAATAGGGTAACGAGGGGTTAGTACTCCTTTGTACACCATGAGATTCATCAAGTTTTTGTTTCTCTATAGGACCTGCACATGAAATAAAAAGAGGGGGATTCTGAAAGAGACGCTAATCCAATTCTTTGTCATTTTCATTTTATCGCAGTAAAACTTTTTCAAATATGCAACATTTGTAAAATATCAAATGCGGAAGTTGCAGGCTATGCGGATTGTATTGTTACTCAATCTGTAGATAATAACACCAAACTAAACTGGAAATAAAATTCGCTGTTGAATTTAATCAGTTATTAAGAGTTTACAAAGACTCGTTGTCGGACTTGTCATGATATAAAATTGCACAGAACAAAGAACAAATGTAAAAAGGAGACTCGGATATATGCGTGATACATAAAATTAGATTGCCTCAGTCCAAGACGTCAATGCCTGATAAAAGCTCAACATATGCAAGGATTAGTAAATTCTCTTGCTTTTTGATTTACGGCAGGTTCAACTCCCAGGTGAGATATTTTTTGACATAAAATAAGTCGTTATTCTCTATTGCAACAATATATTTACTACAGATCTCTTGGTCACAAACGATATTTTTTCATCCAAGCTATATCAAGCCCTATACTCTATTTTTAAATTAGATTTTTTAAAACAGAAACAAAATAATTTTTCAAAAGAATTCCAAATAAAGTTCATACCCGTAGCGCCTCTCGCCCCCCTCTTTTTCCCCCCACAAGCACACGAAGCACACGATCACTGACAACTGCATCATCTGAAGTGGGTTGGTTAAAGAGAAAAATACAAACATATGATTCATTATTTGTATTGGTACTTTTTTACTTGTTAAGAATATAAACAATACTGATCGATGTTTCGGGAATATCTTCACTAAACAAGTGTTTTCTGATCTAATTAGTGGCAGAGCCTAAGGTATAATAATTAACTTTAGGAGCCAAGGGTTTTAAATATAACTTACAGGATACTTTCGACATTAAAAAAACAATAATAACACTAAAAATAAATGAAGCCATTCTTAAAAACATAAAAGTTGTCGAAATATACGCTACATACAGTACTGAAAAAAGCTTAAGACCACATGCTAATTTTGCAGTTTAGAATAAAATTCCGTAAAAAAGAGTTATATATCTTGAATTTAAACACATAAGGTTACGTGGGGCAACGGGGCCATGATTTTACAATGTGACTCTGGAGATTCTGGCAATTCAGCTTCAAAAGGCTAATATTCATTTGAATTAAAGTCTGAACTTTTGTAAATGTGTCCAGTTAGGTTGCCTCTATCAGACAGAAATATTCAACATTACATTTTAATATCTAAAAATAAAAAATATATATATTCATCTTTCTTTTCTCATGGGTCCAGCTGCCTCATTTTTTTTAATATTTGGGTATTAGGTCCTGTTTGAAAAAGTGTAAACAACTAAAAAAATTTAAACCAGGCAGATCATGTACATTATTATATCAACTAAAGAGCGTTGTAAGGGATTCCTTTGCTGTCAATGTGTCTAAAAAAAGCACTAAAAGTGAAAGTATTAGATTTATTTATACTAAAAACATAAAAATTAAGTAAGTACTTATGTACTTTAGTATCGGTAATAAGTAGAAAAGTTACATGGGTATTTTAAGGAAAAAAGTAACAAAATGAATCTATGAACAAACGGCTACTTAAGTACTTAAGTATCTCATTCTCTCTCTCTCTCTCTTTTTTTTTATCACAATGGAAATTCGAAATGTCCAATAAACCTGTGGAGAATGTAATCGTATTTTTATATCGAATAGAACTATTTTATATTCGTTTCGATAATTTTCTAATAATCTCACTTTACCTTATGTACGTCTCTTCATCTGTATCGTAAAATTTCGAATTATAGCTATCAGACTTAAGAAATTTGGTTTGATGCCCCAACATGCTTTTTAAAATTGTTATTATGCAATTTTAATATAGTGTTATGTAATTTTCTTTATTGCAAGCAAAAAAAAAACAATGGAGAAATTAATTTCCCGTAGTAAGAGAAACTCAAAAAGATTGTCCCAACATGCTTTTTAAAATTTTTACTATGCAATTTTAATAAGGTGTTATGTAATTTTCTTTATTGCAAGCAAAAAAAAAAAAAAAACAATGGAGAAATTAATTTCCCGTAGTAAGAGAAACTCAAAAAGATACTTATAACTGTTGGGATAAATGGATCTCATATGGTCCAGTTACCCCTGATACATGTCCCAGTTACCCCATTCTTGAAAAATTTATGGGGTAACTGGAACACCGGCCTTACATTTGAAACATCAAGTAAATATGTATAGATACCTAATAATATTAATTTATTTATGTGCCCAATCTTTAAATAAAAAGATTGTTTAATAAAGTACTTACCGTATTTTAATAAAAAAGCCGAAGAAGTTCAACCAAATGAACGTTATTTTTAAAAAAAGAAACCCAAATTTTCGGCAACCTATCACAGCAAAGGCAGAGTTATGATTCAGTTGACACATGTTGTTTTAAGAATTAGAGATGGGGTGCAATGTTGACAAAAACTACAACTTAAAAAACATCAACAGTTTTTTTTTTTATATATAAAATAGCCTATGGCCCAGTTACCTCGTGGTCCAGTTACCCCAGCTAACCTTATATGTGATAACATATGTGAATTTAATTCAACTGTAAAAGTAAAAAAATATTTTTAGCTACAAGTGTTAAAATCTTTTAATAATAACAAATCGCAATAAGTTTAGGACCAGTAGCTTCTTTTAAATCTAATATAATGAGATGACGTCATGACTGTAGCATTTTATGTGGAACTCGTCTGTGACAATGTTTATAAGTTAGTAGTCGCTGGATTTCAAGTTTTGAGATATGGAGCTGCTGCTTTGAGCGTGGGTCTCGGGAAATCATTGGCTGAAGAAGCAAATGATAAAAAAAAGGGGGGGGGGCTTTTTCGGATTGCGGGCTGACTGAATGGTGAATTGCACTAAAAATAAAGAAATTTGAAACAGTTGTGCACAATGTTTTTATGATCCAATGAACTATGTTCACCGAATATTCGGTATCTATTCCGTATTCGGTCTATTCGGCCATGTTACCGAATATTCGGTTTGACCGAATGTTAAACTATTCGGTTTTTCCGAATATCAAAATATTCGGCCGAACTGAATACTTAAAAAAATTTAAACATATTTTTAAAACCTTATACAACTTCTACGTTTAACAGTCAAATTATAAAGATATTCATAATAATTAGAAACAGAATCATATTTAACCCCATAAAAGGGAATGTTTTTACATTATTTATTTGCAGTTTGTTAAGTATTATTTAAGAAAATTAACCAATCATGAGAATTTTCATAGGAATTAATTATGTACAAATGCAAGTTCCTGAACATTGTCCAGTAAATAACCTGTTTCTTGCTGAGATTTTAAGAACAACGTTTCCAATCTCTGAAAAAGATGGCCCATTCCAGACACCGATCTAGGATGCATTTAAAAACTTCCTTGCTTAATCAAAGGGAGTAGAACAGTTAATTTTGGGGAGTTGCCACCATGTAAAATTTGAATAGATTGTATTATTTATTTACTTTTATTTTACTCTCTTCGTGACAAACAAATAATATATGATCCTGTACAATTTTTCTTCGATCTCTTTTTTTTTTTTTTTTTTTTTTTTTTCGCAATTTCTCTTTTATTTTAAAATGTTTATTTTAGAATTTAAGAAAATTTCATTCATTTGTTTTAATTCACAGAAGAAGCCATGAAATTTAAAATTTAATTAATTTAAAAAGTTTTATAATAATCCTCTTCTTAAATAACTTAAAACAGATTTTTTTCAGCAGAAAGTTCACTTGAAAAAAGCTCTTGTTTATCAAAATGAAAGTTTCTGTTTTAAATATTATGCAAAATTGTTTTAAAATTTAACCGAACAGATACTTTTCGGCTATCCGAATATTCGGTACTTGGTTCGCATGTAGGCCGAATATTCGGTATTCTGCCAAAATCACTCTTCGGTACATCCCTAGTTAGAAATAAAAGAAGCGGATAAAGTACTAAAAATTAATAAGCAAATCATTTACACGAGTAATTTAAATTTTAAATATACTGGTACTAAACTTTTATCCATCAAGTTGTGTTATGTAGAAATTAATTTTTGCTTATTTTTAAAAACATAATATCGTAATTTAAAACAAATGACAAAACTTGCGTAACTTTATGTGTATAATTTTGCAAAGATATTGGTTTTTCAATAAAGTAGGGCTTTACTTTTTTTGTTGGAGTTCCTGAACTTTTTTCCAGCACTGTAGAAGGGAGGTTAATTGTCGAATTATAGATGATACTTTATACAGTCCAGTATATTAATTCGTAGATTTAATTTTTAAAAGCATTAAAGGGAACAAAAATCAATACTTATTTATGAATCTCCTGTAGCTGAAACATGTAATGTATTTGAAAAATTTTACCATACACGTTTTTGTTACATATATCGCAAGGAAGAAATAAACATGGGTCTGCAAATAGAAGCAAGCAATGAGCCAAAAAAAAAAAAAAAAAAAAAAAAAGAAAGAAAGAAAAAGAAAAAAGAAAACAAAAAGCAATCCAGCTCATACACACACATAAACAGAAAGAAAATTACATAATTCTCATTAAAGTTTCTTTGATTTGAAAGAATATTATATATTATTCTTTTCAATAATACCACACATTATCATTTTATAAGAAGTAAAGACACAAAATTTTGAAAAATATTTGCTTTATATATATTTCATACATGACGAATTTCATTTTGTTAATTCTCTTGTTAATTGCGTTAAAAATATATTTACGCAATTATTTTTTTCTGCTAATTAAAGAAACTAGTATAAAAAATGTAAATTATTTTTTTCCGCGCTCCGAAATAATATTATTATTCTTAATTAATATGTGTACTACAACTGTCAAAAAGATAGACAGGTTTTTAACTTTTAACATGAAACGAAAAAAAAAACTGAAATTTCGACATTCCACAAACTGTCTTTTACTTGTTCCTCAAAAAAATATAACACATGTTCTTTGTCAAAAACCAGGCCTGCTCAATAGGTTTTCTTTCTTTTTCTTTTCTTTTGTCTTTTTTATTATCTTTTTTTTTTTTTACTTTTTTAAGAACATTTCTTTGGAAAGGAAAATGTAAAAAAAAAATATGATGAAGTTAAGCGCAGAAAAAAAACATAAATTAATAATTTGTCGTTGAACATAATTTCATAAAACGTCCCAAACATATTCAATTTAAGGATAATTTTTTTTCTGTGTATATATTATTATTAACTCGTTTGGTTGGAGTTTTTTAGCGGGTACTACTCTATATTGATCCTTGCGGACGGTATAATTTCTTTATGTCCTATAATTAGATTTATAAACTATGAATATTCAAATACATTCTTTTCCACAATTTGTTTTTCACTATTTTATTTTACTCATTTTTTTTTTTTTTTTTTTTTTTTTTTTTTTCATTTCATCTCTCCCTCTCCCCTCGCACTCTACCATGATGTTTGACGAGGCGCGGTTTACAGGGAGAAATATTTTCAACGCATTTACAAAATTAAACTGAATTAATTCATTTGCATACTTAATTAGGAACAATTTGATAAGTTCAGTGAAGCATGGAGACAAATTTACTCAGTTGTTGTAGCTGTAGCACGGCGCGTAAAGATTTAGAAATCTCTTTTTAGAACTGTATGCATTGCTTCAATTATTTTTGCCTTTCAAACTGAATAATTTTTTTTCCACTGATTTTTTATATGAAGATTTTCTTTTTAATTTTTTCGTATTTTAAGTCTAGTTTGAGGATGTAACTTAATTTTTCCCCCTTGAGTGTCTTTGCTTTTTACCCCCCTTTTTCCCTTAATTTAATTTTTTTTTTTTTTTTTTAAGACCAGAATCGAAAAATTTTTAAGGACTTTAATTTTTTCCAACTTTTTTCGCCAATTTTTTGAAAAGGAGAGAATTATGATGATAATAATAATAATAATAACAGCAAAAAATGGCTTCATTTTCTCAGTTTGAGGAGGGAAGGTAGGCACTAAAAAAATTTTTTTTTTCTAAAGAATATATAAGCGTCATTTCAGGAGGGGGTGTCTAACAATTATGCTGATTTCATGGGAGTTAAAATAGAACCTGAATAATAATCCTGTTGATAACGAATGTAAATGAAGTAAAAAAATAGTAATCTAACTCAGTTAAATTATAAATCAGATAATATTTGATTTGTAACAGCCTCATTATTTTCATAAAACACAGTACAGACAAATGAAAAAGTTAAAGTGAAAAATTTTGACTAGTTTGTTAAATTTATTCGATTGACTGAATGTATTTTTATTCTTAAATGCAAAAGAAAATATTTCACGGATAAAAAACACGCTGTCATATTAAATTCAATTCCTTTTCTTCCTTTTTTTTTTTTTTTTTCAAAAGATAAATTAATTATGTGCTTTTTAAAAATTAACGCATATTTAACAGAATAAATAACTTAATTTATCTGGTATTCAAGCAGTATTATTAATTCATTTTATTTTATCACATAAATTACATCTTGCAAATTAAGTAATATATATTTGTTTGTTTTTTGTTTTCGTTTGAAAAATAATTGATTTTAATATGTTTGTTTCCAAATTAGTCCTATTATCAAAATCGTGATATTTTAATTATTGTAATTCTTTCTTAATTTCTTGTCTAAATAAAAATAATGAACGTATAAAAACAAGACAGTTTCTTGTGGTGAAAAATAATGAAGCTCAAAATTAATTTTTGGAACAAATTGCATCTCAACCCATCTCTTCGAATTTCTATTAAGGTAGCGGGAAAAAAAGAAAGAAAAAATATGTAAAAAATAATCATTCATCAAGCGTGATTACACTTTATTACTTTAAATTTTGTTTAAAATATTTACTTTATAATAGAGGTAAATTCAGCTGGAGGCAGTAATATAATTTTTATAGCTCGAGAAAAATTCATTAAAGTTTTTTAAATGGGGAAGAATAAATAATCGAGATTCATTATCTTTGTTTTAATTATAATAAGTTTTAAAAAATTAAGTAAAAAATATTAATGATTACGTTAAAAGTGAAAAGTGATGTTTCAGTTTTACAATACATTTTAATTATCGTAAGCTTTCAATTATCATATAAATGCATTAATTTATTTAATAGAATTTGATTGGTATATACTTATAAATTGTATAGTTATTAAATACAGTAAACCTGTGAAAGCAAAATTTGTGTTTAAACAGGTTGTTTAAACAGCGGAATTTGTGTTATTCCTGTATTAAACAGAAAATTTTCAAGGTCAGCTCGAAAGGAATGGCATATAATTATATTTATATTTATAGTATTTATAATTATATTTTCTAAAGCGAAAGCCTGTCTAAAATAGATTCTTTACCTTACGGATTACGTCTTAGCAGGTTTTACTATGCCATTACTATTGTTATTATTTAGTGTTTCAACCCCTTTTCTATTAAGATTGTCCTATGTCACGACCTCTGAGTAAAAGTTCATTTTCACGAAATTCGAGCGTAAGGGGCTATATATAACGTTAACACTTTATCACTTAACGATCACTTAACAATATATAACGTTATCACTTTAGGGAGGAGGAGGGAGGGTCTGGTTCTTGGTATCGTAAGATATCTCTGGGAGTAGGGGTGTTGTCTTTTGATATCGTTATCATTTTTAATCCAAATAAAACAAACTGCTTATTTTTTACCTTTTTTTTTACATCAATATAGCCTGTTATATATATATGAGTGTATTTGTTATACCTAATGCTATGACAGTATGGATTTTAATTTGGTAATTTGTTTTTTTTATTTTTCCTCTATCCTTTTTAATCTTGTTTCATTTTGAACTTAATTGGTGTTGAATTGTTTATTTCCCGATTTTCTATGTGTGGTAGTCCCAAATTCATTTTCTTTAGCTTTTTTATGGCTAATATGAAAATGAAACCACACACTTTATTTGTGGAACTTTAGGCATTTGGGACCTGAAGATTCTGTCTAAGTTCTAGAAATATCCATTTTTCTTTTTCTGCTCATTTTATTTATTTATTTTTTTTTTATGTTTGATGGTAATTTGTATTGATTTTTATTGGTCATATATATATATATATATATATATATATATATATACAGTAGAACCTTGATTATCCGAAGTAATTGGGACAGACCATCTTTCGGAAAATCGAGAAGGCTTCAATTTTAAGATTAAGGAGAAATATACGCGCTATTTCTTATAATGGTAACAAGTGCTTAATAAAAATAAAGCAATAACAAAATTGAAGCAAGAATAAATTACCTGACTTTTAATTTTGAAATTAAGTACCTTTTACATATTTCACAAGAGTTTGAAACAATGTTTTGTTTGTCGCAGTTTCGATTGCCTTTGCTTTGAAACTCTATCACAAAGATTTTTAATATAATTAGTTTGCGAGTATCACAGTTTTTCTTCTGCTCCAGCCATGCCAAACCTTTTTCGAAACATTCAAAAGCTTCAGAATTGCTAATTTGTTCGTTTGCATCATTCGTTTTGTTTGTTCCACTCAGCAGCTTACGGGAGCTCAAGTTAAATTCAAAGGTACTCTAAGAAAGGGAATGGAAAATATTCATATGTACTCGTAGCTCAGAATGCGCCGCTTGCACATAAGGAATATTATAGTTAAAAGAAAAAAAACCTTGAAAATGGATTTTGCACACAATGAATGCAATACTTAAAAAAAAAAAAAAAAAAAAAAAAAAAACTTTTAAAAAAGGATTTCGGTTAAAAGAGTTTTGAATAAAAGAGGTTCTACTGTATATATATATTTGCATCATTTTAATTTACTCTTTTGATTTATTTCATTTATATTATACCTTGTAATGCTAATACGCTTTCACAGTTTATGATACATGTATTTATAGCTTGTAGCAATGTTGTATTTTATTGGTATATCACCATCCCCCCCCCCCTTATTTGTATTGATACATTAATATTTATTAAGTGATTATTATAAACAATTTTTATATTATTAATAAAGTTACTTATTCGAAATTATTGTTTTACTTAAATTTAAATGTAAAAAATTAAAAAATAATTTTAATTTTAACCATTTTTCGCACATTATATTTAGATATTAATTGATAATTGTCAATATTATTTTGCATATTTTAGAATAATATTTATCTGCAGTCTTAATGACATAGTTGGTTTAAAATACATTTTATCTACAGTTATATTCGATTTTCTGTACTAGATGTCAGCACTATATACTATTTTAGTCATGTACTTAATTATATATTGTCTTTCTTAAATATGATTTTTTATATTTCCAGCAAGACGGTAGCATTAAATAATTATTTATTTTGTTCTATTATTATTAGATTGCCTTGGACTCTTAAATTGCACTTATAATGATTATTATCTATTTATTATTAATTGTTTAATTTTAAACACTTCTTGTAATTTATAACAGGATCATTATTATAGTATGTAGTAATTATTATTATATGGACTATCTGTTGCGGTACACATTATATTAAAATGTTATTTGATAATTATCAATATTAAGTTGCATATTATGGAATGATATTTATCTACAGTCTTAATGACACATTTGGTTTTAAATACATTTAATCTAATGTTATATTCGCTTTTCTATCCTAGATGGCAGAACTAAACACTATTTTAGTCAGTTACTTTATCATTTATTGTCTTTCTTAAATATAACTTCTTATAATTTCCGTAAGCTGGCAGCTTTAAATAATTATTTATTTTGTTCTAATATTTTTTGGTTGCCTTGGACTCTTAAATTAAACTTATATTTGTTATTATCTATTAATTATTAATAGTTTAATTTAAACAACTTCTTGTAATTTATTACAGGATCATTATTATCGATTGTAATAATAATTATTATATGGACTATCTGTTGCGGCAACCGTGACATTAGCTTTTAACTGTCAGTATTTAAGCGGGATTTTAAGCCAAAGTACGTGTTCTGTTTGTGTCAATGTTAATATGTCTTGGCTGTCCTCGTGCTGGGTTTGTCTGTGATTTAATTTGTTTCATTTTTTAATTGTTTTCATAGTTGTGGATATCACATTGTTTAATATTTTACATGGTTGTTTAATAATCTCTGGTGATTAGTCGATTGGGTACATAATGGAATTCAATATTTGCTTATTGCTGAATTCCGTTACAGAAATCGACTATGTTTTTTGCTTATAAATGTATTTTATGTACCCGTGATCAAGTGATTTACATTATAAGCTTCCGGCTTCACTCATCCATTTTATCTTTTGTATGTTTATGTTACGGCTTTTTCTGGTTCAACATTATTTAGCTGGATTATCTATTGTCTTTTATCGGACTTTATCAATAATTGGGTTTTTTTTTCATATGTTTCATATAGATTTATTGCCAGCAATATGCTAGTGAATTAGTTGCATTTAATAAAATTTTGTATTACTAGTTACATGTTCCTTCTTTATTCTGTAAAATGTCTGTGTTATGAACATTTGCTAAATTATAAATTTAATTTCGATTATTGGAAATCGATGACGATGTGTTATATATTATGGTTATATATATATATATATATATATATATATATAACGTCATTTTATTCATAATTTCAGTTTTTGTTGGTGTTCGGTAATGTTTATTTAATGGTTATATATATATATATAATTTTTTTGTAATTTTTTTAAAATCATTATAGTCTGTTATATATGTGTATATATATATAGTCTGCTATCTACTTTTATGAAAATACAAAGTAATTATTAAAAACTATTAAGTGATTATAAAATCATTTCATTCCAAAATATTTAATATCCCAATGTTCGTCATTCGTATTCTTTTTCTATATGCGCATACAATTCGTTGTTAAAGAAAACAGCTTCGAAATGATACTTGCTGCTTACTAATAAAAAATGAGGAAGAATGCTGTTCACCTGTTTTGTTTATAAGAAGTTCTGTTTACCGCCGCTTAGGGGGTAAGTGCAAGACAATATTACAGTTAAATGCATTATGTAAAAAGAAATTATTATTATATTACTATTAATAAATACTTTTAAATAGTAAGTATTTCTTTAAAATGTTATTGTATATAAAGATAAAGTTATTTCATATATTACAGTGACATTTTATTAACTTTTTCTCTTCTTTTAAATCAGTAAAGTTTGTGAATAATAAATGTATAACCATACCTTTATATTAACGCAAACGTATTAAAAAAAAAAAAAAAAAATAGACACTGATAACGATATCATTAAGGGAGGGCAGGGTGGAGGGGTTCGAAGAATGATAACCTATGATACCGTAAGGGGAAGAAGGGCTCCAAAATTCCCTAAATTTGATAACATTATATATGTACAGCACCTCATGAAAATCAAAAACAAATGTTCACGTCTTACAGGACAAATAAATTCTTTCTAATGGTCATTGGTAACTAAACAGAGGAAACTTATATTTGGAAACATAATTTGTGAGATGTCCGACTTTTAAAAATTCAAAGTATTTATATTTTAGGATAAGTATACCGAAAACAGCAAAAATGAGGGACTAAAATTAAACAATTTAAGAAAAAATAAATTAAGTAACGATAATAATGGTGTGGGATTATCAGATAACTAAAATAATTTCGCCACAAAATGCTTGACTTGACAATGGTGAATTCAAAACAATCACAAATAATTAAGGGGACCGGGTAAGATCTATCTCCGCCATGTTAAAACACACCAACGTTATATTATTTTTAAGCATCTTTTAAGCTCCTATCCCGTGGTCTATATACCTTTTTCTCAGAAATGGTGAAATATAGAAGTCTAGAATTTTTAGAGTAGTTTGGGTAACATGCTTTACGTATTTTAACAGGCCATTTTATTTCTAAGGGAACCTGGAAATTAATTATTAATAATTTATTGAAAGGCATTTTTACATTAGCATTTTTGGTAAGATTTCACTGCCTACAATAAATAATTCTCAACAAATCATTAAATCTCTGTGTTAAAGTATTCAATATAACATAACAAAAGTATTAAAAAAAATTGTGTTCTTAAGCTTATTAGATATTGAAAAAAAAGGAACATAAACATGAAAAATCTAAGTTTTGATAAAAAGTTAATTAAAAATTTAAATGGTCATTAAGATGTGAAGTACTTAAGCTGTGAAAGAATGAATAATTCCGACACTTCTTTTTTTAAATATATAAACATGTGTGACACATCGTTGGAAAGATAAAAGTTTAAACTATTTAATGATATAAAAAAAGTAAAAATCGATTTTTTCCCTAAATTTCGCTTACCTGGTCCCCTTAATTAAGTACAACGCACTCAAAGGAATGCGTAGTGTATTGTTAGATAATAAGCTGACACAATTCAAAATGGCCTACTGCCGAATTTACAAGAATAGCACAGCATTTTAGAGAAACTCTTACACATTTTCTATTGAAACATAAACTTGAAACTTATGTTAAGCCTTTACTTAACCCTTACATGACCATAAGGTTGCTAAAAGTAAATATTAGTATGTAACTGTTTATTTTAGTTTGTTTAGACGTAAAATAAATAAAAATAATAAGAAAAACACATAACAATGTGTAGTTTTTTGGAACTTTATGAGAAATACTTTTCCCAATGGACAATAAAGGTGACACAAATTATACTTAAGCTTATTATGCAATGTCTTTTATTTATTGGTTTGTTATAACAAAATATTAATACAAAATAATACAAAATTTTGAAATAAAATTACTATACAAAATTATGGTATTCTGAGAAGCAATTTCTTTTGGCTGTGAAGCAAAGATGCACTGAGAAAAATGATACTTTCAAATGTGAGTAAATCTAGGTTTTCATTTTGTTATGAAACTTTTTGTTTCAAATATGACGACCCAATACTAAGGGGACCCAATACCAAGAAAAAAAAGACATTCTGTCAGAAGAGTGCATAGAAAAAAGAAGTAAATTATATTAATTTCCCGAGGAGATATTTTAAATATACGAATGAATCCAACGCCCATAGACTTAACATTAGTGAGGGGAATTCGGAAGCTGAGTAACTAGCAGCTTTAACATTATATAAGGTAAGTGAACATTTGACATCTTGATATTTTGTGGTTAAAAAGGATATTCGTTTAAATTTGATTTTTTTTTTTTTTTTTGAAAATACGTGAATATATTGAATACATATTGAATACTCACACTTCCTGACTCCAATAATTTATTTTTATCAATACATCCTTTTTAGGTAGTCGCTGAGATCAACAACTTCTAGATGCCATCCTGTAAGTGACAATCTTTGTGTTTCCACTTCTTTCAAAAAATAATTCAGTATGCGGTACAAAATAAAATCTGGTAGATGTCGCTCTATTCGAAACAGATGTTTTGCAGCTTACATGCATGACTTCACGAAAATGGCAAGCCAGATATCGAAGAAATTTCGCATCTTGTATAGTGAACCAATGCACACGAAATGGCCTGAAATTTTAATCCGTCATTTACGATATATTTACGTATGCTTTCAAAATCTTTCCAAATTCAAATAAATAAAAGGCAAAGGTTTTGGTTAATACCTGTATTACATCACACATTTACATATTTACCGATTTTCACCAGATATTATTGTACAAAAAAATGGGGCATTCATGCATGTCTGTATTTCTTGATATTTTCTAAACATGTTACTAGATTTTTATTAGACAGCACGAAAATATTGTTTTAGGTAGATTTCGTATGAAATACTACCTATTGGCGTCGTTCCTATGCTGGAATTTCTGAAAACATTTTGCAGATCTACACCGATCATGACCCCCTAGAACCCAAAACCACCATCAGTAAAAAACTTTATATATATATATATATATATATATATATATATATATGTGTGTGTGTGTGTGTGTGTGTGTGTATGTATATGTATATATGTATAATATATATATATATATCACTTTCTTCTGGACACGATAACTTCCAAAATTCTGCACAAATCTCTTCCAAACTGATACATAAAATCAAGGGGCATAAAATCTCGGTCAAGTTCATGAATGGGCAAAATCGGACCAAGGGGGTGGAAATAGGGAGGGGTTTTGTGAAAAAAGAAAAAACCCCATAACTTCTTAATTTTTGTACATATCAAATCAGTTTAAAGTTTTTATTACTTCTAAAAATAGGACCAAAAGTTTATGTATCACAGATTTTGGATAAAATTAAAAATGGGCTTAAGGGGCGCAAAAGTAGGGTTTTTGGGAGAAAAAAATTCATAACTTCGTCAATTCTCAAGATATCAAATCCAATTAATTTTATTATACATCTCCTTAATATTATCTACAAGTTTTGTATTCACAAGTTTTTGATAGGACCAATTCGTACCGAAAAAAAAAATAAATAAATAAATAAAAACGAAAACAAAAAAAGGGGGTGAAGAAGAAAAATTTCTATAACTCCATCAATTCACAAGATATAAAATTCCCATGAATTTATCATATATCTTCTTAATATTGTCTTCAACATTTATATACACAAGTTTTTGATAGGACCAATTGTTACAGCAAAAACAAATTAAAAATACATAGCGGTTGAAGAAAAAAGTCATCTTATTACGAATGTATTCAAATCCAAACTGCTTATTTTCTTACTCATTTTTAATTTAATTTTTGCTCTCAAACGCGTCCAATTGATAGATTCTCTTCTTCAGAAACTATATAATGTACCGTAATGATCGATTTTTTGATAGAGGCAGAATATATTTAATAAAATGATGTAAAAGTGGACATTTTGAACAGAATTTCCCGAAGCGATTGTGTTAGAAACGAAAAATATTGCCCTACTGAGAAAACAATTGTTTATTAATCAAGTTTCAATTAATTGAAAGAAAAATAAAAACACAGATCGCTTATAAATCTTTTCAAAAATCACGTCAGCAAGTTTCGTATTTTTTCTATTAAAAATTAATCTGAAAATGTGCCAGAAAATTTCGTGTTATTGAGCATGGAAAAATATATTTTTTTTAATACCGCCTTAACATGATTCTGATAAAACCAGCTATTATATAAAAATGAAATAAAAACTCGTCAAAAGCAGCCGGATAAAACTGTTAAAGTGGATTTATATGTAATCTTGATTTAGTTTTTGTTGGTGCAATTAATATACTTAACTTCGAAATCTACCTCCACCTGTAGGCCGGCCGGCTGGTATTTTTTACAGATAAAATAGATTTTTTTTTTTTTTTTTAAACAATAGTAAATGTATTTTATGTATTGGGTTAAAGCATTTTTCAGTATCTATATTATGACTAAGAAGCTGAATAATGCTATAAAAAGTGATAAAATATCTTTATTAAGATTGACGAACGTTTCATCGCACAAACGGCGACATTTTCAAAAACGTTCACGATTGAAAATATTTTCACATAATTTAAAAACAATAAGATAGTAAACAATGTCACGAGACATGATGCATATTGAAAAGCACTGCAAACATAAAATAAAATTAAATTGGCTATTTGCAAGCGTGGATTAATTTTCACATAATTTAAAAAACAATAACATGGTAAACAATGTCACGAGACATCATGCATAATGAAAAACATTGCAAAACATAAAATAAAAACAAAATTAACTCGTCTATTTGCGAACGTGGATTAATTTTTACTATTGTTACCAAAATTACATAGCATCTCTTTCCAAATTTTAGGTAAATCAAGGGACATTGGACCATTGCAAATATTCTCGTTGCGTAAAAATACCTCTATTGATTCCTGGATTATGGATAGTAAATAAAATCTTGATGGATAAATTAACCTGCTATTTTTTAAATCGATCTGTAAAGGTTCTTGGCGGCATAATCTGGCCAAAGCTGTGGCTCTCCTGTTTTATTTGATGTCTGCTAGGGTCATTGATTCTAGTTTTAAGTTTTTTGCTTGTCATACCTATATAAACGACGACGAATAGATATCATTGTCACTGTTTGTGCGATGAAAAGTTCGCCAATCTTAATGAAGATATTTTATCCCTTTCTATAGCATTATTTAAATTAATCTGTTTAACATGAATGCACCATTTTTTAGCACAATAATACCTGATGAAAATCGGTAAACATGTAAATGTACTTATAATGTTTCCAAATTTCTGACTTTTATAAAATATTTATTTTTATTAATGTATGAATATAAATTTTGTTTCAATAACATGTCATTACAAAGACACTATTTCTCTAAGTATCAGAAAAAGAAATGAGTTTTGCTAGTTACTTTGAGTGTGCACATATCATGTGCAGACTACGTCAGTTCTTGGGAAAATATACATCTATTTATGGCTTAAAATTATTAAAAATTAATTTATATTTATTACATTTAATTATTATATTAATTATTATATTTAATTTCTTAAAAAAAGAAGTCTAAAACTGTACGTCAAACGTGAGAAATGAGGTGCATTCGTTATTAACTTGTTTTATAACTATTCAGATCTTGGTGCAATACACTATAAGAAAAAAAAGATCTGTAAAGTTACTAAAGTTTTCCTTGAAAACTGGGATTCCTAGAACTTTTTATGTAACGGCAACAACAAAAATTCATGTAACAGACACACTTTTGCGCCGAAAATCAAAAAATGTGTAAGGTCACTAAGAATTTTTTAGGAAATTTGGATGCCTAGAACTGTTCATATAACAGCAACCAGGGTTACAGATAAAATTTTAGTAAGATTACTGTAATTTTAGCAGAATCATTAGTAAAGTTACAGATTTCTGTAGCGTTACAGAAAATATTTTTGTAGATTTGCAGCTTTTTTTTTAAAAGTTACAGATGAAAGTTTAGTAAGTACGTAACTTTACATCTGTAGAACTACAGATTTTTTTTTTATATATATAGTGTAGCTGTTGCACTCTTATGCAAAAATGCACGAATACAAAATTTATTACGATTATATTTATTAAATTCACAGTAATAAAGAAAATAATATGATTCCATCCGAAATAGGACATCATCAACATGGCAACCTAGAATGATTACCTATCATGGGATATCACTGAATTAATTACGCATGATAGGACTTAATAGGATGAAGAAAACTCTTATTAATATCTTTTAAAATTTTGATTCGATTTTCATAAAATTTAAAATGCCTAGGCAAAATTCTACAACTGTTGTATATATTAACCCATTTGTGCCTGAATTTTTGTTTTCTCAAATTTTTTGGTAAAATCACTTAGAATGTTGCAAAAGGAACCGGAAAAATACTAAAAAAAAAATTAAGCTTATTTTTTTTTGTATTTATTTGATAAAATGTAAAGGAACTAAATATGAGTATTTCTAGTAGAATAATATGCATAATTATATATTTTGCCTATATTTATATTTAAAATGTTTTTAAATTGTATATTATGTACTATAATTAGTATTTTAATGAACTACAAAAAAAAATATTTATTTCTTTGCAGAGACTAATAACGTTATAACTATTATTAATAATAAAATAAGAATAATCGTACTGCAGACTTAATAACAATTTATTTCATAAATATCTTCGAAAGGAGATTGCATAAATAACTGTCTCCTAAATTTCTAACAAAAATATGTGCCCATTTGTGCCTAGAACCCTACATTTTGTACATTACAAAAATGCATAAAAAATAGGCTTGAACATTTAATTTCGCAATTTAAAAAAATACGTATTTCAAAAAAGTCCACAAGCTAATATTATAACTTGCGATTTTGGGTCCATGATAGAAAAAATACAAATAAACTTACTTTTTACGTTTCGCCCTCTTGAAAAATTTAAAATCTACTAACACCGAAAAAAGCCTTAATTTAAGCAAATAAATATCCACCTTGTGCTGTCATCTCTCGGTTATAGATAAAGACATTTATAAATAATGATTTCATGCAATTTTCATGTTATAAAGAAGAAGAAAATTATACAAATGCATTAAAATTTGAAACGTCCCAAAAATGGGACGCTAGGCATAAATGGGTTAAATTTCAAACCATTCGGCCGTGTAGTTTTTGCACTGTTATATGCCGACAGACGGACAGACCTGACGACGACTACACTGTAAAAAAAAAATCTGTAAAGTTACTAAAGTTTTTCTAGGAAACTGGGAGTCCTAGAACTTTTTATGTAACGGCAACAACAAAAATTCCTGTAACAGCGTCTATTACAGGAATTTTTGTTGTTGCCGTTACATAAAAAGTTCTAGGAATCCCAGTTTCCTAGAAAAACTTTAGTAACTTTACAGATTTTTTTTACAGTGTATAGGTGCTACATATTTATATAATTAGGAACTCAGGTTGTTTTAATATTCTTTTAAAGTTTTGTACAAGTGTGTCGAACAATCTTTAAGATAACAAGATTTAAAACTGTCGCAAAATTTTGACATTTCAAAGGTATCTGACTTCTTTAAAAAGAAGAATGAACAAATACAGAGCATATCGTGATTGTATCAGCTGCAGGCGATTAAACTATACTTTAAGAACGTCTTTCACAAACTCTGTTTTTTAATTCATATCTTGCATAAAACTTTTTATATGATACTTAGAATTTTCCATTCCAGAAACAACATTAAAAAAAGTTGAGCAAACTGCGTCTTTATCTGCGTAAAGCTGTGTCTATGTAAAAAAAAAAAAGATGTCAGACGAATCAATTATATTATTGAATTTGGTATGAATACATTCCAATTGAAATTTAAATACTTCCATTTTTTAAAGAAAATTAAATATTTAAAATGTATTTGTAAATTAAGTAACCATTTTATTTTACAACTTAATTAGAAATTCAGAAATTATTTCTTATCCACTGTCTTATTATTATCTTATTATACACTATATGGCCAAAGGTGACCGGTCACTTGCGATTTTTGGCGTTTTGTTAAATATCTAGAAAAATACATGAGGAATTAACCTGAAATTGCAGGTGTGTAAACAGTGTAGTATAGGTCATATATTTCCGCGAAGATTTTTTTCCCGCAACCCCATAGGGGACCGTCAAAAAATTGAAAAAGAACGAATATCTTTTGGATAACCCTGTAAAACCTAATGGAGCAAAAGCGTTTAAACTCGAGATTATTAATAAGTGGCTTTTTGTAATATACTGTGTTCATTTTTATGAGGATAGCATGTATACTCGTAGAGAAATTAAGGTTTTTATAAAAACAGTCCCAAATTTCGCCAAGTTTTTTGCTTATAATTTGTAGAATTCTTAATATAAAAAAAATTCTTTTCAGAAAATATGACAAACAACATTGTACACAATAACCCGCAATCAGAATGAAAAAATAATAAAAATTGGATGAAAAATGAGCAGGTTTACTAAAAAATGTTTCACTGCGCATGCGCGAATGCAATCAAAATATAATGTGCATAATGTGTTAGCTAAATGTATAGAGCAACTTTTGTAAAAGTCTCAAAAACATAGTTTGAAAAGTCTGATAATAATCATTTATAGAATAAGCTCAAAGTCCGTTGTTCCTAAAATGAAGCAAAAAGATGAGGGATTGTATACAGTATTACGTGCAATATTGTGTATGCTAAATTGGCACTAATGAATGGATATATGGATACAACCCCTTATGTTTTTGCTTCATTTTGGGAAAACGGATTTTGAGCTTATTCTATAAACGATTATTATCAGACTTTTCAAACTATGTTTTTGAGACTTTTACGAAAGTTGCTCTATACTCTTAGCTAACACATTATGCACACTATATTTTGATTGCATTCGCGCATGCGCAGTGACGCATTTTTTAATAAACCTACTCATTTTTCATCCAATTTTTATTATTTTTTCACTCTGATTGCGGGGTATTGTGTACAATGTTGTTCGTCATATTTTCTGAAAAGAACTTTTTTTTATATTAAGAACTCTGCAAATTATAAGCAAAAAACTTGGCGAAATTTGGGACTGTTTTTATAAAAACCTTAATTTCTCTACGAGTATACATGATATCCTCATAAAAATGAACACAGTATATTACAATAAGCCACTTATTAATAATCTCGAGTTCAAACGCTTTTGCTCCATTAGGTTTTACAGGGTTATTTAAAAGATATTCGTTCTTTTTCAATTTTTTGACGGTTCCCTATGGGGTTTCTGGAAAAAATCTTCGCGGAAATATATGACCTATACTATACTGTTTACACACCTGCAGTTTCAGGTTAATCCCTCATTTATTTTTCTAGATATTTAACAAAACGTCAAAAATTGCAAGTGACCGGTCACCTTTGGCCATATTGTGTATCTCTTAATCATTGTTTTTCTTCTAATCATAACTTACAAGGGAACCGCTTTTGGTGCTGCTCGCACATAGCATTGAGACCTGGTGCATTTTAAAGCCCTATATTACGATGTTTGAAAATCGATAAAATTTTTCTGTTAAAATAATATTTCTTGATTTTACAACAGCATAACTTTCTGAAAATACAATTTTCGAGATCACTTATCGGACTATTAACATTGATTTTTTTTAAAGAAAAGCATTTAAAAATAAAAATTAGTTAATAATAAGTATAAAATATTGAAAAAAGTTTAAAAATTTCTTCAAGAACTCACAAATTTGATTTTGAAAAATTGTAACATTATATTCACATTTTTGGTGGGGGAAAAGTTAGCGATTATTTTCAAAAGTAGAGCTTTGCGGCAACCCTAGCCAAATGTCATATCTGTTTGTCTTGTGTGAGTGGACTTCAGTAGAAATTGTAATGTCCGACCTAATTAGTCACAATAATTTTTCTAAGTTGTGTAAAAATATTAATTTACTTTATGATTACTTTTAGCAATGGACCATTTAACACAGCAACATTTCATTTTAAACATTCGAAACTTTACTCCATTCGATTTCAAAAGAAAATAGTTTGCTTATTTTGTATTTCACTAAAAAAATAGTTTTCAATGATCTTGAAAGCTTTTATAGAAATATATTTATTATTTATATTTTTATCGTCTGCATAGAAATAAAAAAGAAAAAAACCTAATTCTTGTTGCTACTTAACTCACTTTTGGCTTGAAATAAACAAATAAAAATGTAATAATAAAAAATTAAAAATATAAAAAGGTATATAAAATATGATTTTAACAGAGAAATTTTATCGGTTCTCTGACTTTTATGTATAGGGCTACAAAATGCACCATATCTCGATACTAGGTGCGAGTAGCACCAAAAGTGGCACCCTTGTTAATCATACAAACTCGCTAATGTTAAACCTATTATCGTAGAATGCGTTCGTATATTTAAAATACGAGTATCTCCTCTGGAAAATTAATATTTTTGACTCCTTTTTCTTAGTACATACTCTTCTTAAGGATGTCTCTCTTTTTTTCCCCCAAGTTCTCAAATTATTTATAAAATATATGTTTAACTTAATATTTTATGTGTTAAAAGCTGACCGAACTATGAGTAAGATTTTAAAACTTCGCATAAAATTAAGTATATATTTTAGAAATATTTTGACAACTAACGAAGAAAGAGACATCCTTTAAGAAGAGTACACAGGAAGAAAAAAAAAGTTTAAAATATTAATTTCCCGAGGAGATTTTTAAATATATGACTGCATTCTACGCCCATAGGTTTAATATTAGCGGGAGGAATTCGAAAGTTGACTAGCTAACAGCCTTAACCCAGCGACTTTCAAACACTGTGTGGCGCACACTTATGTGCGACGTGTTAGGTACTTAGATGCGCCTCAATTTTAAAGTAGGGGAAGGTGGCCTAAAATGATCCCCTTAAGGGAAAAACTTGTGTAAAATAACATAACTGTTTAAATAAAACTTTGGTTCTATGCTAATATATTTACACTATATTTTGCATCAGAAACAGACTTAAATAATATTTTAAACTCAAATTGAGTAATGAAAAAAAATAGATTTTTGAAATCGTGTCCAAAGGATCATTTTACCCTCACCCGAGGGCAAAATGATTCTCCATTTAAAAATAATAGCAAATTGTTTTTTATCGGCAAAATAAAGCATATAAAAGTAATTATGATAATACATAATGAAATAAAATAAGTTTTAGAATCAGATAGCATACATAATTTATTTTATGTAAATTTTAAAATAAAAAAGTGTCACCAATAATTTAGAAAAACCCCATTAAAATGGAATATTTGAAAATCATGATCCAAAAGCAATAGCCCATAATAAAAGCAGAAATAAGTTAGAAATGCTTATTTCCACCCCATCCGAAAACTCGGAATTATTAAGCACATATCGCAAAGATACACATAAGCGTCATTCGCATCTATCCCTGCGCATGCATTTTGCGTCCATTTACGACACTTGTGACACTGGATCACACCTTCACCTGCTGCAGAGGAGGCAAATAGTTAATCACAATAAATACACTTGTGTTCATCTTCTGAATCTGTTTCACTAAATTCCAAATATTGGTTTTTAAGCACCCTTTTCTTCTTTATGGGAATCAGTGTTACTTGTGAGCTACTTTTTTTAAATTCAGATTTCTTGTTTGGCACCACTTCTTTGAAATAGTAAAATTCGCATTATTTAATGACATATTAATTAAGGCGAAAACAATGGGAATTTTACTATTTCAGAAAAGTGGTACCAATCAAGAAATCTGAATTTTAAAAAAATAGCTCACTGACAACACTGATGGAATACATCTTTGCTTTCACTTCATGCTCTTTTCTTTGCTTGTTCTGGCTATTTCGTTTTTAGATTTAGCATATTTTAATTGGATTTTCTTAGTTGCAGTCTGTTTTATCTTCTCTTTCTGTTCTGTATTTTTCGTTTCCAAGCTCAGTTGAGTCTTATAAGGACTGCTCGTTAAAATGGCACTTTCCATCGATATCCTCTTTCTCGAAGTGCTTGATTCCGTTTTCTTTGGAGACGGTAAGATAACACGTGGACTCAAAGAAAAAGGTTTGGGGCCGTCGCACATTTGGCTGCCATGATGACTAGGAACCGGTACCGGATTTTCTTCAGCCAATAAAATGGCAGTAAAACGATCCATATAATGGATCATTTTACCCGGTAACATTGCCGTCCATTTTAGGTAATATAACTGGATGACGCCGAGAAACATAACAAACTTAGCATGCGCAATTCACATCTAAAAACATACTCTATTAAGTAAACCAAGTCATATTTCTGTACATGAAAGATTTTATATGTAAATAAATATGAAAGTTAGTGCTTATCTTATAACCTATGTTATAAAACCCACTTTTTCAAAGAATTCTATTCAGACGCATAATACTGCGGTCGTTTGAATACCGCCATTGCTTCTTCTTCACTTGGCACAACTAGTTTATGTGTTATCTTGTAGATAGCGCGACCTGTCTGGAAGAAAACCTATGTGGATCGTTTTATCCGCTAGGATCATTTTAGGCCACCTTCCCCTAGCAATTGGGTTACTCTTTTTCGGTTATTTCGTGAGAATAAATTTCTAGAAATTCTCACAAAATATTTAATAATAACAATAATAATAATCATACTTAAAAATAGAAATAAGTAAATAGTCTAGCATAAGAATAGCAAAGTAATAAAATAGTATAGTAGAAGTAATATGCATCGGGAAAATTTCTGAAATGAGTTTTAATTTTTCACGTCAAGTTGATCTGTCGCATTAAATGTTAAATTTTAACAAATAGAAAATAAATGAATATAGATGAGTATCAGCATATATGAAGCAACATTTAGAGCACCAAAGATTCGAAAAATATTGCATACCGGTTTCAGTAGCAATCGACATACCGTCATCAGTAAATAATATTTCACTGGTGGACGGTACGCTGAATGTTACGAAGTCGACAACCAATATTAGAATCATTTTGGTGCTGTAAACGTCATTTAAAAAAATATATATTATGTATATATTCAAGTCTCATCTCAATTTTTATACATGTAAATATATTTTAAAAAGTTTAATTGCTATGTAATTTATTACAAGTTATAATAAATTGTTTGGTGTTATTTTTTAGGTGCGTTCGTAATTATATAAATACGTAGCACCTATAGTCGTCGTTCAGTCCGTCCGTCTGTCCGTCTGTCCGTCCGTCTGTCTGTCCGCATGTAACAGAGCAAAAATTACCCAACCGAATGGTCTGAAAATTCAAATATATGATTGTTGCAAAATTTTGTCGAGCCATTTCAAATTTTATGAAAATCGGATGTATAGTTTAATTACAGGGACAGTCAAAAGTTTTTCTTTACATTACGGCCAATGGGAAAAATTATTGCAAGTGGATTTTAATCATATTAGAGCCTTCCGAATGATCTGAAATTTTAAAGATATAACTGTTGCAAAATTTTGTCGAGCCATTTCAAATTTTAGGAAAATCGGATGGATAGTTTAATTACAGGGACAGTCAAAAGTTTTTCTTTACATTACGGCCAATGGGAAAAATTATTGCAAGTGCATTTTAATGATATTACAGCCTTCCGAATGGTCTGAAATTTTAAAGATATAATTGTTGCAAAATTTTGTTGAGCTATTTCAAATTTTAGGAAAATTGGATGTATAGTTTAATTACAGGGACAGTCGAAAGTTTTTCTTTACATTACGGGGAATGGGAAAAAATTATTGGAAGTGCATTTTAATGATGTATCAGACTATGCGCTTTATGAAGTGCAAAAAATTATACATTCAGTACAATATGGGGTGCAAAAATAATTATAAAACTAGTTATAGTACGAACGCACCTCATTTGCCACGTTTGACGAGCAATTTCCAACTTGTTTAATCATGGTGTGCACTCTCTTGTTGTTAATAATTAATTAAAATATGTATATATGTTTATTTTTTCTTTTTCTTATCATAATGTAACTATGCTGCGGAAGTTTACTTGCACTTTCATGTTATGTGCACCGTGAGACAAAATAGTTTGAAAAACACTGATTTAACTATTTAAGCACATAGACTTATTGTATACATCAAGAATAAATTTCAGACTTGTGCATGTGTCAAGCGTACTCATTATGTGAAAGAAAACTGCCATTTACAATAAAAGGTGTAGATTTTTAAACAAAAGGATAAACGCTGCCATTTAATTGTTCATCTTAATTGCATTTGCATTATGATTGAAATTCCATTAAGTAGTAGACAGACTTATAAGCCTCAAAACGTTTTTAAAAAGTACAAAGTCAGAAAAATTCAACTTTAAAGAAGAATCAGTGGATTTTTCAAAAATGAATTAAACTCTTAAAATATTAGTTACTTTTTAGCATCTTCCTCTTTCTCATACTATTTTTTACATCACTGCATATTGAAAATGTTAAAAATTTCTATCGAAAAAAAAAAAAAAAAAAGACAAGAGTGAAAAATCATGCAACAAGCATAGAGATCATGAAACACTTTCCAACACATCCGGAAAACTGTAACGAAACTTCACTGTTAGATAAAGTGAAAGAAGGTATGTAGGTAAAAAATTTAGAAAACATATAACAAATTTTAAAATCCAGTTTAAGGCTGTTCTTAACTGCTCTGCTCAGCAAGCGAAAAACGTTTTGACACATTTACAAATTCATTTTTTAACGGAAAGGTATAAAATTGGAAAGCCTGGCCATGGAAGCGATTTGGAATTGAACTGTTTTTTTTTTCTATTTTTTGATCCATCCATTACCTATTGAGTTATAAGGAATTTCGATCACGTGACAAACCCGTTTTTCGCCCGCTCTTGAGTCTCTTTCTTCCCTCGCGCGGAAATTCGGTTCAAAACGCCCATTTTGACACTATTTTCTGAAAGATCTATTGCGTTTGCAAAAAAAATGGAAAAAACAGCTCGATTACATAGTTTCTGAACAACAACACTAGCTAGTTTCATGCATTTTTGAACAAAAATAAATTAAAACTTATGTCAGAAAGTTGCCCTTTTGGATTTGAGAACACCCTTAAGCAGTTACCTTCCACAGTAAAAAAAGTATTCGATTATTTTTTGCAGCCTAGGATATTTAGATTATCATATTTGATAATCTAAATGACAAAATTTTGTTAAGTTTGAAAATTACAAATTAAAAAATTTTCGCCAATAGATGGCAATGCACTCGAATTCTTTTGTACAGCAATATGTATTATCTAAAGACTTCCGAACATACCACATATTAAGAGCTAAAATTTAATTCAGGTAAAAAATACACAATACAACTTCAAAGCACTTCAAGCAATCGTCAACAGTAAACAACAACTTATCTTGTTTGTATATCCCTGTATATAAATTTATTTATATTCAAAAAGCTTTTATTAGTACACTAAATATAGTTCAGCAGGAAAATGCATAACAGGATTAAAAACTACCCTTAAGTAATTCATTACTTTAGTCAGTAATACTTACAAATCTTTTTGTGTAATCCATGATCAACAGAATTTATACACACCACCGAATGTGCAAAAATTTAGTTAATCTTAAAAACGCAAAACCAAAGTTGAAAACGCACTTCCAGCAATTATCGCTCATAAACTGTACTTTAACAGAATTCTTTTGGTTTGCTCCTGTAAATGAACAATAAATGCAATGTACGCCATAGTTTCCAGTAAGCAATTTATATTGCACCTTAGTACTGCATATAAATTCCGTTATATTTGAAACAGTATAATATCATTAAAATACACTGCAAACGATTTTTCCACGTTAACCATTGTCTAACAGAATTTTTTTGCGCGATCCTTTAAATAAATAATCAATGCTTTGATCCCCATATTCTACAGAAAGTATCTTTTAGTGCAATTTATAAATGCGCATTAATTTCATTGTGTTTGAAATGGTGTAACATCATCAAAATGCACATGAAACGATTTTTTCCAATTAACTGTAATGCAACGGAATACTTTTGACTATCCTTGTAAACGAACTGTAAATGGTACAACACACTTTATTTTTCAATTATTTCAATTTATTCAATAGCAACCGTGCTATAGTAAATGTCAATAATGTATAAAAATTAAAGGGCAATCCTTGAATATTTACGAGAGTTAGAGCACGGAGACCGGGCAGCCAAACCGAAGTCATAAACGCTTTTCAACTATGTTGGAAAGTGTTAAAAGGATGAAAGAAAAAGAAACAGAAAGAAAAAGAGAGAGAAAAAGAGAAATGCTTTTACAAATCTTTAGTCAGCTTACTTTCCGTAAATAGACGCTACAATCTTTTATCAATCGTCTCATCACTTCAGAAAAAAAACACCATTCTATGCTTTAGTACAAAGTAAGGTTTAATGAATCTCTGTACTACAAGACATATTATTATTTACAGGAATACTGTACAATATTTACATCGCCAAAACTCAGAAGAAATCCGTTGATTGCAAAACATTTTATCATTTCCCGCCCTCTCATAAAAAAGCTCCGGGGAACAAAAATCAAGCAAGCAGCTTGTACTTCGAAAACCTCTACCTTCTGCGTCTCAAAAACAATCTCTCTGCGTAAAAGCTAATCCGCAATGAATTATGGGAAAACCTATTTGGCAGCCCGCTAAACTGTCGTGTGTTGCCATCTAGTGTATCGGTATTTAAATATTTGTTGCAAATCTCTTTTTTTTTTTTTTTTTTTTTTTTTAATGAAATTTATGAGGTTTTTGTCCTTTTGAGAATTAAAAAACGTTTTCGGTAATCATAAATTTATGAAAACTTTAAAAGTAAACTACAATATATTTGCTTTTTCACTAACATTGAAAAAGTATCTGCTATTTTATTTCTCTAAAATGACAGTATTATTAACAAAACAACATTTAATACATGTAAAAGAAAGAAATGCTGTCATTTGTGCATTTTAATTGTATTTACATTATGGTTGAAATTTCATTAAACAGTAAACGTGCACATACGCTGCAAAATGCTTTAAACAAAGTATAAAGTAAGAAAATTTTGATTTTATACTGAACAGTGGATTCTGAACGAATTAAAAGAAAATAACGAATTAAACGAATTTTAAATTTTTACGAATTAAAAAAAAAAATAAACTTTAGTAACCATAAATTCATCAAAACTTTAAAGATAAAGTACAATGCATTTTTTTTTTCACTAACACTGAAAAAGGTATGTACTATTCTATTTCTCGAAAATGACAGTATTATTAATTAAACAATACTTAATACACATAAAAAAGAAACGTAGTCACTAAATTGTGCATCTTGATTATATTTATATTATGAATAAAAATTTCATTAAACAGTAGATCTACTCATAGGCTGCAAAATGCTTGAAAAAAGGTATACCAATCAGAAAAATTTTATTTCAAATAAAGGGTGTTTTTTTTTTTTTTAGAGGTGTGGTTTTGAAATTGGCAACACTGTTTCTAGGTTCTAGTTACAGTCAATTTGACAGCTGACAGGTGATTTGTACTCAGTATGTTTTGCCATATTTCACCATGACTAATCTTACGTCAGAACAACGCTTGCAAATAGTGCAAAACACCATAAGTTTATTGCGCGAGACATTCGATGAGCGCATAATTTCGCGTAATGGACCTTAGAGGAGAAATTGAGTAGAGAACGAATCCTTTTGTTCTATCAGCTGAACCTTGATGCATACATGTCTGAGATTTGATCACCAAAAGGTGTCGTTTTTTGGCGGTGATCCCTTTGTTGGCAAATTTCTGCTTCTGCTGTCAAACTCCGGATGCACACAGATGACATACCGGTCTCCGGTGGGAGCGGCAATTCCAATGGCAGTTTTTGGAGAGAAAAACCGATTTGGCGCGCAATCCTCCCACCATCACGTGATGGCGGGAAGCATGATATATGCTTCAAGAAAAAATTAGCATTTCTGCGTCCAGTTATATTAGAAGTCTATGGAACTGACCTCCAAGATCATGTGATCTCACACCAATGGATTATTTTCTGTGGGGATATGTGAAGTCGCTGGTCCACGCCGATAAACCACAGAAGTTGGACTACTTGGAAATGAACATTCCCCACGTTATTGCTAATATACGGCCGCAGCAGCTCGATAAAGTGGTCGAACATTGGACTTCCAGATTTCGCTTCGTTCGAACCAGCCGAGGCGTCCATATGCCCGAAATAATTTTTAAACACTAATGGCATAAAATTATTCATTTAATAAAACCAATATCATGGCCATTAACATTATTTTTAATTTAGTTTTGTTTTTTCGTTTTAAATTTGTATATATCTAAAAATAACATCCTTTATATATTCAACAGCGGATTTTCAAAAATAAATTTTTCTTCTAATAGATTAGTTACTTTTTTAACGTCTTCAACAAATATTCTTAAGATCATTACATACTGAAAAAATGTAAACTATTTATCAAAGGGAAAAAACTAAAGGGAAAGAAACAGAAAGAAAGAGAGAGAAATGCTTTCAAACAGTAAAACATTACAACCTCTCCTCTCTCTCTCTCTCTTTGTTTTTTTTTTTTACGAAGTTTATGAAGTTTTTTTGTTAATTGTTTTGTTTATTTATTTCTTCTTCTTTTTTTCTTTTGGTCAACCATAAATTCATCAAAACTTTAAACCACCAATTTAATTACTTTAACAATAAATTTTAAAGTACAACATGTTTGCCCTTTCACTAACACTGAAAAATGTATCTGCTATTTTTTTTTTCTCTAAAATGACAGTATTATAAATAGAACAGTATTTAATATGTCTAAAAAAAGAGAGGGAAAAAAAGTCATTCATACTATTACAGGCCAAAGAGTCAGTTCGTGTATACCTGGCTGATACATTAACAGAGGGCAAGTAATGTATAATCATGTTTATTGAAAAACATTACGGGGGAAAAATACTAATTCAAGGGAAATTCCACTATCAAAGCATGAATTTTCACAAATTAGGATCATTGTACTTCTACTTTTTAATTCGGAAATTTTCATTGCCGACGGGGAAAAAAGGCGGGGTGGGAGGGATACCACTCCTTGAGGAGGGGGAGAATAACTTTATTGGGATACCGAAAGAATAAAAAAAAAGATAAAAGAAACAAAGGGAAAAAAAACCTAGTTTGGCAAAAAGAAACGTTATTGCTGGGAGGGGTGAGTTTCTACCCTTCTCACCCATTTAAGAATGCAAATTAAGACTCGGTAGAAAAATTTACAATTGCAACCCCAAAGAAAATTAAAACATTTGGCAAGATGAAAAAAAAATTGTAAAGTGGCTTTATGTCGCTGTTTAATACAAGATGAAAAAAAAAAAAACACCGTAGAGTTATCGGTATGCCCTGAAACAGCAAATATTCTGATCAGAGGTTTTAAAAAAATAAAGATATAAAAAAGGGAATTATACTTTAAAATTGACGTAATATTTCAAGAAGTAAAGCAAAGGACTGAAAAAACTGGTTTTTAGGAATGTAAGACTGGTAATTATCAAAAGGGAAAAAAAGTATTTAGAATTAATTTAAATAGGAATCAAGGATGGTTATACAACATTTTTTTTTTTTTTTTTTTTTTTTTTTTAAACACTTAGTTTTTTTTTTTTTTTTTTTTTTTTTTTTTTTTTTTTGCAAGGTGCCTAAGGAAATCATATATCTTCTTTTAAAGTTTTGGAGCTCTAAATTCAAACCTGCTTTCTCCTACAGATCAAAAGTTCTTGCACAAAGACAGATATTTTTTTTTCAAAAACCTCTATTTCAAAATTTTCAAATTGTCAAAGAAAATTAAAAAGGAATAGGAAAGTTTACAATTGCAGCCCAAAAGAAAAAAAAAAAACATTTTGGAAGGAGGGGAAAAAATTGCAAAGTGTCTTAATGTTGCATTTTAATATAAAAGAAACATAATAAAGCTATCGGTCTGCACTGAAGCAGCAAATATTCTAAAGAGAAAAAAAAGAATAATAAGAAATTACTTTAAAATTGATGTAATATTTCAATAAGTAAAGCAAATGCCGAAAAAACTGATTTTTAGTAACGTAAAACTGGTAATTATCAAAAGAAAGGGATATTGAGAATTAATTTAAATAATAATTTCGAACTAAAGATAATTATTTGACTTTTTTTTTAGCCCTTGGTATTTTTGACAACTTTCAATATTTCTATGTGAAATATATATCCCTATTTAACAGTTTTATTGTAAATTGCTTGTCAAACGTGGCAAATGAAGTGCGTTCGTACTATAACTAGTTTTGTAAATATTTTTTGCACACCATATTGTACTGAATGTATATATATATATATATATATATATATATATATTGCACTTCATAAGTGCATAGTCTGTAACATCATTCAAATGCAATTCAAAGTCCAAATTAAAAAATCTTTTGCTTAAGTCAAACTGAATGTAAGTAATTGCAAGTCTGGTAACCTAGCAAAGAAACAAAAATTAAATTACTTTAAACAGAAGTTATGAATCAATGATAATAATTTGACATTTTTTACCCTTAGTACTTTTTTTACATTTGAAGATGCTTAAAATATTACACTATATTCCTCGTGCATACCTCTTATCTAGTTTTCCAGCCTTAAATTCAAATCTGTTTTCCTACAAATCAAAAGAGATTACGCTAATACAGATCAGTGTCTTCAAGGAATTTCATTTCAAGCGTTTTTACATTTTAATTCTTTATGTCCCAAATTATAAATTCATGAAAATTCCATCTTCTAAAGCATTTTTCGTGAATTTTTGAAACTATATCAGAAGATTTACGCAATCATTTAATAAATTTTAGAAGGATTTTGCCAATTAACATTAATTAATTAAATTTGAATTTATAGGGATTGTGTGCAATATTTATAACTCCACTCAAATCTTTTTTTTTTTTTTTTTCGTTATTTTATAGAATTAGAAAATGTACAAATATAATGTTCTTACAATAGAAATATAGAACAGGGGTCGATGCAGGTTTTTATTCTTGGGGCCCGTTTTGTGAAAATTAAAAGTTATTTTTCTGAATTTTATTATATTTTTGTGAAAAGTAATATTTTGTAACGCAAGTTGAAATCCAGTTACTCAAATTCGAAACAATAATTTATTAACAAAAACTTCTTTAAATCCCTTTGTTAAAGATTTTGTTTTTCGTGACCTAGTTTTATTTACAAATTACACATTTAAAACAGTTTTAATGAAAAAGAATGTTACGAAGGGAGCCTATTTTATTAAAAGGAATTTTGTGGAGAGGCCTGTTTTATTAAGTTCAATTTTGTGAAGGGGCCCATTTTATTAAATTTATTTTTGTGAAAGGGCCCTAAATAGGCCCCAAATTTTGCCTGGATCGACCCCTGTAGAAATATTTCCGAATTGAAACTCGCCCCCCCCCCCCCTTCCAACCTTTTAACGTCAAGAAAGCTGAAAAGATACAAAGGCAAAAGAAAACATCCTTGTATTTTATTTTATTTTATTTTATTTTATTTATTTATTTATTTTTTTTTTCTTTGTGCAACCAATAATGTTTTTGGAACAAGATGAAGTAAAGTATCTACAACTCATTCTAAACTGCATTACTACTAATCGATGTATTAAATGAATTTTATAACAAGTTTTTTTTTTTTTTTTTTTTTTTTTTTTTTTTTTTTTTAAGTACCGTCAGGGCATAAAGGGTTAAAGTAAATCACGAATAATGGGAAAAATTGACACCTAAGTTCAAAGAAAGTGAAAACATATGGAAAGAAAAATAAATATGGCTAAATCTCTGTCAATGACGGAAAAAAAAAAAAACGGTGGAAGGTGAAGGAGGTGTTCGATTATAATGCACATAAAAAGACCAAATATTTTGATAAAATAGTTGAAAGAGAAAGATATGACCACTTTAAAATTATTGTCATATATTTCAAGAAATATAGGAAATGGCAAAAAAAAAAAAAAAAAAAAAAACAAAAAAAAAAAAAAAAAAAAAAAAAAAAAAAAAACGGGTGAATAACGTAAGACCGGAGAGCATGTATATATACTGGAACGTAAGTTTCAAAACTCGCCTTATCCAGAGAATCAAATTTTGGGAAATCGCGAAAAACGTTTAACTGCGTCCATTGGTTTTGATTGTAAATCAAGATTTTACAATGCCAGAAATACAAAATAAAACTAGTTTTATTTATTTATTTATTTATATTTATTTATTTATTTATTTATTTATTTTTTGACAGAGAGACAAAGAAAGATTGTAGCGTTTTTTCGGTGCAGGTTTACCAGTAGGATAGATTGATAGAGAAAACACTATTTTTTAAATTTTGGATAAGGTGAGTTTTGAAACTCACGTCCTCGTATGTAGTTTAAATGAAAAAATAACTTACAAGTTCGTATACAAAAGTGACCGAATCTCTTATTTAAAGATGGCAAGTAATTATTAACCACACACACACATAATAATAATAATAATAATAATAATAAATAATAAGTAATAATCTAACCGGAAACGACAAATATTCTCATGACTTAGAAATAAATATAGGCATAAAGAAGAAAATGTATTTAAAAAATGATACAATGTTTCAAGAAGTGAAACTAATGAATAAAAACAGGTTGTTAGTAACATAAAACTGGTAAAAATCAGAGCCAAAAGATATATTTAGAGCTAATTTAAACTGAAAGATGAGAAAAAGTTGAAATTTGAGCCAACTTTTCTGATACACTTAATTTTATTAACCCAGAATTTTATTACAATGAATTTTTTTTCTCAGAATGAAAAAATATAATTCTATGAAGGAAATCGAAGAGAAAAAGAAAAAGAAAAAATACCAAGAAGTAAAATGGAAATAGAATTTTTGTAATCTGTTCGATAAAATCACGTGAGGTTACTGTTCAACATGATTGTACCATTAGTGGTATTTTTGCTATCATTTGAAATCGTGATGTAAAAAAGCAAAGAAAAATAAAATGAATTTCAAACTCAGACTTGCATTTAGCGTTAAAATGTACAGCCATTCATGGACGTACGTTGTTAGGTCGATATACGTTAAGGGAGAGGAGGGACTTTAACCGCAAAAAAGCAATTAATTTAAAAAAATCAATCTTTTCAGAATTATTACCAAATTCTATTAAATTAGGCAATAATCCCCAAAATAATAAGGAAGCTCACCCTCCGAAATAATATTCATACTTTTTCTTATTTTTGTTTCTTAAAGGCACCGTAGCTGAAAAAACCAATAGACACCCCCCCCCCCCCCCCCTCAAAAAAAAAAAAATGAGTTCGGGCTTCAATTTTTAAACTTTTATTATTTAATATAATTAATTCGTTAGGAAAAAAAAAAGACGACAATGCATGATAATCAGTGTTAGTAAGAGAAAAGGATTGGAATAAAAAGAATAATAAAAGTTTACACTTGTGATGAAATATAATTAAAAACTTTAAAGCAAAGTTATCATATAACGAAATTGTAATCATCCAATAATCAGTTCAATCACATTTAGCTTTTACTCGTATATTTACATTCTCCCAAAATATTTTTTTTAAATTCTTATTTTTCTCAAGTGTTTCGGGAAGGCATGGCCTTCACCCCCCCCCCCCCCCCCACGCACACACAACTTACGCTCATCCAGCTTAAAATACTTTAATTAGTCTAACAGCTTTTGGCCGACAGACCATTAAACTATTTGAAAATTGAAATCTGCTCTGCACTACATCACTGAAAATTATTGTTCCGGAATTGTGACATTTTACTTCCAGTGAATCCAGGAGAAAAAGCACAAAAGAAGAGCACAAAAACAAAACCTCGCCAATTCATCGTTAATGGCGGAAACCAAGATAAAAATATAATGCCTCGAATCGGATACAAAATAATAGCTTTTTTAAAGCTGAAAAGGCCTCCAACCGGTGGACCCATTATAAAATTTGAATCGAGAGTGTTCTGTTCTGGTTACTTTTTTTTTTTTTTTTCCCCTGCTGCATTTTTAATAAACCATTCGTTGCGCTGTTGCCACATAATCATTCCTATTTCCGTCGGAAAAACAGAACAGCCGCTTTTTGCTCCGATCGTTGAGTTCGAGAGTTTAACTGATGTATCTTCATTTGCATAGGAGGGTGAGGGGAAGATTTGACGAGGCGTTGTTCTAAATTAATATAACCCCCCCACAACCTTTAGGTGAATGTTAGAAGATTGAATTTTCGGGAAGGTGGGGATCTGCATACATGTTTGTGAAATGCTGAGATGTTTACACGAATTTGCTAGAGAGTAGAATTTCGCATCAGAAGAGTAATTGGTAAATTGTACGAAGAATATATATATTTTTCAAGATGAAATTCCACGAAGTAAAATGGGAATTGAATTTTCGTAATCTCTTCGATAATCATGTGAACGATAAATGCGAAATTTATTAGAATATTGAAGATTTTTGAAGGAATAAATTAGAAAAAGGTTATCCATTTACGGAATCAATTTTGTGAAAGCGCATGATTTGCGTTCTGAAATCTAATATGCTTTTATTGTCAGGTATTTTCAGTAAAAAGTAACATCCCAGAAAATTTCGTTTGTAAAAAAAATAATAATAATTTAAGCGTAACAAGGAAAAAAGAAAACTTTTATCCTATTTTGGCAAAATAATAAAAAAATTTTGTTTGGCTGAAAAATAAACATCAGATAATAATTTTAAACAAAAAGCTGTTTTTATTGTCATCAAATTGTACAACATTTTTTCATTGTTGTGCAAAAATTTTCTATTTTTTGCCTAAGTTAACATGAATTTTCAGTCCAAGTTTTTTATCGGCAAAAAATATCATCAACTTTAACAGAAAACTTATTCATTCTGAGAAAAATTTATCATGGAAAATTTTTTATCAAAGTGAAAAACAGCAAAATGACAAAAAGAAAAAAAATCGCCAAGTTTAACTTGATTCTCGTCTTCTATTTTAAATTAGCGCTAAATAGTACGGTTGGCTTTGTTTATTATCGGTTTTATGTTACATCAACCGTTTTTTTTTTTTTTTTTTTTTTTTTTTTTTTGTAGGTATTAGCTTTATTTACCGAAATATATCAATTTTAAAGTATAAGTTGTCTTTTATATCATTATTTTTAAACTTGATGATCGAGATATTGGCTTGCTTATTTGCATAGCAGCGTAGGCTAGTTAAGGGAATTTGACAAACCATTAATCTAAATTAATAAAATCCCTCACAATCTTTAGGTGAACGATAGAAGATGAAATTTCCGGAAGAGGAGGATCTGCATGCATGTTTGCGAAATGCTCAGATGTTTATAAGAATTAATTAGAGAGTAGATTTCGCAGAAGAGTATTTGTAAGACGAATATATAGAGGGTAAGGTCCAAATACCAGTTACCACTTTTGTTTTCAATCTAGATTCTACATTTAAAAAAAAAATTAGTACAGAGAAAAGTGATAGCAGGGTACCTTGACATTTATACCTCTTTAGAGAAAAAAAATAATCCGTTTAAAAGGCGTTTTCTGTTTATAAAAAGCAAAATTCCGAAAGTCTGAAAATTTTGAGTTTTGAAAATTGGATCTAAATATCTAAGTTTGTTTTTTTTTTCAAAAAGAATCACGCAAACGGTGTTAATGTCAACTATTAAGCGATAAGAACACTGTTTTAATAAATTTTATTGATTATTAACATTTCTTATGCACAGAAAAATATACAATTTTCAATAAACTAGTATTTTTGTCAAATTTATAAAAATCTTAACCTCCTCCCCCATTCTTGAAGACTATCTCTGACATTCTTCTTTCTATTATGTTTCTAGTTTTGTTTTTTAACATGTAAAACAAAAAAAAAAAAGTTTGCTGCTTAAAATGAGAATTATTTTATCTGAAAAAATCACAAGCATAATAATCATTCTCTGCGTTGGTGCATTCGCTATGGGCCCACATATCGCATACTTACCATTGAACCCAGAGTACCCTCCACCCATTCTTGTCCGCAGAGAAAGCACCCTTTCAGAAAACACAAATTGCATCATCTTCCTCTACTGGACATCTTCCTTTTTCACATTTTAAAAATCCAATTTCTACCCCTTTCGCGTGTCTTTCTGAAATTTTCCTCCGTCATTTTTCTTCTTTCTCTTCACATTTATTGCAAGCAATTTTGGAGTGTCCAACAGCACTTTTTTGTGAAGTGGCCTGGTAACCAGTGTCCCTCCTGAAGACTTGCGGCCAAAGATGCTTTTTTTCATATTGCGAAGTGGGATTGGATCTATTTCTTGAGGACTTGACACCATAAATGAATTTATTTTCCTCCCCTTCAAGCATAGTAAACCCAGAGAGGTCTAAATACCGTCTAACCGGTGTTTAGACCACTGTAGGTAGCCGGTATTCGGACCACTGTTATGTTTAAGTTAAAACCAAAACTACTCATTTATAAAGTAAAACACCCATAACGTGTGTGCAGCAATTGAGAGTTAAATATGTTTAGAAAGTAAATCATCAATTCAAGCCACTATACATTCAGTTTTTTTTTTTTTAATGAAGACATATCTGAAAAACTTTTCATGTCGAAGATTACGTCGTTGCGACACTTTTGCATTTGCTGTTTGTAAATGAGACAGACTTCAGCGACGTACTTTTCGTGACTTTGCTTTCTTAATTAAAGTTACAAACTCTGCCTTTTGCCGCTAGATTGCACTGCGATCAGTTCTCAGAACACCTAGTAGCCGTTATTTGAAACTTCTCCTATCAATATATATATATATATATATATATATATATTTTTTTTTTTTTTTTTTTTTTTTTAAATGAAGTTTTACGAAGTAACTTGAGAATTGAATTCTCTTACTGCGTCCTATAATCATGTGAACGATAAAATCTAAAATTTAATTGAATATTGATGATTTTTGGAGGGATAAATTATCCATGTATGGTTTCAATTTTGTGAAAGTGAATGATTTGTGTTCTAAAATCTAATATGCTTTTATTTTCAGGAAAAAAATAATGCCTTAAAAATTTGTCGAATAATAATAATAATATTATTAATTTTACCATAAACGAAAATTCATCATCTTAAATTGATAATACCATCTAAATAATATACTTTTTTTTTATAGTCAGAGCACCCCACCCAAAATATTCAAATGGCAGCACTCACTTTTCTCCATCCCAAAGTGATCAGTCCATAGAAAAAACATAAATGGCGTTATAACGATACATGTAGCAGGAGGAACAACGACGTAGGGCACTGTATACAACCAATAGAGATAAGAGGAAAAGAAAGAGTTTTACTGAGGTTACACGTTCTCCACACTGATTTTTAAAGGTTTTCCACAAATGATGATTTGAGCATCGTGTTTTATGATTGGTGCTTGCGCACCTTGTCTCTCTGTTACTATAGGTTGTTTACAAAGCTGTCCTTTGCATAAGTCTTACGTCGTCGTTTTTCTTGCTACATATACCGTTCAACGAAAGTTAAGGTTTTTCAATAGGCTGATAATTTAGGAATGAAAAAAAAAAAAAAAAAAAAAAAAAAAAAAAAACAGAAAAAAAAAACGGATGTTGACATTCGAAAATTCCGGTGGCAACATCCGATACACATTTTGCACAATAACAGGGTCCATTATTCTTGTTCATCACAATCTCGAGTGCATGCTTTAGATTAATTGGTTCTCACATTTCATTTCGGTTGGTTGAACAAAACGGCTGCTAGAGATTCGTTTCATTTGCCGGCAAAGTTCCTTTATGGCCACCCTGTATATTCAAAGTGCACTCTGAATAAGTTACATGAATTGACAGACAAAATATCATCAAATTTCTCTTGATTCTCATCTTCGGTTTTATATTAGCTTTAAATAGCTCTGTTGACTTTGCTTATTATACCAGTTTTAATGTTACTAACAACCTCCTCTTTTAGCTGCGCGCTCTATTTTCTGAAATATTATACCAATTTTAAATATAAGTTGTATTATGTGTCCTTATTTTCAACCTACTGATCAGAATATTTTATGTTTCAGACTAAGCATGTTTACACAACTAGCGAGTATAAAAGTAGTTTTCTTTTTAATTAAAAAAAAATATAGAACAAAAAATATTTTAAAGAATTTTATGCATTACTTACCACAAAGATTTTTTTTAAACGTTCAATTTCTTTTATAGAGAAAACAATAGCAAAGGAGTCCTGAAAGTAAATAAAAAGAGACATATTTTAGGAATGTAGAGATTAACCAATTAAAAGCAATCAATCAATTTGAAAAGTCCAAAGCCTAAAACAAACTAAACTGATACTTTGAGAATTTGTATTTTGCATAAATTAAAGAAAGATTTGTTTCAAAAGTTCTTTTCAATGGAATATACTTTTGGATTACTTTCAAAATGATTTTATTTATTGCATCAAATATACATACATAATCAGGGTGCCGTTCGGGGATCGTATAGTTTGTGGAAATTCGCGATTTTTCCACGACCGATTGACAAAATCGAAAATTTAAAAATATTATATATTATATAAAAAAAAATAATAAGGCAAATGTTTTAAATATATCTGCGACTAATTTCCAGCCTTAACAATCGCCATAATGAAGGAAGGCACCGAGATGAACCCTATAAAGAAGGGTTGGCGAACCTATGGCACGCGTGCCAGAACTGGTACGTAAACTAATTTTTCTGGCACGAGAAAAAAATATATTTGGTAATTGTTATACAGATAAAATCCATATTTTGTTTCATTTATAAACAATAAAGTTTTGCTTCACAAGGGCAAACTGTCACAAATAATGCAATCATTTTTTGCATGAATTAACACATAATTTTCTTTTCCTGTGATGTTATACAGCGTTTTTGACATGCAATTTGCTTTTCTGTATGAATTTAGAAAGCTATAATTTTAAAATGAATTGCGTTTGACAGTCACTGCAATAAAATGGCAAATGAATCAAATTTAGCTACGTATATTTGTAAAAATAATAAAATATGAACCAGATATGAAGCATGTTCCATCGAATGTAGGAAGGTAAAAATCTCATCAATACATTATTAGTACATTGTTTAATGCAACTTGGAAAATTGTAACCGACATGTTTCAATAATAATACGTTAAAAATTAGTGAAATAAAAACTCGTATTTTTTCCCCTTATTACAGTACATACCGCATAAATGAATCCTACATACGAATTAAAAATTCATTTATTTATTGTCTGATTCCAGTATACAGAAAAATCTCATTTTGATTTTTAATATTTTTTAATTATTAATTATTAATGCACAAAAGCAATTGATTTTTTAACCAGTGCTTCGTATAAAAATCTTACTCTTCAAAGTTACTTTTGCATAAATTTGGCACGTTACATTGTTTATAGATATTGTTTTGTGATTTTTCGGCACGCGCACGTGAAAAGGTTCGCCGAGTCTGCTATAGAGAATGTAAAAGGAAAAACGCAAGGCAGAAAGCATAAGAGTTTCAAAGAAACTTCCACATATGGAGTAAAATTGTAAGGAATTTAAATACACAATATTTTACACGTTTATCTATAAAAACGCACAGTATAATCCAAAAGATGAATAACTTATTATGGAAAAAAAATACGTTTTACAGTATCAGATTTTCGCAATATTTCAACTTTTTAAAAATTTAAAAATTTACGAAAAATCCTCACGTAATGGTTAAAAATGAAGGTCATTTTCGGATTCAGCACTACAAAATAGATAAGAATCAATTATCAAAAGCTAAAAAACATAACCATCACATCTATTTTATAGTATTAGATTTTTGCTATTTTTTAACTTTGAAACTTACGATTTGAAAAAAGAAAAAAAACTCGACATGATGGTTAAAAATGAAGATCATTTTTGGATTCAGCGATAAAAAATACACAAGAATCAATTATCAAAAGCTAAAAAACATAAACATCAGATCTGTTTTACAGTATCAGATTTTTGCTATTTTTTAACTTTGAAATTTACGATTTTGAAAAAAAAAAAAAAAAAAAAAAAAACTGGCGTGATGGTTAAAAACGAAGGTTATTTTTGGATTCAGCGCTAAAAAATACACAAGAATCAAAAGCTAAAAAACATGACACAAGCCGACTTTTGAAGGCTAGTGTAAATATAACAATTCAAGAAAGAAAGAAATTGAAGATTAATAGATATAGATATATTTTAATATTTTTTTAGATAATTAAATAAAAAATGATATTAATAATTTTATCTACACCTATTCAATTAAAGAAGAAATTTTACTTTCTCCTAGAATTTCACACTTGCTTTATTTTTTTTAGTACACCATAACAAAAAGCAATTGGAAAAATAGTGACTGAACAATTCAGAGTTGTATTTTTACGTAACTAATCAAGAAATGATTCAATATATTTTACATTAAGATAAGAAATAACATTTTCTTTCTTATATAGATCAGCTGGACTTTAAGTATATTTTAAGAAGCTTTATTTGATATTGATTTAAATTAGCTGTGAAATAACAGTGCTCAAACAGATCTGTCATATTCATTTTGTTTTTCAAGTCTAAAAAAATTATGGTACAATGAAATCTAATAAAGTGAAATACAAAAAAGAGTAATAAAAAAACAGCTTTTTTTACTACTTTTTTCACATATGAAAGAAATAAAAAAACTCTTTTTGTTTTAAGCCCATGTGGATAACTGTAAGGTTAAATATAATTAACCAAATTTTCTTCCAAATTTTGGAGCAAATATATTTGCAAAAAAGGGTTCTATGTGGGGATAATATTTCTTGCAGAATTCTTATAAAAGGCAGAAAAAAAAGAATTAAAATTAATTTTTTCGATGCTATGTTAATACCCATTGCATACGTCTGCATTTTTTCCAGTTTTTTCTCTTTTTTTTAGAGCTTTAAAAAACAATAGAAAATCACCACATTACCCCCTGCCTTTTATGTCACAATATTTTTTAAGGAGATAGAAATATAAATAAGAATGGGTAGTTAATTATACTGACATAAAAGAAAAAAAACCTCCAGCTTCAATGCTTCCGAATCTCCGAAACCTAATTTCATCTTTTATATAATAAATTTAATAATGTCTAAAATAAGACAACATATTAACTTGAAATTTTCCTGTAATATATAATGCATTTAGCATGCCGTATCTTATGAAATAGATAGTGGAAAATATTTAACGAATAAAAACCCTAAAAAGTTTAGGAAGAAATTTTTACTTCCAGTTCTAGGCATCCGTTAGACATCCGTTTATATAATAATGCTAATCATTTTATAATATAAGGATATAGATGATGAATAACAACTACGGAAATTTTTACAGTTTATAACTTCGTATAAAAAAATAAACTTAAAAAAAAAAAAAGATTTTCGTAATTATATTCGTATTTCTTCATTTAACGTACACAACTACTGCATATACACCTCTATATTTAATGCACGAATCATACAATTACAATTTTGCATTTCTAAGATTTCTTTCCACCATAACTTCTCAAAAATCTATTTATACAATAAAATGATCTTCAAACTACTATGTATATAAGCATTTGCGTGTGACGGTGGTGGTGAGGGGGAGGGGGGGGGGAGCATAATTTCAATATTGAAGCTTTCAATATGCACCGGATACACCTTTCAAATAAAAGGATCTGTTGAAGAGCAATAATATTAACGTAATTAAATTATTACGTACAAAATGTTTTTTTTTAAAATGCATTGTATGCAAATATCTGGCTTAAAATAAATTATCTATGCACAATTTCAACTTGAATTAACTATGCAAATGAAAGCAAGGGTCAAATATAATGTAAAATAATACAGCACCTATTTGCTTCTAGAATAAAATTTACTTACTCTTACGAAATAGAAGTTTGGGATTATCTAATTTGGCAAGCAACAGACTAGGTGACTTTATGTACTAAGCAAGAATTATAATGTAACTTAAGGCGATTTTTTTATATATATATAAATGAAAATTTTTCTGTATGTCTGTAATTTTATACAAATCCACAGTTTGGAAGCCAGAATTGTGAAATGCTACGTACATGTGCATTAAAACACGTACGAGGCAACCAAAGTAATCTGGAATCGAGATAATTTATAGTTAATTTTTAATTAATAAAAAACCACCAATTTAACAACAATTTCCTATCAAATTTAAACATTTTTCGTTATAGCAGTTGCAACAATTAAAAAATACCCAATAAAATTCATACCACAACAATTACTTTTCTATTGCAAGATTTCCACGTGAAAATTAAATAAATTATTTGGCGAATTTAAAAAAAAAAGTTAATATTATTACGTCACATTGGAAATAGAATGGACGCCAGCAGGTGAGTATATAACGTCATATGAATTAAAAAAAAAAACGTATTAAAACATTATAATAACCAGATTATGAAAATACTGGCATATTTTAACATTTTGAGGTTCTATGAATTTGTTTTCGCCGTTTTTAAATCTATTCCATGTATATATACGCGTGTGTGTATGCGTATACATTAGAATTTCCACAAGGGTTTATACCCCTAGAGCTCATTCTTAGTGAAGAACTGAAATAAAGATGGCGTTGCTGCTTTTTAGGTGCGTTCGTAATTATATAAATACGTAGCACCTATAGTCGTCGTTCAGTCCGTCTGTCTGTCTGTCCGCATATAACAAAGCAAAAACTACCCAACCGAATGGTCTGAAATTTTAAATATATAATTTTTGCAAAATTTTGTCGAGTCATTTCAAATTTTATGAAAATCGGATGTATAGTTTAATTACAGGGACAGTCAAAAGTTTTCCGTTACATTACGGCCAATAGGGGAAAAATATTGCAAGTGCATTTTAATGATGTTGCAGCCTTCCGAATGGTCTGAAATTTTAAATATATAATTGTTGCAAAATTTTGTCGAGTCATTTCAAATTTTATGAAAATCGGATGTATAGTTTAATGACAGAGACAGTCAAAAGCTTTCCGTTACATGACGGCCAACAGGAAAAAATACTTCAAGTGCATTTTAATGATGTTACAGCCTTTCGAACAGAATGAAATGGATATGCACTTATTGAAGTGCACTAAAATATACATTCAGTACAATATGCGGTCAAAAAATATTTATAAAACTAGTTATAGTACGAACGCACCTCATTTGCCACGTTTGACGAGCAATTTCCAACTTGTTTTTATCATTTGTTTTATACTGTATGTGTAATTTTGAAATTGATTTTTCAAAACAAACGTTCTTGAAATTCCGGGCAACGCTGGGTACTTTAGCTAGTAAAAAATATACATATATTTTTTCCCACGCTTAATAACGCCAAGATTTCTGACACATTTATGGATTCATTTTTAAACGTAAAAGCAAAGGACGACTTTTGTAGCCATGATTATTGAAGTTATTTGCAATCGAACAGTTTTTTTCGTTTTCTCATAAATAAATTATATTTTGATTATACGTGATTGTTTGTAGGAAGATTTTTTTGTGTGTGTCCGAAAATTCGGTTCAAATGTCAAATTTCACTGTATTTTCCCAAAGATCATCTGCTTTTACTAGAAACAAGTGGGTAAGTGTGATCATAGATCCCACAAAGGGTTTCGTTTAATATTCCTTTCAAAACGTCTAGTACATACCATGGAACAGTACATGCCAGTTATCGCCATGGAACATTTTCTAAATTTTGCAAACCCTTCCTAAACTATCGTAAAGCTTCAAATAGATTCGCCTTGTTATATTTCCTAATTTTGTTCGTGCATCCCTTCCCGAAATGCTACGATATATCACATGATATGTATCTGCCAAATTTAGAAAAGTGCCCCCTTGGGGGGTGGCGAAGTGAGGCAATGGTCACCATGATTTTTGACGCGGCCTGATGTTTAAAATTTTTGTTATGTTTTATAAGCTATATTAAAGTTTCAAACAGATCGTCCAACTATTTCCTAATTTTGTTCACTCCCCTCCCTCAACCCCCCCCCCCTCGAAATGCGACACGCCATTTTTCTTTATACTTTTTTATCATGTGTCATAAAGTATCTTAAAGTTTAAAACAGATCGCATTGTTAGATTTCCTACTTTAAATGAAATCGCGGTCTGTTAGTTCCACATTCCATCACCAGGGAGCGCACTCTATTCCTAACAAAAGCGTATCTGAACGGAACTCCTTTACACAACCTATCAGTAGATATGTTACTCGAGGGGGTGGCGGTCTTCAGCAAGAATTTAAGATGTTTGTTGAAATGACTATTCGGAAATAGTGGTAATTTAACTTTTGACATATTTATATTTAATAAGTAGCATGTATCTGAGGACTCCGTCAAAATAACACACCTGAAACGGTATGAAACAAAAAGGTAAAAAAAAAAGAAATATTTTACCCCTCCCCCTACCCCACCTGCCCGAAATTCCACGCGCCCTTTTTTATAAACTTTTTCTTATGTATTATAAACTATCTTAAAGTTTCAAACAGATCGCTTTGTTAGATTTCCTATTTTAAATGAAATCGCGGTCTGTTAGTTCCACATTCCACCAAGAGGGAGCGCAGTCTATACATAACAAAGCTGTATCTGAACGTAACTCCGTTAAACAACCTATCAGCAGATATGCTAGTCGAGGGGGTGGCAGTCTTAACCAAGAATTTAAGATAATTGCTGAAATTACTATTCGAAAATAGTGATATGAACACTTGTAAACTTTGTGATAATGAATAAGTTATACTTGTCTCATAGCGCTGTTCAAAAACCCCACGCAAATTGTTAGATTTCCTAATTTAAGTTATTTCGTGGTTAAAAAATCACATGTCTCCATTTTAATCTACGCTTTTGTTAGAAATGAAACCGATTAATTAAATAATAATTAATATCTCAGCTTGTAATTAAGCTAGGAGTTTGAACTGGGTATGTATGAAATCGGCAAACAATTTCGCATTCGGATGCCAGAAAATTGAATCAAAAAATTTAATATTTAAAAAGTTTAAATTTCGTATTAAAATATTCTATTACGGAAAAACCGCAAGCACCGTCATGTCTGACACCTGCTTCGCGCGAAAATGAAATCTCTTTTCCTTGTCTTCCCAAATAAATAAATTGATTTTTTATCGATCGATTTTTAGAGGATATTTTCACTTACACACATCGCAGAAATATGAACTATATACCAAAATAAAGTAGATTTTTTTCCCGCGTCTGTCTATATCTTTTACAAATTTCTCGGACCAATACTTTCTGAGATGGGATTTCGAATTAAAATGTCCACTTCATTTTTCGGCTTAATTTCTTCCGTGACAACCGTGCATCCGCTGATTTTACTGGCAAACCTAAGGAGAAACTCCGACGATTTGGAGAACGTGCGTTTGTACCTCCGTTAAAAAGGTTAATTGGTTAATTTTAGAAGTTAATTAGCCCGTAATTCGGTTAATTACCGACTTTTTCAGAATTTTATGATTTGTCGTTTGATGTGAGGTGTTCAGCTATAAGTACCCCAAATTTCAAGTCTCCAACATGTATAGTTTCTGAGAACGAGCTCTATGAGGGACAGACAGACAGACAAAGGAGTGAGACAAGTAGGGTTTCGTCAGATGAACGAAACCCTAAAAAGAGGGAAAACTGTTCGATTAGATAGTTTCTTAAGAAGAGCGCCTGCAAATTTCACGCGTTTACCAACAAAAATGAATTCAGGAATGTGTCAGTAAGTGGCTAGTTTGGATTTGAAGTTTTAAGAAAACAATTTCCATAAAATTAATAATAATAATAATAATATAATATAGTCCAAATGGACACATAGACAGAATTATGGCTAATAAAAATATAAATGAGATTTGATATTGCATCATATGGTTAAAGCTGCTCTCAAATTCAAAGTGGTTCTTTTCTGAGATAATCACGAAGTTATTTTTATTCTTACACGAATTAAATTTACAGGTGCTCTTATTCATAAACTATGAAATTGAATAGCATTTTCCATCTGTCGTTGCAGACAATTGATTTGTTTGAAATTGTTCTCAAATTTGGCGTTATAGATAGATTTTTGAGATGCGACTGCCTGAAAAAAATCTTCATGAGACAGCAATTGCTTATAACACAAGATGTAATAGATTTATTGCAAAATGAAAAACTCTATTCGATTCTAAATCTTTTCAACAGTCCAACCTTCTAATTTCATGCTTTTACATTTTAAAAATAAGTCCATGAAAATTAAGTCCATGAATGTGTTAGGTAGTTTATCGTTCTTGAATGGGGAATTTTTTTGAGAATCACCTGGAAGTATTTGGGGAATTGGAAGAACAAAATGTAATCTAAATGCTTTATAAAATAATACTAAACTTATAAAATGCACTCGTTTAGAAAACATAATATGTCATACAGCTGGATATCATTTTTACATTTACATGAAATAATTAAAGATTTTTTTGTTTAATTATCTAAGCAGCAGTTTTCGAGAATATATTCAATCTTTGAGTAAGTGCGTATTGATTTCTCATTACGATCCACTAGCGCAAAACATATTGATGCAACGAGGGGGGGGGGGCATATTTCATAAAATATTTTCATTATAACAAAAACATGCAAAGTAAGTTACAAAATGAAAATTATTGAGAAAAATGTTATTATTCAAGGCGTCCACGAAAAGGAATACGGTCGATAACACTATAAAGGTGGTACCCAGCGACAATCATCATAATTTAAAAGTAAATCATACAACAATTATTAACTAATAATACGAACATATAACAAATTAACACCTTGTAATAGTATACTATTTCTAATTGCTAAAAGATATAAGATTAAATCTTTAAAATCATTAAAAATAATTTTATTTGACAGTTTACATGTTTCGAATATCGAGTCATTTCGGTTCGAGTCATTTTCAAATGACTCGGCAATTTCAAAACAAATTTTCAATTTGAAATTCGGCAATTTCAAATTTGTATGTTTTCTAAATCTCTATACCCTAACATAAACACATATCAAAATCAAAACGATATCTTCATTTGCTCTGCGTATATTAAATAGATAGAATCAGGAAATAATAAAAAAAAATAGAGCACATGAATAGAAATAATATAAAACTATTTTTACTGTTTTTAAAGTTTTAATCTTAAACCGTTTAGCAATTAGATTATCCAAGCTTTTTTGAGAAATCAAAATACAGTCTTAACACTATTTCTAACCGATGCCAAATGACATCTTTTAAAGTATTTCGATTTATGGTTATTTTATTTGTAATTATTTGATTAAAACAATCACACATTATTTTTAATACATTGAAGACTTATTTTTGTACTTATTAAGCTTTAAAAATTACAATGAAAATACACACAAATCAAAAGTTTAAAAGGTGACATTTGACACGGTATAAGTAGAGTTTAGCGGTTCAATACAGTCGGACCTCTATTTAACGGAGTCGCTAAATCCTGGAAAAAAGTTCGTTATTTGGAAAATTCGTTAAATAGAGATTCACTTTTTAAAATACTTTAAACTACATAAAACAGATTTTAAATTCATATACATTAAATATTTTTTACTAAAAATAATTAATCAAATTTTTTTAAATAAATTTTATCGATTTGTTTTATTTATTTTGCCCACCAATATCCATCATCAATTCATTTTTTCTGTGTGTTTAAAGCTTTGAAATCTATAAGGAAAACAAAACATTGTCCGGGAATACACTGTATTTCTTTTTTAAAGTAAATAGTTTTACATTAAAATTAACGAATTTTAATGACCTTATCGTGTTTATTCTTATTATAACAAATAATTTTAACCATACATTAACATATGCGTCCTTAAATTTAGTTTCTGAAAAACTGTGTTAATTTTGTATGAGTTTTTTCTTTTAAAAAGTGCTTTTTCTCATAATACGTCTCGCATCTTTGCAATGCACTAAAAACCCCTTCATGCGTATTTTCTTCTAACTATATTCCACGTCGGATTGTTTCAAATGATTATAGCATTTCATCATACGAAGTTTTGTTAATTCCTGCAACATGATCCTTTCCATCATCATCATATTCGTCTTCGTTGCAATTCATTGCTGTATTGTTTTTATTTTTCACATTGTCGAAAATATCCAATTCGAATAGTGTTTCCGAGGTTTAAATTTCAGAATTAAGTGAAGAACAATCACCAATTAGTACATCATGGTTAATTTCTTCTTTTTTTTTTTTGTCATCTGTATCCACATTATTTTAAGTTACTCTAAGGGATTATTGTCTCCGTCCTCCGTACTTATCGAATTCTCACTGCTGACAAAGAAGATGCCTGGTAAAACCAGTTCAAGGCCATTGAACATCATAAAATGTGTTTAAAGAAAGAATAAGTTTGAAATGTCCAGAAATATTTTGAGAAATGGGAAGAAAAAAAAATTTAGATCACAAGAAAAAGTTAGTTAAATAGAGAATGCACTTCGCTATTTGGAGGTTATTTTACGTAGAAATTCGCAAAATGTTCTTGGTTCCAAGGAAAAGTTCGCAAAATAGAGAAATTCGCAAAATAAAGGTTCGTTAAATAAAGGTCCGATTTAGTAGCCAAACCACCTCCGAAATTAAAGAATATCATTTGCACTAAAATTGACCCAATTAATTTTGAGAAATATTCAGAAGTACAGTAAACTCTGTGTAAGACGGAAATCTGTCTAACTCGGAACGATTTTCAAGTCTCAGTGAATCCACAGACATAGAGTAAAATTTGTCTAAGGCGGAATATTGTCAACTACGGAAAATGTTCTCGGTCCCGATCGATTCCGCCTTAGACAGAGTTTACTGTATATGAAATACCATTTATTAGAGCAAACAGATCAAAGAATTACTATTTTGGTATGACTACCAGCAGGAAATTTAAGTACAGGAAAACAGAGCCTGTAGCTTATAATAAATACAGTAGAACCTCGATATCTCGAATCTGTAGGGAAGAAAAAAAAAATCGAGATATAGAGTTTTCGAGTTATCAAGGCTTTGACAAAATTAAAAAATTCTAATCTCACAAACTGCTTTTTGCTGTGAAAAATAAGATTCATCAAAAGCTACACATAATCTACTAATAATTAACAAATTACACTTCTCAGAGTTTTAAAAATTTCAAAATTGTTTTGCACGAATTCTTGTTTTGATTAAATAATATCCATTTCGCATTGAGAAATGCATTCAGTTTTTTTTCGAAAGAAAAAGTACTTAATTGAAGTCAGCCGTCTTGCTGAATCTTTTTGCAACTGGACAGTTTTCTATAACATAGTAATGGTACTGAATGCTTCAGTTGTAATATTTTCGTTTGATTCAAGAAATCTCTCCAGCAGCATCTGCGTTAAACACATCTCCTGCTTTATAATCCTTTAAAAGAGAAGGAAGTTCTGAAAGCTACTCTTCACAGGTAGCTGCATCTCCCGATGCAGTTTCCCATCAAAGTTTCCAAAAAACGATGTTGTGCCTTTTTTCGGTTTCAAAAGCCTTCCATTCTCACCCTTTAAGTTCTTTATATCAACAAAGGGATTAAAAAAATGTGAAACCAGCGTCCAGATCAAACTGGCTGTACAGCTGACAATAGCCAAAAGTTAAACTTCAAACTAATTTCTGTGGGAAAAAATTCGACATATCAAGGGTTTCGAGATAAGGAGGTTCGAGATATCGAGGTACGACTGTATAATAGAAAAACAACAGCCTTGGCAAGATTCTATCAAGAAGAAATCATCCAAATAAAATTCAATGAAAGTAAGATAATTTTTCCCTTCAGTCTATAATATCCGTCCATTATAGAGAAGCTATAGAGATTCTAGCACGTAAAAATTCCATATGTAACGATGTAGCATCATTTAACTTATCAAAATTGTGGCTCGAGTTACTCAATGGTTACGAAAATAGAAATAAACATTCATGTAAACTAAAAAAAAAAAAATAAAGTGCGTAACGTGAAAAACTAAATGATGGCATTTGAGATATTTGCATCATAGATCGTGCAATTTCAGAATATGTTTATTTATTTGTTTTGGAAATAACTCGAAAATGTAAACAGTCAAATAAAACTATTTTTAGTGTTTTTAATCTTTCATCACCTTTTAGCACTTAGAAATAATATAATAATAAGAAATTATATAATGAGCATTAAAAATGACCTAATGCAAATTAGTACTACAGAAATATACATTATTTATTGATATTACATAAATTTAATTGTATATAAGTACACATATAAACATGTAAAATTATGTTCTAACAAACTTTATTTATCTTGTAAATGAAAAAGATTTTTTTTTCTTCCAAATATGGGAGAATTGCGGTACCAAACTTATTTGACTGTTTTATAAATGTCTATACCAGGGTTGGCGAACCTTTTCATTGCCGCGTGCCAAATTTGGTCAAAAAATATTTCACGTGACCATGACGTGCCAACTAAAAAACAAATTTAGTAGATGGAAAAGTAATGGATAAAAATTATTTAAAATTTTCCATTAAGATTTTAAAAAATATACGAAACGTACATGTAGGTGCCATACTATAATAATTATGAAAATAAATATATTTTAGAAAATAATTAAAAAAAATGAATGCGATGTAATTTGATTGCTGTTGTTGCATCTTAATATCAGGTTAAATTTAAAGCACACTGATCCGGATTTATCTGACAAATGCTTTCAGTTTGAGTTTTTGATAGTATTCATTTGTGAAAACAGCGACTCGAAAGCATAGATAGGCAAAAAAAAAAAAAAAAAAAAAAAAAAAAAAAAACAGTTAAAATGACAATCGCCAGTTTCTCTGAATAGCTCTGAAATAAATTCAAAGTTGCCACAAATTTATCTTCGGAACTTAGTAATGTCTAATAGCCAATTCTTGCTGATAGTTTTCAAATATCGTCTTTGTTTGAAAAAAAAAATTTGAGACCATAATTAATTAGATTGGAATATAATATACCGTAATTTAAAAATTTTCACTTTTCATTTAATCGAATTTATAAAAAATCAGTTGCGATTTTGTGAAATTTCCCTTTATTTTGATTTAGAGCCATAAGCAATGCCGTGCCAAAATTATTCTTTCGCGTGCCAAAAGTGGCACGGGTGCCATAGGTTCGCCGACTCTGGTCTATACCCTAACATAAACACATATCAAAATCAGAATGATATCTTTATTTGCTCTGTCTAGATTAAATAGATAAAATCAGGAAATAATAACTAAAAAAAAAAGAGAGCAAATGAAAAAGTTTTTTTAAAGTATGAGTGAATTGAATAACTAAATTTATTTTAATGTTTTATAAATTTTTATACCCCTTACATAAACATATTAGGTGATTGCAAATGTTCTTTCCCTATTTCATAGATGGCAGAAACTTGCAATTAACTGTCTTGATGTTTTTTTTTTTTTTTTTTTTTTTTTTTTTTTTTTTTTTTTTTAAATAACCATATTATTAACTGACAGTTATCTACATCTGCCGTGAGTGAACATACCGTTAAAAAAAAGTTTTTCAAATTAATTTGTGTGCAAGGGTAATATTCAAAATGGAATATTACATTTTCGTCATGTTATTTTATACGAGTTTTAAAAAGGAGTGAGTGTTGAACGTGGTACAAAAGATATTCAAGACGATTATTTGGATCGTGCTCCAGCTCTTAGGACAGTTAAAAAGTGGTTTTGTCGATTTCGAAAAGGTGATTGCAATCTAAACGGTAAAATTCGCTCTGGGAGAATTTCTGGCATTGATAATGACTGAATCCGTGATTTAGTGGCAGGGAGATTGAGCACTTATTATTATTTATTCATTAATATCTTATCATGATTGGCAATGAATAATGGTTAAATTTTATAAATTACATATATGTTTTCTATAAGAATAACCACTTATAAGCATTTTGGAGATATCCGGTTATTCCAGGAAAACATAGCCTATATAACACTCGGGGAATGAAGGCACTTTTATTAAAATCGAACCACCGCACACTGTGACGATGTGGCGTTTTTGCAGACATTGAGAAAGCCGTTTTCAGTGTTGATGGCAATTCACAATCACGGCCATTTTTGATAATTTTGTAAAATTTTAATTAAAAAATCTCAAATTTTACTTATTTAAATTTTATTTATTTATTTATTCATTTATTTTTAAGCTGTTAGTACGTGGACTTGCATTCAATCAAATGCAGCTAACTGCCAAAGTCGCACCTGGCGCAAGTAATCCCAACTTTTTTTTACACCTCAAATAAAAAGAGGAATGTACCAATGATCTTGCGGAATGTAGCGGGATCTTGTCTTTAAGACAAAAATGTTGAAAATTGCAAAATTTCAAAAACCATACATAGGTATCAAAATTCAATTACTATTATTATTATTTTAAAGACTCAGAATACAAGAAAAAATGCCCACAAGAAGAAAACAATAAGTACTTTACAACAATATGAAAAAAAATGTTATGAGTTACTCATTTCTGGTTTTCACCTGTATTTTCTAGTTTTCAGATATATTTCCTTGTAAAATGGCGCCAGACGGTTTGTGAGTGAAAAAACATCGATGGGACTTATAGAGCAACTCTACACAGTTGACAAACCTTAGCAAACTACATACAATTTTTACCTATGTCGTAGAAATTCGTTGTTTTGGGAACACTGCACAGTGCACATAGTTCCCATTTTATAAGGGAATAAAGAACTGTTCACGTTTAAAAACATTACCTTCCTTTTGTGCATGCAGACAGGTTAATCGCTCCCCCCGCCCTCCTCTAGTTGAAATGAAAAAAATGTGCAGAATAAGGCTGTAAATGAAAATTACTAATCAAATATTGATTACTGGTTAATCTGAAAAATTTCAAAATAAAATACAGATTATCGCCAGCTTATAGAGACAAATAAGTGCTCGGAGAATATAAGTTTTCTTTTTCTAAACTACTCCCATATCTCATGAATAGGCGTTGGGGGTTGCCGATATACGAAAACAGACATATTTTCGTATATCGGAAAACAGATACAACGGTGGCAAAAAAAAAAAAAAAACTCTTATAATTAAAAAAAACATGCAGAATTAAGTTGGGAATTAAAAGCGCAAATCAAATGTTAATAATTATCTACAACATCTTATGTTTAAATATAGAGCAACACCACCTTTACTGCACAAATAGATGTTCGAAGAATATAACGTCTCTCTTGAAACTTCTCCCGTCACTTAACCGTCATTTTTTGCCCGAAACAAATATAATAAAGGAGAAAAAATAGAAAAATATTTTTCAATAAAAGAAAGAACATGCAGTATACATTCATATGCATATATTCACAAGTATCAGAATATGGATCAAATTTTAATTGTTGGCTGACTAGTAACACTGCCTTAATGCCATAAATAGATTCTGAAAGAATATAACGTCTCTCTCGAAACTTCTCCCACTACTTAAGCCACTTTATTTTGTCCAAAACGAATATAAAGAGAAAAATATTAGTAAAATATTTTCAGTAAAATAAAGGACATACAGTATAGTTTACAAATATCAGAATATTTATTTAATTTTGATTATTGGTTGATCAGTAGATATAGTCGAACACTATCTTTTCTGTCAAACAGAGGTTTGAAGAATGCAATTTATCTTCTGGAGCCCCCTCCCCCCCGCAGGCACCCCAACTAAATAACTTTATGTTGTCCGAAAACAGATAACACAAGATCAAAAAATCATTTGACAAAAGAATATGCAGCATAAATCTGCAAATCAGGATATCAATCAAATTTTTATTGTTGGTTGATTTGTAGCATTCTATGGTTAAAAATAGAAACAGCACCACCTTATTGTCATAAATAGATATTCCAAGAGAGTATCGTCTAACCCCGTCCCAAATTTCACCTCCCCCCCCCCCCCCTTTAACTATTTTCTTTTTTCCAAAACTGATATAACAAGCGAAAAAATAATAAAATATCTAAGTATGGCTGTTTTTTTATTGTTACTACGATAATAATTATTGTTTAGTCGAGAAGTAATTTAAAACAATTATTATCTACCTCGACGATTAGTAGAAATCTACCACGAAGATCATTGTTTTGAAATAGTGGTAGACAAAATGATAATAATAGTAATAATAATAAAAGTCGCCAGTGGCAGCTCTGATATTTTTATTAAAATAAAGAGCATGCAACAAAGTTCTAAGCATCAGAATATTGATCAAATTTTGATTATAGGTTGATCAGTAACACCTCACGTTTAAATATAAAACAAACACTACCTTATCCTGACAAACAGATGCTCGAATCTTGCAACTTCTTCTCCGAAACTGCTCCCACCACACTCACACCACCTACTTATATCCCAGAACGATTATCAGAATCGAGTCAGTTCGGAAAGGTGTGGAACTTCGCGTGGAAGTAAGAGAGAGAGAGAGCGAAGGTTTTCTCCGGCGCATGAAGCTAAGATAATTCAATATTTCACTGATCAAGTTGAAAAAAAATAATACATACATGCACTACAAACATGTAATTTAATATTTTTTTCCAATTTGATACAAAAGCACACAAGAGTATCTTGACAAGAATGATTTTTTTTGTTATTACATGTGTTGCAATTATTATGATAAAAAAATAAAATTACGACAAGTTATAACAAAGTTATTAAATCTATGCATGTTGACAATCGCAGTCAAAACTTTAATGCATGGCAAATAATGCATTAAAAAATATTAGTTTATATTATCTATGTATTTTATTTATTTAAATAGCCTTATGATTGTCTTGATAAATGTAATTTTGAGCGCTACTATCTATAAATATATCCTTTGCATTAATACAGTAAAATCTGCCAAAGCGGAATAGCAAGATGTTCAAAATATTTCCGTTTTAGAGAGGTTTCCGTCTAAGTAGATATAACGTATATTTTCAATGGGAACCATGAATTCTTTCGTTTAAGAGAGGATTCCGTTACAACATGCTCCATTTTCACAGGTTTTATTGCATCTTCTTTATATGAACATATTTTAATGTTTTGCTTATATGCGCAAAAGCAAAAATTTTGTAAATTTACTTTAAATACATCATATATATTTGCACAATATAATCCTAACAAGTTTTTATAATCTATTTTTATGTGACGGCCACAAAAAATATATGCCAATACAAAATTAGGTAAATAGAAATTAAAACTCACCCCATGCTATTGTTGTAAATAAACTAAACAAAAAAATTCTGTTTTTGCATATCCAGGCGTCGGTAATTTTTTAAGACAAAATATACCTTTTGAACGATCGAGATTACTTAATTCTAACATAAATAGATTAATAATTCTTAATATAAATCAATTTGTATTTGATAACTTTCTGTATATTGCCACTAAAAGCAATTTAGACATGCGTTATGCGTATTTCTCAACCGGTAGGAAAGTAGAAGTATTGGGCTTCAAATAATTACAGGTTATTTGATGTGTGCTTTAACGGACTTTCGAAATGAAATTTCAACCAGTTTATTGTTTTCGCATTTTTTTTCTATTTTTATAAATACTTTTTCAATATTAATTAATAATCTCGTTACTAATTTTAGCAGTGAAGACGAGCTGATATTTTTTATATGTATTCTTATTATAAACAACTAAATTCTTAAATAGTAGTAATAAGTCCATTTTATAAGACTTTTTAATCACATTCTACTAACAAATAACAAATATATTTAATTGACGTTCCCAATAAATTGTTCTTTCATTCCTGAACATCAAAAGGATAGTTTAAAGATAGGACAAAAATTCCAAATATAATCTTGCTTAAATAATTCCCATTTAAATTTTGAGGGAATTACATAATGAATATTTTCAACGCATCTTTATTAATATATAATATTAATGTCTATTTTTCAGGAATGTGTAAAAATAATAATCCACAATATAAAAAGAACGCGTAAATCAAATATAAATAATTCTGGCTAAGTATCAGCGTGTATCAAATACATCCCTACCCTCTATGTAGTGATTGATAAATTAATTTAATAAAATGTTGAAAGAATAAATTAAACCAGATCTTTAAGCAAAAAATAAATTTGAATATATGATTAAAAAAATATCCTTAAGGGCTCAAATCCAAAAGGGCAACTTTCTGACATAAGTTTTAATTTATTTTTGTTCGAAAATGCCTGAAATAGGCTGGTGTTGTTGCTCAGAAACTATGTAATTGAGCTGTTTTTCCATTTTTTTTGCAAACGCAATAGATCTTTCAGAAAATAGGGTCAAAGTGGGCGTTTCGAACCGAATTTTCGCGTAAAGGAAGAAAAAGCACTGAAGAGTGGGCGAAAAGAGTGTTTGTCACGTGATCAAATTCACTTATAACTCAATGGGTAATGGATTTATCAAAAAATGGTAAAAACAGTCCAATTCCAAATCGCTTCCATGGCCAGGCTTTCCAATTTTATACATTTCCGTTAAAAAATGAATTTGTAAATGTGTCAAAACGTTTTGCGCTTGTTGAGCAAAGCAGTTAAGAACAGCCTTAAAGAATTTTGATTGGTTTCACTTTCATTTATTATTTAATTCGATTACGAAATACATGAAATTAAAATGTATGGATATGGAGACAGAGGTATTATGTAATTCATTAACTGCAAGCAGCTTACAAATTATAGATATTATTTAATAAGAGGTATTGATATATTGAAAATTCCAGTATCATTTGCTTTTATGGCGACTGCCCTAGATGTTGATCAACCCCAGTAGTTTATAAATATTTCACCCTCTCTGATAAAATCTTGTACTTAATGTACGTGTTTTAGGCAGTTGTACACTATTTGAGGCGTATGATCAACTTTTATATCATGGATAATTGACTAATAGCTGTGGAGGATTAAATACTGGAAAACCTTGATTTTTTACACTTAAACAGAAGGACGCGTTAACGACACAGTGTAAACGAATCTAATATACACAGATTTATTACGGATAAAATATATATATATATATATATATATATATATATTAATGAAGAGAACCATTATTTGAACATCATGGACAGGCGAGAAAAGCTATAGAAACCGAAAATGGTCTTAATTGATCAACTACTTGTGCAGTCACCCTATATTGAAAATAAAGTAAAAAAAAAAAAAAAAAAATTCAAGAAAAACTCGCAAAAGGTTTTATGATTAAGTGGGAAAGTGGAAAAAACCCCAATTTATACTAAAATACCGAGTTAAATTAAGTCTCATTTTAATAATTTAAAATGTACTAAATTTTGAAAACTTTTACATATACTCTCAAAACATCTTCATAAAAGAAACTTTCTTCAAACAAAATTTCTTTGGAATGTCATAACTATCTTCGCTGAAAGAACGACGTAATAAAGAATTATGTAATTCATTAACTGCAAGCCACTTACAAATTATAGATATTATTTAATAAATTGTTAAATATCTCAGGAAACACTGCGGTACACAATCTCATTCTATATAAATATCTTTAAAAACATTTTACTTTTAAAACTTTACAAACAACAAGCTAAATTAACATTTTGAAATTACCGTAATTTATTCACAAAATTTATGCCTCTGCATTTTTTTTTTTTTTTTTTTTGTACCCCCTACTTTTGACAAAAAAATTTCGGTAGAAAAAAAAATCACATAATCTCCACATGAATAAATATATGGAGTAATGTGAGATAATGCAATAAGAATTCATAATTAATCTAACCGCTTATGTCCTGAAAATTTTCATTTAATTATCTGATTTAAAGTTCTATGCATCTAAAAGAGCAAATCCGGTTCTAAGAGTCACACGATTTCACACACACAAGATTTTTTTTTCTATTAAAATCTTTTTTAAAAGTTCAAAGTTTTTAGGAACATGCTGCTTCATCAACCAGGCATGTGACGAATTAATACTTTCGTTAAAATAATAATAATAATTAGTCTAAGTTAATTTTATTGCATTTTCTTAGATTATTCATAACAGCTTTATTTCAGATTTTAGCTTTACAACACTCTGTTTTTCTGAGAAAAATAGCTATATATACAACAAAATATAATAGTGCTCCTGGAAAAGAATTCGACGTAAATAAAGTTCTAATACGATACGCGTGCAAATTTTTAAAATCCGCTTAGCAAAGCAAATGAAAATATGAAAGCATTCTATGATGTTACAGAAATTGTTATTTATCACAAAGATAACAATTATTTTAGTTATCACAAGTTTTCCTTTGAGAAAATTTGCCCTCAATAAATACTTAAGGGCAACTCAAATCCAAAAGGGCAACTTTCTGACATAAGTTTTAATTTATTTTTGTTCGAAAATGCATGAAACTAGCTGGTGTTGTTGTTCATAAACTAAGTAGTTGAGCTGTTTTTTCCATTTTTTTTTTTTTTTTTTTTTTGCAAACGCAATAGATCGTTCAGAAAATAATGTCAAAGTGGGCGTTTTGAACCGAATTTCCGCCAAAAAAAAAAAAAAAAAAATGAAAAAAACAGTTCAATTCCAAATCGCTTCTATGGCCAGGCTTTTCAATTTTATACCTTTCCGTTAAAAAATGAATTTGTAAATGTGGCAAAACGTTTTGCGCTTGTTGAGCAGAGCAGTTAAAAAATAACTCGCGTATCCCCCACCCCGATTTGTAATTAATACGAAATCGTAACAAAAACCATAAAAAACCGGCGAGTAAATGCGATAAACGTTATGGATTTTTTTAGATTAACATTTCACATTTAAGCTACTTCTCCCACCTTCTTCATACAAATAGATATTGATTTTTGATATATATATATATATAATAGAAGCAATGTAAAGTTGGATACGTTAATGCTATTCTTTAGTAAAGCCATAAATGAAACTGCGTTGACTTAAAAAGAAAAATTTTGTTCAGCGTACCTTACCAGGCACAGCTTTTTTTTTTTTTTTTTTTTTTTTTTTTTTTTTTTTTTTTTTATGAAGTCATCATTTAATATAGACAAATAAACGAAAAATACAACTATATTCCATATCACTAAAGTGGATACTATGTCTTTTAACATGAAACTGATATTTAAATTTACTTCGAAGTACAAAGACAAATTAAAAACTATTTCAATTTTAATTTTCGAATAAGTTTCATTATTAGGTCAGTTCATGATTTTAAATCAATAAGCAAAACTTATAAAACGATATCAAAACGATATGTCAAAATATTTCTAAGGAAAATGATACTTAAAAAAATATTGTTCTAATTATTGTTCAAGTTATTATCTTTATTATTTCTTTCCCTTTTTCTCTTTTCTTTCTTTTTATTTATTATTTTTTTTTTCTGCGCGTATGTGTGGAATAAACTCAGTTACGGCTTCAAGTGCTCTTTATTCGCGAATTTTACGATGAATATCCGTTCAAAAGAGATTAGGTGAACATGTAAATAAAGGGTTCACAGAAAATTAAGGTAAATCGTTAAGCAATATATACATATTTTGCTATAAAGGCAATCACAATTTTTATTCTTAAATGAAAAACGTAAATCAGCAACAAATATTTAAAAGAGTAGAAATTTTGAAATTAAAAAAATGATGCTCGGTTACTGACACAAGGATGCTTTATGCATAAATCAGAAGAGAAAACGTGCAACAAAGTAATACCACTTTAAAATGTGAAATAAATTTTTATTGTATCAATAAAGATGCCGATTTCTTAATTTCTTGAATGCTAATACTTGTGAAAGGTTCTATATAAATAGCAAACAAAAATGATCGATGAAAAACATTTATGATACTGTAAAAATAAACTAATAAAAAGGAACGAAGAAGTTATACGAGGAAAATTTTGTCAAAGAGAATTTTAAACATATTGCAAAAAGTAAATAGAAATGTTATAACGAAATCGATAAAAAGTTACAATTAGATGAAATTCGATAATTATCTAAAAAAAGTCTATATATGCATGCATTTAAAAAGGGAAAAAAGGTAGAAGGAGAGATGACATTTAAAACGTTCTGTTTTGATAATAATAAACTTGAAACAATAAAGATGAAAAAAAAAATAAATAAAACATCGCAATTATCACTTATCATTACCTTTTTTTTGTTTGAGAAGGAATGAGAATAAATGGATGGGATGGGAAAAAAGACCAAATTACAGACACAATACAAAGTAATGAAATTTTTCCAACAAATAATATCAATAACATAATTTTGTGGGAGATACGTTTATAAAATATCGAAAAAGTGTTAGACCCATTTAATTTAAATTGCATGAGGCATCTATAGTGATAATATTTTATTGCCTAAAAGATATCACGAAGAGAAATATTATTTCACGGTTAATGAGAGATGGCGGCACGAAAATAATACTCGAAAAGAAAAACAGGAAAAGAAGAAAAGCAGAGAGTAAAGGTGAAAACACGCTAACAGCATTGGACGTCGTTTCACACTTTGATGCTGTTACACCCCTTTCTAAGCGAGAGCCACCGTAAGGAGCGAAACTTCTCCAAAACTTTTCCCACCGCATCCCTCCTTATCCATTCTCAGCAAAGTTGCTCGCCGCAGCCGAGAAGGAAGGAGTATGAGGCAAGCATAGATAAATCCCAAATCCTTCCCTTCAAACATCCCGCGCACACAGAAGCCGACAGCGGGCTCGCATCTCACCGTGTGACCAAAAAACAAACCCTTTATCACCTCTTAATCCTCCACAACAAGCCGGTCATAAAACAACAAAAAACACATGCCAACAAAAACCCAGCGAGAGAAGAACGGAAACAAACACGCTAAAAAATCTCACCTGTGATGCGCTTCTCCGCGCAAGAGGCGTGGTCTTTGGGTGGCAAGGGGGATTGAAGTAGTGTGGCGCTGCTCCGAGAGACCACGTGGCTTTTGTTGTCTCTCTCCTCAGCAGTCGCCAAAGGAGCGAGCGAAAGAGCAGCATACTCCGCGCGTGTTTCCAATGTCTTAGTTGGTATCTGGACCGCGTGCTTCTCTTTTGTCAACTGTGCTCTTTTGATGAGTCTTTTCTCTTCTTATTATATATCTGATTGTGAACTTGTTATTATTCAATGTTCCAGTGTTGGTTGTTAGTAGAAGCGTAGGACTTTTTGTGGCAATCCGACGCCCACGGTGAGTGGATTATTTATTTTTTAATTACTTTTTAATCAGCCTTGTTGGAGATGGAGCATCTTTAATGAGAAAGACCGGCATACATGGATGTACTGTTCACTTACGACTTTGATAGTTAATAGCATACATACATGAAGATGATTTAAATAAATACCATTAAAAAGCATTTTTATTTTAAACTCGTATTAATTATTCGAAACAGAAGATAAATTAATGAGACGTTAAGTAAAGAGATGAACATCAACAATAAGGAGACTTGTAACAATCCTTTCCTGTCTAAAGAGCTTAAAATAAGAAAGCCTAGATTTTTTTTAAAGAAAAAGAAAATCAGAAATTTAAAATATTAAACACATTTAGGATCTTAAACCTTAAGGACTAATCATAATACTTTAGTCTCATTGTTGATGGGGGAGGATCTTTAATCAGATAGACGAGCATGACGTTCTATGGGCTTACGACTTTACGACGTCAGATGTTATCCGACTAAGATTAAGCATACATTTAAATATTTTTAAATAAATATCTTAAAAAGGCGCTTTTAACTTAGCTCTTATTATTAACTGGATCAATTAAAGATAAACATACGAAAAATAACATTTATAACAATCCCATTGATTTAGGAAGAAAAGAAAAGGAAAAAATATACAAAAATCTGAAATCCTGAATACATTTAAGCTCTTATACTTTATGGACTAATTACATTAATTTAGACTGATTCCTAATGGAGAATCTTTAATGATAAATAAGAACACAGATAGAGCTTGCGACTTTAAAAGCCAAGTTTCATCCGATTATTGTAAAATATAAACGTATAAAAGGATATATATTTCTTTTTTTTTTTTGAGTTAATTTACAATTATTATTACTATGCAAGTAAATAATAATAATAATAACTTTAGAATAAAATAAAAGTGTACAATTCATCTTAATAACAATAATGATAATTTTTATCTAGCTCCGCTTCTAACAAAAATAATTTTTTATTTTATTTTTTAAGCTTAGCAAATAGTTTTGTGTTTAAAATTAAGAATATCGCAAAAATGTCCTTCAATTATAGTAATAAAGTAACCCAGTTCCCTTTTTTCACATTCTGAATTCATAACACGGATTCCCTTTTTTTATGCTGATACACGAAGAAAAACTAAAATTAAAGCGAAACGTCAAAAGTGAGATCTATGGTTGAGAAACCATGTATAAGAGACAGACACTCCTTCGTGAAAACAAAGGAAAGTAAAGGAGAGGATGTCAATTTAACATACCATACTGAAACTGCAGCCAACGAACTTCAAAACTTTTTTTCGTTTCTGATAGTAATGATAGTTAAAAATAACTTTTATGATTATTTGGAAATCCCGGAATTTTCTTCTTTTTTTTTTTTTTTTTTAAATCATTTTTTTTTTTAAATCATTGTTATTGAAACACATATTCATGAGATACTAAGCTAAAAAAATTTTTGATGGAGTACTTCGATCGTTCTAAGAATTTTACTAAAAAAAAAAAAAAAATGAGCGGATGCGGAGACAAATTCAGGACAAAAAAGTTAATGATAGTTAAAAATAACTTTTATGATTATTTGGAAATCCCGGCATTTTCTTTCAATTTTTTTTTTTTTTTTTTTAATCGAAAAACATATTTATGAGATACTAAGCTAAAAACGATTTTGATGTAAGAGTTCGATCGCTATAAAAATTTTTCTAAGAAAATGAGCGTATGCGTTCGAGACAAATTCAGGACAAAAAAGTTAATGATAGTTAAAAATAACTTTTATGATTATTTGGAAATCTCGCCAATTTTCTTTCCACAAAATTTTTTTTTCTTTTATTGAAAAACATATTTATGAGATACTAAGCTAAAAACGATTTTGATGTAGGAGTTCGATCGCTATAAGAATTTTACTAAAAAAATTAACGGATGCGTTCGAGACAAATTCAGGTCAAAAAAGTTAATGAAAGTTAAAAATAACTTTTATGATTATTTGGAAATTCCACCATTTTCTTGCCTAAGAATTTTTTTTTTTTTTTTTTTTTTTTTGAAAAACGTATTCATGAGATACTAAACTAAAAAAGATCTTGATGTAAAATATATATTTTTTTTAAATTGAAAAACGTATTCATGAGATACTAAACTAAAAAAGATCTTGATGTAGTACTTCCATCGTTATAAGAATTTTACTAAAAAAAATTGAGGGGATGCGGTTGAGACAAATTCAGGACAAAAAAGTTTTAACTAAGATCCAAAAAACTAAAGCAAAGCCTTACTTTGAAACACGGTTTTCAAGACGTCTTGTTTTTACATTAAATGTATTTAAAAATATATTTATTTGAATATTTAGATGTTTTGACTTTTTATTTATTTTTTTTATATATAAAATTAATTACAAATTATTTAAAAAAAAAAAAAGGGCCTGAAGTTCCTCACGATTTTGATATAATTTGATAATTATACGAAGTTTACTACAAAAAAATTAAGTGATAGAAGCATGCTTGAGCAAGTTGAGAACAGAATAGTTTAATTAAGTTTAGGAAAATGAAGAGTTTACTTTAAAACACGATTTTCAAAAGTTTTTGTTTTTAATCCCAATGTAATCTAGAAAAAAAAAAACTTTATGACTTCTTTCATATTTAAGCATTTTTTGTGCAATAAACTATTAATTTAGTCATTTTTGTTTTAAAAAAATCATTGTGTATTGCAGACAGAAAAGAATTTTATGTAATTCACCAGTTTTTATAAGAAATCTGCAATTAAAATAAAGGAATATACGCACATTTGAGCAAATTGCAAAACATAACAAAACATAAATAAATTATAGTAAAAAAATGAAAACAGAAACTTTCATAAAACTGGAAAAAAACAAAAAAAAGAACAACAACAACAAAAAAACAGTACAAGAATACTAAAATTTCTTGCTTTTAAATTTGATGATACTTAGATAATAGTTTTTATGATTAATTTTATATTTTGGCATTTTTGTATCTAGATGCTATTTAAACAAATAATGTTTAAAATGTATAGCATATTAATCCATTAAGAACCAGCATGTTTTACAGGAATTTTATTCAGTTCACACCACTTTTTGTTAAACATTTACTTTATGAATCAATGAAAAGTGTTAATTAAATAAGTAAAAGTTTACTTTTCTCTTTGACTGGTATCATTTTTTTTTTTTTTTTTTAAATTACAAATTTAATGTTGCGAAAACGCAACGCCTGTCTTTAATGGGTTAAATTAGAAAGAATTTCAATGCAATTCAATAGTTATTATAAGAAATCTTCTAGTAAGGGATGGAAGCTAATTGAGTATGAAAAAAAAAAACTATCTCATACTGAAAAAATTAATACAAACATTTTTTTTTTTTTTTTCAAAGATTCATTTCATCAACTTTTTCAGATTTTGTTTGTTTTCAATGTTATCTAAAAATTAACTTCGTGATTACTTATTTATGTTTCTTGAAAAATTAAAAGAAAAACTGTAAAGACAGATAACAATAAATGAATTTCAAAATATTTTGCATGTAACTTCGATAGTATCCAAAGAAATAATAATTTTATGATTAACTTCATATTTTGGCTTTTTTTTGTACCTAAAAGCTAATTAAAAAATTATGTTTAAAAATTATGTTATGCATAGTAAATTAGGTAGAATTTCAATGCAATTTAAAAATTACTATAAGAAATCTAATAACAAAAGTAAGGGATGGAAGCTAATTGGAGATGAAATAAGTTTATCTCATACTAAAAACATTAAAACAAACACTTTTTTTTTTAAAGATAATTATCAACGACTTTCATTTTTTTTTTTTTTTTTTTATGTTATCTAAAAATTAACTTCGTGATTACTTATTTATGTTTTTTGAAAAGTTAAAAGAAAAACTTTAAAAATCGATAACAATAAAGGGATTTCAAAACATTTTGTTTGTAACTTTAATGGTATATATATATATACATATATATAATAACAATTTTACGATTTTTATAATAATTTCTCCAAAAAGAAAAAAAATCATGATTGTTTTTACAATTCTATTTTAAAATAATAATAATAATAAGTTTTTTATTGTGCAAAATCAATTTCATTAAAAAAAGGGAGGGGGGAAGCATGGAATAAAAGTCAAAAGAGAATATGATGTAACTGAAAGGTTGTTATAAAAATTCATGGAAGTAAGTACAATTTAGAAAATCGGGAAGAAAAAAGTTTTATGAAGATCATGACATTTAAGACTTAAACTTGCATTAAAACAGATATGGTAAACGAATTTCAAAACTTTGCGTTTTTAGATTTGTGGTTTTTCGAAAATATATTTTTATCATTCATTTAATATTTTTACTATTTGTTTTCTTTATATAAATAGACTATTTAATTATTATGTGTCGGATATAAAGAATATATCTTTTTTTTTTTTCTTATTCTATTTAAAGAATTTTGTTTTTAAAAAAGGTTGTTTAATGGTGCTTAAAAAAATAAATAATTAATTTCCGCTTAAATTTTAAATAAAAGAAGTATATCATTAATCACTCTTTAAAAATTCTAACTAAATTGTATTTCGGTAGTTGTTAATTTAAATCTGTTGCCAAAACAGTGATATAAATAAATTTAAAGAACATATTGAGATCCAGAGAATTCTGGAAAATTCAAAACTGAAATTAGCTTTTTATTGAATTTTTAAAAGTGATCACGATATCATTAGATAATTAATCCCGCTACCGAAATTTGGGCTCGTAGATGTGCACTGAGAGCAAATTACGAATACAAAATGTCGATTTAGGACTGGAATAATAATAATAAAAAGACACTTACTTTAAAATTATAAAATAATAAACGAACTTTAAAAATTTACGTTTTTGCAATTAACTTTACTTTAAAAGAATAATGTTTATTAAATTCATATTTTGACAATATTTCCTTTATCGACAGGTTATTAAATTTGTAATTTTAAAATTTTTCATGTATCAGCAGAATATTTAATTAAATTTTCTTCTTTAATCGAATAAGATCAGTTAGAAAAGATTTTGATGTTATTCATTGGTTATACATGTAGTTTGTAGTTTATAGTATTGAACCTGCTGATAAAATGTACATATTTCTGAAGAAAATTGAAGATGGGAAGTTTTATCAAGTCTGGGAAAATTAAAAAATGAATTCGCTTTTAAATCTTAACGATAAAATCATTTATTTTCACAATATCGAAAACAAAACATTTTGAAACTATTATGCGTCTGATAAAATGAATATACCTTTTTTATTATTATTATTCTATTTAAAGAATTTTGTTATTTAAAAAAGGTTGTTTAATGGTACTTTAAAAAATGAATAATTAATTTTGCCATTTAAATTTTAAATAAAAGAATCATATCATTAATTACTCAAAACTAAAATTGTATTTCGATAGTTGGTAATTTAAAACTGTTGGGAAAACAATGATATCAGTAAGTTTAAAGAACATATTAAGATCCATAGAAATCTGAAAAATTCAAAACTGAAATTAGCTTTGAAAATTATTAATTGAAAATACATAATAGTAAACGAATGTCAAAATTTCCATTTTAATGTTTATTACATTTAAAAAACAGCGTCTATTATCCAATATGTATATATAAAATAAAAAGGGGGAAAGGTGTTTTAATTGGCACTTAAACGGGCAAATGCTCATTTTCAGAACAACATAAACTTATTTATTAAATAAAGAAGCTAACAAAATATATACACTTTATATGTTCACGTTATTATTATTGTTTTTATTATTATTATTATTATTATTAATTAAAGTAATATGTGTAACAATTAAAATCTCCGTCACTGTTTTATTCTAATTATTCTTTACTATTCTAGCGGTAAACTAGATGTGATTTTGATATAATTCAAATTTTTTTTATAAAATATATACATGCACAGAACTGGGGGAAGAATGTTTGAAGAACAAAGTTTAACATTATAAGTTACATTTATTTTAAGAATGTGGAACAATAAACAAACTAAATATATTTTTTAAATATCGATATTTTTAAAAAAAAGTAAAAAAAAAAAGTAAACATTTTTTTTTTTTTTTTTAAATACATCAAAACATCAGTCAGAAATTATTTTTTCATCACTCGATGTCTGTTTTACGAAATATGCAGATAAAATTAAGGAATGCGCATGTCTTTGAAGGAAAGATTGTATATCTGTAATATAAAGAGACGGAATAATTCAATTGAGATCGGAAAAAAAAATTAGCAAAAGAAACAGTACTCAGCCTTTTAAATCAATTTATTGGTATAAAAAATTAATGGTGTATGAGTCAGTTGTATGAATATTTTAGAACAAATTATTGATAATACCGTGACAGGCCATTTTAAAAGTATAAAAAACAATCAAAAGTAAATATATATAGGAAGCATATTTAACCTTTTTAAAAAACATATAAGGTGTAATAAGTTTAAAAGGATTAAATAAAATCATTCTTAGTAACATAAAAATATATGCCACAGCATAACTTAGGCGAATACTTTATTTTCCATAAAATATAATTGAAAAATTCGAGTATCCATTATAAAATAGAAAATTTACAAATGCTGTTGATGTATTCATTCTTTCTATCAAAATAAAACAATTATTATATAATTTATAAAATAAGAGAAAGTATTTTACGGAAAGAAAATGCCACACAATGTCATACATTGTTGACGCATTTCATTCTTTTCAAAATGTCGTATTATGGGATTTATCTAAGATATATCTCTTTGTGATAGTTCGACAAATATCTAAAGTTTTACAAAGGAACATCTAAATTGAAAAAATATGTAAAAGAACATACTATAAAAATGATATGAAAAAAAAAAAAAACCCAGAGGAATTTTAAATTCAACAACGTACATGTAGACTAGACTAACAAAATGAATTTTTAATTTGTCACAAATTTGAAATAAGAAGACATATACTGGCGCAGATCCAAAACTTACGAAACTTACAACCTGTTATTTTGTAATACTTCCTCACGGCATTTCGTTTAACATCTTGTTTTAGTTTTTGATTATTACTTATCACGGTGCTTTAAATTCTTCAGATAATCTATGTAGAAGGAAGAATAATTTAATTTTAATTATGCAGAAAGTATTAACATTCAAATAACGATATGCAGAAAAAATACACTCACATTTATATCTACATAAAAGTTGCCAGTCACTATAAACAGATTTATGAAGGAACCAGTCTTTATGCATTTTCATCTAGAATATTAAAAAAAAATAATAATAAATAAAGTTATATATGGGTTAGAGAGTGGGAGAGGGACATACATACAGAATAGTGTGTGTATGTCGGGTGTTGAAAGTAGTAGTTGTATATAATTATATTTGAAAATAAATTTTACAATCTTGAGAAAATATTACATTTTTAAATAATAATTCTAAAATAAAGTTTTGAAAACAGTGGTTGCCTAACGACGAACTTTAGAATTTTGAAAAGATATCAGATTTTTAAGTAGAATTTCTGTCAATAACAATTCTAAAGTAATTTAATTAAATATTATGTCTAATTATACTTTAAGATAAATTTTACTAATTCTAAAAGGTATAGTATGACTATATAATAATTCTAAGAGAAAGAGGTCAAACTAGTGACAGTATCTAATTACACTTAAAGATGAATTTTAAAATTTCGAAAACGATAAAAATTTTATAATATTTACAGCAGTTATTGGTTTATATTTTCTACAAAATCTATAGTGGTATTTATATATGACTTATTTCTCATAGCATTGATATTTATTAATATTCATTTAGATTTTTAAAAAATCATAAGCATGACTATTTCTACTGAATTATAAGAATCTAGAATCTTACTATCCAAAAAGTGCAAATCCAAACCTGTTGAAAATAGTTAAAACTTATCTTTACCTTTTGTTAACCTTTCCTATTCATACTGAAGGTTATAAATTAAAATGATAAATGCATTATATACAATGGATCGTTATCGATCTTCATGCGCATGTAACTTATTAATTTTACCCGAAACGTTATAATAAATATTACAGAAACAGATTGATATTATCATTTTTAACAGATTAACATTCAGACAAATGATTTGTTTAAAATATAAACAACAACAACAAAAAATTTAATAATATAAAAATAAATTTTAGTAAGTTGTAAAACCTTGCCATTTTAAAATGGTGACCATAATTTTTTATTGATTTATACAGTACCAGCAAATAACCGTAAATGCATTTTATTTATTTATTTTTATTTATTATGTTTATACCTTTAAAAATGATTAAGCAATGATGTTAAAAACAATGACATGGATAAACGCACATAACAGCGGTAATCTTATAAAGTGACATCATATTTAAAAAAAGAGTCAAGAGTTTGATAAATAAAAAGAAATATATACGAAATAATAGATAATATTTAGAAATTTAGAAAAAAATATGCATTCAGAGAAATCTTTTTAACAATATTCAGGCATTAAAAAAAATGCATAATCAGAGTTAATTGACTTTTAAGAAGCTCCGAGAAATTAAAAACATAAATTTATTCATAAAAATGGAAATATTATCAATATAATGAATATTCTGCAGCATTCTATGAGACTTTCCTTATAGAGTAAAAATTATGTTAAAGGTCAAATTAAAAACAGTTTGAATATCAGATTATTTAATTTTCAAAACTACATATATATATATATATATTAATATCCAAAAATTTTAAATTATATTCTATTGTATGCAATTAATTTTAATTTGTTACAGATAAAATACATCACAAAATATTTTAATATAGTTCTCCCAAAAAATCTATTTAGAATCAAATTTAAAAAATAATATTAAGTAAAAAATCTTTACATTTTTTACTCTTCTTTAGATTTTACGAATAATTCAAACAGATTTTATCCTTACTAATTTTACACGCAAGAACTGCACGACAGATATTAATTAAAATGCATAAACTCTCACAATCTAAATTCGTTAAAAGTGAATAAATGAACGTAACAAAGTATTATTTTTTATTTCTTAAATGTACAGTCGTGGGAAAAAAAAGTAAACACCCCCTACTAACTCCTCAACAAATTATCGTAGAAGAAAGTTACTGATACCGAACGATTGGAAATAAAGTCTACTTTTAAATGATGTATATAAAATTTGCTTAGGGGGCCATCTACTTATTAAAAACGAACCATAACTCTACACCCTGCAATTAGTCTAAAAACAAATTTTTATGCAATTTGTACCATAAGTTTCCGAGAAATTAATTATTTTAAAACAAGCGTATTTTAAGAGCTGTATCCAAATTGAAGTTCGGTACTCGATTGTTAACCGAGAGAGCTCCCTTCTTGATCAAGGCACCTTAAGCAGTCAATTAAGCCTGTTAGATTACAGAATAGCATAAGAAATTTCAAAATATTTAGTCACTTCTATCATAGACGGCCCCTTAAACCATCATTTTGCCGTTTTTTAAGCATAATTTGAAAACTACTTCGAAGAAAAATGTGAAATTTTGGATTTCCATAAAGCAGGGCTTAATAAATCTGAATTCATCAAAAAAATTGTAGGTTGCAATTCATAATTTTTTCGAATATTAATTTCATAATTCACAATTCATATCATAAAATTATAAAAATTGCAAATTCAACGTATTTATGTTTGGGTATTTTAGTATTATTGCTACACAAAAAATTAGTACATTGGTAGTGTAATTTCAGGAGATATTAATAAAAATATGAAAATGTAATTCAACATTAGAAGTACTAAATTTTGAATGTTTATAACTCAAAAACTTATCATTCAAATGACTTGAAATTTGGTGTCTAGGCACAGTTTGAACCAAAGATTTGAAATATCTTGTTAAAATTAGGTATTGTCATTGAAAAAAATGAAGTTTGGGTTCGTTTTAATATGTAGATAGCCCTCTAAATAAATTTTATATACATCATTTAAAAGTACACTTTATTTCCAATCGTTCGGTACCAATAACTTTCTTCTGCGATAATTTGTTGAGGAGTTAGTAGGAGGTGTTTACTTTTTTTCCCACGGCTGTACTTCCAATCTTTGACTTTAAACTCACGAAGTATGATGATAATGTATTTTAAACCGTAAATTCTATGTTATCAACGTGTTATAATTTTCTTATTTTAAAATTCTGCTTATGCAGCGGGATAAATAATTTTGAATTCAAAAGTTAAAGTAATGAAAATATAAAAAAAATATTTCCCTTTATTGCAATAGTTTCTTATAAGTTATTTGATGATTTTTTTTCTTTTTATAATTGAAGAACTTAGGTGATAACGGTGATAAGTGATACAATCATCATTTACAGAAAATCAGCTGTAAAGTTCCAAATATTTATTTGCGTTTAAGTGTATGTTAAAGTGCTTTTTGTTATACTTTTATGTGTTCAATGTTTTGTTTGTTACAGTTAATAAAGGTTAATTCTTCTTGAAACACTTTTATTAACCAAAATTACATTTTATTTTTATTTTGTGAAATACCACCTTTATTATCTAAGCTCTTCAATGCTTAACTTATTTAATATTTTTTCCTTATGCACTATTTTAAATATGTTTTCTCTTTTAAGAATTTTATTTATAATAATATATTTTTATATACGAGAACGTCCATTGTTCCTCTTGTGATCATCAGATTAAACTTTCATAAATAATTCCAATTATTTTATTACAAAATATAATTAGGATGAAATTGATAATAACCAGTTAAATACCATTCTGTTCTAGTCATATAACATATATCTAAACTGTAACAAAAAGCATTTTATTTGCAAATATTTTACAAATCAAATGTTTGTTACTGACAAAAATTTGGTTTATTATATAGACAAGCAAAATGTTTTTTGTTACAAATTAGATATATTTTATACGAGTAGAACAGAATATTTAACTGGTTCAATTTTATCCTAATTATATTTTGCAATAAAATAATTGGGAGTATATATATAAAAAAATTCTGGTGGTCACAATAATTACAAATGGACGTACCCATACGTATTTATAATATTCATCCAGAGAAATTCTGAAGACTCTCTAAAAAGAGATAAAAAAATCATGATATTTTGTAACATTATATTTCTTTAAATCTGATTTTCGATGAAAATCATATGCTTATGAGACAAAACATCAAAATCGAGATAACAGCTTCATGTTATAAGACTGTTGAAGATATGAATTAATGTGAGACCGCTCTCCATCATTTTGCCTAAGATATAATGCCACATCCTAAGGCAGAAACGTTTCTCCAAAGATATCAGACCGAACTGTGAATTTTAATTCTTATTTTAAGATTATTGTTTATTACCAATTTTAAGTCTTATATAAAACATTATACCATGGATTAACTCTTTGCACTCCTTTATCGAATGTGAGTCAACGCAGCTTTTTATCACAAAAACTGCAATGTATGTTTCAAACTCTATATTTTAATATGCCACTTTAAATATGTGGTATAGTTTATATTTTACGATTTTATATTAAGGTTCAGGATTAATTATGAGTATTTCTACTGTTTTTATTAACACTTTCCTGTTTTTATTAACACAATTCTGAAGACTTTCTAAAAAGAGAAAAAAAAAATCATGGTTCCTGTAACATTATATTTCTTTAAATCTGATTTTCGATTAAAATCATATGCTTGTGAGACAAAACATCAAAATCGAGATAACAGCTTCATGTAATAAGACTGTCGAAGATATGAATCAATGTGAGACCGCTCTCCATCATTTTGCCTAAGAGATAATGCCACATCCTAAGGCAGAAACGTTCCTCCAAAGGTATCAGACCGAACTTAGTGTTAGAAGAAACCGCTGCTGCACGTGTTGCTTAGTGACACAGTAAGACGCTCTTGCTCGGCACAGATAATGATCTAGACAACACAGGTTAAATATTAAAATAGTCCAATGGATCGAATTATCCGGGTGGAAAAGATCTACATGATTGAATATTGAACTGTTTGCGTACAGATAAAATAAAAAGATGTTTCTTTTTTTTTTTTTTTTTGGAAACCTGACTGTAAATTTATTATTATGTAATATTCAGAAAGATGCAATTAATAACAAAGTGCATATTATGTTTGTCTAAAAATTAAACTGGTTAATTAATTAATTTAGTGACACAGTAAGACGCTCTTTCTCGGCACAGATAATGATCTAGACAACACAGGTTAAACATTAAAATAGTACAATGAATCGAATTATCCGGGGGGGAAAAGAGTTACATGATTGAATATTGAACTGCTTGTGTACAGATAAAATAAAAAGGTGTTTATATATATATATATATATATATATATATATATATATATACTTGACTGTAAAATTATTATTATGTAATGTTCAGAAAGATGCATTTAATAACAAAGTGCATATTATGTTTGTCTAAAAATTAAACTGGTTAATTAATTAATTTAGTTTTACAACCTGATTGTAAAATTATTATTACATAATGTTCATAAAGATGCATTTCATAGCAAAGTACATACTTTGGTATGTTATGTGTATCTAAAAATTAAACTGAAAGAGTTACATGATTGAATATATCTGTTGTTCGTGTACAGATAAAATAAAAAGGTGTTGTTTTTTTTGGAAACCTGATTGTAAAAGGCATTTAATAGCAAAGCACATATTTTGATACGTTATGTTTATCTAAAAATTAAACTGATTAATTAGTTAATTAAATTCAATGTTAATTTGGATTACAATGATATAGGAATAGGTGGATGATATTTTAAAATATTAGGTGCAGAGTGAAGGACAATATAAAATTTAATAATTAAGAAAGAACGCAGTATTCGGAAAACAGTTACATGATTGAATATGCATTGTTCGTGTGCAACTGTTGCACTGTATGCAACTTTTTTGATATGTTATGTTCATCTAAAAATTAAACTGAAAGAGTTACATGATTAAATATATCTGTTCGTGTACAGATAAAATTAAAAAGTTTTTTTTTTTTTTTTTTTTTGTGGGAAGCCTGATTGTAAAATTATTATTACTTAATGTTCAGAAAGATGCATTTAATAGCAAAGTGCATATTTTGGTATGCTATGTTTATCTAAAAATTAAACTGGTTAACTAATTAATTTAATTTCAATTAAATTCAATGCGAATTTGGATTACAATGAAAAGGAAAAGTTAAATGGTATTTTAAAATATAAGGTGAAGAGTACAAGATAATATAAATTTAATAATTAAGAATGAACGCAGTATTTCAAAGAGATTTAAATTACTAATCAAGAAGTCAAGCAAGATGGGTGAGTGTAAAAAGTGGTGTACAATAAATTTTTTTAAAGGAGATTAAAATATTAGAAAGTGTATCTAAAATTAAACTGATTAACTAATTAATTTATTTTTAATTAAATTCAATGTGAATTTGGACTACAATGATATAGGAAAAGGTGAATGATATTTTAAAATATAAGATGAAGAGTGCAAGATAATATAAAATTCAATGATTGATGATGAACGGAGTATTTCAAAGCGATTTAAATTGATATCAAGAAGTTAAGTTAGGTGGGTGAGAGTAAATGTGTACAATATATTTTTTAAAGGTGATTAGATTATTAGAAAGTTTATCTAAAGATTAAACTGATTAACTAATTTGAATTTTAATTAAATTCAATGTTAATTTGGATTACAATGATACGGAAAAAGATAAATGGTATTTTAAAATATAAGGTGTATAGTGTAAGATAATATAAAATTTAATAATTAAGAAAGAACGCAATATTTTAAAGATATTTAAATTGCTATCAAGAAGTCAAGCGGAATGCGTGAGGGTAAAAATTAGTGTACAATATATTTTTAAAAATTATATTAGAATATTAGAAAGTTTATCTAAAGATTAAACTGATTAATTAATTAATTAACTTGAATTTTAATTAAATTCAATGTTAATTTGGATTACAATGATATAGGAAAAGGTAAATGATATTTTAAAATATAACGTGAAGAGTACAAGATAATATAAAATTTAATAACTTAAGAATGAACGCAGTATTTCAAAGAGATTTAAATTGCTATATAAAAAAAAAAGTGAAGCAGGATGGATGAGAGTAAAAATTAGCGTACAATATAATTTTTTTCAGGATATTACAATAGTAGAAAACAGAGAAATTAAAGGTAGAAGTAGAACTTGCAAAAGATTTACAATGCTATAGAAAAATTAAGCACTATGGGTAGAAATAAAAGTTTAGAATGTTATTTTTAAAGTTAAATGTTTAAAGATAAATGTTATGAGAATGAGGTTTTAACTAGAATGAAAGTAATAGTAGGATTATGAACTTTAATTTCAATAAATTAAAATTGATAAATTTTAATAGACAACACAGGTTAAACATTAAGTAATAGAATTATCTGGAAAAAGGAATTGCCTGATTGAACATTTAACTGTTCGTGTAAAAATAAAATAAGGTAGATGTTATTTTGGAATATTGATGGTGAAATTATTATTATGTGTTGTTCAAACGCGCATACACACATAGAGAGAGAAAGAGAGAGCATATTTTTGTTTGTAAAGTTTAACTAAAAACTTTGTTTTTGTTCAGAAAACAAAGGCATCAAAATTCGTTAAAATATAAAACCACGCAGTTAGTGTTGCATTATTTACGCTAGCCCAATGAATTGAATTATTGGGAAAATGAAATTAGCTGATTGAACATTGGTCTGATAGTTTAGAGGGGAAGTAAAATTTATGTGGTTTTGGAATCTCCATAATAAAATAATTATTTCGCAATATTCAAAAGTGCATTTTACTATACTGTGCATCTTTTTGATTGTAATGTTTATCCATCTATCTAACTATATATACATATTAAATATATATATATATATATATATTGAACATTTAGATTATCGCATAAAGCTGAAATGAGAAAGATGTTGTTTTAGAACTTTGGCAGTAAAACTTTTATCAATCAGTGTTCGGATATACATTTAACCCATCTTTTCTGTGTAATGCCCCATTAAGAATTTGCTCCTTTAAAGTGTGTATTCAATAGTAATTTAAATTTTGAGGATAGAGAAGAAAGCTTGGTAATAATATTTTAAAATATGAGATTAAAATTACAATAGTAAAAACTTAGTAATTAAGTTAGAAAGTAGCGTTTCGTATTTAAATTTTTATAGAGAAGTTAAGCGGTATGGGCGAGAGGGAAAGATAGTGTACAATGTCTTTTTTAGCGATAAAAAAGACACTGTAACACTAACTAAGGTAGATCTTTTCTGTGTAATGCTCCTTTAAGAATTTGCTTTTTTAAAGTGTGAATTCAATATTAATTTAAATTTTGAGGATAGAGAAAAAAACATAGCAGTAATATTTCTAAATATGAGGTTAAAAATACAACAGTAAAAATTTAATAATTAAGTTAGAAAGTAGTGTTTCATATTTAAAATTTCATAGAGAATTTAAGCGATATGGGCGAGAGGGAAAGATAGTGTACAGTGTCTTTTTTAACGATAAAATTCTATATCATATATATGGGATAAGTAAAAGCATGATGTTTTAATCAAAATACAGAAAATAATAGCATTACATCGGAAATTAAAGTTGATAAATTTTAAGAGTTATTGAAAATGTTATACATTGTCAAGCTCTTAGAATATTCGGTTAAATTTGATAAAATGAAGGCAGGCGATAAAAGAAATCGAGACTGTCTTGTCGACACATAATGATTTAAACAACACAGCCTAAATATTAAAATAGTCTAATGACTGGAATTATGAGGCAAAAATAATTACTCGATTGAACATTTTAATGACCATGTAAAGGGGATATAATATAGATGTTTGAAATAATGTAATAAATTATCATTACGTAATATTTCATAAGCATGAGCGGCACATTTAATGATACAGTGCATCTTATTGGCTATAATCTTTATAAAAATAAATTTGTTTTACTAAGAAGTAAAGGCATTAAAATTTCTTTAAATAAAAATTTGCACAGTGAAATGATAGATTATATACGCTGACTAAATTTTAACGTTTTGCGAAATCCTATGCCAACTTATGGGGATATTTAAACAAAGGATCACAAATTATATGCAATTTCGAAAAATAGGTTTTTACAACCAGAAAGATGGCACCCAATACGTAAGTCAGAACTACGCTTTAAAAAAAAAACTTAAATTTTAAGTCTTTATTTTAATTTTAATAAATGTTGTTCAAGTTTTAATAAATTTTGTCAGCTTTCATATATAAACGTAGTACGTACGTATGAAATATCACTTTTCTGATAGTTAAACTCAAATTTTGATTATTGCATTAGGTAATGAGAGTAATCTTGAGATTAAATCAACCCACAGGTTAATTTAAATCTATTTGGCGACCTATGAAAAAGAAATTATACAGCTACAGCGTCTTCTCAACAAGAAAAATGGTTAAATATAATATATAAGTCATTACAAAACGTTTACCTTAAGAAGTGATACCAGAGAGTAGGTTATATGTCAGACTCACAAATCCATTAAGAAGTTTAACCATCATATGCGCAATTTATTCATCATTCAACATACAATATATAAGAATAAAAGTTGCTTTTTTTTAACATTCTTTACTAATTCTAAAAGTTTTATGAATGTTTATGTAAAATTAACTGCCTCTTTTAAAGAAATAGAATAAGGAACAATTATAAACGACTAATATTTTAAAATTAACGTATATAGCAGGTAAACAGGGTTTAAATCTGTAGTTGTGTTTAGATATAAAAGTCATTACAGGATTTGTTAGGACGTTTCTGTTAGGTTCTGGTACTTAATTTATTTATTTATAAATAAAAATAAGCAAGGAACTGAAGAATATTATTTTATAAATATTTCTCAGTATTAAGATTCTTCGAAAAGTTTTTCTAAATAAAATGGTTTTAATTTTAAAATATGGTAATTATTTTTCAAATTTTGAAGAAAATGAAAAAAATATATATAAATTGGAATTTCATCATTCAATTTAGAATTTAGCTACAAATGTTTATAATTGGAAAAGTTAGTAATAATTTGGTCAATCAATCTAAGTTCAACATGGTTCTTTAAGTTCATTTCTCCGGAGATTTCTATTAATTACAAAAGAATTTCAAGTACACCAATACCATGTGATAGATTTATAATATCTGGACAGTGAGCAAACAAAGATATAAATATAAATTAAGAATTAGATATTAACTAACACTAAAACGCTATAATTTATAGATTCTACAAGCATTATTTTCCCTTTTCAATGAATGAAAGATTATTCGTGCAGATAATATGATTAATTTTTCCATCGGTTCAATTTTAACGTTCCAATATTTGGCAATGTAAAATAAATTAATGCAGTAGATAAATACTCGAACTTAAATTATTTTACAAAATAATAATCAACATAAAAATTATTTCCATGTTTATTTTTAATACATTCTTGCGTGTGACTATTGAACAAGTAATTTGAAATATTAATATGAAGGATTCCATTGAAACGTCTATCTTTTTGCTAATTCAAAATATGATGCAACAAGCGACATACATATTAATAAAATTGGGACGCCTGAATTTATTTTTACGACTTTAGTATTTAACATACGTATCAGTCACTCACATGTTTCCATACGGGTTATAGATAAGCATAGAGAAAGAATATTGCAATAACACGTTTAATCGTTAAATTTTGTAGTCACAACATATCTCCATTTTTTTTTTTTTTTTTTTTTTTTTTTTAAATGCTCTCACAGACTAAATTTAAAATGTAAATAAAAGAAAAAAATAATTTTATTCTTTGTTAAGTGTTACATTTTAGGTATCCGGTCAATATCGATAAATATTAAAAAGAGGTTTAACATTTATAGACGGACTAAAAAGCCCTATTTTAAGATGTATAAGTGCGCTGTGTTGACTTGTCGTCTATTGAAAAAGCTCTTTTTCAATAAAACTTAAACATATTTCATATAGAAAACTTTAAAGTACTTTATATAGCAAAACCGTATCTTAACAACTACTACCGTCAAGTAATTTTACTCACGTTAAAAAATTGGTAAGATAATTCAGAAAATATATTAATGGTGGGAATTTAATACCTTTCGTAGTATTATAAGAGAAAACTTCGAAATTACTCAATTTTCTGATTACCAAAATTAATAAGCTTTATATTCAAATACAGATAGACTGGAAGACAATATATCTGCAAACAGGAAAGTACTTTGATAACATTCGCACGGTGAATTTCGCCTGATCATTGAAAATTGATTATCATGCATGATGTTTCCTCAAATTATCTTTAAAATTCCCACAGGAGAAGGATTTATACTGATAATTCATGTTTCTTATGAAAATAAAAACGTACTTGAAATAAAACGCAAAAGCTTAACTTTAAAAGACAGGTATATTAATAGAATATTTATTCAGAAAATAGTTAAACAGTTCCAGTTCAGTGATCAAAAATAGTAATAAATGTTTAAACTGCAGTATATTATCTTAGTTAAAGAAATATTCAACAAAATTTATGAAAAGTCAAGAAGAATAAAATACACCCAACTCTGTAAAATCCGCACACTTAGGGATCAAGGGATTATACATGTTTGCGGATCATAGATCATCCCTTTGTTTACATTTTATTTTTTAGAGTCTGGCTATAAATTAGAAACAACTGCACAAAATTTACAATGGAAAAGAAAAACATAATGCAACATTGGTTTAATTGTATTTAATGAGTAAATTAACTTAAAGAAAAAGTAAATTATATACAATGCAAATTTGACTGATTATTCCTTATTCTAAACACTGACACAACGCAATGGTAGTTTCAATTTTGGTTAGCTGTCAATAATTTTTTTTCTGTAGTCTGTGAACATTCATTACTTTTTGCTCTGAGATAGAATTTCGTTACTCAAGGAAATTTAAATATTTATATCCAATTTATATTTAAATATTTATTCATTGAAAAATTGATAACTGGAAAAAAATACCAAATATAACGTTTTGAGTTTAACAGTTAATGACAATTTTCATTGCTTACATTCCAATATGTAGTGCGGATAATAGACGTTTGCGGATTATACATTTGCGTATTTCACAGAGTTAACTGTATCGGTAAAATGGCATTTTCTATTTATATAATCCTCTTCACTCCTTGGGTCCACATATGTGGACCTCTATTTTTTTTCCTCATAAAAATTAAACTATTTGATTTTTTTTTTTACATTTTGACTTCACTTCTTAAGGGCTCTCAAGACTCTTAAAGCTTCAGAATTTTCGAAATTTTAATTTTTTTGTAGATTTTAAGCTCTTATCTTTTCTGAAGATTTTAATATTATTCTTTCCTTGAAATTCACCTTAGAACAGAAGTTATGGCTTTTAGAATTATACCCGCTGAAAAGCTGAAGACTTTGAAGACGAAGTTTTGTTTCCGAAACTTTGAAGTCATTTTTCGCCAAATGACGTTTTGGGGCTTAACGCGCAGTATATCACAAAAACTTCTGAATAACTGACCTTTTGATATTTTTCAAAAATTAAAAATGAAATTACTCAGTGAATGGTTTCAAAGTTAAAAGGATTAAATAAGTATTATTATTTTTTTTTTTTATCAAATTGCTGACTAATAATGTGAAACTTACATTTTTATTAGAAAAAAAAAGATTAAAATAAACCAATCATGTTGCAGAGATTGCTGCTTTTAAACTTTGCAAGTGCGTGAAACAGTATTTTATTCGTCCTCCTTTAAATTCATGAAGTAACGAATTTATTTTAAATATTGAATTTAATTATAAATACACGCAGTCTTATTGTGTAAATGAACTCAAATTCAATATTTTAAAATTTTACAGGGATAAAGTAAAATAAAAATGAAATTATCACCAGCAGGTTAAAGAAATATCTAATGATCATTAGAAATATTAATTAGAGCTAATTAAGGTTTATGTTTATTTTTTTAACAACAACATTTTAAAGTGAACATCCAAGTTAAAATAAAATCTAAAAGAGTTTTTAAGAAAATGCTTATGACGGGTAAACAGACAAAGCGATGTCATGTAACCAAGTACTTCTATTTACCAGTAAAGAATAAAACTTCTAATTATATCTGCTTTATAATTGAACATTTCTTAAAATAATTGACGAAACAAACGCCATAAATATATCAATAGTGTTGCAAAATGCATGAAAACAGAATAAAAATATGTTTGAGAACGAAAAAGTCTTTGAAGATGTTGTGCAATAACCGAGTTCAGCGTACACAGTTCAATAAAACTTAATGTGCGCTGCAGAAAAAAAGAAAACATGAGTCATGAAAAATCATTAAAAAAGAGTAAGTTAATTATTTCTTTTTTTCTTCTTCTTTTTTCAAAACCCAGACAGTAGGCGTGGTACATATACCCCCAACCATTCCATGTCAAAATTAATTTATTTCAGCAGTCCATGGGTTATTTTCAGTCAAATTAAACACTAATTTACTTGTGTTTGTTTTCCTGTTTAGTGTATTCGTAAAAGTTAGCCGACATTCAAATAAAACTTCAAAAATGACGGTTACTAAATTCAACAGTTTACATATGATTTTAGTGACATATTGGCTATTCCTTTTGTTTGTAAGAAAAAAAAAACTTGTCTTCCAAAAACATAGGAGTCTCCTATTATTTGAGATTCCTCCATTTAAATATACAGGGTGTCTCCTCTTATCGTATCCTATATTTAATTCCTACACCTTTAGTTTTAGAGAAGATTCCGTTTGAAATTTTTTTAAATGTTTATCAAAAGCTTTTACGTACAAATAGTTATTATTATTTTTTTTTAATTACGAAATTTAAAATTTTTATACGGCCCTTGGATCGTAAGATATATTTAGAAAAACTTTCTCGGTGATCTAGTAAGTAAAACAGTAATCCTTCCATTGTTCTACGACCAAAATTTACCGAGTTATGATACCCTGAATTTTATAAATTTTCAGTGTTTTCTGGTATTAAAAACGTGAAAACGTATTCAACGTTAAGAAGGGACATGCTGTATAAAGTATGTACGTTAGGTGCATACTTCATTGTACATAAGTATATAATGTAAGTTGTATATATTGTAAGATGTATGTGTGCTTATAAGGTGTACGTTGTAAGACGTGTGCAAATATGGTTTCGGACATGTGCTCCTGCACCAAAGCTAGAGGAACAGTACAACATTATATTTTTGGGAATTGCTCTCTTTTACCTAATCATTTCAAATTCAATAAAAACAAAACCTTAAGGAAAAACTTCCAAAAAATTTTACTGGATCCAGCAAACTTTTCAGCGCTAAATGAAAACTACAATATTCTCAATAAACATTATTCCTTCATAAAAAAGATTTTATAAACAGTGTCATAGAATATTATAGAAAATAATAAAATGCCTTAGACAACCAAGATTATTCAGAAAATAGTTACGTAATATCTTGATTTGCAAAAAGACTAAATTTCTGAACTTTGACAAAATCTTCAAATCTTTAAATTTTAAAACTGTGAAAAATAAAGTATGTCTAAAAACTGTGAAATATGTTTTCAAATCTTCAAACTGTGAAATATGTCTTCAAATTGTAAAATATGTCTTCAAACAGAAAGCTTTAGTGCCTTGCTCGGTAAAATAAAGCCCAAGAACAAAGAAATATAATATCTTTGAACCAAAATAGTGAAATATATAACTAAATCTTGAAACTGTGATCTAAATCCTCAAACTGTGAATTAAATCTTCAAAAAGAAATTTATAGTGCTCTGGATTGTAAAATAATGCCTACGAACTACGAAATATAATCCTTAGATCTGCAAAATATAATGATTCAAAATTGTGAAACAAACTTTATTGAACTGTGAAATACAAAGACTTTCAAATTTAGAACTTTAAAATTAATAATAATCAATAATCAATATCTCAAATTTGTTTAACAGGTCATCACTCAGGAATATAATCAATAATCAATATCTCAAATTTGTTTAACAGGTCATCACTCAAGAACATAATTAAATTCAGCAAGTTTAATATCTAATTTAAATATTATTCAAATTTTCAAATTCTTGCATTGATTTTATTATCTGTTTTATCCTAAATGGATTACTTATTTAGTTTTATTAAGAATTTATTAAGATTTATCAAAATTTCTATGACTTTTTAAGATTTAATGCTAATCTCCTTGATGAATTAGTTTTTTAAATTACAAATTTTATATTTCAGGCTTCAAGATTTCAAGCTTTTAATCTATTTCTATTAAACTTTAAATAAATCATATTCTTTCTACTCTCAAATAGTTTTCACAATAACTGATTGATGATCTGTAATATCCATAAATAAAAGATCCAAAGTTTCAAAATATTGTTTAATTTGGGCTCGCCCAGCTTATGCAACATTGGGTATCTCTTGTGAGAAGATTGTACTACATCCTAAGTGAAATTTCAATAAAGGGGGGTCTTCCATCCTGCTGAGGCCTCTGGGCCCGCTCCGGTGTCTGGGGGTTTCGTGGGATGGGGGATATGGTTTTTTTTTTCTTTTCCCCTCGTGGACATTTAGCTCCTATACCACAAGGTTGGCTGTCCACGAGTGGGTGATTTCTGTTCTTTTCTGTTCTGCAAATATGGAATTTAAAAATTAAAAAGCATTTAGCAATCTTAGTCAATCTGACGCGAATAGAAGATCTGTCAGTAGGGTGTTTTTTATGTTTTCTTTTTCTTTTTGAATAAATGCCCACATATAGTTTCAGATGAATGTAGAAATTTTAATACCTTATTTTTTCAAATCACGCTGTGTAAGTATGTATGTAGGTGCATAGTGCGCTGTATGTAAGTATGTATGTACGTTGTATATATATTGTAAGATGTATGTACATTGTAAAGTATATGTTCTAAAGTGGGAAATATGGAAATGTGTGGAAATATGGAATTGAAAAATTAAAAAGCATTTACCAATCTTAAAAGTTCTGATGCGAATAGAAGATCCGCCAGTAGACAGTTTTTTTGTATTTTCTTTTCTTTTCTGTTTTTTCATTTCTTTTTTGTTATGTATACCACATATCGATTCATATGAATTCAGAAATTTTAATACCTTCTTTTTTCGAAACTAATTTCCTTCGGAGTTTGTTTTCTAGTAGTTCCATGTAGATTTTATTAAAATCGCATGCAGAACTGTCTTTCTGTTCATCTATCTTTAAAGCGCTCCAATGCGCATGAAATTTAAATTGATCATTATAGGCGGTCTTCAAAACATTAGATTTTCCCGCTCAACAGGGCGAATCTTTCTGTTAGATTCACGAACTTATTTTTAAACATAAAAGCATGAAATTGTGGCAAGAATGACAAATCTTTTAATTTGGAATCGAATTGCGAGTTTTTGTTTTCCATAAATGTATTAAATCTTAAAGCGATTGTACTATCATGGCAGTCTTCCTCGGAGTTCAGCGTCTGAAAATTCTGTTCATAACGCCAACTTTCACAGCATTTTCTGAAAGATTCTTTGCCTTTACCTAAAAATGGAAAACGCTATTCGACTTCATTGTTCACCTGTCAGTATAACGCGTCTAAGATTAAAGCTGACCTCGCGAATGTGTCAGACAGTTGCAAGTTTTAATCCGAGAAAAGCCTTAAAAATAAATAATTTCTTTTTTGAAAATATCTTCGATGATTATTACACAGCCATGCCAAAAATCAAAATTTATTTCATTTACAATCACGGTAAAAATACTCAAGGTGAAATAAATTTCGAATGTGACATTGCAATAAAATAAACTACTTTTTTTTTTTTTCTTTTTGAAATGAACATCATATCGTACAACGTTTTATTACAGATTCACAATCACTTAAATCAGACGTCCTCCTTTAAAAATAAGGGAATTTCATCAGTGAATTAAAATCACTTTTATTTTTACAGGAACATATTTTTAACATTAAAAATTAAGTTTGAGAAAATGTTCATTACTATTCTCCTTGATTAACATATTGAATAAGTAATCCTCTAACCAAAAAATCAATACATTTGAAGACATACGGTAATACTTCTTGCAACATAAAGTATTGATTGATCGCATTGATTTTTTTTTTTTTTTTTTTTTTGTTAGTCTATAAAGTATAATACGCTCTTCTAAATATAATTTCTATATTTCAAATAATTCAAAATAGGAAAAGAAAAAGCTACAAAAAAAAGGACACCTGATATGAAAGAGAAGGATCGAGCTTCAATAATTTAATACGATTTTAAATCTAACGGAAAATGCCAACTTTTTAAAACAAAAAAACTGATATGAAACGTCTGAATATGCAATTATGCAATAACCGAAGCAGCATTTCATTATTCTCATTCAGCCAAAAAATCTAATTATTAAAATCACAGAATCTCTCCGTCATCATAATGAATGACTGTTTTAAATCAGCCAATCAGATCAACCCTTTCCCTTTTGCTTACTGTAGCAAAGATTTTTTTTTTTCTTTCCGTTGAGTATCTGAACGTGACTTTATAAAAAATCGGTTTTCAGTTTTTCTTTATTGAATTAAAAAACATTCTCAGCATTTAACGCCTGTGAAAAGTACCTTTTTAATACTTTATGAATACAGAGATCTATATATATACTAATTTTAAGTGTAGTCTGTGGTTATGGTACAAAATATTAGAAATTTCCAAAAATGTTATACACTGTTAAAAAATGGGGGCGTTAAAAGATAAGCAAAATGTACTTCTGAGGGTATTTCTCGGTTTATAAGAACTCTTTTATTTTTTTAAGTATGCCGCAAAAAATATAAATAAAATGAGACAACACACAGTTGGTTGGTTGAAGCGCTTTGGTCATCCTTCACATACGAGGACCAAAGAGACTAGGATCTTCGTTTAAGGGGGCTGGTCACTCAACTTCGGAATTCTCCTCCATAATGTTAAGTCTATGGACATTTGATGCATTCGTATTTTTAAAATATCTTCTCGGAAAATTCATATTTTTAACATCATTTTTCTGTGTACTCTTCTTAAAGGATGTTGCTTTTTTCTTAGTTTTAAAAGTATTTCTAAAATCTATGCTGAATTTCATATTTTATGCGTTAAAAGCGGGCGAACTCTGAGTAAGATTTTAACACTTCCTATAAAAATAAGTCTATACTTTAGAAATATTTTGAGAACTAAAAAAAAAAAAAAAAAAAAAGACATCTTTTAGGAAGTGTACACAAAAAATAGAAGTTAAAAATATTAATTTCCCGAGGAGATATTTTAAATATACGAATGCATCGAAGACCCATAGACTTTACATTAGTGATGTGAAATCGGAAAACAAGTCGCACACGGATACAGCCCGACTTGCACAGTTTGGAACCTAAGGCACACCACGAATTTGGGGCCCTCCCTACATTATTATTTACTTGCTGGTCTTATAGAGCAATATACATGAAAGCTGTGTATTCGTCACTTGCAAAACTTTGTACGTACTTTAGATACCAATTATTATAATTTTACAATAAGACCTCAATCATAGTAAGCTATTGATCAGAATCCTTAAAAGCTGTCATCTCGTGCAACAATACATACTATTTATGGATATATTTACTTACGAATTCAAAAATATTAGAGATCATGTTTTTATCATCTTATTAGATTTTGAACGGATATGAATTTATAATTTATAGTTGATATATCGACAAGATGTATTCGACACGTGCTCATTTGGATATTGTAGAAAAGATGAAGGAAACTTTTCATAAGCTTTTACTAGAAGCCAGTATAAAGACTGCATTTGTAGCAATTTGGAGATTCTTGTATATCATTAAAAATATAAAACACTTTTCCTAATCAATGTCATGACACACCTAGCAATTCCAATAAAAATATATTAGTTAAATATTTATGAAAATCATTTGTTCATAATCGCATGTGTTTGCATATATGTTATGATGGAATTTAGAAAGACCAAAAATATATTCATTTACTATAATTCAGTTTACTGCAAAGTATATTCAACAATCATCTAAAATCAACATTCTTGAGAAATTTAAACAAAATAAATATAAAGTATCTGAAGAAGAAAACATACCCTCTAATATTTTAAATACTCCTTCTTAAAAAATATTTTTCCGGATATAATAACTAATTATTTCCTTATTTAGTGATACATGACTTCATCCAAACTAAATCATTATTAACACTTTCAATTTTAATGTCTTAGTGTAAAAATATATGGCCTATTAAATTCCCTAAAACGAAAGAAGTTACAAATAAAGTTTCGTGACAAGTTTATGGCTTTTTTTAAAGGAAATATTGTAATTTTCGTAAATAAAAAAAATAATAATTAAAAATTAATTTAATATGTAAATTAATAATTTAATAAATAAAAAGTACACTGTTGTAGATAAAAGAAAACTGATTTCATCAAAATTAGTATTAATTAAACATCTAAAAGTTTTCAACTAAGCTAAGCAAAGTGTATTACAGAATGAAGACTTTATTAAAGATACGAATTAAATAACTTTCAGAGTTCATAGTCAAAACTGAAAATTATGCGCATGTGTGATCTGCTATGAACAACGATAAATGTTTAAAATGACACGGTCAATTAAATAATGATAAATTATCTGATTGTCTTTAACAAATAAATACGTTAAATACAATCATTTAAAACTAACTTTAACACGATTTGCAAGGCTGTAAAAATAATAAATAATAATGAAAAAGAACCCTATACATAACACACAATTTTAAACCAACCAACTGCCTTGAAACACAGGAAATTCCTTTCATTTAATATGTTTAATTTTCTAAGCTTATGTATATATATATATATATATATATATATATATATATTATCTAAGTTTATTACCGGATTTGAATATAATGCGTGGGAACTAATTAAAAAAAAAGAGAATGCACGGTCGGTAGATAGTACAATAGAAAGTAATTTTTTAAACAGCAGTTGAGGGGGATTTTGTCCTTCACAAAACGAGAGTAAACTTGCCATAAAACAAACGGCAGCAAAGCGTAGAGACTGAAAAAAAAACTTTTTTTCCTCTTTTACTAGAAGCGTAATAATAAGTCTGTGTCAAATGCACCTATCATAGAATACAGTAATATTTCCATTCTTATAACTTTCATTTTGATCTTTAGAAAGTTAGTTTTCTGTTTAATTGAATAGTTTTTATCTTAAAATAACAATGAATAAATAATTTTAAAGAAAACCTTATAAACTCTGTTGTTTAACGTACATAATATAAAATATTACAAAACACACTAACACACGGAAAAAATCTGCATCATTTCTAGATTTAACTTGTGCGGTACAGCAGCGAATATTCCTGAATCCTTTTTATTAATTGCATCTGCACATTAAGGCTGTTCTCAAATTCCAATTGGCTATTTTCTGACACATTTTTTAATTAAATTTTATCCTGAAACGCATGAAATTAGCAGATGCTCTTATTCAGAAACCATGTAATCGAACTGTTTTATCATTATTATTATTATTATTATTATTGTTATTATTATTAGAAACAACAACTTACAGCATACATACGCATGCGTACTTACATACAGAGACGTTCAATACATACGTTACGTACCATACATACAATCAATGAAAGTAATAGTGACATCCTGAATCAATTAAAACGCAATAAATATACATTTAAATTGAGAAACTTTTCATAATCGGAGTGTTGTATACATTTTGACAACATAGCTTTTACAAATAAGAATAATAGCTACTCTATCGCTAAAAACAAAAACAATTATGATACTTTAAAAAATGGATATAAGCCTCATTAGCGATATATTTGAAGACAGGGTTTTTTTTTTTTTTATTCTTTTTTTTGTCATAAGAATTACAGATACCGATACAGAAATTATAGCAGGAATTCAAAATTGTGAAACTTTCTTGCATTATATATTAAAACTATGACCGAAACTCTACGTAACACGTGAAATTTTGTCACATTAAATATTTTGAAAAAATTTTAACTTTCAAAAATCTTTAGCACAAACTTCTTTTCCAAAGTAATAGAAATGTTAATTAACTCTAATAACTCACACTTTCTCGGCCCGTACATCAACGAATTTAAAAGGAATTTAGTTAAGATACTTTAAAAGGATAAAGGATATATATTCAAGTTAAAAATTACTATTTTCAATTAGTACGGCAAGAGGAAACTTACATATTTGTGGATTCAGTTTCACACACATCAGTTATTAGTAAAATTATTAAAATATTTTCCGCAAAATATGCAAATTTTTCCCATTTTGAGTCATACCACTGTACATGTTAGTTCAAGATTCTGGCAAGTATACTTTTCTTTTTTGAAATGAGCGAGCAAATTTTTGACAAATAAAACCATTAACATTCCTGAGATATACGAAAAGGATTTCGAGGTAAAATAATACACAAGGAGAGAAGCTTAACTATGTGTTATATAAGGCAGAATTTAAAAATCAGAAGCGACTTATCTTTATTTGACTTAAATCGGATTCAGAATAATTTAAAGTCAATCCTGATAATTTGTCCTAGAGTAATTTGTAACCATCTTTTAAACTTTTATGTCCCAAATAATGAATTAATTTAAATTTCATGTACTAAAGTATAGTTTTCGTGAATTTTTGAAACTACATTAGAAGATTTACACAATCTTTAATAAATTTTAGAAAGATATTGCCAATTAAGGGTGTATTCGAAAAAAAAATTTCCCACCCTCAAAAGCTCGAAATTTTCTGAGACATTTTCAAACTCAGTTTTAAAAGCAAAAACATGAAACTTGCTGAGCTGATTTTTGAAGAGATGTATAAGAGGCCGTGTGATTTTATTTTTCGTTCAATTAATTAGAATTTGATTTTTAAACAATTATTTTCTCAGAATGACTTTTTTTTTTTTAATTCCCAGATCTCGCGCTTCGGAAAATTCGGTTCAAAACGCCAACTTCGACAGCATTTTTTGCAATATTTTCTGCCTTTATCAAAAAACCGACAAGCACGGCACATTATGTAGTTTCTAAGTAAGAGAATTTGCCAGTTTGATGCGTTTGAGAGAAAAAATGAATTTAAAAATAAATCAGAAAATAAGCAGTTTGGATTGGAATACACCCTTAAAAATAATGAACTAAATCTGAATTTATAAGGATTTTGTGCAATATTTATTACTCAGCTCAAATCTTTTACTTATAATATTTCTTTAGTATTTTATAGAACTAGTAAATATACAAATATAATGCTTTTACAATAGAAATATTTCAGAACTGAAATTTTTAAAACCAGAGGAGACTTACCTTTATTTGACTTAAATCGAACTCGGAATAATTTAAAGTCGATCCTGATAATTTGTTCATAGGGAAATTTGTAACCATCGTTTAACCCTTTATGTGCCAAATAATGAATTCAGGAAATTTTCATGTTCTAAAGTAGCTTTCGTTAATTTTTTGAAATTACATTATAGAAGATTTACGCAATCATTTAATAAATTTTAGAAAGATTTTGCCAATTAAAATTAATGAAATAAATCTGAATTTATAAGGATTTTGTGCAATATTTATCACTCTTTGTTCTAAATGTTTTCGTGAATTTTTTAAACTATGTTAGAAGATTTATACAATCATTTAATAAATTTTAGAAAGATTTTGCCAATTAAAATTAATCAACTATAAATCTGAATTTATAAGGATATAGTGCAATAGTTATAACTTCACTCAAATCTTTTAATTAATAATACTTTTTTTAGTATTTTATAGAAGTAGGAAATGTACAAATATAATGCTCTTACAATAGAAATATTTCAGAGCTGAAACTTTTTATTCACAATCTTCCAACGTCGTGAAAGCTAAAGAGATGCAAAGGCAAAAGAAATCATGCTGTTAAAAATATTTTTGTTTTGTGCAACCAATAATGCTTTTGGAACAACATAAAGTAAAGTGCCTATAACTCATTCTAAACTGTATTAGTACTAATTGATGTATTAAATGGATTTCATAACAAGGTTTTTTTTACTGGCACTTTAAAGTACCGTCGGGGCATAAAGGGTTAATCCAAATTCTTGGACATTTCTTTTTCATTCATATTTCACCACGACTTTTATCAACTAATTTGGTTTTTCTAACTACAATGCCCTTTGTTTCCTAAGCTGTCAATTATTACGTTTTTTTCCCCCTCCAGTCAAATAAATATATCTAGAACCAGAAAGTTTACTTAATAAACTAAATCAAATAAGCACTAGATAACAGAAAGAAACATTTTATTACGCAACTTTTCTGGTTCAAGACAGGTTTATTTGTCTTGAAAAAAAAAAAAAAAAAAGTTAAATTGGAAGCTGAGCCAAACACTATTCTATTCAATCTCTGTACAGACAAACACTATTCAATCGCATCGTTTCAAGAACTTTGAAGGAGAAAGTGATCATGGTATCTTGATTAAACTATTTTGCTCACCAATGGATATCCATGATTTTACAGTTATACATTTATTTACAGTTTTATTTAGTATTATGTTAATTTTAATTAAATATTATTTTTTGTATAATAACATTTTATGCTTATCGAAATACCCGCCTTGACTAGAATATAAATAAAAAACGGAGAAAATTCTGAAACTTCAAAAAAGCTTACTTTGTCATTAACATTCTTAAATAATTTAAGCACGCAGATATGACAGAAAATTGAAAATTCATTTGTAAGCTGAATTAAATAGTACAAAAAAAAAAAAAAAAAAAAAAACCTTTGAAAAAATATGTATGTTATCGCATCACTATATAAATATCGACTAATTTCTGTAAAAATATTAGCCATTATTTTTATTACCTGTATATATTGTTGCTATTCAAACAATGGATTGCACACTGACATACTTACCATTTTATATTCATTTATATTCACTCTGGTTAAAAAATTCATTTTTTAATAACTGTTCACAAATAAAATATGTGTTGTCTAAATAAAAACTGGTTTGTAAAATTTTGAAAAATGTGTTCCATAAACGTTCTTTTCGTTTATTTATATCAGCGTTCTAATAGTTTTGGCAAAAAATATTTAACAAACTGGAATTAAACTGGTTAACAAACTGGAATTAGAAATTTGTGAATCGTATAGTTATAGCACATCAAAAATTAATCTTATTATTATACATTACTTTTAAGTGCTAATTTTAGATGAAATTTTGTAAGTAAAAACACATTTCGGATTTCATGAATGCAAATAAAATTGCATTTTAAAGCTCATACCCTCCACCAAGTCACCGCTTTATAAAATCATTTTTTTTACCTTTTATCTGTTTTTCAAATCAGAGCACCAAATCAATGGGTGATTAACCTGAAAAGTTTCAGCAATATATTCTGTTTGTAAGTAGATGATTGACCTGTCATAAGGCATTGGTTTAGAAAATCTGTATTTTAGAAATTCAGGGCTAGTTTGGAGTTTATACCATACCTAAAAAGTTATAAATAGTAATGTGAGAATATTCATAGATTCGATTCTTCACTACTTTCATATTATTGTAATTAAATTCAAAATCTAGTAGTCGGTAAACCCCCTCACTGACAAGCCCGTGTTAATACGTTCACTAAGCTCCAGGTTTCACTGCAATACAAGCAATATTTAAAGTAATATAATTCTATTGATTTAATGTATTTTTAATACATAGAACAATGATTAATACTTCCAAAGATTGCATTCATATTCGTTATTAAATTTTTTTATAAAATGTTCAAAGAATCATTTTTTTAAGCATTTAAAACAAAATGCAGAAAAAACAACATTACAATTTTGCCCTTTTCCAAGACAGTCGGAGGGATACGAATGATAGATTTTATATAATTAACAGCTAAAACTAACTTTAACGATATGTATTACTTGGGAGGGGGTGATTTAACGCGGGAAGGGAAGCAGAGAAAGTAACCTTGCAATAAAATATGACAACATAAGATGTAAGTCATTTTAAAAAGATATAATCCTTCTACATTTAATTTCGCTCATTTCGTCACCATAGTTTAATATAACAGTTGACTAATTTTTCTAAAGTACATGAATTTATCATCACAATGAGGTCGTAACGCATTTTCAAAAAGCCGGAAATCTAAAAAATATTACTTACATCGAATAATTGCGAGAAAATCTCTCAAAGGGAAAAGTCTGCATTGGAGTTAAATGCAAATTCATTAAGTGCTTCAGAATTTGTGCCATCTGTGACCATTAGCAATCTAAGGCAAGATTAAAACAATGTACTGCCGCCAACATGGATCTAGCTTCCTAATCATAAGAAGTTTCAACAGTTAGGGAAACTTGAGAAAACAACCTCCCGGCAGAGTTACTCCTCTACATTTCCATTTTGCAGCATTTTTTTCTTCTCAGCGGCAAAGACCCCTGTAGTCATCCCTGGGCCCCAATTAATTTTCCCTCCCTTCATCATTGTTGCCATTCCGCTGACTGTAATTATGCCATTATTCCTTTCATTAGTTTCACCCAAACTGAAATCACTATGCCCTCGATTCTTCAAAAGATTGAGTAGGGGAAATGAGAAAAAAAGGAAAAGGAAATATTACTCATGCTTCAAAACTCAGTATTTTAAAAGATATTTTTGTACCATTTGGAGGCTTCAACTTGAGTGTAAACAACTTTGTTTTGATTTAGCTGTTTCTTTTGAATTAGAGATTGATTTCTATACTTTTAAAACACAATAGTTATTTTTATTACTAAGTCACGTTTCTTTGTAGAATACCGCTGTTTCAGTAATTTATTTTCAAGAAATGAGTATTATTCTTTAAAAACACTAATGTGTTATTCCACTAATCATTTATTGTCAGATATTTTTTAAATATTACATTGACAAAACTTCTTTCAGAAGATTAAAATTAAATCTAAGGAGACACATTACATTTTAGCTGAATTAAATTTTTTTTTTATGACTGTAACTAGAAGTGATTTTTAAAAAGTTAAAAAATAATTTTTAATCATTTACTTTTCATTTTTCTAAGAAATAAATGAATGACAATTTGAACTTTTCCAAAAAATTTGAAAAAATGCGCATATGTCTTTAAATTATATTCATTAATCAAATAATGATTGGCATTGCTACCGATGAATATTTGCTTTAAAAATATAATAATTAAACGTAGATAAATGTAGTAAGGGCACCCCCAAATGAAGTATGACCCAGGGTTCCTGAATTTGTAAAAATGGCCTTGTTTTATTTACTGAAATAAAAATATCAATAACGATTATTAACAGTTAAAAGAATTAAACGGTATATTTTTTCATTACAAACTTTCATTTTTCGTAAAAGTATTATGAATTTTAAAATAATATATTATATATATTTTTTTGTTACAAAATAGGTCTCTAAGAACTAAAAATCTTGCACCTGATTATTTTAATGCGCATTTCAAACGGATTTAACGTTTAATTTTTACATTTAAAAAATAAATTATAACTAAGTTGTCGTCTCAAATGATATTTAGAACTACCTTAACCTATTTTCGGCCAAAGGTGGGTAAACGCACCATTTCAATAAATATTTTTTTTTATTAACACTGTGACGAATATTTTTCACTAATTTTATTTTTCTGCTATTTTTTAAGGGTTCTGGAGACATCCATAAAATATCAGTAATTCAACTGGAGTAAACATTTTATGTTGAGAAAATTTCAAAATACGTTAGTCTTTTAAAATTGAAACGGTTATTGACAAATTCGACTTTTTGAAAATGTATAATTATTCCACTTGAGATTAATCATATGTTTTTTATGATGGATTAAAGTTGCAAGTTCTGTAAATAAAATAATAATAAAACAAATGTCATAAAAAATTAAAAGAAAAATATTAATTTTAAATTTAATGGTGCGTTAGCGCATCATTGACCGAATGCATGAAAATGTCGAATGTATTTTATTTCTCAAATAAAATATTATTTTTCATGCATGAAACTCTTTTTTTTTTTTAATGAATGTAAATTAAGCATATTTCAATGAAAATAATACCACATTTTATAAAATTTCTATGCTTGGCCTAAAATGGGTTAATTAGCTCCGTTTTGTAATCAGAGACAGAAAAATATAAATACACGCAATAAGACTTGTTCTTACAATTTGTTTACACTGCAGTTTTTTACTTAATAAATGACACGCAAAAAAATGACAAGGGATGCGACACAAGAATGTATTTTTCTTAGGAAAATAAAAGTGACAACAGAGCGAATGTCCTTTTATCAGTCAAGGTGAATCAGAATCAAAAACTTTTTAAAAGCATAACAATTGCTTCGTCATGTTTAATTTCTTTATTAACTCTTGCATCATAGTTGAAACGCGTTTATGAATTCGGTTTTTAAGGCCGCCTGTCCTTGTTTTAGCTCGTGTAAATATACAGGATTAGCATAAATGATTCATCGGGTTTCAAAACACTGTGTATTGAGAGGTATACGACCTACAAAGACTACATACATACACTTACACTTAAGACTAGATACATGACAAGATACATACACTTACCAAGTTTAAAAGCCCGCCTCGTGGCTCGCATGCAGGAGCGCATCACCGCTGCTGTGATGGACATTGATAGAAACATGCTATTGAATGTATGGACAGAACTGGATTACCCTTGGGATGGACTAAGGACTCATACATTGAACATTTGTAGTATGTACCAGAAACTTGATGAGTGCATGCATCTTTTCCTGTTTTACCCGTCTTTGTACATCGTATACTTGTATATAAATAGTCTTTTAAAATTCGATGAATCATTTAGGCTAACTCTGTATTTGAATTGCCATGCAATTGTTCTATGTTATTGAAGTTTACCATTTGGTATTGAAAATAAACTATGTACCATTTATAATCCTTTTACAGGGGTTCTCAAAAGAATGCTGTTACATTACGGTCTATGAAGGGAAATCGTTTACAGTATATTTTAATGATGTTACTCTAAGGTGCAATACAAGATGCTTACTATACAAAGCATTTACCGCTCAATTACAGGGGATACACAAAAGAATTCGGTAACGTTAATGTCAATGAGCAATAATTGTTGGAAGTGTGTTTGAATTGTGGTATGAATTTTTAAATTTAATTCATTTTTCGCATATTACTTTGAGTGCATAAATTCTGTAGATCATAAACATGTCTGCACAAAAGAATTCGAGTGCATCGCTTATTGACGGAAGTAGCTGAAGGGGAAATTTCATCTATGCTGTACTTTCCTAAATTTTTGGATATTATGTAGTATATATAGAAATCTACAGATCCTATACAGGGCTTCACAAAAGAATTCGGATATTGATCTAACTGTAGATGTTAACTGCTAAAATTGGGTTTTCAACAGGCTTATACGTTTTTCAAATTGTTTACTCAGATATCATCTTTTATTTTATTAAACGGTTAAGTTTTGTAACAGTATACTGAATGTGTTGAAAAATCTATGCTTGAAGCATGATTTGTTTTGGTGTTAATTTTTTCTAGTTGGAACAATAATTAAAGTAGGTAGAAATCAAGGTTTTTGGTTTTACATTGAAACATATTTTTTCTTAGTTTAATTCAATCTAATTTTTTATTTAAGAAAAAATGAAATGGAATTATATATTTGAAGAATATTTCAGGTATTATTTTCTAATACAATAGAGACCATAAATTTCAATAGTCCGAAGCAATAAGGCGTCAAGAAACACGTATGTATATACATATGTTTTGTATTAGCTTCTTTAGAATACGATAAAACTGAAAATAAAAAAGTACTTTGTACATTGTATACCCTTTATGGGTGTACAGATTAGTCTAGATTAGAAGAATATAGGCTATAATAAATGTTCACCTTTTAAACTCTAATATTAATAAAATAGATCTTCAGAATTAAAAGTAATCATAATGTACAATAATGATTAAATTTTTTTTATTGTTATTATCATCATGTTGTTATTATTGGCATCATTGACTGTTAAATTTATCTACTAACAATAAGTTTATTCCAAGTCACTAAAAATATAACATAAATATCAACTATTTTATTTTATAAGCCCAAGATAATTGAATACTTTTAAAAAATGAATACACGAAACACAAGTTAATTTGACAGAGGCCTCCAAAAAAGACATTGGGTTCAAGGCCTTAAATGCATTAAGACGACCACCTTATATTGCATTCCACTTTACAGGATATCCCAATTATATAAAAGAGATGTAGGAAAATGCTAGAAATCTTGCTTAAAATAGTTAATTGAAAACATTAAAATCTGCCACGTTTGCAGATTTTATTGTACAGAAGTTTAAAAAACATATGTTTTAAATAAAGATTAAAAAATATGTATTAATCATAGTCCATCTGGAGTACAAACAAAATCTGTCAATAAGGCAGTTTCCTAATGTATATTTTTTTCTGAACGCGTTGTCTCTGACGAGAAGTTATTATGACCTTATCACGAAAAGTATATTTATCAGTCATAGAACATCATTAATCTTTATTATCTTAAGTGTTCATTAGAAAAAAAAAAATATTGCTATAAAAAGCTATGAAATTCGAATGATATACCGTAATTTTGTTTCGAGTTAATTTAACGTCCATGGTTTACCACTCCTTCGTCTCGCTTGAAAAAATTTGAAAGGCGGACACAGTAATCTCCCATTCTCCGCCTCATATTATCTGAAGCGAAACAAAAATAAAACTCAACTTGAGACTTTATTCTTCTATATAAGCATATGTTTTAAGGGACTTCCATGATTTGTAAAATGGAAAGTAAACAGTTGGTGAATTCTTTAGACTAGAGACACTTGTATCGAACAAGTTTGCAATTTTGATTTTAAAAACTAGCTGTTGAAGAAAATATACTACATGCGATAGTAGTAAAATTATTGTTAAACATTTTGATTTTATTTAAAAAGCAAAAGAAATCTTCAGGAAAATGTTGGAATTTTCATAATTTTACATTGTATTTAGAAAAAAAAAAAATAATAACAATTACAATACGAAAAGTAGAACGGGTGTAAGTTAACCCTCCAGCTACAGACATACTCAAATTTTTTTTCTCGTGGTCCGCAAATATACATTTGCTACATTAGGTGGGCTGCAACACATTACTCATATAATAATTATATAAAAAATAAATAAATAAAGATGTAATTTAAAATGTAAGATAACAAAAGTAATATAACAAAATTAATATTGTCAATAAAAATTGCAAAATCAGTAAAACATATAAAAATTGTAAAACGCATATAATAGTATAAAATGCAGGATTTCTAAGCTCAAAAGATAAAATATATATATATATATATATATATATATATACAGATGGGTGACAAAATAATACGAACACACATGAAAAAGGCATAGTCCATTTCAAAGAAGGAGGATGCGCATGTCACTTTGTATTGAATTCTGTCACCTAGTGGTTATGAAAGTTAAGATATCAGTTGTTCAATGTCACTCATAGGTGTTGCATGCACTTACCATACGCTCTGAAAAACTCAATAATGGCTGACCTGTCAGAGTTCGAAAAAGGAGTTAGTGTTGGAATGCGGTGCATTGGTTGCACCGTGACCGAAACAGCGAATTATTTGGGACGTGCAAAGAGTACTGTGTCACCATTATGACAGCGTACATGAAATGCGGTAAAGTGTCGTCAACGAAGTACAACAGTGGACGGAAAAGAAAGCTTTCTGAGAGGATTAAAAGGGAGGTGACCCGTATACCGGCCCAAAAACGCAGGCAATCTTTATCCCAGATAACGTCAGAGATAAAAAGTCATATCCAGAATCCCATTTCAGCAAGAACTGTCTAAAGGAAACTTCATGCTTCGAACTTTTATCGAAGAGTTGCAATTCGTAAGCCATTGGTGACATCACGTCAGGATTTTCAGCGACTCCAATGGTGTAAAGCACACAAAAACTGAATTTTTCAACAGTGGCAACAAGTCATTTGGTCTGATGAATCAATCTTCACAATATTTCAGACAACTAGACGCATTTATGCGTGGAGAAAGACCGCAGAAGCATTTTCTTCTGACTGCCTCTTGCCGACTGTGAAACATCGTGGTGGTTCCTTTATGGTATGGGGTGCGATATCTTAGCGTGGCCTTGGGCCGCTTGTTATTCTGTATGGGAAGGTTACATCTACTCACTATGTCGATATTTGGGAGGATCAGGTGCATCCTTTTGTCCAGACTTTATTATCAGGAGAATACCCACTTTATCAAGACGACAATGCTCCTATCCACACTACTAAAATCGTCCAAAAATGGTTTGAAGAGCATGAGGATGAAGTAGGACATCTTGCTTGGTCCCCTCAGTCCCCTGACTTGAACATTATTGAACATTTGTGGGGATATTTGGGGTCAAAACTCCGTGCTCGATTTCCTCCACCATCTACGCTTTTGGAATTAAAGACAGGAATAATTTCTTCATATTTCTTTAAATGTTGTTCACGACCTCTATGAATCCATCTCACGTCGCATACAAATCTGTAATTAAGTCAAAGGGTGAACCAACCCCCTATTAATAAAACTTCTCTCTTATTTAATAGGTGTTCGTATTATTTTGTCACCCATTTGTATATCGAGAGATTTCCTTCAGTAAATCAAAACTTTTTTTCAATACAAAAACTTTTTTTTTCATGTAAAAATAAATATTGTAAATTTCAGCGTTTGATTAGTGCTGAAGATTAAATATATATATATACACAACTGTAACGCATAGATGCAAGAAGACCATTTGAGAAAGCAAATGCCATTTGATATGTTTTAAGATAATTTAAAATTATATATAAATAACAGGGCATTGCTTGTCTTCCCACAAAAATATACAACACAATAGTGAAGGTTTTAAATATCTTGCACGCGCTTCTCCAACTTTTATACACTAAAAAAACCCCCCACAGTTTTACAGTACAAAGTACTGTTCATCTCGCGCTCAAACTCGATCACAGTCGAATGTAGCTTTCTTTGGTTTCTTGACTATATAAACATGAAAAATACAGTAGTTGCGTAAAATTAACACCACAATGTTCTGGCAATTCAGACGCCAACAGTTTGTACTGGCAAATCTACAATGTTTTTTTTTTTTTTTTTTTTTTTTTTTACAGTGTATATATACCGTAAAATCCGCTGTATAATGTGCACCGGTATATAACAGGCACCTACGATTTGAGATTGTATTTTTCTATTTTTAGGTATATTCGCAATATAATGCGCACCGTTCTCGGTACAAAGAAACCTGAAATGTACGTGCACATGCGATTATCTTTTGAAGTCATTTATTGCAAGGATTTTCATAGACTTTCGAATAATTGTATGCTGTAGTGATAAGTAATACGTCGATAGTAGAAAGTGTCAAAATATTAACAAAAGGAGGCCAAATGCGTTATACCCGTCTAGAAATAGCGTGTGAGTGGATAATAAAAGCATGGAATGAAATTAAACCTGACCTAATTCAAGAGTCATTTAAAAGATGTTGTATATCTGAAACAGAATTCGGTGATGTGCCTGAAGATATAACAGAAGATGAATATGACGAACTTTTCATGTTACCCGATAATGAAATGTCATTTCTTTTAAATAAACAGCATTTACGGTACATGTAGAAATCTATTTTTTATGCTCATTTTTTCCTTATTTTTAAATCTATCATTTTTATATTCGACGTATAACGCGCACACATAAATTTCGATCTTATTTTGGGGATTAAAAGTGCGCGCTATACGCCGGATTTCACGCTAGGTTAATGATTGCGTGCATCAAGCCGCACATAAACGGTCGGTTGGCCACATGCGACCAGCAGACCACAGGTTCAGAAAAAGAATATGCTGTATAAACTAATTTCAGAGCTAGAAAAGAGACGTTGCAACTTGTAATGTGTACGCTTATGGGTGTATTCGAAAAAAAAATTTCCACCCTCAACAGCTCGAAATTTTCTGAGACATTTTCAAACTCATTTTTAAAAGTAAAAACATAAAACTTGCTGAGATGATTGTTGAAGAGATGTATAAGAGGTCGTGTGATTTTATTTTTCGCTCAATTAATTAGAATTGGATTTTTAAACAATTATTTTCTGAGTATGACCATTTTTTTAAATTCACAGATCTCCCGCTTCGAAAAATTCGGTTCAAAACGCCGACTTCGACAGTAGTTTTTGCAGTATTTTCTGCCTTTATCAAAAAATCGACAAGCACGGCACATTATGCAGTTTCTAAGTAAGAGAATTTGTTAGTTTGATGCGTTTGAGAGAAAAATGAATTTAAAAATAAATCAGAAAATAAGCAGTTTGGATTGGAATACACCCTTAATATCTTGATCAAACCTGGACCAGAGCCATTACGCAAGACTTCGGTAGAATTTTAAACTTTTCGAGCACGAATTAAAAGAGACAAACACTTGCTAACTTAACCTTGACCTGATTCAGCTGAAAACACCCAAATAATCCGACGAATAAGAACACTACGAAGAATTAATATTTTAAATTTTACAAATATCATAAATTCAAAAAACTAAAAAAGAAAAAGAAAAGGAAAATTAAAATTCTAGTATTAAATTCACCTTGAGTAAATAATTCAAATTCTAAAATAAGGGTTTTTCTTAGACGAATAAGCGCAAAGAGAAACAACAACATTTAAATAACCACTGAAGTGACCATCCTGTGAAGTGGCTGAAAACGTTTTGGACTTTTAACGGATTTTAAATGTATTTTTAAGATATTTTAATGTATTTTAAATAATTTTATATTATATGTAAGCCCCTGCAAGCAATTTTTAGTACATTTTATTTTGTGCGTTTTATATGAAAAAGAAAAGTTTAACGCTTTCTGTTGTGAAGAGGGGATATACATAATGTAGAAATTTAATCCTACATTACATGTATATATATATATACATATATATAGAAATGAACATTTAAGCTGTAGCTTATTATTTCTTCCTCATAATTAAACGCTTTTTACTAATGATTTCGTAATATTGCCCGTGAAAACGAGTTACGAATCATTAGTTCCAATTTTATTCATAATTGTTCTCTCATTTTGAGTTCATTTTGTAGTTTTTCTTTTTGAATTAATGAATTTTCAATTTCGAGATCATATATTTCGCGAAAATGATTTGTTGATGCTGGCGATGATTCATTATTTCAGGTCTTTTTTCATTGTTTGAATTGCTTTAGTTACAAATTGTTTTACAAAATATTTCAAATACAGTGAAACTTCTTTTAAAGGCCACCCCTATTCAAGGGCCACCTCTATTAAGAGCCAATATTTTTAGGAACGAAATTTTTCCCATAGACATAATGTTAAACTTACTCCTATTAGGGGCCGCACCTACCCCTCATAAAGGCAATTTTTTTCACATGTGCCTTAAATCCTAAACAGGTGTATTGAATTCCTGAACTAAAAGACGAGAGTTCAGAAAACAACTGCACTTGCAACAAAGAAGGCAGGGGGAGATGGGGAAGATTTAGTTCCACAATGAAGGACCACAAGTGAAACAAACATGTATTCTTCAACTTTGTTTGACCTTTCAACCTGTAGGGGTTGGATTGGAGGGGAAACTTGACCCTTTGTTGTGGGCACACAAAGGATAACAGGTTATCTAGAAACATTTACTAAAACTGTGAATGCATATTGAAGCACATTTTTATACTAGAAATTTTATGCTCTGGCTTACGTGAAATTTAAAATTACGGCACCTAAATCAAGCCACAGAATACGTGTGGATTTGAATGACAAAAACAAAGTTCATAATTGTCATGATCAAGGAACATCTGCAAGAAAATTGGCTTCACAGTTTAATTGCAGCAAGAATCAAATAAAAATTATTGTTGAAAACAAAGAGAACTTGCTGAAAGAATATGCATATTTTAAAAATCGCGGGATAAAAAGAAAGAGAAATGAAAAATTTGGTCACTCCTATTCAAGGGCCACACCTCATAAGGGGCAATTTTCAATGGAACGGCAGGTGGCCCTTACAGAGAGGTTTCACTGTATTTATGATTTCCTACATATATTTCTTTATTTACTTGTTCATTTTATGAATTTGCCTTCCTGTTGATTTCCCTTTCACCAATTTTGAATGTGTTAATTTTTTAATACTTCATATATTGGTGATTAGGTTGTAGGTTTATTAAAATAGAAAAAATTCATTAGTGATTGGTTAAATTAATAATGGTTGCTCCAGATGTATTATGTATAATGTCAGTGTATGTATCGATACTAAATTTATTAATTTTTATTGGAAATAAAGATGATGAATTGTAATATTATATAATGGTTATATATATATATATATATATATATATATATATATATATATAATGTAGGATTAAATTTCTTGCTATTATAAAATCAACGGCCAAATCATCATATTCTGAAATGCAAAAAAGGATATTATATACAAAAAAAAAAAAGAGAGAGAAGAAAAGGAAAATAAAAGAAAAGAGAAAAGGAAAAACAAGTTTGCTACAATTTCTTTTCTCCACAATAGATTCCCCCTGTTTAAACCAATATCTTTTAAACTTTAAAGCCCACATAATTCTAACAGAGAAAACAAGTATCAAACAAATTCTTATCTTATTTAAGAAGAAAGAAAAATGCTGTATCAATTAATTTCACCACTAGAAAAGGGACATTACAGTGTCTCGATTAGGCCTGGACAAAATATCCTAAGGTATTTCACAAGATATGGACAGAATTTTAAACTGTTCAGCAACGAATAAAAAAAAAGATATACACTCGTTAATTTAACCCCTACTTAATTCAGATGAAACAGGTGAGGTTAACTACGATAATTATTTCATTTTATTTTTCAAACTGGTTTTTAAGCGTCGCAAATTATTTTGTTTCTTTGATTGAAAGTGGATGATAAATATACCCAGAAACCTCCCTTCTGCAAATGAGAATGATACATTGTTACTAAACTGATTAGATAACACAGTGATGTTACATACTTATTTTAGTAATTGCAGATTGCCTCTCATGGAAATTTTGAGGAGCAAATTTTTTTCATTTGATTGATAATTATTGAGTAGACTAACTTGAAAATATCCAACGTATATATTTTATATAAAGATAGACTTGTAATTGATTTTTGTTTAGGCTATATATCTTTATTTTTGTTTTTATATCGATGACTATTTCTCTAGAGAAGGATTATTAGCTTTAATACTAGAGGTAATATATTATAAGTAAATGATTAATCGCAGTTAAGATTTATTTTAAACGCTAAAAGAGATAAATTTCAGGTTTTAAGTAACAGTTAATAAATAATATAGCTATAACTATAGTGAGTTCGCATACCAAAGGCCACTTATGTGAGGTTGCTTTTGATGATTTAGAATCAACAAAGAAAAAAAGCTTGTAGCTCATTTCTTATAGCGTCATTGCCATTAAATTTACGTTTCATTCTCTGAAACTAGGTAAATGTGAGAGATTTTGACTGTTTTCTTATAAGAATTATGCGTAAACATTCGAGATGAAATTAGATAAAAATGCAATAATGTGGTCTCGAATATCTCGAACTACACGTACGGTCGCTACAAAAGTTCACTGTATACTATTATGCAGTTTATTACAAATACAAGATTTTCAAATACGACATTTAATTATTAAATAAAATGCTTATCTGATTTTTTTTATTACCGATAGCTGAAAAAAAGAAAGACACATAATAAAAATTAATGAAGTATTACATAAGCAAAGGCAGAACAAAATCAGAGAAGTACGAGATTTTTTTGAAAGGATTGGAGGAGGGGATTTTGTTTTAAGTTCATACCTAATAACAATAATAAATATCTTATCATGGAAAATAGTTTATAGCTCAAATTTGAATTATTTTAAGTTACTGAGAAAGAATAAATCGTACAATTTTTACTTCAAAATTATGAAAAGGAAAAAAAAATTTAAGATTTCTAAATCCATGGTTTTGCCATGAACCTTGTTCTTCTTTGCCTATGCAGTGTTAGATGATAAAACCGTATATTAAAGAAGAAAAAAGGAAAGAAAGCTGACAACAAAGAGCCAATTTTAATAGGAATTATTTGCGCATAATTTTTTTTTTAACCTTTAAAGTTTGAATAAGAAAAGTTCTTGATGTTTAAACAGCTTGTTTAAATATAAATTAATGGATGGAATTTGAGATTTCTCTTGTTGGCTACGAAAACTGTTACCTTCTTTGAGTCTCTTGATGCTTCTTGCTATTTTCCATTGATATGTTTTAATTTGTAACAAAAATTTAAATTTATATTATTTATGTAATGGTACGCAGGAATACGCTGGGGAGTTAAGACCAATAAATCGAATCAAGTCTCATGATTCATTTAAAAGTTTTTAAAGAAAATAGAAGAGCTTTTATAATTTATTTTAAATACTAATATCATCAAAAGCGATTCACAGGCACTTATTTTAATCCAGATATAAAAATAAACTGATACAGGAAAAAGAATATTTGTAAAAATCAAGTTTCTTGCTGAAATCTGGCCAACTGGCAAATCAGCAAAAATTAATTGTAGCCAAATGGAAAATATATATATATATTATATTATCAAAATAGATTCGTCGTAAAATACTTATTCTAAATCGTTCTTTAATCTCCAGTTTTTTAATCCCCATTTTTAATTAGGTTCGGCACGTGGTATTCAGAAACCGACCGCGCAACACTTGCTGCAGCTAAAACGAAGTGGTGTGGTGTGGAGCCATGCATCTCTAAACAGAAATAGGCAAACCGCTTGAAAGGAAAAGACATAGAAATCTTTGGTTGTGAATACTTTAGTTATTTTGAAGGAATAAGTGGAAATTTTGGAGGGAAAAGGTTATTTTCATGATTTGTTATTTATTTTTTGTTACTGCGGAATAGTAAAGCAGAAAAAAAAATGAAAGTTAAAGCGTTTCAGATTTTAAATTTTGCATGTTTGATGCTGGGGGGATTGTGTGATGATTAATTACATATTTTTACAAAAAAGTAATAATTACGACAGAAAAAGTTTTGAAAATAGGGGGGGGGGGGATTAAATTTTTTGTGCTGCGAGTGGGCAAAGGGAGATTGCCGGTGGAAGGTTAGGGGGGATTCACTACATTTTTTTTTAAAGCATAAATTCGTCAAAATGCCGAAGATTCTCACCAGAAATAGAGCAATGTAAATAGCATAGACTGGTTGAACGCGATAAACAACGTAAATGAGAGTGTTGCCTCTATTCAAGAAAAAAAGTAAAAAGAATTCAGCTTTCGAAATTTGGCAATTTAGATTGCACCTTTCTTTGCTAAATGAAGTATTTTGCCGCGATTTGGTGCAATGAAGATTAACAGCGAGAACACTGGTAACAATTAAAAAATAATGTCGGTTCAAATAGTGAATTTACATACCAGATCGCGTGCTTTGATATAGAATTAATGAGAAAAAATTCTGTTGCAAATTTCTTTGACTCATGATCGCACTTTTATTGAATTTAAATTTTATTCACGTAAAGTAAAAAAATATATGAGAGAGTGTCACGATTTTCTTATAAGAAGTGATGTAATTGAATGTCTGTGATCGAATCGGATGAAATGAAACAGCGCGGATTCTAATATTAAGAACAAAATATACGATTGAAAAAAACAAAACGCGGTTTTACTCCAATATCACGAAGATTGGAGTTTTGTTTTTTTTCACACGATTGAAAAAAAACAAAATACTTTTTTTTTGTCTTACACATAATTATTTATTTACTAAATTTCATGTTCATATGATATTTTCTGCTATCGACAGCTCAAGAAAGGCAAATAATTAAAATTCAATGCAACGGTAACAAGAAGATTCCATGATGATTAACAGTAAAACCTTGTTAAAAATAAAAGTTATAAGAAACAAATTTATAAGCAAACTATTAATATAATTTTTATAGCTTCAAGTTCAAATATTAAAAAATTACTCTATGCATGCAACAAACGATTATCTATAAAATAAATTAATAGAATCATACATTTATTGAATGACTGGGAAACCTTTTACATTCATTAAGTCCCTTGATATGACCCCTGTTTTCCCTTGATGTATTTTTAATTTGTCAAAATTTCAAATCTGAAGAATATTAATATATCTTTCAGATAATGTTTTAAGTTTTGGAACTTAATTAAGACCAGTAGATCTAATCAAGTCTCAAGATTTATGTTAATTCTCCCTCTCTCTCTCTCTCTCAAAAAAAAAAAAAAAAAAAAAAAAAAAAAAAAAACAAGACGCAATGCATTTCTATGGTATTAAGGCTCTCTGATTTCTTATATTTGATTGAATATTTTATGTAAGTTGAGTTAAAATATCAGGATATAAAAAAAAATTTCATTAAATAAATTGTTGAAAAATGTATTGTCGAAAGGAAATCGTCTGTTAATTGGCTAAACATAGGAAGCTTGAGTAACAATCAATGTAAATTATTAAATATTAAAAATAGTAAAAAAATGTAACGATATAATAACAAATTTAATACATTAAAATATATAATCTAAAGAATTTTTCTTTACTTTTAAGTAAGATATGAAGCATTGTTTCAATGTTCACAACTCATTTCATCTCTAACTCTTTAGATGAAATGACTCATAAATTAATTCGGTTTATTTCATATTGGTTATAAATTATATACAGGGTGATTATAAATGAATATCCCAACTTTATAGGACTGTTAAAAGGAAACAAAAAAAAAGTACAACCTTGTTGTTCATCGGAGATGAAAAATACTAGTTGAAAGTTTAAATACAACACAGTTATAAGTGTTCAATGTGAACCTCTCTAGAAACACGAACGATATCGAGGCGGCACGATAGCTCATCCCACACTTTTCTCAGCATGATTTTTTTTTTATTTTTTTTAATTTTTTTTTTAGGTAGATTTCGTAAGAAATACTACCTATTGCAATCGTTACCATGGTGCGACTTTTGAAAAATTCCTTCATAACTTTTCATTATAGGACCCCAGGAACCCAAAACCACCCCCACCTAAAAAGTTTATATATATATATATATATATATATATATAGCTGTTAATAAAACAATTGTTACATTCAAATGCTTACAACTGTTTATCTTGTGACAATTGAATCATAAAAGTAATACTAGATGGCAGGACCAAAATTTGTATTTTTTCGATAAGTTCTAAATTTTACTTTTACCAGCTACATTTCAGTTATAATTTACTACACCAAGGGGAATTTTTAGCTAAATTTTGACGATATTGTTAAACAGTTTTTAATTAATTTAATAGTGCATTTTAAATATGTAATTACTTTCTATTTATTTTATTTTATATTATATTAAAAGTTATTTAACATTTATTTCAAAATGTATTAACTGCATCCTATGGTATCAATTACTGTGATTTCTTAACTGTTTTATTCACCTTAATCTTTACGATATTTTGGGTGCCATGTGCGCGTGGATTTATTCTAAAATATTGAAATATTAATCGGTATGGTGTTTATTATTTCTATTTTATATCCTATAAATATTTAAATAGGTTTTATTGATTTTTTCCATTTCATATTATTTGTTTCTATTCTGTTTTCATTTTTAATCAATTCACTTGATTTTAATGGTTGTTTGGGCACAGGGGAAAATAACTTTTAGCTTTAGCTTATTTTTCTCACAGAAAACTACCATTTTGCTTATATCATTGAATTCTGTGCCCTTGACAACGTAATTCAATATATAAGCATTTCCATTATTTGTCGGTGTCCACTTTCTTATTTTTCTTCCATAATAATTCTTATAATAAATTAAAAAATTTTTTTTTATACTTACAGCTTTAATTCATGTTTTTGATGGTGGTAGGTTATGTTTAATTAATGGTTATATATATATATATATATATATATATATATGTACTAAATTTTGTCCGCACGATAAAAGTCGCAATTATGCTCGGATCGTCTTCAAACTCGTCAACAACTTCGAGATGACTAATATCTCGGCGGGGATTGAAAATGGGCAAAATCGGCCCAAGGGAATGGAACTGGGGAGGGTTCAAAATTTTGAATACCGTCTTAACATGATTCTGATAAAACCAGCTCTTACACAAGAATTGCAGGAAAAAAATAAATATTTTTCGTTATAGCAGTTGCCAACAATAAAAAAAAAAGCAATAAAATTAATTCTCACCACAACAATTGCTTTTCTATTGCAAGATCTTCACGTGTAAAAATAAATTAAATAAACAGTTTAACGAATTGAAAACAAATTGAATATGACGTCATAAGTTTTTTCGAGCAAGATTTCCGCATGAAAACTCAAAATGAAATAAATAGTTTGACGAATTAAAAACAAAACAAACAAACAAAAAAATATTGCGTCATATTGGAAATAAAATGGACTTCAGCAGGTGAATATGTAACATCATGTGAGTTTGAAGAAACGTATTAAAACATGATAAAAACCCGACTATGGAAATATTAACTTATTTTAACATTTTGAGGTTCTCTGAATTTGCTTTAGCTATTTTTTAAACCTATTCCATATACATGCTGTGTGTATTCGTGTATATTAGAATTTTCACAAAATATTTAGCTCCCTAGAGCTCATTCTTAGTGAAGGAACTGGGTTTATCTCTAATCTTGATTTAAGTTTTGTTGGTGAATTTAGTACTTAACTTCGAAATCTACCTCCGCCTGTAGGCCCGAGCCGGCAGGGATTTTTTTTTTTTTTTTTTTTTTTGTGTGTGTGTGTGTGGTCTCATCAAAGGTAAGGTGTTTGTTAAACCACTACTAACTTATGTTGAAAAACTTCGGACAAACATATCTGCAGCCATTCAAAGAGTCATACAGGACATGGGGGGTGGGGGGGGGGGAGTATGGAAAGAGTTATCGCACCACCTCGATATCGTTCGTGTTTCTGTAGGGGCTCACACTGAACACTTATAACTGTGTTGAATTTAAACTTTCACCTGTTATTTTTCATTTCCAATTAACAAGAGTTTTACCCTTTTTTTTTTTCCTTTCTTTTAATAGACCTGTAAAGTTGAGATATTCATTTATAATCACGCTGTATATTAACGCGTAAATATTTTTAACAACTAATTCAAAGTTATATCTTTTCAAGGTAAAAGTTTCATGAAATTTTTACCACATTTTTAAAGAACTCTCAGTAAATTAGTGTGTTCTTTTTATGACATATAATTTCGTTTCTAACAATTAACAAAAATCGTAAAATTGGATTAGTGTTAGATTTTCAAAAAAACTACACCGTTCTTCTTTCTGAAAATTTCAATTAATTTCGACATTTAAAAAAAAAAAATCATTGAAAAATTTAAATGTTGAAAGAGAAATATTTAACTATTTAAGAAGAAATATTTAATTGTTTAAGGAAGTTCATGTTGGGGAATAGATTTTATTCAAGGGCATATCTAGTTGTAAATACTACTTTGAAAAAGAAAAAAAAAACTATTGAAACGTTAAAACGTCTAAGAATTTAAAAATAAAACTATCATTAAAATTCTATACATTAGTTAAATATTAATGGATCAACTATATATTGAACTACATAAATCTTAACTCCTTCCATTCCTTTTTTCATCAATCATCTTTTCCTTATACATTTAATAACTTTGTATTTCCACACTAATTTATTATTAAAAACTGACATTTTAATTAGCACAAAATTTGTGTATGTAATCAAAACAAGATAAAAAAAAAAAATCTATATTTTCACAACTTCCTGATAGACAGAGGAAATTCTACTAATGACATATTTAAAGTATAGACGAATATTTAATGAGAGAGAATTTACATGATAGGAAAGTAAATTTGCACAATTATAGAAAACTCACACAAACACCAAACTAGGGACTGTACATATATAACGTTATCAACTTTTTGGTAATTTTGGACCCCTCCCCCACTTACGATATCACACGTTATCATCCCTCGAACCCCCCCCCTCCCCCTCCCCCGTAATGATTTCTGATTTTTTGTTTGTTTGTAGTGATATATGAATACGGTTACATTTATTTTTCGCATACTTTATTCATTCAAGAGAATACGATAAAATATCACTTTATATATGAAATAACTTTATATCAAAAAATATTTAAAAGAAATAGTTACTATTTAAAAGCATTTATACTATCTTTTTGTAACATAATGCATTCAACAGTAATGTCTTCTTGCACTTGCCCCGCACGGGGGAGGGGAAGAACTTTTTATTAACTAAAGATGTGGACAACATTATTTCTCTTTTATTTACTAGTAAACACATGTATCATTTCAAACATATTTTGCATATAGTTTCTCGAACACCCTATTATATATGCATACACATATAGCAGAAAAACAGGAAGGGGTATCCCATATTTTGGAATTAAATAGTTTTATAATCAGTTAATGATTTTAATGATTTCTTTGTATTTTCATAAAAACAGATAGACAAAAAATATAACGTACAATTTTGATGTAAAGACATTTTTGGTTAGACCAAAAATGATAACGATATCAAAAGACAACCCTCCCCCCCTCCTCATAGAGATATCTTACGATATCATGTGCCAGCCCGCCCCTCCCCCCTAAAATGATAACGTTATGTATGCACAGTAGGGTGGAACGAAAGTATAGGGCAAAATATTTTTTTCAGCAAATAATTTTCTAATAGCAATTAAAAGTTGTATTTATATGTTAACAATAAAACTACGAAGTTTTTTTCGTTCTAAATTTATATCTTGAGGTGCCGCAAGAGCCTTAAAAATAAGGATTTTTTTACAAAAAGTCCAAATTTAACATAAAATTATAATTTTTTTCACTGTTTTATTCTCAAATTTTTAAAATCAAATTTTGTATTTAACAGCAATTATTGATAGTTCTTTACTATAACAACAATAATATTAAGTTAAATTTATGCATTAATTTTCTGAAAAAGGGAAATAAATGAGCTTTTTTTCAAAAAAATCAAGATGTAATATCAGTTTGAATTTAACTGTTGTAATTACTTTTTTGCTTACAAATAGTTGTTCAAACACAGTTTTCTAAATAATACAGTAGCGCTCAAAAGTATTTTGACAAAGATAATAATTCACTTAATTGAAAAGAATAATAAAATGCAAAAAACAATCATTTATTTTATTTAACCATATTCAATGTTTTAATTTTGATAAATTAACAATAAATATTAATAATATTAATAAAATTATATACATATACTATATGTATATTTATATCTGAATTTTGTCATGCTGTAACTCTCGAATTTTTGAACCGATATGGATGAAATTTTTCATATGCATAGTACATACCAATGTCCCGACCAAGTTCGTTGGCCAGTTTCATCCGCCATCTTGTTTTAAAATGGCGGCCATTGGAATTTTTTTAAATTTTAGAAATTTTAGTGGCAAGAACTTAACCACGGGAAGTTCTTTATAATTTTCAAGCTGTTGGCCAAAAACCCCGCCAAATTCCTTAGGACCCTTTGTTTTTCCATCTAATTCACGAAACAGGTGGCGCAAAGGCAATTCCTTTAACCCTTAAATGCCTGGTGTTGCTTTTCGGCAACATACCCAATTTAGGCTCTAAAATACTATTAGAATAATATTGAAGTTATAATGCCTAATGTTGCCAATAAAATACATTCTGAAAATATTATTAAATCGATTTTCAACATTTAGATGGCAACACTTGTGCTGTTTAAGAATAAAGATAAATTTATTTTTTCAATTGTTGCTACTTGTTCTTTTTGTTTTGTTTCGGAGCTTGGGAAATACCCTATTTTGATCTGTAGTGAGCAAGTGAAATTTATTTCTTACTATAGTTCCTGAAATTCTTGTGTGTTTAATATTATAGAATTTTATTAAGGCAAATTATTTTTTCAATTAAACACCAGTATTGCCGATTAGTAACAAACTGTTTTTTAGCCGTAAACTATCCTTAAAATAAAATATGATTTTTTAAAGTATTTTTCCCATGATTTATTTAAAAAATGAAAGCCGAAAAACATTATTACAATGATTTTTGAAAAATCAGGCATTTAAGGGTTAAGTGTAACAAACAAATCAGCCACTGCAGTGGCTCATTTAGATCTTTTTCTGTTAAAACAATCACACCGTTATTAACTCCAGTGTTTGTGGCTGTCCTGTCACACCCAATAGCAATTACAGTTGATATGTTTAAATGATTATTACCATTAAAGTAGGCTGTCATGCTATTTTTTATAGCTTCACTTGTTCCAAAAGCAGGGGTTACATTTCCTAGAAAGGATGAATTGGGCTCTTTTACTAAAGGAATATGTTCTTCGATGACCGTCTTTTTATAAAATTTGTTTACTTTTTTATCTTGCACATTTGTTTTATCTTTTCTTCCATCGAAAAACAAACCTATATTATCTCCAACTTGGTTAAGGCTTCTTACTATCTCCTTTGTTCGATCCTTAGTTCTCTTTCTTCGAATTTTCATTCTATCAGTTACTTTATTGTTGTTCTCCTCTGTAATCATTTCAACATCTTTAAGAACAGCACTTGCGATAGTCGCAGCAACTCTGTCTGAAACCCCAGTTCGGTCACAAGCACTTGCTACTGTTGTAAGTGCTACTCGCATTTGCTCGCTTGTAGTTGAATCCAAAAAAGAAGTAGAGGAATTTTTGGGATTGTATATTAAGGTTTCTTTAAATTTTTGCTCAGGATCTGATTAAATGGCATCATTTTCAGGTTTTCTAGTAGTCTTAACTACTAATTTCTGATTGTAGTTATACTTTAATTGTTGCTGTATTACCTGTTGCTTCCTCTCTTCCCTTTGTGTTAAAATCTTGAAAATAACTTTATAGACTCCACTTATACACATTTTTCTCACTGTTCTTTGGTCAAGTAAAAAATCTTTCTCAAGTTTAGGTACTTTTTTTCTTTTTTCGCACTTACAGACAGAAAATTCTTTGTACTTACAGGTTGCTACATTAAAAAAACGTTTGCTTTCATTTAAAAATTTTACTGCAATCAAATCATATTTTTCTGTACCTTTTCTACCTTTTGATCTTAAAATACTTCTGTATTTATCATGATAGGTTTTTCCCATTTCTAACATGCGAGTGCGAGATATTACAGGAATAGATGCTGACGACCAAATAGATTGAACTTTCTTAATAAGTATATCAAGAATTTCACTCACCGTTCGTTCTTTTGATGTTTTGTCTGGTTTCAGCTCATATCGAATATAAAGATAATATTTCATACTGTCATAATAAGTTGAAAATCTTATATCACTTAATTGTTTATGGTACCCAAAAATTGGGCATTCTAACTTTTGTCTGATCTGAACTGACCTTGACACTGCCATCACTCTAAAGATAAAGTATTAACTAATAAATTATTATACAAATATTCAAACTGACATATTCATAAACAAAATAAAATCCAGTAAAGAACAGCATAAAAACATTTGTTACTCAAACGATTCGTTTGCCTGCACCGACTGACGACAGAAACGTGACCAGAACATTGCTATAATTACATGCTTCCCTTAAACTGAACTATAGAATTATAAATTGAGTGAACAATGTAATATTTCTTGTTTCAAAAATTCATTATTATTTTGTCTAAAACAGCGAGATTTTAATCTTATGTAGTAAAAATAATTTTCTATGTAAAAATTCGCTTTTTACATAGAAAAATGTAGTGTTATTATAATAAAGACGTTTTCGCAATAGCAAAAATCCAAATAGGGTGAAACCCCTCAGTAACTGACACCTTAAAGATTCTTTCTTGTTCAAATAACTATTACAAAGTTTTAAATCTATTTTATAATTATCTTTATTTTTGAAAGGGCAGTAGTAGAGACACCTTGAAGATTCTTTCTTGTTCAAATAACTATTGCAAAGTTTTAAATCTATTTTATAATTATCTTTATTTTTGAAGGTGTAGTTGTAGAGACACCTTAAAGATTCTTTTTTGTTCAAATAACTATTACAAAGTTTTAAATCTATTTTATTTTTGAAAGTACAGTAGTAGAGGTACATTAAAAAATTATTGTTGACAATTTTTTTAAAAAATTATACTTTTTATTAATAGAAATAATTTTTTTTTCATAAATAGGGTCAATAACTCCAGTAACTGACGCTATCCCTTTTCTGAAAAACGAATAACTGAAAAATAAATTATAACAGTTAATCCATATATAAGTTATCTGTAGATAGTATTACTTTGTAGAATTTTATAAGAAAATCCTTATATGAGTTAGATTTTTGCTGAAGTGTAAGTTACTGGTTAGGTGTCAGTAATTGGGGGTTTCTGTAGAATTTCACAAGAAAATGCTTATTTGAGTTAACATTTTTGTTGAAGTGTCAGTTATTGGTTAGGTGTCAGTACCTGGGTGCTTCACCCGACGCAGAAAACTATATTCTAAATTCTGTGAGAACTGTGACATATTATGCTGTTTTTATGCACCTAAATAGATCTTTAGTGATAAATATGCATAATTAAAAAAAGAGCAATGGTTAATAATGTTTTACATCCAGGAAAATAATAATAATAATAATAATAATAAACGTCGATATGTTTTAAAAGACTCTCAAATAAAAATTTGGCTTCAATGCCGCTTATTAATTTATGTTGTTTATTAGTTTGCTGCATATGCTGTTAAGTAGAGTCGTAAACATGAATTTGATTCTGTATGCACACGAGGTTTGAATAACATAGTTTCAATTTCACATAGTTAAAAAATGTGGGAAAGTCCTGTTTTTCTTTTAGATTAACGGTGTCCAAATCTGCAGTAATTGCGAAATCGCCGTAGGTAGTTTGGCCAAAACTCGCCGATGCGTAAAATGCACACACAAAACACATTATTTATTTTGCGTCATTATACCTTTTGTAGTATTTATAGAATCTTCTTGATTTGTATTTTTTTTTTTTTTTTTTTTTTTATCGCGATAAAGAAAAAAAAGAGAAACAAAAAAGGGCAGAAAGAACATACGTATTTAGCGCTTCTTAAAGATTTCTTCTATTTCATCTTAAACATCCTATACAATATAAAAGATAAAGTACCCGAAAGAAAGAATTATTGTAATTATCCCTAAAGATAAACATCTTATTACACATCTATACTGTTATAAATACTATACTTGCATTTTTCGGTTTGTAGTAAAACTTTTAAAATGTGTTTTTTCCCGACAGCAAAAAATAAACATACATTTTTAAAAAGTTTATTTAATCTTAACAATTCTAGATCGTATAAACGTGAAAATGGAAGAAAATCCAAAAAATAATTGTTGTATAATATTACATTATTTTCATAATAGTATATCATGTAGATACGTAGAATACATCATGTAATATAAAAATGTGTTTGCATGTTTTTGGTATGTAAAAAGATTTACTCTTTGTGACAACGTTTTAAAAATAAAATCCAAAGCTCTATAGCACTCCATATAAAACAAGGCAGGAACTAAAAGAAAATTATTTTGCAGTCACATTCAATTATCGTGAATTAAAAAAATACTACTTTTGTTGAAATTTTAGAGAAGGTATTCACAAGCAAGATATTTAGGAAGAAATTTGTTTTACAGTGCTATAGAAAAACATGTTTTAACCAATTCTGCATAAAGAATTAAGGGGCTGTGCATATATAACGTTATCACTTTAGGGGAGAAGGGGGATCTGGCACTTGATATCGTAAGATATTGCTAGGGGGTGGGGTGATTGACTTTTGATACCGTTATCATTTTTGATCTAACCAAAATTTTCTTTTTTCCGCGTGTGTGTGTGTAACCTTTTCTTTACATCAAAACTGCCGGTCACTTTTTTTAGTTTGGTATCTATTTTTATGAAAATACAAAGTTATTATTAAAACCATTTTGTGATTATAAATTTTTTTTTTATTCCGAAATATGGAATACCCCAATGTTTGGCATTCGTAACTTTCTGCCCTATGCACAAATAATCCACTGTCGGAAAAAGCAGCTACAAAGTATATGTTTGAAATTATATCAGGTTGTAACGAAAGCTTCCCGCCACAGCTAATACGGTCTGTGCAAACAGTTTACGTTGACGTGTTTGCTCATATTTTGTCAAACGATTTTTGACATTTGAAAAAAAGGGACTTGTTTTATAACACTGCGTTGTGAAATTTGTAAAAAAAAAAAAATATCGGTATCATTAAGTACAGGGTGTCTGAAATGGAGCTATCACGGTACCAGATTAGAACCATCATTTACTTCCAGTTCTGTTGCAAAAAGTCAAGTACAGAATGTCATATGACACTGTGAAAGTTTGGTGGAATGGTGGTTTTATATAAAATTACAGTTAATTATATATATTATAATTAGTATTATGTAATGGTGATATGACGTAAAACTTTCGTTACAACCTAATATTTGTTGTGTTTGTAAAGAAAAGAGAAAGAGTGTTATCCACCTGGTTTGCTGATAAGAAGTTCTGCTTGCTTCTTCCCCATGCAGGGTGCAAGTGTATGAAAACAATATTACTGTTGAATACATTATGTAACAAAAAGCTATTATTAAATACTTTTAAAAAGTAATTATCCCATTAAAATTGTATTTGATATAAAGTTCATATATAACTATAATATTTTATTGACGTCTTCTCTTCATTTGCATCAGTAAAGTATGCGAATAATAACCACATCTGTATTTCACTGTAACCGTATAAAAAGAAAGAAAGAAAATTGTAAAAATCAAAAGAAGTTTTAGACATTGATAATGGTATCATTATCGGGGAGGTGGGGGGGAGGGATTTCGAGGAATGATAATGCATGGTATTGTAAGGGGGGGAGGGGGTCCAACATTACGTAAAAGGTGATAACGTTATATATGTACAGCCCTTAAGGGTGTATTCGAAAAAATATTTTTCACCCCTCAACAGTTCGAAATTTTCCGAGACATTTTCAGACTCATTTTTAAAAGTAAAAACATGAAACATGGTGAGGTGATTTTTGAAGAGATGTATAAGAGACCGTGTGATTTCATGTTTCGCACACTCAATTAGAATTTGATTTTTAAACAATTTTTTTCTCAGTTTGATCATTTTTTTCATTCCCAGATCTCCCACTTCGGAAAATTCGGTTCAAAACGCCAACTTTGACAGCATTTTTTACAATATTTTCTGCATTTATCAAAAAATCCAGAAGCACGGCACATTATGCAGCTTCTAAATAAGAGAATTTCTCAGTTTGATGCGTTTGAGAGTAAAAATGAATTAAAAAATTAATCAGAAAATAAGTAGCTTGAACTGGAATACACCCTTAACTCTCTAGTAACGGATTGTTTAAAATATTTGCTATGAATGACGGAACGCTGGAACAGTGTTACTCTCCTACTCGTCAAGGAAATAAGATTGTAAAAAATGACATAAATTCAAGAAACAAGAAAACCATCTGGGTCATTTTAAATGTACCGAATTTGTAATTAACTTTTGCTCTGTGACATTTTCCACAAATAAGATAAATCACTTAAGCACAATATATCGTAAAGGTTTTTTTTTTTTTCCTTTGCCACATTGAAACGTTTTTCAACTAATTAAATTTAGCTTTTAAAATAATTTCTGAAGGTGTACTACCCGATTGCATTACTTCTGCAAGTGAAAACTTTAATTACTACTGTAAATTTTAATTAATTTCTAAAAGTATTATTGATTGTCTGCAAATATTTTACTCCCTTGTTTTAGATTCTAATCATGGCTGTATACTTTTTTTTATTATATGACAATGATAAGACGGCAATTTATCCATAAAACGATCCATAAAAAGATTATCCACTTTTTATACATTACCCCACCAGAAAGTAAATTCATTTTTTATAACAATGAAATCATTTTTTCTTTATAGAAAAAATACTTTTTTTTTTCTTTCCTTCAGTATGGAGTTGGTTTTTTATACATTTGTTTGATCAAGATGAACAAAGATCAAGATGACTTATGGATTAAAAAACATTTTGCGAGATTCATTTGATTTTCAGATTTAATTTCAAAGTGCATATAGAACTTAAACATAACTAACTACATAACCAATGTACAATGGCCGTCAGTTACATAAATTGTTGGTTATTAGAGCAAATCAAAGAGAATAGAACGCAATGATGATTGTCGAATTCCACTAAGCATGCATTAAAAGTGCTTTATTTAATAATAAGATGTGAGAGCTTTTCCAAAAAATATTTATACACTTTGTTGTTCTTAGTCGCGGTATTTTGAGGTGAGTGTCGGCATTTCATGTGCCTTGGCGCAACCACAGGGGGAACTAAGGGGGCTGAAGCCCCTACCCGACTAGACTAAATATTTAAATTTTTTAAAAATTATGAAAGAGTGTTATTATTTTTAATAGGTCCTTAAAAAACCTAAATTTTTGAAAATATATTAATTTTATCACACAATTTTTTCCCTTTTAAAAATTTTATTATGAAATTTGAAATATTAGCATGCTTAAAATTTACTTCATTAAAAATTTAAAACACCCGATCAACCTCTTGCTCTCTTTAACCCCCATAATATTTTGATAATTAATAATAAAACTTTAAATCGTTTGATTGCAAACACATTTTAAAATTATCCAAATACACAAACACACCAAAAAATCGCAAAAACTAAGATATACTTTAGTACAGTATTTCATTATTTAACATTTTAAAAGCATTCAGAATTAGCGCCACCAAAACTTTCCAGAGCTTCCTCTAGCTGGTTACGACTCGGCTCAAGTCATCAGGAAAAATGTGTCAGGGCCTGAGTCGGCACGTCCCATCAAATCAAATGAAAGAAAGACAGAGCTCGGCAGCGGGCCGGGCCGGATCTGGGCACATATAGGCCTCTGAAATATGCTAGTCCCCTACAAAGCTTAATCCTGGATTCGCCACTGGACATGTGAGAAGGATATGAAATACTTCCCACAAAGCCTCTCCCCCCAGAAAAGATGAAAAGAAAAAAGAACGGTATACAGTGAAACTTCCATTTAACGAAGTCTCATCGTTACACTTAAACATTTCGTTATGAAGAAAACTCGTTAGATAGAGTTCAACTCAAATTCATGAAATTTGCATAATAAAATATACATGCATAAAATGGAAATATTGGAAAGTTGTATTTTAATGCGGGCAGTAACTTTTTTTTAATGCTATGTAGACATATATGAGAAAAAGTTAAATTAGAATAATATTTAAGAAAGTCACATAATAAAGAGAGGTAAACAAAAAATGAAGCGTAGCGTACCGTTTCCCTTTTTTTCTCAGTAATCCAAATCCTTAACTTAAAGTCTTTAATATTTCTTTATACAGGTTTCTTATAAAAAAATACGCTGTTCATAAAAATTTTCGCACATTTATAAGCATACGAACAATTCATCTAATACTTTCGTGAAATTGGAATCCCCTTCTTATTGTATCAATGTCTTTTAAAATTTATTCTTTTGAATGAAAAGGATTAACCCCTTAATTCTCGCTCCCGTCATATTCACGCGGGCTGTGTCTTTTACACAAATTGTTTGATTCCCACCAGTTTTATAAAATAGTGAAATTGGGTATATTTTGATATCGTTTTTACTGTCATTAAATAAGGTGAATATTTCTTTTTCATAAAAGTGGTGCCGATAAGCAATTTGAATTATTCAACCGTAATTTAATTCGAGCGTTAAGGGGTTAAAAAAATAAATAATTTAATTTTCATACAATCCGCTGAAATAAAATCATACATCCATTGCAACAGCAAGTTCTCCATTTGAATGTTGTAGTACACGCACGAAAGTGGAATAAACTCCGTTATATAGAATAAATTTTTCGTAATATGGAGATTAATTTACGTGTTAAAGGTGTTCAAAGTCAAGGTTCCGCAGAAAATTTCGTTAAGTAGAAAACTTCGCTAAATAGGGACTTACTTAATGGGAAGTTCAACTGTATTATCAGATATGTTATGCATTTTAAAAGCGATGCATAAAAGCAGAACGGGATTACTTTGTGATGGATTTACACAGAGGTGGCTTTTGTAGCCACAGCATCCTGGGCGGGATTTTGCCAGCAACTCTACAAGTGATATCTTTTAAAGAAGCTCTTAAATTTTAATCAAGCATTTTGTCTATTTTTCGCTCCTTAACCCTTTGAGCACCGGTGGTGAATTTCTTCAAAATGCCCAAATGTCACATTGGCACCAGTATTTTGTAAACAAAAGATTCGGCTTATAATATACACGAAAAAATGCATTAATCTATTTTCAAATAAATTTGGATGAATATTTCAGAGCCAATGTGACATTTGGAGATTAAATGTAAGTGGTAAGAAATTCACCCATGAGAGCTCAAAGGGTTAATTTTGAGAGCCTTGTGCGACCAACCGACCTTGCCCGCTTATTCTAGTAAAATTCATTAAGAGAACTAAGAAAGTTCTTTTGAGGTTAGAAACCATATAAATGTTTATGTGAAAATACATTAATTTTTAAATTGATTTACTGTAAGTCCACCCTGAAAAAAAAAAAGTGTGCCAAAGATTCAGATATTGCATCATACTGGGGATTCAAAATAGAAGCTATGGTATGGCAATTATGATTTAAGCCGCTGATGATACAAACATTCTTCCGATTGCAAAAAAGCGTACAAATCAAACATAGCTTTTGTTTTATACGGTCTCTGGGCCTATATCCTAATAACTTACATTTTGAAAAATATTATCCTACATCTAGGAAGGAAAGAAATTTCAATGTTTATCTGCACTAAAAGTACTTCTTTTAAATTTTAGTGTCACAACTGAAAATACTGAAATATGCCGCTTTGAAGGAGGAGAAGGGGTTCCCAAAAAGTCTAGCCTAGGAGGTAGTTTATCCGCTACTGCATAAAATCCACAAGTTACGTATTTTAAGTTTTACCAATGTGTTTTCGAAGTACCGCAAATTATCTATAGCGCAGATATCATCACACGATAGATGGTTGTTATATTGAATTTCAGTCATTGTTTTTTACACTCTTTTATGTAAATCAACTTGGTTTTTGTATGTAACGATGGAGTCTTGCAATCGTTTTTTAACTCGCTTCCTAAAATGCTGGAATTATAAAAATTATGTACACAGGCACATTTCCGATAACAATACAACATTTTAATATTTTAAGAAATCTATACATTTAAAACGCTAAGCGTATTCTTTCGACAGTCCGTAAGAAGAAACTACTGCATCAAATTACACCAATCTTTTTTTAAATGAAAGATATTTGGCCACAGATTTGTTATCGTACATTCGTTTGTTCTAATATTTTATTAATTAACTGTAATTTTAAATTAAAATTCTACAGTTGGGCATGCGCATTATATAAGTAGAAGTCTGCCTTTGGAGTGACGCGCTGCACATGCGCAAAGATTCTCGCTCAGTTGAAATATCATATCACAGGTAGAAGTTGTTTTAAGTTCGTCTGCTACTCGATCTTACTGTAAACAAGCTTTTCTTTCTTTCACAAAGTTAATATTTGACTCTTTCAGCATTATTAACTATTCAAAAATTTATTGTGTCGATATTAAGAGCTAGATAAAAGATAAGACTCATTTCAGGGGTGTCACATTGTTTTGGTCATATTACATGCTGGAAGATAAATACAGTGGACAGATAAGAAACAGAACATAAGAAACTAAAAGTTATGGCTGGTAAATTGCCAATAGTTACACAGGAAGATTGGGAATCTAGCATGTTAAGTTGTAGTTTCTTCTTTTAAAAAAATAAGGTAACAAATATTAAAATGCAAAACTATTTTTGTAAGATCAAAACTCAAATTCGAGGCAATTGCGTATGCGTCAACTGTGTTTCGAACCTCTTCAATTTAGAAGGAAGATACATAAACAAACAGAGAGAGATGCACAAATACTGAAATGTTGCTGCGATCAGTGTTGAATTCAGGGGGTGGCCCGGGGGACGTCCCCCTCCCGGAGCAATGAGATGCCCACCCTGGAGGATTTGAGATTTTGTGTTTTTAGTGGCCAAAAAGTGCAATTCCCTCCCCCCCCCCGGAGCCACTGAAATCCCTCCCGGAGAAAATGTCTGAATTTAACACTGGCTGCGATTGTCCACTAGATTCAATTGTTTTATGGCAGGGGTGGCCAACTGTGGTACGCCAGATACCACAAATATTTTACACAAAAAGTCGACTTGTTGAATCGCAGAGATTCGATGATTAGGTAAGACAATGATTACTGTAAAATTTTAGTGGTGTGGAGCGTGCCATTGTTGCCCCCCCCCCCCCCTGTTTTATGGCATTAAACATGATGACACCAAATATTCATTTAAAAGACCGTTACTTCGTTTCAAATCGTACACGAATTACAAGAAAATTCTGTTTCCACATAGAAGAAAAAATCAAAAGGAACAGAAGCTAAAAGATTGAAATTTTATTTCAACTATCCTGTAATAGTTAACTTATAGTTTTAATACAGGATGACAGTTTTAACATAGGATGACGAAAAATGATTAATTTAATCGAATTTCATCATATTTCAGAACATAACGAATTACAAGAATAATGATTGCCTGAAAAAAGAAATCATACAACAAAAACATAATAAAAGAACAGTTTATTGCAACCATCAACCATCCATCATGAATCTGTCATTTAATATATAATCAAACTGTAATACCATAAATATGATTCATTCAAAAGACATATACTATATTTCGGATAGTACACGAATTAGAAGAATAATCATGTTTCCGCCTTAAAAAAAAAAAAAAAAAAAAAAAAAAAAAAAAAAAAAAAAAACGTATTGGACGAAAGAAAATAGTTGAACCTACAGCGAAGTTAAAGTTTCAACTCTTTACGCCACTTACACATGACAAGATCCATTTCAGATTGGACATTTGAAAAACAAGACTTGCACACATACGCTGCCTTGGGGTAATTTCTACCAGGTGCATTTGCACACATTTAATCTAGCTGGCTGTAATTACCAAAACTAACTCTTGCCTATAATTTATTCAAGTCCAGCAACTATTCGATACTGTGGTGAATTCTAAGATAGACTGTGTGCACAATTAATTTTGTTTGCTATTTATTATCTTTGATGCTAATAAATCGTAACTTGTTAAAAACTTAAGTGCTAGCAAAAAAAGATAGCAACCCATAGCATACTGTTTGACTTTCAACGCCTTCGCTTGATCGCAAAAAAGTTGTTTGTCAGCTTCATAAAATTTAACATTTGTTCTTACTACATACAGAGATTACAAACGTTATCACTACAGAAACATTATTTATCGTATTATTTTTATTCTTTTAATTGTGAGTATAATTAATACTCTTTGCACTGAGCCAAAAAATAAGTTTAACTTTTCAACGTTCACAATAAAACTTATATATATATATATCGTACTAATATTTTTTTAATGGTCATATATATACATATATATTATATTTGAAATTAATTTTGTATTGTATTATTTTCACTAAAAAGGAGTAATAAAAACATATTTTATCAAAAAGTACATGTTAGTTATACACAAATTCAAGATCATATCACAGCAGGGTCATTCCCTGGAAACTTACGTTACATTCAGAGCAATTTACTGCAGTAATTTTAGTAATATAACACCAAAAAATATTTAAATGTAAAGTTGACATGATTTTGTTAGTTAAACCTATCCAAAACTGAATTTGAATGAAAATGACCCTGAAAATGAGAATGAAAATTATATTTTTTATGGTAACTTACGTTCCTTTTTCCGTTATGTCAGTTACACAATAAATATTACTGCCAGGGTTCAATAAATAAAACAAAAATTAGATAAATTTCATCTAAATTGAGCTTTGAATAGGTTTAATTAACAAATTATGTCGACTTTATATTTTGAATTATATTTTTGGTGTTATATTACTAAAATTACTGAAGTAAATTGTTCTAAATGTAACGTAAGTTACCATGTATTGACCCAGCAACTAATATTAATCAAACATTTCAAATGCTACAAATATCAATTTAAGATTTAATTAACCTTAAAATTCAGGCGAAGAAAAAGAAAAAGAAAAAGAGAGAGATTTACAGCTTTTTTAGACAATTTTATTTTTAAAAAATAAGACCAACTCAAGTCTTTGCTTCTGTGGGTGAGGTATAAAACTTTGCATGGAATAGTATCATATCAAAAAATCCGCGAGATATGGGACTTTTTTTCTATCATTACGTAAACTCTTCTAGATCCCAAAAGAGAGAGATTTACTGCTTTCTGGACAATTTTATCCCAACAAGGTAGACCAACTCAAGTCCTTGCTTCTATGAAGGGGGGGGGGGGGGGTATAAAACTTTGGAAGGAATAGTATCATATCAAAAAGTCCGTAAGATATGGGACTTTTTTTCTATGATTACGTAAACTCTCCTCTCCTAGATCCCAAAAGAGAAAGATTTAATGCTTTCTGGCTAATTTTATCCCAACAAGAAAGACCAACTCAAGTTCTTGCTTCTGTGGGGGAGACATAAAACTCTGGGAGGTTATAGTATCATATCAAAAAAGTCCTTCCGGCCAGTGCCGGGAGGAAGAGGTAGCATTCATAATCCTTATTTAAAAAAAGCCAACTTATATCATGCAAACACACGAAGCTCAATTTAGTGGAAACCGAATATAGGAGATTCAATACTAATTTTTATCAATATAATGAATGAGAATTTCGCGAAATTAGTCAGCTTTATCCAAGCTGCTTTTCTTTAAAGTAACTTATATTTGGCTGCCAAATTCGGCAATTTCTTAAAGTGCCTGTCATTTTAAGACAACATGGTGGATGAGGCTAAGCAGTGAACTTGGTCGAGACCTTAGTAATTGCTGTGCACATGCTCACTCACATCGGAATCGGTTAATATATAGGAGTGCTGTCGCACGCAAAAAATCAGATTTTTCAAAATGTCACCCACAATAGAAATTGAAACTGCTATATCTGAGCCATTTTTTAAGGTAAAGACAAACAAAAAATGCTCCTGAATCCTTATATCAAGATCAAATACTTAAGAAAGAAACCTTTTTCAATATCTAATTTTTTTGCACCTCACTTTAAATATATATATAATTTTTAATTTAATGGCCGCCATTTTGAAACAAGATGGCTGATGAATCTGGCCAGCGAACTTGGTCGAGGTGTTGATGCATACTATCCACATGCCTTCTTACATCGAAATAGGCGAATACGTGTGTTATCGCGTGACAAATACAAGATCGTTTCAAAATGTTAGCCATGCTAGAAATTCAAAGTGCTATAAATCAACCATTTTTTAAGATATCAACAAAAGAACAAATTTTCAGAAACAAAAACTGCTCCGGAATCTTTGTATCAAGGCCAAACACATAAAAAAAAATCTTTTTCATTTTCCAATTTTTTAATACCTCATTTTGAATTTTAAATTTAATTTTTTTAAAATGGCAACCCTTTTGAAACAAGATGGCGAATGAAGCTGGCCAACGAACTCGGTCGAGACATTGGTATGTACTATGTACAGACCAAGTTACATCCAAATAGGTTCATAAATACGCCTGTTATCGCGTGACAAAAATCAGGTCGTTTTAAAATGTCAGCCACAAGAGAAATTCAAAATGCTATTACTCAGCCATTTTTTTTTAGATATAGACGAAAGAAAAACTGTTCCGGAATCTTTGCATTAAGGTCAAACACATACAAAAAAAAATCTTTTTCATTTTCCAATTTTTTGGTATCTAATTTAAATTTTTTTATTTTTTAATTTATTTAAATGGCCGCCATTTTGAAACAAGATGGCGGATGAAGCTGGCCAACGAACTCGGTCGAGATATTTGTGTGTACTATGTACACACCAAGGTACATCCAAGTCGGTTCATAAATACGCCTGTTATTACGTGAGAAAAATCAGGACGTTTCAAAATGTCAGCCACGCTAGAAATTCAAAATGCTATAACTCAGCCATTTCTTAAGATATAGACGAAACAAAAACTGCTCCCGAATCTTTTTATCAAGGTCAAACACATAAGAAGAAAATATTTTTTCATTTTTCAATTTTTGGTACCACATTTCAAATTTAAATTTTTCTTAAAAATTTAAATGGCCGCCATTTTTAAACAAGATGGCGGGTGAAGCTGGCCAACGAACCCGGTCGAGACATTGGTATGTACTATGTATAAACGAAGTTACATCCAAATCGGTTCATAAATACGCCTTTTATCGCGTTACAAAATTCAGGACGTTTCAAAATGTCAGCCACGCTAGAAATTCAAAATGCTATAACTCAGCCATTTTTTAAGATATAGACGAAACAAAAACTGCTCCGGAATCTTTGTATAAAGGTCAAATACATAAGAAAAAAATATTTTTCCATTTTTAATTTTTTGGTACCACATTTCAAGTTTTAAATTTTTTTAAAAATTTTAAATGGCCGCCATTTTGAAACAAAACGGCGGATGAAGCTGGCCAACGAACTCGGTCGAGACATTGGTATGTACTATGTACACACCGAATTACATCGAAATCGGTTCATAATTACGGGAGTTACAGTGTGACATAGGTCAGATATATATATATATATATATATATATATATATATATATATATATATATCAATTTTGAACGGAGGGTGGTTTCGGGGTCTGGGGGTCATGATCGATGAAAATATACCAAAATTTTTTGAAATCGCTTTCCTCCGAACGGCTGCAATAGGTAGCTTTTTTGTAAAGAAAGCTACCTAAAATCCAAGACATATGGGATTTTTTTCTATGATTAGGTAAACACTTCTATATCCCAATAAAGGCTCACGGTACATATTCACTTAAGGGGGTCCGGGACACATTTTCAAATTTTTTTTATTTATTGAGTTAAAATTTTGAATTTTTTTGTGATGGTTAACCATATCATTTGTAAACAAAATCAAATGATAAAACTTCTCATAGCTTTTTTAAAAAAAAATTTAAATTTAAAATTTATAAAAAAAGTGGTATAACTTAAAATAGTTATAACTCGAAATATTATTTGTAGAATTTAAATTGTTTTTCATTTAAATAAATAGAAATATATATTTTTTAATTTAGAGCCAGCATTTTAAAAAATATTAATTTTTAAAAAAATTAAAAATATTTAACGAAAAAATTACAAAAAAAAGTGGTGCAACTTAAAAAAAAAAAATCATATTTTCAAAAGTAAATATTTTTTTCAAATATGCTAGCTCAAAAATAAAGTAAAATAATTGAAAAAGATATGTTCCGAGTTTCAACCCTGTATCTTTAACGGTTCTCGAGTTATAAGAATTTAAATATGAGAAATGGTGAAAAAACCTATCATGAAGAAAAACGCAATTTCACAAGAAGTCGTATCCTTGACAACCATAGCTTGAAAGGCAGATTTTCAAAACAAACCAAAACGAAAAAATTAATATTTCCTGTTCTAATTAAGATAGAAACATCATTTAAACATCATTTTAAGCAGAAAACGGCAGAGAAATTTTTAATCCAATAATAATAATAATAAAAAAAAAAAAAAAAAAAAAAATGAAAATTTGAAGATTTTTGTGTCCCGGACCCCCTTAAACTCTAAACCTAGATGCCCTTTCAGAGACATGAGAAATGAATGTTTGCAGGTTAATTTGTAAACATATCTCAATTTCCTCTCCATTCAAATCTTGGAGAAAGTTATTTTTGAAATGAAAATTTTATTTTGTAAAATTACAAAATCCCTATCAAAATTTTTACCTATATTAATTATTAGAAACAAATTATCTTAAACTTTTTTTAATATGGAAGAAAATTGCATTATTATAATAATAGTAATTATTATGTAACTATTATTATAGTTAATATAAACATGACACATGTTATACATTCTATTTATCTGTAATAATATATCACTTTTCATAAAAGTTCCGCACCTTTCAACTCATTTTTTAAGGTTTAAGCCCCCCCCCCCACCCCCCTGTTTTATCGCCAAATTATACTAATAGTATAAGTTGTCCTAAAATTTAATACAATTATTAAACTTTCACTGGGTTTATAAGAGTTTACAACTTACTGTACATTTTAGTTATATAATACTTGTAACATAGTTTTCTTTCAGAAGACTATGTTCCAGATGAATATGGTAATATTTAAAAAGAATTACAAAAGTTATGTATTCATTTACAACTATTTTCAAAATTATACAAGGTGGCCTTAATTAAACTGACAATATTCAGAGTGTTCTGTAATGCGATCTAATAGAGAGAATGACGCCAAATTTTGTAAGAAGATTAAACAAGCCGGGGTTCGAAGGATTTCTTCGATGGGTACCCGCGGTTTTTTGAACCGCGAAAAATAAATTAGCTCCAAAAGTCACTGCTAGGAGAATATGTGGCGCTATTTAACAGAAAAGAGAGTTTTAAAAAATGCAGAATCAATACTGCAATCGTTAAATGGGCTAAATAAAATTGTATTGATTTTAGTATTGATTCTGCACTTTTTAAAACTCTCTTTTCTGTTACACAGCGCCACATATTCCCCAAGCGGTGACTTTTGGAACTTTTTTTTCACGGTATCCTTCTTACTCCATTTTGTTTAACCCTCTTAAAGATTTGGCGTCATTCTCTCAATTAGATCGCATTACAGAACACTCAGTACTGTCAGGATAATTATGGCCACCTTGTATATGTATTACTCTTCTGCTTTTTAATGCGACACTTAAATGTAAAGAAAAATTTAAAAACACATATTTTGACATTTATTTTAAACACAACTTAATCATAATTTATTAAATCAAATATTAATTATTTTTTTAATTTAAGAAAAAGGCCCTTCAAAGTATTAAATATAACTTATCTATTAATATTTCAATTTATGATAACTTAAATGAGAGAATGTTTAGCAAATGGGGTGCTAAATGATGTTACGGAATTAAATTTATAAATAAATAAATAACTCGAAAGAAGATTAGAAAGGAGAACAATTTAAAAATGCATTATTTATATATTTATTTATTATTATTTGAAAAATGCTCGAGTATGATTACCTAACACAGAAGGAAAATGTTCAAGGTAGATAAATGCAATAAATATGTGCATGAATTTCAAAGAAAAATATAAGTATCGGATTTTTCAAAAATTTGTGTGATTACTTAAGGTCGGTTCTCAAAAACATATTTTCCTTGCAAAACAACGCGAAACTTTCTGACACACTTCCTGACTCATTTTTAACCCGTTCGGGTCTGGCGTACTATTAATAGTAAATATATTTTCATTGAGTATTATTTTGTTTTAACAATTACTTTTGTTACTATCTACATGTAGTAATGGGAATATACCTATGCATTTCTTATTATGACTTCATTTATGTTTTAGTACTTAGTAATAATACTACTACTAATAATAAAAGTTTGCTTATTTCTCTTTGCACAGTTGGCGATTTTTTTATAACATACATTTCACTCTTTAAATTTAAAATACAGGTTACTTTTTTGAATGAACCACGTGTGATAAAACGTAAAAAATATTAGAAAATTGTAATATCTGCTGAAACCTGTTGTAATACGATATTTGCAAAACGTCTCCAAAAACTCTTCCTTATAGCCTATTGTCATATAAATATACAAGTTGAATAGCACGCAAAATAACTACATTTGTTAGATTTCTGTCAATGGCATATTCGTTAAACTTCAGTAAATCTATTTGGATAGCTACTATTAACATTATTAACGTAACAGTAATTTTTTCCTCAAAGTGGGAAAAATCGGACCCTAAAGGTTAAGCGCAAAAGCATCATACTTGCAGGCATGATTATGAAAGTGATTTGTAATCGAACATTTTCTCCTTTTTTTTTAATAAATCAATTTTTGAGTTATAAGCGATTATTGTCTCCCGACATCAGTTTTGTTTTCCTTTCCTGCGCCGCTGCGTTCGCCAATTCGGATTAAAAACGCCATCTTTGACAGCATTTTCTGAAAGAATTTCTGCCTTAAATGAAAAAAAAATTACAAAGTTCCGATTACAAAATTTCTAAATTAACAGTATTTACCGATTTAATGCATTGCGAACAAAAATGAATTTAAAAAATGTGCCAGAAAATAGCCAGTTTAGATTTGAGAACACCTTTAAGTAACTTATTATTTATTATAATTAGTTGTATGATTTCTTAAAAAATTGCACGATTCCTTAAAAAAAACTTACGGGAAAAACTTTACTTATAAATATCTTAATTTAAATATATATATACAGAAAAAAGGATTTTTGAAATAAAAATGTTGGATTTTAAAAAGCATTAATCTAAAAACTGCAACAAAATGCACTTACAGAACAAACTTGATAAATGTATAATAAATTTAAAGGAAGTTACTGAAGAAAAGTGCTTTCCAGTTGACGATGCATAACTTCCTCTCGGAATATATTTGAAATTTTTATCACGTAATGAGAGCAATAGTAAAATGAAATAAAATCAAACTTTCGATTACACGCACTTCGATTTCACCAGAATAAATGTGTAATGATGTCATATAAAAAAACATCACTGGAAAAACTTTTACGCGTTTTCTAATTTAAAAAAAAGTTCAATATTTTTGTCTTTTTTTCTATATTTATCTATCTCTTTATCTCTCTCTCCCTATGTAAGTATAAATAACAGTAAAATTTCTCTTTAGCTAAGTTCGATATAACGAATTTCTCTATATAACGAACTTTTAGTAGGAACTGTCACTTTTCCAGGATTACAAAATTAATCTTCATATAACGCAATATCAATCCCCATAAAAGAATTTTTACAGAATTTTTGTTTTCATTTGTTCAGAAAAAGCTTCAACGGACGGTGGATGACAATTTCGTTGTTGCTCAATATCCCACTGATAGGGACATTTTAAACAGCGTTGTGCGCAATTCATCTAAAACAAAGGCTTTCCTTATGCGTTTTTCCCCCAGGCATTCAAATAAATGTTTATTTTCCGTTTGAAACTGATTATATAATTAAAAAATACAATATCAAGTTCATATTTAGAGTTAAACATTTCAAAACCTTAATTAAACACCTCAAAAACATTTTTTTTAATTTACACATTAAATAGGATATATATGTATATATATATAATTATATATAATATAAAATATCGCAATTCTGCAAAATTAAAAAATACAATTTTACTATAGGTAACTTTGAATTGGAACGTGAAATAGATTTCAATATATAACCGATTTTCATATAATATATAGAAAAGATTTACTTAACCAGTTTACATAAATAACGTTATAGAGCAATATTATATAGCCTAAAATGAGCATATACGTTATCTAACTTACAATACTTGTATAAAGTTGTTCTTTTAGTTTAAAAGTTTTGTAAAAATGAACCTTCATTATACATGTTGTAAAAGGCGATAAAGCTTTTCTGTTTTAATTATTTTTTAAAGAAAAAAAAATGTAAAAATATATGAAAAAAATTCGAGAAAAAAATTCCTATGACTTAGGTATGATTTAAACAAGTGTAACTTATTAATTATTATATAGTCAACAATATTTTAGTTTGTTTTATCATCTAAAAAATATTAGATTGTGCAAAATAAAAATAAAATTATCCTTAAATTTACCCTTTTTAAGCAAATTTCTTTAAATTATTTGAAAGTAAAACAAAAACAATTATGTTAAAAAGAAAAGAGATTTTAACACATAACATTAGAAAAGATATTTATAATGCAGTATGTAAATTAAATAAACTAGATTTAATATTAACGTAGCAAAATATAACATAAAAAAAGCCCTTGAATTATATTTGCTTTTGACAAAAAATTAAATTAAAAATTAATCTGTTTTACCTTTCAATACCATTTGTCTGTAAATTTATGAAACAGTGTATATGATAACTGCACGATCAATAATACATGAATTCTCAGAAGTAAATAAAATATCTTTAAACGCATTAAATTAAAACAAAAAATAACAAGATAAAATTACGGTTAAATTGCCGTCATCTAGTTTAAAATTGAATTATGAAAAAGTACATTAAAATCAAGATAAAATTAACTGAAACAAGAAGAAGCGTTTCAGATCTCCTCAATCGGAATATCAAATTAGTACGGTATTGGTGTGGAAATAAATTTTGCGTTAATTCTACCAGTTCGCAAAAAGTCCCTACAATTAATAATTTTTAACATCAATTTTCAATTTAATTATAAAAAAAGTAACCAGATGATGTTCACATAATGAAATTTTGTTAATTATTTATAATTAGATAATTATTGATTAAAGAGCGTTCTAAAAAATAGTTTTCAGTGAAATAGTTCACTAATTAAATAATCTAGCAAACTAATTGATACATTACGCTTATTAATATCTGTATCTTTTTTTAAGCATGTATTTCTAAAAAACTTTTTCCAAGAATTAAGTGCATTAATTTCAGAATTAGAAGAATGCGTTAAAGTTCTTCTTCTTACAAACACACCGATGCATATACCTCAACAAAACTACTATGCAGCTGTAAGTTTATTAAATTAAAAAATTAATTTTACTGAGTCATGTCGAATTTCTGTAATTTGAACGATTAACATAAAAATAATTATAAGAAAGAATTACGTAATTAGCGTCGAATAAAATTTTAGATCTAAAGAAACATAATAATAAACAAAAACAATACTACAATAACAAAACACAAAAACAAGATAATTAATATATCAAATTTGACAGTAATAATAATAAAAAATTAATTTAATTGTTTGACCAAGTAATGAGTAGTTATTTACCTAAATGTATGTTTCCTGTTTATGAAAGCGTAAGTAAATATTCAGATAATAATTACACTGTTTAATAGACTGAGAAACACATTCGTTATCGTAATAAAAATATATGCGCAATTATTTCTAATGCCTTTATACTGAAAATAAAACAATTTAGATACAAAAGTTAGTTACTTTAAATGTATTTAAAAAAGCAATAATTAACTGTTTAAAATACAGTAAAAATCATAACACATTTTATTTTTTTTACTCCTGAAGATGGTTTTGAAGCTTAAACCGAAACATTGAGTTTTATTTTATTCATGTGTTTTTATTTTTATATCATCTTTAAATTTATGAATAAAGTATACGTTGTATAGCAATCTCTATTTTGTTTAGTATACATTTAAAACATTACAATTTCAAGAGTCTTTAATTCGAGTACATTGTTAAAGCCTCTGTAAGCTGAGCTGCGGAGTCGTGGAGTCGTACCCATTTTTGAGCAAAAGAGTCGGAGTCGGAGTAGCTAAAAAACAAGTCGACTCGGATTCCAGATTTTTTTGTTAGATATTTTAAAGTGAAATTAAACTAATTATATATAATTTTAAAGCTAAAAAAAGAACTATTATTGTTATTTTTGGACCATGTCAGGCTACTCAAGTTAAAGATCATCGACTTACTGCGGTGTACAAAGTAGATACAGGGGTAGATACAGAGTAAGTACAGAGTACTACCCGTCTACATAGAGTAGATGAAAACTATTTTAATTCATAATTGTAGTAGCTATTTTACGTTCAGTATATAAGCACTTCATATTTTTGGGGTTTGCCGATAGAATCCGAGGTATGAAGTTCAGCAAGGACCGAAGGCCCGGAAAATGAAGGCAACTTTTAAACAGGCCGTGCAAGTAGAATTAAGTTAATTTATATTAATGGGCTGGATCAAACTGATAAAAAAATTGAGCAGGCTCACAAACCGAACATAACAAATTTGAATGAATCAATTTACGCAATAAAATAGGAACAATTTAGAACGGGTATGATTGGGGTGAGAATAAAGACAAAGGCACGGCCGAATTTTTTAGGGGACGGGCCTTAAAATTTCGGCTCATGCTCTTACCGGAGGTAATGCGAAAATTATAAATTTGTACTATTTTTGGAGGCAAAAGAACAAAGAACCCGGTATAACATTACAATAGAAGCCTTTTTCCCCTTCAACATTTTCCGGTTTGTATGGCCAAAAGTCAGAATTCTGAAATACCCTTCCTTTATTTATTTATTTTTGTGCAGAGGAATCAAAATAACATGAAAATGTAATGCTTTTTTTTTCTGAATCGGTGGTACCCAAAATAACGATAAAATAGTGATTTTTTTTTTTTTTTTTTTTTTTTTTTTTTTTATCTTTCACCATTTGAATTTCGGATTTTCCAGGTATGCAGAACCCGAAATAAAGCCAAAATCGTAAAATTAATTTTAAAAATGCATATTTTTTTTCATTAGAATCCACAGAATCCGAATTATTTCCAAAATAATAAAAATTTTTCCATCTTTATTTTTCCTCCTTTCCACAAAAATTTTTTGAGTCTGAAGAACACAGTAAAATAAACCATTAAATTGTAACGATTTCGTTTTTTTTTTTTTTTTTTTTTTTTTTTTAGTCTGCAGATCCAAAATAGTAAAACTTCATTTTGCGTTTTTTAGACTCCGATAGTTGGATTTTCCGGGTTTGCGGGGACGAAATTTAAAAATTAATAAAGCGGAAAATTTAATTATTTTGTTTTTTATTTTTGAAGCCCTAAAAATAGTATCAATGACGAAATAGTGAGATTTTAACTTTATTTTTTTATATTTCATCATTATTTTAACCAACAGGCCACACTAGTATATATTAGCCAGGTCGGATTAGGAGTCGGAGTAGTTAAAATATCCCGGAGTCGGGGTCGGCCATTTTTCCCATTGACTCCGCAGCCCTGTCTATAAGCCTTTAAAATGTCAATTTCGATGATAATTTCAATTTAAAAACTTACTGTTTAAAGAGAAAAAAAGGTTAATTTTATAATCCTGTAGCTTTTAAAACATTTATATTTTTTACCAACTTTTAAAAGACTAAGTTGAAAGTTGTTCTTTTTCATTTTCCTCAAAAGCATTTTTTTTTTTTTATGAAATTGTGTTAAAAATCGTGATAACTCAATAAAAAATAGTTCGATTGCTACAAAATATTTAAATTATGTTTTAATTATGTATTCAATGGACGGAGACTACTCTTATGCTGATTTAATCGAAAAGTTTTTGAGTTACACAGCTTTAATTTATACATTATTAATTTTTTTCAGGAATTTTCTGCGTTGCTTATCTTTTTACACCACTAACTTTTAAAATATCCATGTTATTGTCATAAAAATAGCATGTTCTTCTATAAAAGTATTATATTTATTATGTAATTCATGAAATGTGTTTATTTTTAATAGCTTTAAATTCAATAGAAAAATTTCCGTCAATTTTATGCTATTAAAAAAATAATAATTATTACCCGACTGCCAAGAAGGGTTATGTGTTTTACGCGTATCTGGGTATGTGGATTTCTTTATACCCTCAAAACGTCCCAACTGCTGGATGGATTTTAATGAATGAGGTCTCTATCGATTCGTCTTAATCGTCCGATGGTTATAGGCTATATTTTGTTGATATAAATTCAAAATGGCGGCCGTAAAATACAAAATGGCGGTAGAGACGAAAAAAAATATTTACGCAACATTTTAAGTGGCATATCATTGGATAAGTCTTTTAAAATGAAGACGATGTTTCATTGACAATTTTACTGTCAGAAGCTCCGTTTAAATATTACACAACCTGGAAGTTGTGTAGGTAGGATCTCTAGCTTTACTGCAACTCTAACCTTCATAGACATCTATAGTCCTCATCAAAACAGTGTTTATAGACAGGAACTAACAATTAAACGCAACTTAAAAGTCATCAATACAAGTAAATTAAAAACAAAAACAGATAAGTAATACAAAAAATAGTTTTACATTGATGAGAAATAATTAATTAGTTCGCTTTTTACGGAGTCGGGTTTTTTAATTTTTAAAATTTAATTTTTATTTGTTATTTGTATGTTTATGTCACATTTTGAAGACATCTTAAATAATAATTAGCAATTTTAAACTTATATTCACAGTCCCCGCAGGTGGAATACTACACAACTATAACTGTAGAATCAAAAACCTCTCCAAAACCCAATTTGCTCGATTCTTAGCGATTCCGCTTTCTTGGATTTTACAGTATAATATAAATTATTATGTTTATTTAGTATAGTAAAACCTACTAAGGCGAAATTTCCAGTGACTGCATCAATATGAGGCATTTTCACATAATTTTGACTTTAAAGTCCCTGTATAATAATTTTTATTTTAGTACATATTCTTGGTTTTTTTTTTTTTAATTTCCTATACTGGAAAACATCCCATTGCATGACTGTATAACAATATTAACGAGATAAATAAGTTTTGGACGATGTTGGGGTTCAAATATACCACGAAACTCCTTACCGTCACGTGTCCCTGATGCTGCTTTTTGAGTTTGGAGCTGTCTGTATTAAATTGTTTCAATAAAAGTAATTCGATGTAATTTGTTTTTCGAAACGGAGACTATTGTTTTATATAAATATGTAGCAAAAAATTCAACCTGCACACATTTTTTACGGTTGTTATTAATTTTTTAACTCTGTCCCTGGATTTTAGATTCCTTACCGTCCCTCTTGCTAAAATTATACAGAAAATCACATCAGATGCAGCCACAGAATAATTTTTCAACTTTTTTCTCATGAAGAGATGCTACAGAAAGAATGGCTAAAATTCTTTGACAGGAAATTTACTGTGGAATTTGTCAGCATTAAAATATCAATTTCAAGCATCGTGGCTTTATTGGTAGTCTTACCGTCCCCAAGGTTTATTCTTGCACTTCCGAGGAACTTATTGAATTTTCGAGGTAAATAATTAATTTTTTTAAATCGAATTTAAATAACTGTTGCTAAAAATCAATAAACATTGTGGCTATCACTTAGTCTTAACATGAATTGCTAAAAATAGGTTGTAATTTTCCTTACCGTCCCCATTTTTCCTTACCGTCCCTTCTTTAATATCCCTTTAAGACAATGCTGCTTACCGTTCCTTCCCTAATATCCCTTTAAGACAATGTAAACCAAAATTTTGTACTAAAAATACTACATTGTTATTATTTCTTATTTGAATGTTCTGTGGGTACTATGCAAATTCATTATAAGTAAAAATTTAGAAGAAAATAGAAAGATATAGTGGTAAAATGGTAAGGAAAATTAAACTCGAAAGTTTAACTTAAACCTCAGTTAAATAATAAAAAAAAATCGTCACTGCTGACCATTTTTTCTTTATTTTGAATCATTAAGGCATTCGTCTATAATTAAAAAAAATTATTTTATTAAGTTTAATTTCACCAGATTTTTATTCCTGAAAGTTAAAATTTTGGTGAGAATACTGCCTCATACTCAGTTTTAGACAGGTTTCTGTTTTAGCAGGTATAACTGTATAGTATTCCGTCCCTAGGTACCATGGATTTTTAAGTTCAAGACAGGATTCCGTTATAGAGAGGTTCCTCTTTCATATGATTTTCTGTATTTTTATGTCCCGATTTAGAAGCCCTTGTCCCACATTTTTTGTCTCCTCGTCCCGTTTTTTGTGACAGTGGCAATAACAACACTAGTCATAGACCACTGTGGCAAAAACTGTATAGATTTTCATAGAAATCGGCGGTCGGATTGGGTTTTTAATCCATTTTTAAGCCATTTTCAACTATTTTGCGTCCGATTCTAAAGGGAAAATCACCAAGAAAATGCGGCAGAATACAACTGCTATTTTAGAATATCCGGTAAGGTCAGATACAACTGCGGCAAGCAAGGCGCCAATTATACTAATTACAATAACCCTTATTTTTTTGACAACTTTTTAGCGTATCACACGTAACAAGAGCTATAATATAATAATAATAATAATATGTATTATAGTTTTTTTTTTATTATTATGATTCACAGTTTTTTATTCATATGGTTTATAGTTCATTTTGACATTTGATATTGCGACGATGTAATTAAGCAATCGCAGCACGAAGGTGCCACCTCTAGTCAAGGTCATCTTGATATAATCAAGAAAGCCCTGCTCTAATACCACGGAGGGAGATCCAGCGTTCAAATCTAGATGACTCCATTTTGTCAGAAATTGTGCTTTCTACGAATTACATATCAAATTTAAAACGATATTTATATAAATATGTAAAATAAAGAAATTATGTACTCTCGACTTTAAAATACTATTTTCGAATAACCTCTAAACATACATCACATTCTAAAAAAATTTCATAATTATAGAGAAAATTTTAACGTTCTGATTTCCTCCATATTAAATGAAATATTAAATAACTATCCATTTTAGGGGATACGGTATTGCTTAATTCCCATCGAAATGCATTCATATATAGGAATAATAAATGTACAAAATAAAATGAAACATAAATTCCATACCTACTTTAATGCTTTCTATATTGCATAATTCATATCAGAACCCTGTATCCTTATTACCAGTATTAAATGAAATATGAAATAATTTTGCATCATAGCTTCTCAGAAATTCGCTAATTCAAATCTAAATTATGCATTATTCTATCATTAAAATTACCGATTTCGTCTAATGATGATCTAAATAAGGTTAAACTTTGTACTAACCATAAGTAGCATAAAATATTGATGAAGAATCCAGTTTAATTATCTGTGTTACCACCATTTTGAAAAAAAAAAAAGTCTTAGAAGATTTTTAATAATTCTTAAATTTTCAATTTATTTTGGAGTTTAAAGTTCAAGTTTCTTACCGTTATTGATATGAAATAATATGCACACAGTAAGCTGAGGCTTCAACATTCACATAAAATTTTGATCTCATGCATTAGCTTACATAATAGATGAATGATTATATATTGATTATTCAACTTCTGAAATTATTTCTATTTCAAACCCAAATCTTATACTAGTCGAAGGCTAGATTACTAATTTAAAATTAATAAGACGTTGTATTTCAAAATGACGTTCTAATTGTACGCATCATTTTCATGAGGAACAAGGAAGATTAATTATGCACACAGATTTGAATATTATCTGATTTGATGATGCAACAGATAATATTGTACAAAAATTAATTGAAAAATAATCTCTTTTTGAATACAATTTTAAATAACATTACCTGCATAAATAATGTTATATGCATTTTAATAGCTGGATATTTTTCTTATACTAGATTAATTTTAACACAATTATTCCAATTGGTAAACAAATCATATTAGATGTAAATTTCCAACTGGGCGAAAAATGTCCGGACCAGGATTCGAACCCGGGACCTCCCTGGCTGAAGCCGCCAGTGCTCTGCCATCTGAGCTATCCCGGACGATTCTGGTCGAACTTTTTCACCTAGCTAACCTTGATGATTACAGCATCTGGTCTGAAACCTGGTTCAGTTCAACAGAATAAATCTCAGGTAATGGAACTCCAGAAATCGCTGGATACGAAATTACACTAGATTAATTTTCACACAAGTATTCTAATTGGTAAACAAATCCTATTAGATGTAAATTTTCAACTGGGCGAAAAATGTCCGGACCAGGATTCGAACCCGGGACCAGGTTTCAGACCAGAACCAGACCGGAACCAGGTTTCAGACCAGATGCTGTAATCTTCAAGGTTAGCTGGGTGAAAAAGTTCGACCAGAATCGTCCGGGATAGCTCAGATGGCAGAGCACTGGCGGCTTCAGCCAGGGGGGTCCCGGGTTCGAATCCTGGTCCGGACATTTTTCGCCCTGTTGGAAATTTACATCTAATATGATTTGTTTACCAATTGGAATAATTGTGTTAAAATTAATCTAGTGTAATTTCGTATCCAGCGATTTTCTGGAGTTCCCTTACCTGAGATTTATTCTGTTGAGCTGAACCAGGTTTCAGACCAGATGCTGTAATCATCAAGGTTAGCTGGGTGAAAAAATTCGACCAGAATCGTCCGGGATAGCTCAGATGGCAGAGCACTGGCGGCTTCAGCCAGGGGAGGTCCCGAGTTCGAATCCTGGTTCGGACATTTTTCGCCCAGTTGGAAATTTACATCTAATATTTTTCTTATATTACAAGAATTATAAAATGTCATCGAGCAATGTAATACAAGTGAAATATTTAACATTAGTCAAAAGATTAAAAAGACATTTAAAAAAACTAAAAAACACATTAATATAACATGATAAAATGAATTACAATAGACGTTTCAATCTTTACATACACAAGCTCCTCATCAATAGAAATGTCAATTGAAAACCAAAGCTTTTGTTTACACATGTTCACATTCAAAATATGCATTAAAAACATTAAATTACAAAGGAGTATAAGCCAGAGGCGGATCACATATTCTGGTGGAACTGTACAGTCGCGGAAAAAAAAGTAAACACCCTTACTAACTCTGCAACTAAAATCGAAGAAAGTTACTGGTACTAAACAATTGGAAAGAAAGTATACTTTTAAATGATGTATATAAAATTTGCTTAGGGAGCCATCTACAAATCAAAAACAGATCAAACATTTTTTTTTCAATGGCAACACCCAAGTTTGATAATGTATTTTAAATTTTCGGTCCAAGCTATGCCTAGAAATGAAATTTCATGTTATTTGGATGTTTTTGATTTATAAACATTCAAAATTTAGAGCTTCTAATGTTAAATTGCATTTTAATATTTTTAATAATATCTCCTGAAATTATATTCCTAATGTGATAATTTTGTGTGTGGTTATAATATTAAAAATACCAAACATAAATACATTGAATTTGTAATTAAAAAAATTATAATATGAATTATGAAATTAATATTCGAAGAAAATATGAATTACAATCTACAATCTTTTATAGATTTATATTTATTATGTCCTGCTTTATGCGAATTCTCAATTTCAAATTTTTCTTCCAAGTAGTTTTCGAATTATGATTAAAAAACATCAAAATGATGGTTTAAGTCTATGATGTTCAGAGAAGCATCATTTGAAAAAATAAATATTTTATTCATTTTATTGAAACATTTGGGCTGGCAATAGTCGAAATACATTAAGCGAGTGAAACAGTCATATTGTCAAGTAATAATGCATTAATAGAATTGACATAGTCATTCTGTAGCATTTCAACAATCGAGTACTGAACTTGAATTTGGATACAGCCCCTAAAATAGGCGCATTTTAAAATAATTAATTTTTCGGAAACTAATCAACCGAATTTCATGAAAATTTGTTTTTAGGCTAATTGATGGGTGTAGAATTTATTTATGGTGCCAAAATTGGGTATTGCTATTGAAAAAAACAAAGTTTGGGTTCGTTTTGATATGTATATGTCCTCCTAAGCAAATTTTATATACATCATTTAAAAGTAGACTTTATTTTGAATCGTTTGATAACAGTAAGTTTCTTCTACAATAATTTGTTGCAGAATTAGTATAAAGGGTGTTTACTTTTTTTTCCCCACGACCGTACATGCTTAGTTTAGGGAAGATTTCTCCAATCTTGTGAACCCACCTTCTAGTAAAATTCTACTTTTAAAATTATTGCAGTTAGATTTAATTATTTTAATATTTTAAATCTGGAATGTGACCGGTATCTATTGAATGATTAAAAAGTTTCGACTGTAAATCTGAAAGCTTTTCTAAGCGGATGCTACATGATCGTCCTGTTTCACCAATATAAACAAATTTGTGCAACACTTACAGTTTGTAACAAACTTTACAAGGGATATTGTACACTATATCGGTATTCTGTAAGAGATAGGGCGAAAATAGGCTTGAATTTGTTTAACATATTCTTCAAAACATTCTGAAGTTTAAAGGCTGTACCAATATTAATTCATTTGAACAAATGAGATTTTTTCTGACAAATTTTTATAATATGGAAGAGAGACATGACTTGATGATTTAATATTTTAAATGCATATTTTGAACGTGAACATATACAGCTTTGTTTTCGATTGATGAGGAGTTTGCGTAGAGCTTGAAACGTCTACTGTAATTTATTATGTGATACTAATGTCTTTTTAAGTTTTATTAAACGTCTGAATTAAAATGCCTTTTTAATTTTAAAATTCTATAATATGTTACATTATTTGAAATCAATTAAAAGGTGCAATTCAAAAATTTTAACAGTATTTTAAAAGATTTGTGCAGCTAGTGAGAGCAAAAAACTAGAAATGTTAACTTAACAGAAAAAAAATTGCCCCTTTTTTTTTCTAAATCGCGATTGGTTTAGATAGGATAAGATTAATAATTAAATTACGATTATATTTTGGGAGATATTGGCATATAGTGGCTTAGTTTTCGTGAATAGGGAATAACAGTGTATATATATATATATATGAAAAATAAATTGCAGTCACTTTATATGGAAGTCGTCAACTGAAAGCTGTTCCTGTTTAACTGTCATTTATCCATCAAAGTATAATTGTTTTAGACCGACAGCTATCAACTTAATTTTCCAGATAGACAGCTAGCAATAGTAGATTTCAGTTACCAGGTGCACTTGTATGGCTTCAGACAAAATTCAGAATGAAATATAATATATATTTATGACTGCAGATGAGTTTGAAGGTTGAATACAATAAAATCAACAAATGGTTCAAACGGAGTACGAAGGAACAAAATTGGGACTGTTGCATAGTAAGTTTAGGCACTATGTCATGCATGGAAACGCAAGAGGTCAGAAGACTCTTCTCAAATCCCTAACTGACTACTTTTTGACACACTCCTGAATACATTTTTATACGTAAACGAATAAATTTTGCAAATATTCTTATTCAAATAATACAGGATCGAATATACTTTCTCTTTTTCCTATAAAGGTGAAGAAAGTTTCAGAAAATGATTCAGAGTTGGCATTTTGAGCCAATATTTAAGGCACAGCAGTACGAGAAAGTTCTTCATTTAAGTACAAATGTATTGTAACTCAAACAAGATGTATTACAACATTTATAGAAAAATGAAAAATAATTTTTTCTTCCAAGATCTCCTAATGCCATACACTTGCGTGTAAAAATGAGTTCGTGAATGTGCCAGTAAGTTTTGAGTTGTTTAGCAGCGGAAAATATTTTTTTGAAAAGGCATCAAAAGAGCGAAAACTGTAGTACAACGAGCACTAAAACAAATACGAATGTTCAAAATTGACCTTGCCATGAATCTGATGAAATATTTTATCTATGCAAAGTGTGAAACATTCTTTTTATTATAATATATATATATATATATATATATATATATATTATAATAAAAAGAATGTTTCACACTTTAAAAACTGTAGTACAACGAGCACTAAAACAAATACGAATGTTCAAAATTGACCTTGCCATGAATCTGATGAAATATTTTATCTATGCAAAGTGTGAAACATTCTTTTTATTATAATATATATATATAAAGGCCATTAGTCTATAACCAGGGTTAAAAATTTAGAGGTCATTAGTTGTATTTTGCGACCAAAAGTTTTATTTTAACCCCACGCCTAAAATTCTCTATCTCATTCAAGTTAAGTTCTCTAGAAATTGGCAAAGAAATTGCTATAAGAGAGTATAGAGAATTCGTTGTGTGGAAAACAAGTATCAACATTTGCGATATAGATTTGTAAAGATTTTTGCTTGAAATAGAAAATTTAAAACTGCATCAGTTTTCTGCCATTCGTTGCCAAATGGGATTTACTCAATTAAATTTAATAAAAGTGGTGTCAGCCTACGCCTTTTTATAAACTCCGTAGATGATCTTTTGATGATTAAGATTATATTAATGCCCTACTATTAATAAAGTTTAATCCGGAAGAAACTATTAAACTATGGTATTCATTCTTATACAAAAATAATAATAAAAAAAAAAAGAAAAAAAAAACGTAAATTTTGTAGTTTCAATTTTTCTCGTGTCATCATATCTATAATTGTGTGCCTCAAAACTCCTTTATCGCAATTTCTTCATATCTCCGTGAGATTTAAGAGATTTAGGTTCGTTTATAACTTTGATTTCAAAATGATATATAAATGTATTTTATTTTATTTTATTTTATTTTATTTTACTTATTTATGTATTTTATAAAGCGTGTCTCAATCCCAAAAATTTTCATTTTAAACATTTCTACAAAAAAGAATTCTATTGTAATATTAAATTTCTATTGAAGCAATATATTCCAATAAAGCTGATTGTGGGATAATTTTTTATTTTAAAAACATGTTTCATGCAAAAAAAAAAAAAAATTCTATTCTTAACATGTGCATAGAAAGTGTAATTTCTTAGATATATTAAGACCATGGTGAGTACAGCGCGTCTACCACAATTTTTAACCTCTGAATAGATGCAAATTCTTACATGTCTTAAGACCTGGGTGGGTGCAGTGCGTATACTTCAATTTTCAGCATTTGCATAGAAAATGTAATTTCTTGCATGTATTGAGACCAAGGTGGGTACAGTGCGTCTACAACAATTTTCAGCATTTGCATAGAAGATGTAATTTCTTACATGCATTGAGACCAAGGTGGGTTACAATGCGAACACCACAAGTTTCAACATTTGCATAGAAAATTTAATTTCTTACATGCATTTAGACCAAGGTGGGTTACAATGCGTCTACCACAACTTTTAACATTTGCATAGAATATATAATTTCTTACATGTATAAAGACCAAGGTTAGTACAGTGCGTATATCACAATTTTTAACATTTCCATAGATATCACTTCTTACATATATTGAGGCCAAGATGGTTACAGTGCGTCTACCACAATTTTTAAATAGATTTCTGTTGACGTATTTAATCGCGTAAGAGAGTATTACGAATTCTGAAATTAAATAAGCTATAAAAAATTCTTCGATTTAAATATTAAATAGAAAATTCTCATTTGAATTAGAGATTCCGTACTCTTTGGAAATTCTAAGTAGTGTACGCAACTTGTGAGACAATCTATTATAAACTTATTTTTTAAAACGTATCTTATTCACGAAAAATTTCCCCTTTTAAAATTTGTATAGAAAATGTAACATTCTTACATCTATTGAGACAGTCTCCAATAACTCTGATTTTTAAAATAATTAAAGTCTTTATTTCTAGAACGAGTCGCATTCGACGAAAAATTTTCGCTTTCAAGGTTTGTATAGAAGATGTAGTTACGAAAAAAAGTGGCAGTCATTCAAATAAATTTATCATTTGAAATAATAACTGTGAATCAAGCATGGTATAAACAACAATTCTATTATAATTTATTATATTATATTTCATATAAAACTAAATTACTTGTTATTTTATTGAACATTTGTATACAAAAGAATTGTAAAACTATGAAAATTGTCCATTTTTATGTAGGTTTAAAGATACTTTGCTTATATTACAGACCGTAAAATTATAGACTCCGTCGATATTAAATTGCTAATAGCCTAGAAAATAATAAGAACATCCTAATTTATAGTTTCCTTTATGATACGCTACGCTCGGCTTCTGCCCTCAGCTTAAAAATTATCTTTCAGCGTCTATTGTTTGAAAATGTGTTACTGATATCATCTCTTGCTTCGATTTTTCCGTGCAGGAATTACATATGAAGCGATTCAGATATTACAATACAAAAAAGGTCTTTAGTTCTTGCCGTCAGGTTTGTCACCACACACAAAGTTACTTATGCAACGTAGAAGAGTCAATTAAATTAGCAAAAAACAGAAAGATTTCAATGCAAAGACATGATACTTGGGTGAAAGGCTTTTTAATATATGCATATGAAGATATAAAAGATAAGAGTTTGTATAATCTATAATAATAATAAAAAAAAATTATCTGCTAATATATAAAAAAGTATAGGGTTGCAGCAGGAAGACCCACGATTACGAAATTTGGCACTGTGAAACTTTTTCATATTACAACGCAAAAGAGGTCTTTAACTCTAACTGTTAGACTTGTCAGCATACGCAAAAATATCCATGCAGTATACAGAAGAGTGAATTAAATTAGTAAAAGGCAAAAATATTTTAATGTTAAGACATAATACTTGGGTGAAAGACTTTTCTAAATATGCTTAAGTGGAATAAAAGTATAAAAGACAGATTGTATAATCTATAATAATACATAAAAGAAACCGTTTATCTGTCTGCCTATATACATATTGTTAAAAATTTCTGTAAAAACATAGAAGAAAAACCCCGAGACTCTCTGTAAAATTACACAAGTTCTCGGTTAAATGCATTCCATTGAATTTCTCAGTCGTCATTTTATAGACATTTCCCTTTTCTTATATCAAATTCCCTGTAGGGATTTCCATGTCTGTATTTAAAGATATTTTTATCTTTGTTATAACATGTAAATCAAAATACCCAATTTTAAAATTCTTTTATAATTTTATTAGAAATATTAAGGAAGAAAACTTGGTCTAAAAATTGTTTTATTAAAAATTAGTACATTTTAGAAAGGGAAAATTCGTCTCTGTGGCTCGCCTCAGTTAGTTGGATTTTTATCGACAATTACTTTGCAGTTGTTTTATTTACCACGTGCATGAAGCTCGGTAATTTAAAAAAAAAAAAAAAAAAAAAAAAAAAACATTTTTTGCATAGAGCAGTAACAGCTCCTATAGCACAGTCAGTTAGGTGTTCCTGTTCATCTCCAACCCAGAGAGGACTAGGGATCACATACTGGGACTGCTTGAAATAAATCTTGTAAAAATTAAATGGCACAACAGTTCAAATTCACTTGAAAAATTCTAATTCTTCAAAGTTCAGTTATCAAATTCACTGATTTATAAAAATAAATTAAATTATTATCATTAAAAATAAGTTAATTTACAGAGTCTACTGTCAATCTCCTGAAAAAAGTCTCATTTAACAGAATCTCTGTTTTCCTAATCTCTGTAATTTTACATAACACTTAAAATAATGGACTACCAGTGGATCCTTTGTAACTTCACAGAATTTTTTTTACACTTTCAGGGGCGCCGTTTGCAATCTGCAAACGGTTAATTTTAATGTCAAAACAGCCAAATGGCAGCAGCAATTTTTTAGTACAATTTCGAATTTATAATGTACGTGAAGAAAGGCTTTTGATTATTTTTAAATAAATTTCTTCGTAAATTGCGGTGTGAATTATTTGAAAAATTTTGGAGCAGAAATGTCTTGCCCATGAAAGGATTTGCAGTGCAGTATGTTGCTGTGACAGAAAACTCCACAGCCAGGGCTGTTTTAAGACATACAGTGCCTCTAAACCTGGCTAATTTTTGAATGCCTCTTCCACGTGGAATTATTTGTTGAATTTCTAAAAGAATTCAGGTGTAAAAAGGTATTCAATCATGTGCTTTAAATCTGGATTTTGTTGGTGCTCATATTCTCAATAGATTTTATTGAAATGCAGTAAAATTATCACTGAATAAATCAATTGCAGCAGTGTGGTAGAATAGTAAGATAGTTAACGTAATGCAGGAAACAACTTTGTACTATTAAAATACAAGTTCAAACTTTTACAGTTCATTATAATTGCCTTCATTCAAAACGTATTATTTAAAAAAAAAAAAAAAAAAAAAAAAAAAAAGCAATTTAACAAATTACAACGACCATTTGGAAAATGATTTTTTCAAAGACTAAAATTTAAGACATAAAAAATCGCACGGAGTTGATCATACATTACATACGCCATGAATTAAACATTAACATTACTGGACCCATCATGAACAAATTTTAAAAGAAATATCAGTTTTACAATTTTCGGTACTGTAAATTTTTAAACTTCTACGGAACTGGTAATACATTACGTACGCGATGGATTAAACATTAATATTCCTGGACCAATTTTAAATGAAATTTCATTTTTAAACTTCTAAACATCCCACAATATTACTTTTTACACCGTCGTATAGAGAAAAAAATGTACTTTTAAATGCAAATTGTTTGAAAGCTGTATCTCAATTTGTTTCTGAGTTATTATTTTTTTGTTGTAGTTTTTATTACTTTTTTGTCATAGTGGTAACAGAAGTATCCATCTCTGTTGAAAGTAAAGGGAAAATACAGATTACTGTATAGACCAATCAGAAAACGAATAAAATGCGGGATTCAACTAATAAAACGCTTGAGATATGTTTTTGATTTCCTATATATATATATATATATATAAATATATATAAGTTTTTCAATTTTTTCGGAATCCATATTCTTCTTTTTTATTCTTCCTTATTAATTCTTGTAATTAAGTATAAGATACTTTATTTTATACATACAGTTCTATATTATAGGTTTGTGGCATCTTTTATTATCAATCCATTCACAATTATGCGGTTTTTGATGATGGTCGGTAATGTTTAATTAATGGTTATATATATATATATATATATATATGCGTGTGTATATGTATTTGAAAACCCAACTCAGCTCTTTTAAGTTCCATGAAAGAGTTGGGCCCCTGGACCCGGGCCTCGTTGGCACACCCTTTGCGAATTTATTTCAAATAGTATAAAATTTGGCCTATGAATTCATTCAGATATTACAATACAAAAAAGCATTTTTTTTTAATATTTAAATAATTTTAAATTAATAGAATAGGGAAAGAAATTAAAGAAAAGGAATGTAATTACACTTCAAAGATAATTTTTATTTATTAACCATTTGGAAAAATGGTTATTGTCCTCATCAGGTAGGAAATCAAAAGCATATCTGAAGCTTTTTATTGGTTGAATCCGCATTTTATTCGTTTTCTGATTGGTCTATACAGTAATCTGTATTTCCCTTTACTTTCAACAGAGATGGATACTTCTGTTGCCACTATGACAAAAAAGGAATAAAAACTACTAAAAAAAAATTAATTACTCAGAAACAAATTGAGATACAGCTTTCAAACAGATTGCATTTAAAAGTACATTTTTTTTCTCTATACGACGCTGTAAAAAGTAATATTGTGGGATGTTTAGAAGTTTAAGAATGAAATTTCATTTAAAATGGTCGTCAGATTTCTTGGAAATCTGACGATGGAAAAGACTTTTCCCGAACAACCAATGAAATGCTTGGATAATACGTAAGTTTCAGGTGGATAATACGTAAGTTTTAAGAAATGTGACGGGTCGCAGGCGATTTTTGTCTCTTGCAATATTTACGTGTAATAGCACTATTAATGTTTAATTCATGGCGTACGTAATGTATGATCAAATCCGTGCGATTTTTTATGTCTTAAATTTTAGTCTTCGAAAAAAGCATTTTCTAAATGGTCGTTGTAATTTGTTAAATTGCTTTTTTTCCCTTCCCTTGCAAAACCTCCGTTAGGGGTGATACTTTAGAAAATCCTTTCTTAGCGGAAGTCTATGTCATAAGAAGTTTTCTTTCTTTTTCTTTTTTTTTTTTTTTTTTTTTTTTTTTTTTTTTGTAATTGTAAATGCATATTATACGTTTAAGGTATACGACAGTTCGGATTTTTTGGCGTGTTTGACATTTAGACAGTTCACAAAAGTGCAAAAAAAAGAATAAGAAAAACTAGCATGAACAATCATAAAATTCATCTAGATAAAATCGACAATTAATTGTATTTATTATTATCATTACCATTACTATTTGACTTGTTTTACTCATAAGCGAGTTGATCGAATTCCCAAACTTTGCTATTAGTGGGGGAAAAAAAAAGAATTTACAATTTTCGCTGTTTTTATGGTAGAGATACATTGCGAACAAATTAAGTTGCACAAAATTACATGCCCTTATACGTGAATCTTCTAAATAAAAGAAATATTAGAAAAAAGTATATTTATAAATAAAAGGTGATGAGAATTACTTGGATTTAATTTAAAATCGAAAAAAAGGGAGTAACAAGAAAACTAATTACATTTAAAAGGGAAACTTCAAGATTCGCTGAATTTTTCTTTGATTTTCTGTACTTATTTTTTACCCATTCTCTCCTAAGTGTGACACATGTTGTAATTAAATTTAGTGATATTGACTTTTTACTCTAAAAGATAAACAAACGAACTTGAATATTTAAAAAACGAACTGCATACTTGCAAAGAAAAAAAGTACAAATTTAAAAATAATGTGCTGTAAAATCAAATCTTATTTACAATTGACGTTTCACTAAAGCATAACGAAATCGCTAGCAGTTATTTGTTAATCGCCGTGTTATTGACTCTGCATTTGTTTTCTTTTTTTCCCCCTATAATCTTTAAGCATTTTCTTCTTTTTATTATTATTTTTTTATTTTTCGACAAGCAGCTACTTTTTATTACCTTGTTGAACGTCCGTAGGTTTTAGGGCATAAGTGGCAACCATTGATTGGTTGATGAAGTGGTGCAGTGGAAGAATCTGTCCCCGTGTTATGCTACCTGTTGCATACAGGGATGTTTTTGCTGCTTAGTTTGTTTACAATTGGCAGTTTCGTGACATAATTAAAGTTTGAAGCTCAGGTGAAATAAGCCTGTAGGGAAAAGCTTTGTAAAGAAATCAAACATTTAAAAACGATAAAAGTAAAATCTGTAAGAAATCACGGAAAGTAAATTCGAAGTAGGAAAGAAAGTTGCCAGATCGTTAAAAGTTTAATAGAATATACATATAACATAAAAAGTAAATCTGCTAATGTTAAATAAATGCTAAAATATTTGCACATTAGTATTGAAAAAACCCGCACAAACTTAGAAGCAAAACTTTTTGCAATAGTACAATAACTTATTGCAATAAAATTGATGCATTATTGTTGAAACAATATTGCTGCGATGAATTGTTTCAAAGTTAAATTCGCTAATGTTTCACAACTAACCCATTTTTTATTTGTAGTAGGGGAAGACGGGGTACAATGAAACAAAATTTACTAATTATTTTTTCCTATCCACAATTTTGCATGCACAAAAATATAATTAATGCATATTTTTAACCTTGTATTTTTCCCATCTAAATAAATTTTTATTAGGTTCTAAACAATATCTTTATGCTTGAAAAATAACAAAAAATAAATGTCTTACAGTGTTTCATTGTACCCCGTATGCCGGGGTACAATGAAACACATACTGGGGTACAATGAAACACTCCAAATGATGGAAGCAATTTTCACCCAGTATAGTTTATTTTATGAAAAATGAGATAAATACAGAAACAAAACTTGATCAATAAGAAACTTGATAAAAATATTATAGTCTAAGATGAAAAATAAGAAAATTCTATTAGTTTAAGAAATACCTTTCATTTTATATTAAATTGGCTCGTCAGTTTCAAAAATTAGCATTTCTGCTTATATTTCAGTTGCTCCTGAAGGAATATGGGATGGTAGTTTCAACACAATTGAGTTTTTTTTTTAAAATGTAAGTTTCTAATAAATAAATAAATAAATAAATAAATAAAACTTGGTTGGAGTTTTTTTATATCAAGTACTTCACATTTGACTTCATTTATGTATGATTTCTCCAACGGTATATATTTCCTTATGTTTCCATTTATACGGATACTGCTTGTACCATACATGTTGTGTGGGGATATCTCATTCTTAGTACCTCGATGACCAGCTGGGACTGGAAAAAAAATCTGGATCATCATCAGAGTCTGTAGCAGGCAGAGTTTGTTTTCAAAACAATCTCTTCTTAGCTTTTTTTTCCTCTTTCTATTTTTTAATTGCTTAACAAGAGCATTTTTTACTGACCTGGTTAGAGCAAAACTCTTTTTCTTTCTGTTTTCCTACTCTTACTTCTAATATATTCTATTTACTACTTTTAATACTATAATAAAACATGTTTCATTGTACCCCGTCTACAAGTGTTTTATTGTACCCCGCACTGAGGTTACTAAATAAAAATTTATTTTCAAACTTCTAATATTTATTTTTTTTTAGTTTGGTTTTGGAGGTATGATATTGCCCAAAGATAACAATGTATAGAAAATATAATTATTACATATAACAACAACGAAAAAGAAACAAAATTACTTTTAGTAAAGAAAGTTACTTTTAATGGTGTAAAAGCAATAATCTTCTATTGCTACTGTTGTAGAAATGCGAATGTATCCAAATCACATCAGTAATTGGAACATATAGTTGTATAACATATATATAAACTGCAACTCTGTATGACAAATTTGATTGATTTTACAAGTAATGTTTCATTGTACCCCGTCTTCCCCTATTTACATTCGAATTGTTTGATTGTTACCACTTTTTCATAATAATTATTTGTTTTATTTAATCTGTCATTGAATAAGACATTAATCTAGACGCATAAATCTAAATCAAAATGTGGTACCAATCAAGCAATCTGAATAATAAATAAAAACACTCAACCAACATACAACAACGATTCGCAGAAAATTCTGCAGTTCGGACAATATAGGTTAAAGAAAATGGAGTACACGCAATTTTACGATCATGAAATAATTTTCTCCCATGCATAAATAAACGTTTTATCTATAGTTTAATTCGGATTCTAAAGCACATGTTGATACCAGAGTTCTGTTAATTTCAATGGGCGATTTTTGTGGAACTCGGAAAATGTGCATATTCAAAGCTTATATAATTCACTAATATTGAATAATAATATAAAAAACAGTATCTCAATTTAGAATTTTTTGTGGATTCTAAAATAATTTTTAAGCAGCATTTAAAAAAAAAAAAATCTATCTTTACCGCGTGCAGCCCGATTAAGAAAGATTAATCCGTTTGCACTTAAAACAATATAAATAATTCAGTATTTGTTTCGGATGCTATTCCATAATGGAATCAAAACTTTATCAATAAATAAATAATAAAATACTATAAACTTCATCAATAATAAAAATTAAATTTAAAAAATAAAAAAACCCGGTTGCGTAAAAAGCGAACTAGTTAATTATTTCTCATCAATGTAAAACTATTTTTTATATTACTTACCTATTTTTTTTTTATTTACTTGTATTGATGACTTTTAAGTTGCGTTTAATTGTTAGTTCCTATCTATAGACACTGTTTTGGTGAGGCCTATAGATGTTTATGATGGTTAGAGTTACAGTAAAGCTAGAGATCCTACCCACACAACTTCCAGGTTGTGTAATATTTAAACGGAGCTTCTGACTGTAAAATAGTCAATGAAACATCGTCTTCATTTTGAAAGACCTATCCAATGATATGCCACTCAATATGGCGCGTAAAAAATATTTTCCGTCTCTACCGCCATTTTGTATTTTATGGCCGCCATTTTCAGTTTATATAAACAAAACCTAGCCTATAACCATCGGATGGTTAAGTCGAATCAATAGATACCTCATTCATTAAAATCCATTCAGCCTTTGGGATGTTTCGAGGGTATACAGAAACCCACATACCCAGATACGCGTGAAACACATAATCCTTCTTGGCAGTCGGGCAATAAGTAAAGCAAAAATTTAACAGAAATGTAATCGAATTACGCGCTTAAACCACTGAAATTATTAAAATGAACAAGGCTGCTGTAAGTAGAGAAATCTTTGTCGATTTTTTCGCTATCAACTCCTGGCATACAGCTAATACGAAAGCATAGGTTTTAATAAATTGCAAAACTTTGTTTGAATACATTATTGATATTAATACATGGAAATTATTCCAGAGAGAAACATTTGCCTTGCATACAACATTTCAAATGAAAATCAAATTTCAAAGTAATTGCTTAAAAGGCGCAAATGCCAACATAGTGAAAAAGATTCCCTGCCGGGACTCGAACCCGGGCCATCAGTATAGCGCACTGACGTTCTACCGACTAAACCACATGGAACGATACCCAGCCTGGAATATTTCCCACTATTATATGTTGGCAAGGCTACAAACGCAGCACAAGATGGAAGTTTCTGTTGATGCTGGATTTAATTAAATTTCGTGTTCGCCCCAGATCGGTGGCTCACGATAAATATTCCATCTTGTGCTGCGTTTGTAGCCTTGCCAACATATAATAGTGGGAAATTTTCCAGGCTGGGTATCGTTCCATGTGATTTAGTCGGTAGAACGTCAGTGCGCTATACTGATGGATCGGGCTTTGAGTGCCGCACTGTTAAAAATTTGCAGCATTCTGGCAGGTCATTTGACCGTTTTTCCGAAAACGGTTATACAACCGTAATTTTAACACTATTCTGACCATATTATTGGCCATTTTATGGTCAGAATATAGTTAAATTATGGTTATGAAACCGTTTTTTCAAAAAACAGTCGAATGACCTGCCAGAATGCTGCAAAATTTTTAACAGTGCGGGATGGAATCTTTTTCATTATGTTGGCATTTGCGCCTTTTAAGCAATTACTTTGAAATTTGATTTTCATTTAAAATACATTATTGATATTTTACATATAAAAAAGTTTTTTCGTGTTGTTTAGTGCGCAATCAAAAAAGTATGTTAAATGTAAAAAATCGAGTAAAGTTTAAAAAAAAAAAAATAAATAAATAAAAGTTTTAACCTATATTTTGTTACCCTGGTTGGATCCCTTAATATTTATGAAATGTAAAAAACCACCAACCTTTATTTATTTATTTTTTTAGGTGCCTTCGTAATTATATAAATACGTCGTCTGGTAAGTCCGTCTGTCCGCATATAACAGCGCAAAAACTACCCAACCGAATGGTTTGAAATTTAATAGTATATATTCGTGGCAGAATTTTGTCGAGTCATTTCCAATTTCATGAAAATCGAATCAAAACTTAAAAAGACATTCATAATCATTTTCTCCATTCTATTAAATGCTATCATACGTAATTAATTCAACGATATGCCATGATAGGTAATGATTCTACGTAACCATGGTGATTACGTTCCATTTAAGATGGAGTCATATTACTTCCGTATTACTGAATTTAATATATATATAATAGTAATAAATTTTGTATTCGTGCATTTTTGCATAAGCGTGCAACAACTATTTCACCAAGATTTGAATATTTATAAAACTAGTTGTAGTACGAACGCAATGCATTTGCCACTTTTGGCGTACAATTTCCGATTTTTTTTTCCCATTATTATTGGAAAACATTAAAAATACAAATGGCTTTTAAACAGTATTACTTCCATTTCACATGTCACATAACATAAAATAATACACTGAAAAGACGTCCAACGCTCCGTTACATGTTTCGCATGATAATGAAGAAAGTATACTTCAAGATACAAAGAAAACACGTCTAGACAACTTTTGTATTGAAACCGCATTACGACGATACAATTAATAATCTATCATGATTCAAATTGCTTCGGGGAAGAAAAACACCTTGAATGCCATTTTCTATTCTTAGAGCGATCAACCAATCGTCAAGAAAAGTTACTTAGTCGCAAATCTATAACATTTATGCTCAAAGGTGGTCTCATGCTAGAGAAGTTTCTTTTGAAGCAACATCAAACGTTTAAAAAGTAATGACTCATCAATCCCTGTTCAAAGAAATCACAAATTTCGATTCAATAAAGCATCCGACTTTAATAGACGAAAACAATTAAGATATCTGTAGTCTTTAAAACGTCAATTCCGATCAAAATTTCAATTTTCTCCACACAAATATAATAAAAAGGTTTACTTAACCACGTAAATTGTACACAAAAGGCAAAAACTTTCAAAACATAAAAAATAAAATTTTAAAAGATTTTAAAGTTTTTAATTTATTTTTAATGTTTTGAAAGTTTTTATTTTTTGTGTACAATTTACGTGTTTAAGTGAACGTTTTTATTGTATGTGTGTAGTTAAATTCCAACACGTAACAGTCCTTTAATTTATTTCAAATTTCTGTTAATATAAAAATTCAATATTTTTCTTTTCATTTTTGTGCTTTTTAAACATTTTTATTTCTTACAAACTTTAAGTTGGAAGTTGTTTCGTAGTTTTTCTCAAAAGGGATTTTTTTTTTTTTTTTTTTTTTTTTAAGTAAAATTGTGTTGGAAAAATTGTCATAAATCAATAAATAATAGTTCACACTGTAAATTGAAATGTCTGAAATTCAGACACATAAGTGTCTGAAACGGAGTGTTCAATTTTCAGACATTTTAAAGTGTCTAAATTTTTAAGACGCTTGTATGTGTCTAAATTTAAGACACTTCAAACGTCTGAATTGCATCCATGTTTGACCACCTTTAATTTCTCTGCAAAAGCATTTTTCCACCTTTTTTTCGGTAAGCCTTAATACACAGAAAAAAAAATCCTTTAAAATATAAAAACTGTACCGCCAATCAAAACGCCAGTACAATTTACGTATTTTAGTGGAAATTTTCTTCAATTACCAGAAATATTTAAATTTTTTTTGGAAATTTCTATATTTAAAAAATAAAAATTATGCTCTCAAGGAAGGGACATTTCACCCACATTTCAGTAGGTCTCAGAGATTTTACATGATTCACTCATCTAATTCATTTTACAACATCAGCAATATTACACTTACCCATCGCGGGATACGAACTCACGATCTTATGGTCCGTAGACTATGCGATAATCCGTCTCGGCCACGCCTCCACAGCTAGAAAGTTCAAATATTGTTAGTTATTTGTGACTCCCAATTTATTTTACGGAAACTAAATATTTTGTCAATCTGCTTATAATTTTGAAAGATTTCACACATCTTCTCTCTAGAATTTTGAATAGTTTGCTTTTTAATTTCATGCGATGTAGAACCAGTAGAAAATTTTTTTACTTCTATCGAAGAAATTTTCAGAACACAAATATTGTTGTTTATCAGAAGACACGTTATTTTTGAAATATTAAAATATTTAAAATGTTTTAACAGTGCGTATGTATATATATATATTATATATATACATATTTAATTCGGTCTTGTCCCGTTTCAGTTGTGTGTGTGTGGGGGGGGGGGGCAACCTTTAAAAATAAAATCAATTTTTCATTCAAAAATAAATGCATTTCTTATTGCCAAAAGCCTGTGTTTAATTTTAATGCGAAGGTATGTGTATATGAAAGTGTGTGAAGGAATATAGTGTTCTGTTTTCTTTGATTATTTCTTTTTTTTTTTCGTTTGATCAGTGAATGATATGGTAACATTTTTGAAATTGGACTCATTACTTCCTCCTATATGCTAAATATTCTGAACAAAATTTCTCAGTTATAAATATTATGTATAATTTTTCTGCAAAAATAATAAAAATCATTGGTTTACGGACAAATTTTTTGTCTTCCTTTTTTCCCTCGATCAAAATACAGCGTAAAATTTTTTGATGAAACTAATTTTCCCACGGTGAAATCCTGAAATCACGGTGAAATCATACCTGGAGTAGATCGATACTGAATCATTAGCTAAAAAGTTACATAGTAAGAATTTTCAGAAATATTCCATATATCAAAAAAAAAAAAAAAAAAAAAAAAAAAAAATACGTTCGACTTTTCAAAAACACGTTCTAATAAGAATATGTTCCACTAATAATAATACGTTCGACTCAAACTAGATGGCGCTACTGAATTTGGTGTATTCAAGTCATTTTTCTCTTGGGAAATTTTCGTAATTAAACTTGACATTTTCTATCCAGGATTGCGATTTAAAGAGGCATATTTTAGAGGAGTATATGTGCTCAGATCTGGCCCGGTCTTTCTCTCATTTGATTTGATGGGACATGCCAGATCAGGTCCTGACTTTTATTTTTCTGCTGACTGGAGCTTGAATTCAGACACATTTCTTCGGGAGGGATTTCTGAGACTCCGGTGGAGGGGGGATTGCACTTTTTGACCATTGAAAACACAAAATCTCAAATTTTCCGGAGGGACATCTCTTTGCTCCGAGGGGAAATTTCTCTCCCCCGGGCCACCCCCTGAATTCAACACTGATAAGTCGTAACCAGCCAGAGGCAGCTCTGAAAAGTTTTAGTGGGTGTAATTCTGAATGCTTTTAAGATGTTAAATAATGAAATACTGTGCTAAAATATATCTTAATTTTTGCGATTTTTGTGGTGTGTTTCTGTATTTGGATAATTTTAAAGTGTGTTTGCAATCAAACAATTTAAAGTTTTATTATTAAATTAGCAAAATATTATGAAGGTTAAAGTGAACAAGAGGTTACACTGTGTCTTTAATTCATAATTAAGTAAATTTCAAACATGCTATAATTTCGAATTTCATTATAAAATTTATAAAAGAAAAAAAAATTGTGTGACAAAATTAATATCTTTTCAAAAATTCCTATTTTTAAACCTATTAAAAATAATAATAATATTCTTTCATAATTAAAAAAATAACAATATCTAGTCTAGTCTGGGAGGGGATTCAGCCTTCTTAGCTCCCCCCCCCCCCCCAATGCACTGGTTTGAATGCAACCAATGCACTGGTTTGAATATAAATAAATAAATCATGTCTAATATACATGGGTTTAGAAAATGCTGATTGCGAAATATATGGATTTGTCCTTGAAAGAGTATATTTTACCTTTTAAATGGAAAATTTTAAATACAGAAATATGCAAAAAATGGAAAATTTTCTGGAATTTAAGAAAGAAAATTTGCATTAAAATACGTAAATTGTCAGTATAATTTCCATATTTTAACGGATTTTTTTATACTGTATAAAGCTTACAAAAAAAAGTGAAAAATTGACTGCCTATTACCGAACTTCCAGATTGGTCAAAAATGGATGCGATTCAGACGTTTGAAATGTCTTAAATTCAGACGCATACACGTGTCTTAAAAAAATAAGACACTTTAAAATGTCTGAAAATTGAACACTCCAGTTTCAGACACTTATGTGTCTGAATTTCAGACATTTCAGTTTACAGTGTTTATACCATGATCATATAGTAAGACACTTAAGTGTCTTAATTTCAGACACCTATGATGTCTGAAATTCCATATTCAGACACTTAAGTGTTTGAATTACTTTTTCAGTCACATATGTGTCTGAATTTAAGACGCCCTTATTTGCAGTGCAATCACCACAAAAATTTTTAATTATGTTTTTTACGTATTTTTGATCAACCAATCGTGAAGAAAAGTTACTTAGTCGCAAATCTATATAACATTTGTGCTCAAAGGTGGTCTCATGCTAGAGAAGTTACTGTAGCTTCTTTAGCAACATCAAACGTTTAAAAATAATGATTCATTAGCCTTTGTTCAAAGAAATCACGTTTGTAACAGAAATTTCGATTCAATAAAGTGCCGGACTTCAATAAACGAAAACAATTAAGGTATGCCTTTAAAACGTTGATTTCGATCACAATTTTAAATTTCTGTTTTTTTAAGTTAGTATGTCTCTTTTGATTTTCGAGCTTTTTAAACATTTTTATTTCTTGCTAATTTAAAAAAAAATAAGTTGGAAGTTATTTTATAGTTTTTGTTAAAAGTGATTTCTTAAAAAAATATGTTAAAAAAATTGTGTCATAACACAATAAATAATAGTTCAATCACCACAAAATGTTTATCATGTTTTTAATATATTTTCAAACTATTTATACTATTCTTATGCTGATTTATTGACATTTTTATGAGTTACACAGATTTAATTAATAATTTATAAAATTTTCATTTTTTTTACAGAAATTTTCAGCATTGTTTGTATTTTATACCAATAACTTTTAAAATATCCCTGTTAGTGTTATAAAAATAGTCTAGTTTCTGTATAACATTATTATATTTATTACGGAACTCATAAAATGTATTTATATTTAATAGTTTTAAAAAAATAGCTATTTTTCGGTTAATTTTATACTATTTTTTAATAAAAAAATTAAAAAAAATTAATTATTTGTATGTTTATATCATATTTTTATGACATTTTCAATAATAAATTAGCAGTTTCTAACTCAGGAAATTTGTTCTGAAGACATACCTATACCTTGAGTAAAATTTTTCGTTTGTTTTTAGTTTTTTGATATTATTTGTAAAAACGGTTGATTTGATTAATAAGTGACTCGTGTAATTAATGGCTGATGATTGATCGCGTGGCCTAAAATTTTAAGAAACACTGCACCAGAAGACAGAAATCATCTCTCCCTTCCTTAGGCAGAAACATGGTATTCTGAAACTAGGTTAAGCCTAAAATTAATTAATGAAAAGTTGAGGGTAAGCAGTGGTTATTGTGAAAACATAGATGCACATAAGAGAGAAAGCCGGTCATCTAAGATTTCCAAAAAGGTACGAAGATAGGGTACTTGGGCACATAGGAAGTAAAGGGAATTAGGCCAAGTATCCAGCTAAAATATTGGTGTATACTACGCCCTGGGTCGCTGTTTGGTTTAATCGGTCCCTGTATGTGAATTACCTAACCTAAAATAATTGAAACATCAACAGGTGCGAAATCCTATTGAAAATAATTGATAATGATAGTTTTTTTTTTCCTCAGGAACTACCAAAGCAGTTAAAACAAAAAATTCTAATATAAGTAACTATATTGTGTGAATTTTTCTTTTTATGTTAAACCAGCTCCTTTTTAATAGCTTTAAGCCCCCCTATCCCCAGCCCCCCTTAAAAACCTTCCTAGAAATAGTTTGCGATATCACGCAACTAATGCTTATTTTATTTTCTTTTTCTTTATTGTCGTCAATTCAACGATATAATAATCTTTATAATGCTTTTAATAGTTTTCGGAATTAATAATGACTACCTTATAGAGTAAAAAAGCCCGTCGATCGCATTGCGAGCAGTATCAACCAAAGACGTTATAACCGCCTCGTGAGAAAAAATCAGAACAAGAACAGGCTTCACTACTTTAAATGCAGGTTATCCCACATAAGTAATGCATAATAAATCACCAAAAGGCCAATAGAAGGCGCTAAATGGCAGAAAAAAGTCATGTAACTCCTGACTTACACTATGCATTTAAGGGATTCCCCTGGATGTCCCCTAGTAATTTTAAATACTAATAAACAATGTTTTGAACAGTTGTTGGGTAGAAGACACAACATTTCGAGCACAAGCAAACGATAAAAACAAACAAATAAATAAATAAGTAAATTCATCAGAAGAATGCTGATATAATTAATGTCTGTCTCATCGTGAATCAACCTGGCGCAGCTGACTGAAAATACCTTGAACGCTGTTTTACATTCTTTAAACGTTTACACTTTCGTCAAGAAAAGTTACTTTGTAGCAAATGCGTTCGTTGTTTTTCATTACTAATCACGTACTATACCGGAGGCGATTTTTGAGACTTCAAATTTAGATAACTGCCACATGCTTTTTTTCTTTCTTTAACTTAAGGTTGTAATGACAAGAAATCAGATTAACTGGCACGCAGTGATGTGCAAAACCATTAATATGGCTACCGTGGTTAAAATAACTTAACTATAATATAATATTTTAACAGAACAAGGGTATGACAATGCAATTGATGAATGTGATAAAACAGGTAATCAATAACTAATATGACAAAATATTAGCAATTTCTTTCATCACATTACTTTCCCAGGGTTGATACTCTATTTGAATAACAAAATTCCCTGACTTTCCAGGTTTTCCAGGCCATATTTTCTATAATTCCCTGACTAAAATTCACGACATTTTTAGAAATACGAATTACAATTCAAGATCTTAATGATTAAACTTACATCTAAAAATTAAAATAATGTATAAAAGGGAAACTAAAAATCTATATCATTTGACATTTACAATATATACAGGGTGCAATATGTTATCTATCGCCGACCTTTAATTTCTCAACCGTTGGTCGTAGAGATATAGTTCCAGTTACAAAAACGTTTCAAATGAGCTAAATATTCCCGTTGTGGCATTATTTAAAGTAAAAAATCAATTTTATAAAATTTACGAAATCTAAACAGTCCCTATAGTTATATTTAGTAAAAGTTTACACATATCATAACAGATATAACACAAAAAGTTTGACATCTGTACTGCAAAAATTGACATAGTTATTAAATTTCAAAGTTTGAGATGAGTGTCTGAATTTACACATGATTTTGTCTTTCATTGAGGGATCAGTTAAAAGATGAATTAGAGTAATTCGAGATCACAGTCAGGGTGCAATGTCCTTTTTACGGCGAAACCACCTTTAGCCGGTATCGCCAAATCGGGGGAATCATCAAAGAGGGTTATTTCATCTAAAAATTTGAGCTAACTTTTATGGGTCGAAAAACATTCAAACGTCAAAGTAGGTAGAATCGACAACCGGAAAATAAAACATACTTACTAAAAACTACATAAATGGCAGCCGAATTGCACTCTGATTTTGATCTCGAATTACTTTAATTCATCTTTTAACTGATCCGTCAATGAAAGACAAAATCATGTGCAAAAATCTCAAACTTTGAAATTTAATAACTGTGTCAATTTTTGTAGTACAGATGTCAAACATTTTGTGTTATAACTGTTATGATATGTGTAAACTTTTACTAAATATAACTATAGGGACTGGGGGACCGTAAAAAAAGTTAGATTTCGTAATTTTTATAAAATTGATTTTTTTGCTTTAAATAATGCCACAACATGAATATTTAGCTCATTTGAAACGTTTTTGTGATTGGAACTATATGTCTACGACCAACGGTCCAGAAATTAAAGGTCGGCGATAGATAACATATTGCACCCTGTATATATATTATATAAAACAAGCAAAACTAAAATACAGCTAAGATGAATTCATAGTAACTTTTTATTTACATAACTGAATTTACACATATTAAACATTTAACTTTTTTTAGACTTCTACTATCATGTCATTTATTTGTGCTGTTTCAGAAGCAGTTTGCTGTGTAAAAGTTTCAATTTTTTGTCTTTTAACATTTTAACTTCAGCTTTCTTTTATCTGTTTTTTTCTTTTTTTTTTTTTTTTTTTGTCTTGCTTCATAATTTTCATTCTTTTTCTTATATAATTATTCATCATATCTCATCCTAGCCACCTTAACAAGACTAAACATTTCTTTCGCTTAAATACCGACTATTTGGCGACACATTTGTATAGCTAAAACATCTTTATGTTAAAAATGTGAATATAGCAAAAATTCTTCTTTTAAGAAAAAATTGGAACTTTTTTGAGGACGCACCATGAACTCGGGAAAATGTTGACACATGATAGTGCATTAAAAAAAATCCCTGACTTTTCCAGGTTTTAGAATTTTTTTTTAATTTTCCCTGACTTTTCCAGGTTTTAGAATTTTTTTTTTAATTTTCCCTGACTTTTAAATGACTTTTTGAGCACTTGTCATTTTCCCTGACAATTCCCTGTTTTCCAGGTTTTCCAGTCGCGTAGGAACCCTGTTTCAATATTTCGGGTAGTTTTTAAAATAATTCATTCAGCGGTAGAGGCAACAAGTTTCATATTCTTGAAGCGTTTATGCTTTCGTCAAGAAAAGTTACTCTGTAGAAAATGCATTCATTGCTTTTCATCTCTAAACGCGTCCGACACTAGAGGCGATTTTTGAGATTTCAAATTCAGATAAACGGCACACTTTTTTTTCTTTTCTTTTTGCTTAAGGTTGTAATGACAAGAAATCAGATTAAATGGCTGGCAGTGATATGCCAAACAATTAATACTACCACCATGGTTAAAATAACTTAAAATATAACATTTAAACAGAACAAGGGTACGGCAATGCAATTAATGAATGTGATAAAGCAGTTAATCAATGATATGACAAAATAATTAATTTTAGAAATTTATTTTATCACAATGAAAAATAAAGACCACCTTCAATATTTTGAGTAGTTTTAAAACAATTCATTTAGCGGTAGAGGCAACAAGTTCAAGACTATTTCATATTCTTTAAGCATTTACGCTTTCGTCAAGAGAAGTTACTCTGTAGCAAATGCATTCATTGCTTTTCATCTCTAAACGCGTCCGACACTAGAGGCGATTTTTGAGATTTCAAATTCAGATAAACGGCACACTTTTTGTTTCTTTTCTTTTTGTTTAAGGTTGTAATGACAAGAAATCAGATTAAATGGCTGGCAGTGATGTGCCAAACAATTAATAATGCCACCATGGTTAAAATAACTTAAAATATAACATTTAAACAGAACAGTGGTACCACTGTGCAATTAATGAATGTGATAAAACAGTTAATCAATAAATGATATGACAAAATAACTAATTTTACAGCAATTTCTTTCATCACAATGAAAAATAAAGACTACCTTCAATATTGTTGGTAGTTTTAAAAATTACTTATTCAGCGGTAGAGGCAACAAGTTCAAAACTATTTCATACTCTTTAAGCGTTTACGCTTTCGTCAAGAAAAGTTTCTTCGTAGCAAATGCATTCATTGCTTTTCATCTCTAAACGCGTCCGATACTAGAGGCGAAATTTGAGATTTCAAATTCAGATAAATGGCACACTTTTTTTTTTTTTTTTTTTGCTTAAGGTTGTAATGATAAGAAATTAGATTAAACGGCACGCAGTGATGTGCCAAACAATTAATAATGCCCCCATGGTTAAAATAACTTAAAATATGACATTTAAGCAGGACAAGGAAACAACAGTGCAATTAAAGAATGTGATAAAACAGTTAATCAATAAATGACAAATAATAAATTTTAGCAATTTCTTTCATCACAGTGAAAAATAATGACTACTTTCAATATTTTGAATTCCATTAATGTTCTAATGACAAAAAATCAGATTAAATCACACACAGTGATGTGCCAAACAAATAATATTGCTATTGCTACCATGTTTGAAATAACTTAAAATATATCATTTAAACAGAACAAGAGTACGACAGTGTGATTAAACAGTTGATCAATAATTGACATGACAAAATGATAAATTTTAGCAATTTCTTTTATCACAATGAAAAATAAAGACTATTTAAAATATCTTGTTACTTTTTAAAATAGGTCATTCAGCGGTAGAGGCAACAAGTTCAAGATTACAGGGTGTTCTGGCGAGAATAACAATCGGTTAAAGATGCCATAGTAAACCCCAATAACATATTTCAATTTCATGGCAATCGGTCCATATTTACGTGAGTTAGGGTACAGACAGACGGATAGACAAACCGAATTAAAAAACACTTTTCAACTATGTTTTAAAGTGTTAAAAAGAAATGTATGTATGGTACACGTCGTTAGCTTATTAAAAAATTTAGTTTTTTCATACATGAGTCAAACATAAGCAGTAAGCTTGGAACTATTGTATCTAATGAAAAATCAGACCCTTTCTATGAGACCATGAATTTAATCATTCAAAAACTAAGAAACATATGTTTAATGACAAAAGAAGTGTGAGAAGGCAAGATATTACAGGGTTCCTCATCCTAATTACATTTCAGAAAGAAACTGGAAATCAGGAAATATGCAGAAAAAAAGTTTTGCCCTTAAAATCTCGAGGAAACCTCAGGGAAAAATCCGTAAGTTACACTGCAAATCTTTTACACTTTTCAGAACACTTATTTTGTCACCTTTTTTAGAACACTTCTAAGTGCATCTTTTGGAACAGTTTTTAGAAATACTTCTGAGAATACTCATTTTTTTTTCAGCACACTTTCTAGAGCCCTTTTTGAAAACTTTTGGGAACGCATGATTTCAAAAGTGTGCCCAAATGTGTTCTCAATCTGTTCTTAAATATGTTCCCCAAGTTTAGAATTAAAAAATATCCAGAGTAGAACACTTTCGGTACATTTTCGATACACTTTCGGAACACTTTCTTTATAGCGGAGCATACTGAGAACAAATTCCAGTTACAAATTAAGGTAACACTTTTTTTAACAAAATGTTCCAAGTGTGTTCTCACTGTGTGCTGAAAATTTGCAGCGTACCTTCAAAATCTGAAAAAAAAATTTCAGTTACTAAAATTTACTTCAGTAGCAAAAAAAGGAGTCTATTTCTAAAGTTAATATTGGTCAGAAGTCATTGCTATTCGCCATGCTTTGCCGTTGATTGTTAATATGGAAAAATAATTAATCCTAGAAAGAGGGAAAACTCAGAGAAATTTTCCTTTGAAAATGAGTGGGTATAAAATCCTGTATTATACGGCCAACATCACAAATACAGGAAATGTGAGAAAAGTGAGAGGGAAAAAGAAGAGAGAAAATGAAAACAGAAATTAAATTTCAATCACAGACAAAATGATATAGTAAAATCTGTATTAAACTATCATGACACGATGAAATAGCTAATGACCTATCATGATTCCATTTGCCGAAGGGAAAAACTATTTGAAATTTTATTTTCTATGTTTTGATTGCTCCGCCTAACTTCAAGAAAAGTTACTTTGTTGCAAATGAACTGCACTTCAAGGTGGTCGAAGCTAGAGGTGACTCTTGAGACCGAAAATTCAACGGGAAAAAAGAAAACCACTTGTCTTAGCAACGTCTTCCAAACGCAGTCAAATATATCCTAGCATATAATTTAAAACGCATTAACTGTGGCACATCCATTCATAAGAATGTTATTTCCCTTCACCCCCTGTCCAAATATTTCTCCTCTTTTTCTTCTGAGAAATTCCCTTCTTGTTTTCTTTCTGAATATTTTATCTATGCACTTTTAAGATAAATCTTTGAAATAATATTTGAGCAAGTGAAAATAGTCTGTAAAGTTCAGTGGAAAAGTAGATAACTTAATTGATTACTAAACTTAATTAAATTTAAATTTAAGGCGTTTAATGATGTTGCATTTCAAGGATAAAAATCTTTGAAATAATATTTCAACAAGTTAGCAAGTTCCGTGAAGATTTGCATGACAACAAATAAATTAAATAGTCGATTAATTGAATTAAATTAAACTGAATATTAAATTAAAATTATTTCGCGTTTACGAAAATAGCGCTGAAAGTAATTAAGACATTTCAAATAATGTCAATGAAGTGCATTTTTACACGGATTCGGACCTAAGCGAACATTTAAAGTTATAGTGATACATTGATAGTCCTCAATTATTTTTCAACTCAGGACAATAACACATTTTTTACACTTTGGTGAATTTCAAATTAGAATGGTTTAGCACAAAATGACACTTTCTGAATGCTATAAAAATACGAGGGCAATACAGAAAATAAGTTCCTTAAAGAAATTCAACAAAAAGAAACGATTATTTGAAAAAGAAATTTATTACGTAATGAAGTACAATACTTAGATTAATTTTCAACATACTTTCCACAATTGTCGAAGCATTTATCATAGCGTTGTACGAACTTTTGTATGCCTTTGTCGTAGAAAGATGCCGCCTATGATACCAACAATTTCATAAAGAAGTGCACGTGAAATTTGAGGAAAATGCATTGGCAGTTGTGTAAAGGTGAATCGTTGGTTTTCCTTAATCTTCTACTCAACTTCTGTAAGCAAATCATCATCAATCAGACACTGCCGCCCACTTCGTTCTTCATCGTGAACATTTTTACATCCTTCATTAAAACTTCGCACCTAATTCCTTACCATAGAATCATTCAACGCGTTTTGTCCGTAAACTTCACAAATTTTTTTTGTGAATTTCAATTGGTTTAGCGTTCCTAGAATTGAGAAAACGGACGGCAGACCGTAACTCGCAAGCGGTGGGATGTTCAATTTTTAAAAACATCCACATGCAGCCGAAGAAATCAATACTCACAAGGAAGGTCTCCATACTGGGCATACTCAGAATATGTTGAAAAAAATGCTAGTGAAAGTACTCATGTATGTAATAAAGGATCAGTTAAAATTAGCGGCGGAATTACAGTAGAAAATATTTAAAAAAAAAAAAAAAATACTTTCGAATAATTGGCGTGAAAAGACGAAAGCAGCACGCAATTTGGCGAGCAGCACTTTTCCTCGCCAAAAGCAAACGATTTTAATGAATCTGAAAATTGTTTGTTAATTGATTTTGAGAATATGTGGTATTTAATGAATTTAAACGTAAACCATGAAAGAATTTTTTATTATTATTACATTTTGTATTATACTTGTTGCTTGTTGCCGATTTGAAAGAATTTGCCATTGTTTTATTCTCCAATGCACAATTTTTTAAATGTAGACGGCTTTATCGGTTATAATAATAACTTTTAACGCCAGATGAATAATACTGCCGTAATACATTTCCATACCGAAGAAGTTGTTTCCATAGCAACAAAGTTGAATAGACAGTGATCGATGGGGCATATTTTTGAGTTTGGAACAATTTTAATCAATTTAAATTTTGTTTTAAATCATAAAATATGATAGTTAAAATTCGTTATAAGTACATATAAATATATATTACAAAACTATAGTTAAAACAAACTAAAAATGACAAAGCTAAAGTTATTTAAATTAAACTTATTTAAATAAATTCAACATAAAAAGTTTTTTCCTTAAAGAGTATTCGACAAGAGTATTTTTTTTTAAACTTAATTTCTTCGCCAAACGGTGATAAGTCGCCAAATAAGCGAAATTTTCATTATTTTTTTACGGACGTTCTAGTGAGGTTCCGCCAAAAAAATTTTTATAAACATATATACCCATGGGAGAAGAAGATTCTGTATTTTTTTCAGATTTTTCTGAGTATGCCCGTATGGAGACCTTCCTTGTCAGCGGTCTACAAATAACTTCAATTGTTTGCCAATGAGTCAGTAAAGTGGACGTGCATGCGTGAAATCAAAAATGCAGCGCTTCCGCGTCAAAAAATTGAAAACGGAACTAACTTACTTTCTGGTTTACCCTCGTATTAATGAACAGAAAATGTCTGCTACCATGAATAGTAAAATAGTTTGGTTTTATTCTTTTTCATAATATTAAATATTATTTTATTTGTAAACCGAATGGATAAATTTCTAATCACAATTTTTAAGTATTTTTTTTTTTTTTTTTTTTTTTTTTTTTTTTGCACAAAAAGGACAGTTTGGCTCCTATGATAAATGGCACTGCATATAGAACGGCGCGTTTAGAAAACACCACAGCAAATTGAAGCGTTGAGATTGAAAGAGGACTATACCACATTTTTGTGAAAAATGAGCTTGAAGTGTCAAAACATTGTGCGTCATGGCTGTCTATTGGGTGTGAAATGAATTTTACTAATTTTGAAACTGTTCAAGTAATACAGCCTGTTTAAACGATGGTCCAACATAGATATTAAGTTGACAGTTCAAGAGTGGATCAATTGGCTTGGTCCACTATGGACTGCAACTTAATCATCATATGCTTGCTTAAAAAGTTTGATCTCTTCTGGCTCAGGCAGAATTGCACTGTCAGAAAAACTCGTCTTTATGCACTAAATTATTCCTCATTTTTCAACAAATAATTTCTTTACTCCTAGAAAACATACTTTTTCCGTTTATCCTTCTCGAAAAACAGAAAAAGAGGGGGGAATTCCGTTTATTCCTTGGACGCATGCGTATTGGTTTATTAATACTAAAGTTCGAATTTACTTTTAAAATTAAAAACCGAAAATTCACTAAATTAAAATTTCTAATTCGTTTAAAAACAAACAAAAAAATAATGCTTTCGAATAGAAAAAACAAATAAAAGTAACGATTAATTTTCTCATTCGTTTAAAATTATTCGCCATTTATTTTTTTTTTAAGTTATAAAAAGATATTCGCACTTAAAATATACTCTAAATATACACTTTTAAAGAATACATAATAGTTTTTTAAAAAAAATCGATTTTACCCCAAAAAGCAAACATTTCTTCTCGAATTTAATTAAAAATCTAACAATTGATCTAACTTTTGATCTAACAATCAATCAAATTAAAAATGTCTAATTCTTATATTTATCCTTTATTATCCTATGAATAGTGAAACTCCAACCCTTATCTCACAATCACGATATCTCACCGCAATTAAATTCATAATTGCAAGTATGCTAAACAGCAAATTTATAAAGCATTACCCCAGCCCCATGAAGAAAACCCGTATCTTCATTATAAATTCAACTTCTTGCAAGTGATCGTTTGCGTAATTGTCACGATACTGGACTCGAGGCAGTCGGGTTCCAGGTTCAAATCCAAGGTCAGCCAGGGAGAAAAAGACAGAGGTTTTCGTTTTTAAACCTTCGTTTCATCAAATAACGGAAATTTCTCTCCTACAACGGAAAAAAGGTGACGAAATTTTCTTCAATTGGCTGATATTTTCTCTCTTGTAAAAGAGGAAACAGAAATGGACATTCTTTAAATAATGGAAATAAGACGGTAACTGTGCTGCCAGGAATATTTCCGTGATTTGATGAAAGTATTTCTGAGAGTGTAGCCTAAAAGTGTTCAGCAAAAATGTCTAAAAATTTTGGAAAGCATTTTTCTCGAAATCGCAGCTGTCGAGTTTGGTCCACACTGGTTTTCAACACCTCAATTCAGAACATGGTACAGTACCTACAGTGCTAAATATATATGATAAAAAAGTTATTCTAGATTGCGTAAAAAATATATAATTATATATTTATGCAACACGTGATGCTTAGGTGTTTATTAAGTATCAGTTAAAATAAAATGTAGTCAATCAGAAACCGATATTAAAAAAAATTATTTTCATAACTTAAGTTAGGATTAGGGTTATCGCTGCCGCTCGCCATTGTGCCGAATCGCGACAAAATGCTTCATTTGGCGAATAGATGAACAATGAGACTCGCCAAATCGCGAGTTCTCAATTTCTACTCTTTTTTTGTGTGTGTTTGCCAATACAGTCGAGATTCTTATCGATTTTCGATTAAACGATTGATATCGCTTTAAATGTTCAATCGCACCGTGCCACTTACATTTCTCTATTTATACAGATACTGACTCAACAACAATTCAGTTTAGCAACAGCCAAATACACAGAAAGGATTGTGCGATAGGTATTTCTCTATTGTCAGTTAATCCCTATATGGACCTGTAAACAAAATTATACACAAACAAAATTACTCGCAATGTATTTTTAATAGTTTTTGTAACGGATAGTCAAATTTTTATTTTATAAGCAATTACAAAAAATTAGATTATTTTAGAGCATGTTGAAAAAAAAAGAGGGATATGGAAAAATGTTAAAGATTGATTTTTCCGTGTTTCATGCCAAATATATTTTGCTAACATTTTTTTTTTTTTTCATTTGGCTACTGTTTTTGATTTCTAATTCGCCAAATCGCTAATGTTGGTCAAAAACCAGCAAGAACCCTAATTAGGATCCACATATGAGGTTCAGTGTTAGTACAGAGAAACAAAGTAAGTAAAGTGCAGGGTTCGTAGACTTCAAAATCATGATACGAATTATGTGGCGTGTGACATTATCTGTAGCTTAGCGAAAATTTCTATGAACAGGGAGCATGCCTTGATTAGAAAAATACGTTATTCAAATGCAACATTAAATGAATATCATTGACTTTGCAAGATTTCTTTTCCTTTACTATTAAAAGTTCTCCTTTCTCAAGGAAAATGTTTATACTAAACCAATTGTTGCAAATACAGTAGAACCTCTTTTATTCGACTCTCGGTTAACCGAAATCCCTTTTAAAAGCTTTTTTTTTTTTTTTTTTTTTTTTTTTTTTTTTTTTTTTTTTTTACTATCACATTTCTTGTGTGCAAAATCCATTTTGAAAGTTTTTTTTTAAATATCATATTCCTTGTGGGCAAGCTTTCCTTTCCTAACTACGAGTATATATAAATATTTTCGACCCCCTTTCTTAGAGTTCCTTTGATTTAACTTGAGCTCCCGTAAGCTGCGGAGTGGAACGAAGAAAACAAACAAATTAGCAATTCTGAAGCTTTTGAGGCATGGCTGGAACAGCAGGAAGGCTGTGATACTCGTGAACTAAAAATATTTAAAAAGTCCATGATAGAGCTTCAAAGCAAAGACAATCGAAACTGCGGCAAACAAAACATTCTTTCAAATCCTTGTGATATATGTAAAAGGTACTTAATTTCAAAATTAAAATTCTGGTAATTTATTCTTGTTTCTATTTTCCTATTGCTTTATTTTTATTAAGCACTTGTTACCATAATAAGATATATTGTATATATTTCTCTTTAATCTTAAAATTGAAGCATTCTCGATCATCCGAAAATTTCGATTTTCCAAAAGAGGGTCGGTCCCAATTACTTCGGATAATCGAGGTTCTACTGTATCTCCAAACGGATGAAAACAATTTACGTGGTATTTTTTAGCAGTTTTCCAATATATTTTTCGTCTTTTTCTTAAGATACAAATTTTTAAAAACAGCAATATTATTTAAACATGTGCGTATTATCTATAATCTTTGTAACAGCATGAAAAAAAATCCATTTTTAATTAAAATGCAAGAAGAAGCATAGTTTATATAAAATAAAAGTTGCACTTGGAGTAATAATTACAAAAATATCAACACAGAGCATACATTTAATAAATTAAACTTTTTATCTTCAATAATTGTATACAATTTATTAACAAATAATTTTTTTATTTATATAAATTTTCGTTATATATTTTTATAAAATTTGAAAGAAATTTTTTTATTTAAAACTAAAAGTTGGAGTAACAGAAAATAGAAATAAAAATACCTCAAAACCTGCAGCTATTGTTTTAGATTCTGATATTCTGAACATGTGATAAATAAAATCTAAATAACACCTGATTTCTCATCTAGGAAGCGTTTTCTGCGAGGCACAGTTACTTATTCTAAGGATTCATTTATTAATTATGTCACACTTCAAGAGGGACAGCGAGGGGTGACAAAGTGTGACATGGAGGGTTGGGGTAACACATTGTGACGTTACATCTAAAATATGAAAACAATTAGACAATTAGTATAATAAAGTAAATTTAAAAATATGTATCTTTATTCAGTATTACATGCGTCTTTTTTCTTTTCTTTTCTTTGAAGTACAAAAGTTTGAAGTAAAAGCACGGACGATCTTAACTATTTTATAGTTTTCATAGCAGTACATCGCATGTATAACTTGCATAAAATTAACGCTTAATTAACTGTTGCAATATATATGCGACGTCAACCAGGGAGCCGGGAGACGAGTGTGACAACCTGTAACACAGGGATACGGAAGGGTTAAAAAATATATAAATAAGTAAATTGGCGTGACAAAATTAATGGATGATCCGTAAGTAGAAATGCAGCGATAAAAGTTATGAAAATAATTTATTATTCTTCAGGGAAAGAAATGCAGAGAAAATGTGTTTGAACTAAATAGTTATTTTTTCGAAATTACGACTGAAAAGAAAACCTTAATATCCCTTACATGTTACATGTAATGTTAAATATATATGTGTGTGTGTGTGTGTGTGTGTGTGTAAAGTTGTGGACATGAAAAGCTCAGGCAAAATTAGTTTCCTCAAAAGCAGGTGTCGTAGGCCATACGCAACCCGCGACCCGTTATCTACAAACCTCTAGTTTAAAGCCGGAACTCATAATTTGATACATTCTATCCTGGTCTCAGTATATTTTTCGTATTTTATTTTATCACTTTTTTAAGGCGATCTTTCTGAGAACTTCTGAAAAATTCACACTATAATTTAAAACGCATAATCTTCCGCCGTTTCTTTCGGCGTGATATTAAAATCCCATTTCGCTGTTTTCAAGGTCCAAACACCCCCCACCGCTGTTCTCCATGTGAACTCCTGGACAGTTCAAGGTCTGAAGTGGAACAATACCGCACTAAAAACCTGTAATACTCTGCTTGGTAAAGAGATGAAAATAATAAAATGAAATGAAATGAAAATAAAAGAATTTACTGAAAAGAATTCTGTGTGCAATTATCGTCTGAACAAACGCAGATGTATCATTCAAAATACAGGCTGGACAAACTTCAGAAACATTTTTTTTTTTTCAACGTAATACGAGAAAAAGGATAGACATAAATTAAGAAATTAAGGTAAATATAAAAAATCCATTGAAATAGAAAAAAAAAAAAAACATTTCGTTTTTTTGTATTAGTTCATGCAGATGTGACAGAAAATGCATTGTTCTGGTCTGTGATGGAACAACAAATTGATTGCCAGTATTTATAGACACATATACAAAAAAGAAATAAAGAAAAGACTACTGTTCGTTTCTAGAATTCCTTTCAGTTTTTTATTTCCTTATTGTTTGTATTTTGGAATGAAAAGTTTTCAGAGAGTAGATATGAAATTAAAGCGAATTTATTATTCTTCCAGGGAAATAAATGATGAAAAAATGTGTGATGAAAATGCTCGGGGCTAAATAGTTATTATTTTTTCGAAATGATGACGGAAAATAAATCTTTAATGTCCCTTACATGTAATGTAAAAAAACAAAAAAAAAAAGTAAAGTTATGGGCATGAAAAGCTCAGGTAAAATTAGCTTCCTCAACAGCAGGTGTCGTAGGCCATTTGCGGCCCGCGACCCGTTATCTGCATACCTCTACTTTATAGCCGGAACTTATAATTTGATACATTCTGTCCTTGTTTCAGTATATTTTTCGTATTTTATTTTATTTCTTTTTTTAAGGCGATCTTTCTGAGAACTTCTGAAAAATTCACACGATAATTTAAAATAAAAGAACTTACTGAAAAGAATTCTGCGTGCAATCATCGTCTGAACAAACGCAGAAGTATCATTCGAAATACAGGCTGGACAAACTTCAGAAACATTTTTTTCAACGGAATACAAGAAAAAGGATAGACATAAATTAAGAAATTAAGGTAAAAAAAAAAAAAAATTGCATTGAAATAGAAAAAAAAAACATTTCGTTTTTCTGCAAGAGTTTATGTAGATGTGACAGAAAGTGCATTGTTCTGGTCTGTGATGGAACAACAAATTGATTGTCAGTATTTTCAGACACATATAAAAAAAAGAACGAAAGAAGAAAAAAAAGGGCTACCGTTGCTTTCTAGAATTCCTTTCAGTTTTTTATTTCCTTATTGTTTGTATTTTGGAATGAAAAGTTTTCAGAAAGTAGATATGAAATAATATATATAATCGTTGCAGAATTTTGTCGAGTCATTTCAAATTTTATGAAAATCGAATCAAAACTTAAAAAGATATTAATAAAAGTTTTTTTCACTCTGTTAAATCCTATCATACGTAATTAATGCAATGATATCCCATGATAGATAATGATTCTAGATTGCCATGGTGATGACGTCCTATTTAAGATGGAGTCCTATCATTTTCCTATTACTGAATTTAATATATATAATAGTAATAAATTTTGTATTCAAGACCTTTTTGCATAACAGTGCAATAGCTATTGCACTAAGATCTGAATATTTATAAAACTAGCTATAGTACGAAGGCACCTCATTTGCCACGTTTGACGTACAGTTTCCGACTTGTTCTTTTTTAGGTGTGTTCGAAATTATATAAATACGCAGCACCTATAGTCGTCGTTCGGTCCGTCTGTCCGTCCGTCCGCATATAACAGAGCAAAAACTACCCAACCGAATGGTCTGAAATTTTAAATATATAATTGTTGCAAAATTTTGTGAAGTCATTTCAAATTTTATGAAAATCGGATATAGTTTAATTACAGGGATAGTCAAAAGTTTTCCGTTACATTACGGCCAATGGGAAAAAAAATTATCTCAAGTGCATTTTAATGATGTTACAGCTTTTCGAACAGAATGAAATTGATATGCACTTATGAGGTGCACTAAAATATACATTCAGTACAATATGCAGTGTAAAAATATTTATAAAACTAGTTATAGTACGAACGCACCCCGTTTGCCACGCTTGACGTGCAGTTTCCAATTTGTTTTAACCCTTTAGTGCGCAGCTTTGCATATATGCAAACAACAGTGTTTTGAATTTAATATTTTTTTTTTATTCGTATATACCTAATTCACACCAGAAAACTGAACTAGCAATATTTGCTTTAATTAATGACAGATATTCCGTGTATAAATAAAGCTAAATTAACCATTAAAATTTTCTGGTGTAAATTCAGATTATCTGGAGTACGTAATTTCTAGAACGTATTCTATCCTGGGAATTAAAAGGTTAAAAGTTAAGTTTTATAAAATAAATAATTATATAAAATAAGGTATTTGTAGACATACTTATTAAAATAGTTACTAATTTGCAATATTTTAGCGATAAACAGCCACACGACAGTAGTTTTTACTTGTATTGCAGATGTGCAACAGAAGAAATGATTGACGTATTATATGAAAAATGTATCTCTAATTTTTTTCATTATTTTTCCTGTGTAATAAACCTTTCAGAGAATCATATATAATTTTTTCGAAACAAAATAAAAAATCGCGCATTTAAGGGTTAATAGTCACCATAATTTCCAATTTATTATTTTTCATAATTCAACTGTAATTCAATTAAAAATCCTAAAGACTTCTGGTGTTATGCTTATAGGAGGAAAATAGAATTTTTTAACATGCTGCAATATTTTAAACATTTTCTATGGAATTGATTTCGGATAAACTATAGTTGTGCTACACAGAATTTAAATAAAATAAACACTAAGATCACGGAATACAAATGTAAAATTTCGTAATTTTTTCCTGCGTGGCACACAAAAGATAATAAACATTGAAACAAATAAAGGCCTATTTCCCTCATACAGAAAATTGAAATATAAAAAACATAGATACAGTTACCAAGCACGTGTTTGTATCTGAATTTTATTCCATAGGAACAAAGCAGCCTATTTTACTTTTTAATGACATTTAAACTTTTGTTGCAGATTTTAATAATTCGTCAGGAAAAAATCATTTGCATAAATAGTCATCATTTGTTATTTCCCATTGAAATTTACAAGGGTATTTAGTCACGCAAAGTACGGCGGCATATGGAAAAATGTAATAATTTTTTTTATAATATTATTGGTGAAACTCTGCAAAACATGCAAAGCGAAAAATGATAAGAAATCAGCTACATAATTAATAATATAATTAATTTTAGTTTAACTAATAAAAGTTGAGGCCTCTCTCTCGCTCACTTTTTTAAGGCCCCTGTCCCTGCCGGCGAAAGCACTCACGAGCTAATGCTAATCCTATGGGGAGGGATTTTTCTAATACCTCGTTTGCATTTCGACATTTTAATTTTTTTTTTTTTTTTTTTTTCTTTGCATTGGATAGCCGAGGTCCGTCTTCACATCGCACCCTTTTTACTTTTTCGATTTTGGTCGCAGATATTTTTATAAAGTTACTTTCACTTTCAAAACCGGTTCTGAAGATGAAAGTGTCATTCTAAAAAATATCTGCAACCAAAATAAAAAATAAAAATAAAAAAGGTGCGATGTAGAGACAGATCTCGGCTATCCAATGCAAAAAGAAAAAAAATAAAAATAAAAATGTCGAAATGCAAACGAGATATTAGAAAAATTCCTCCCCATAGGATTAGCATTAGGTCGTGAGCGTCTTCGCCGGCAGGAGCAGGAGCCTTAAATCTTTATAAAGATACTTTCCAGCGATATTTTCGTAGGAATAAGTGAAGTTCAGATTAACATTCGGGGTGTATTTCGGGCAAAGAAAAATTGATTGTTTTTCTTTTTACACATTCTTGGTTGCGTTTTATAAATAAAACCGCACTTCATGTAATAAATTTCGCGGGAAACAACTTAAAAAAATTCTTTACGTCCACAATGAAAACATTTATATATATATATAAAATAGAGATTACATTTTAATTTTCAAACCGAGTTAAAAAAGAAAAAAAAATGTAGTCATTATTAACTTTTACAGTTATATTAATGTTAGTTATTTAACCCTTTACGCTTCTGCAGAATTTGTCATGTATGTATAATGGTCCATAAAATAATAGCTATGAAATGTATTTATATAAGAATTTGTTTATGATTGCACATTTATTTATCTTATGTACTGCAAAAAAAAAAATCATTAATATGAATTTTGTGTTAAATAACCCCTTGAATTCAAAGATTACGTAACGTAAAAATACGGTTAGGACGCTTAAAGGGTTAACATCAATGTTAAATCATGTTTGTTACTTAATTTAATGACCGAATTAACTTTTTTAAAGAATTTAGAAGCAGCGGCACTTAATACACGCTGTAATTTATTTATTTCCAACATTGTAAAACATTGATGTAACGTTAGTCCAATATAATTGGTGGCAGCAGTAATTTAACTGATATAACTGGTTTAATTTAAACTGATATAACTGGAGCAATATTACACCGTAATAATGTGAAAATATCAGAATTAAAATTATTATGGTGTAACGTAACACCAGTTATATCGGCTAAATTACTCTATAAATTGGAGCCAGCAATGCTGCCACCAATTTTATGGAGTAACGTTACACTAAATTTTCTACAGCGAATAAAGAAAAGTTTTCTCTTTCTAAAACTTTTTATTTAAAATGTGGGTCTAAATTATAAGACTTTTTAAAACTTTTTAAACGAACTTCATAAGAAGAAGAAAGTTTTAAAAAATGTTGAGACTATTTTAAGCGTTACGTTTGTTCCAAAATCACATTGGTACACTGTAAAATAAAATTATGTATCGTTACTCAATAAAATTGGTGGCAGTCTTGCTGCCTTCATTTTATGGAGCAATTTAACCGATATAAATGGTGTTACGTTACACTAATATGTGATGTTACACCAGTTATATCAGTTTAAATTACACCATTATATAAGTTAAATTACTCCATAAAATTGGGGGCAGCATGTTGCCACCAATTTTATACAGTAACGTTACATAATTTTTTTACAGTGTAAGAAAGCCAGTACAGAGAAGTCCACACAAGTGAAACGAAAACCGCCTAAATTTTCTGGCTAAGCCAATTACCACTAATTTGTGATTTATTATTTTTTTTTTAATCGTAACCCTAGTACTTATGTTGTAAAATTAAATTTCATCACATTACTAATTTTAAAAAATATAAAAAAAAATCAAACAAACAAATAAAAAAGAAATTAAGTTCTAGAAACGTTGAGGGGATGAAGGGAATCATTATTTATACAACATTGAGTTTGTATTTACTTGTTAACAGACTAGCTTCACAAATCATCATTTATGAATCAGTTGATATTTAGTTTATGATTAGTAACTTTTTTGTCTTACAAAAGTTTCACGTCCGCAAAATGTGTGTGCATCATATCCTCTGTGTCAGCAGTAAAAAGATTAGGATGGTAAAGAAAGAATTCCTTTATGAAATCTAGAAAAATAATCTATTTTAACTCTGTTATTCATGCTTTCCTTTACGGCCATTTTTTTTTTCTTTTTCACGCCATATAAAGAAAAATCATTTCCAATAAAATACAGACAACGGCTTTATAAATATTATTATTGACGAAAAGGTATTTTTACTCATTTTAAAGGGAAAAGATTTAGAAATTAAAAAATATATCTGTGCAGGGTAATGGCATTAATTAAAATAACAAGCATAAAAAATGACCTTCGACTCAGACTGGTGTGCTCAATATTAAAACAAAAATAATTAATTGCTTTGGAAAAATCAAATTATTAATTGAACTTTTCCGTGACTTTCACTTAAACAGTGCAATCATAAAAATGACTTTTTCTTCTTTTTTACCTCGTTTTCTTTTTATTCAAAGTTTAAAAGAATTTTTTAATATTTATCCCTTTTGTTCGTTTTTCTTTGTCAAAGGAAAAACTTGCGAAAATTACTATTTTTTTGCATTAGTAAATAATAAAACAACAGTGACTCACACGTCATCTTTATTAAGCAACTTAAACAAAATAAATCAATACGTGCCATTGAGTTTTTTGAAATTCGCTAAGCATTAAAATGATCGACGAGAAAAACATTGCGATCTTTGTCTTGGTTTTTACTTATTTTGCTTAAAAACGAAACAAAAGAAAAAGGCAAAAGCAAAAAGTAAATTTATTGGAAATTTTGCGTGACGGTTTTAGTTTGAAAATTTCAGTCTACTTTTTAAAACAAGCCGAAAAAGGAAAAAAGTATGAATGAATTATATATTTCCTATACAACATTACTGCGTTTCAGCCCTATTGTTAGTCCCTAAAGCAATATTTAATGACACGAATTTAATTAAAATTTATATAGCTGTAATCTATTGCGTGTTTAAAAGAATTATTAATGTTGAAACTTTCGCAACTATGGTAACAAGTGCAGAATGACAGGTTAAAAAATGCTTACAATGAAAATTCGAGTATAATAGAATAAATATTGAAAACGCAACAAATAAAATTAACGAAAAGTTTAAAATTTTTCAGAATGGTTCAACGACATATGTCAATAGTTCCCTTTTGCTATAAGTAGGTGTAAAATTATATAAATTAGGATGTGGATTTGGTTACAATTATATGTATACAGGATTAATAGAGACGGCGAAACAATTAAAAGACTGAAAAAAAAAGAAAAAAAAAGAGAGAGAATATTTGTATTAAACAAAAAACAAGAGTCAAGAATATTGAAAATGCAACAAATAAAATTAATGAAAAATTTAAATTGTTTCAGAAAGGTTGTATGACATCTGTCATTAGTTCTCTTTTGTTATAACTAGGTGTAAAATTATATAAATTAGAATGCTGATTTTGTTATAATTATACGTATGGAGGTTGAATAGAGACGGCAAAACAACAATTAAAACACTAAAAACAACAACAACAACAAAAATAATATTTTATTAACCCTTTATCTATTGACGGTTCTTAATAAGTACCATTAAAATAACTTGTTATAAATCTCATTTAATACATCGATTAGTAGTAATACAGTTTAGAATGAGTTATAGAGGCATTACTTTACTTTATCTATCAAAATCATTATTGGTTACACAAAACAAAAATATTTTTCATCTTTTCGGGGGGGGGGGGGATTTTTCAATTCGGAAACATTTCTATATTTCCATTGTAAGAACATTATGTTTGTACATTTCCTAATTCTACAAAATACTAAGAAAAATATTTGAAATAAAAGATTTGAGTGGGGTTATAAATATTGCACAAAATCCCTACAAATTCAAATTTAATTAATCCTTCTAAATCCTTCAATCCTTTTAAAATCCTTCTAAAATTTATTAAATGATTATGTAAATCTTCTAATGTAGTTTCAAGAATTCACGAAAATTGTTTTAGAAGATAAAATTTTTATGAATTCATAATTCAGTACATAAAGGGTTAAATAAAAATCAATAGTAATATTACATTAATAAAGATCAAGAATATTGAAAATAAAACAAATAAAATAGGTGATTTTTTTTTCAGAATGGTTCTATGACATCTGTCATTAATTATCTTTTGTTATAAGTAGGTGTAATGGTGTAATAGGTAATAGGTAATAGGTAGGTGTAAATTTATATGGTATACTAAATAAATTAAATCATGGAATTTGTTATAATAATATGCATGGAGGATAGGAGGAATGGAGATGGCGACAAAATTAAAAGACTGAAAAAAAAAAAATCAAGATTATTGCAATAATAAAAATCAAGAATATTGAAAACGCAACAAATAATCAAAAGGTTATTTTTATTTATTTTATTTCATTTTATTTCTTTTTCAGAATGGTTCTATCACATCTGTCATTTATATTCTCTTAATATCTATTTATATTTTTTTATAATTATATATTACTATTTATAATAATCTATTAATAATAATAAATAATAATAATATATCTTTCTTTATAAGTAGGCGTAATACTATATAAAATAGAATGTGCAATTGGTTATTGTTTTATATATGTATGGATTAAGGAGGATAGGATGAATAGAGACGGTGAAAAAATTAAAAGACTGAAAAAAAATCAAGATTATTGTAATAATAAAAGTCAAGAATATCGAAAACGCAAGAAATAACATTAATGAAAAGTTTAATTTTTTCAGAATGGTTCTATTACATCTGTCATTTATATTCTTTTAATATCTTATTTATCATTTTTTATAATTATATTACTATTTATAATAATCTATTAATAAAAAAATAATAATTATATCTCTTTCTTTATAAGTAGGCGTAATACTACATAAATTAGAGTGTGGAATTGGTTATAATAATATGTATGGACTAAGGAGGATACGATAAATAGAGACGGCGAAAAAATTAAAAGACTTTTGAAAAAAAATCAGGATTCTTGTATTAGTAAAAACAAGAACATATTTTTTAATATTTAATTTTTAATACTACATAGATACCGCATTAGAAATTCATAAGCGATCACGATGTTGTTTTATAAATAAATTTTGTAGTACCATATGCAAATTTAAATAAATATTCATTTGCATGGACTTTTGTAAAATAACAAAAATGCAAATTTATCAATATAATCAATAAGAATATAATGAAATTTATTTTTGAAAAAAAAAAAAAAAAAACAAGGAAAAAAAGCCAGAATTAGAAGTTAACGCACATTTTTCGTAATAAAGGTACAGTAAACTCTGTGTAAGGCGGACTCTGTGTAAGACGGAAATCTGTCTAATTCGGAAACATTTTCAAGTCCCTGCGAATCCATAGACATAGAGTAAAATTTGTCTAAGGCGGAATATTGTCTACTGCGGAAAATTTTCTTGGTCCCGATCGATTCCGCCTTAGACAGAGTTTACTGTATTTGAAAAGAAAAAGAAAAGTGGTGTCTCTATGTAATTTTACAGCAAAATTTTCGGGTATTAATTTTTCTACCTTAAAATTCCGAGAAAGAGCGCTAACAAAATTCTCATAAAATGCCTACTAAATTAAAATAACTTTTAATACAGGATGTCCTTAAAAGATTGTCCCAGTTATAAATTTTAATAGTATCAACTGTACGCGTTATAGATTGTTGGTTCAAGGTCACAAATAAAGAGTAACTTAAACTGTTTTAGATAAGCGCATGAGCGAGTACTGCTTTGTTATTGCCTGGCTTGCAGTGCCCCATACGCAAAATGGCGACTCCTGAGCATAAAGCGTTATTGCTGGGCTGAAGACTTAAAAGCCGTCAGAGCCATGCGATTTTTTTCCTTCGGGGCTTTATAAAACAACGTGTTCAACGTTCCACCGCTACCTAATGATTTGCCAGAGTTAAAACACAGAATTGAAGAGGCTATTGCTTCCATTACTCCCGACTTGTTAGCCGAAGTGTAGAAAGAATTGTACTTTAGGTTGGATGTGTACCGTATCACTAAAGGTGCACCTATTGAACTTTTGTAAGAAAAACTACGTTATAGTTTACCTTCAATTTGATGTATGATTTTGTTGTAAATAGTCTAAATTAAACTGTTATAATATACCATTGAAACTGGAACATCCTTTTAGGGATACCCTGTATAATATCCCAAATTCCTTTTTAGGTGCGTTCGTAATTAATAAATATGTAGCGCCTATAGTCGTCGTTCAGTCCGTCCGTCTGTCTGTCTGTACGTCCGTCCGCATATAACAGAGCAAAAACTACCCAACCGAATGGTCTGAAATTTTAAATGTATAATTGTTGCAAAATTTTGTTGAGTCATTTCAAATTTTATGAAAATCGGATTATAGTTTAATTACAGGGACAGTCAAAAGTTTTCCGTTATATTACGGCCAATGGTAAAAAAATATTTCAAGTGCATTTTAATGATGTTACAGCCTTTCGAACAGAATGAAATGGATAGGCACTTATGAAGTGCACTAAAATATATATTAAGTACAATATGCGGGGCAAAAAATATTTATAAAACTAGTTATAGTACGAACGCATCTCATTTGCCACGTTTGACGTGCAATTTCCAACTGGTTAACATTTTAATTTATTTTAGTAAATAAATAAATATACATATCTTTTATTTTTTGTTTTAATGTCATCGCACAAAATTTGACATGAAATATCAATACACATTCCCTTTCAGACTATGTAGATAATTACAAATATTTACTGATATAGGACAGCAGCGGTTATAAAACAAATTTTTATACATTTACACTCCATTTTTCTTATCGCTGTCATAAAATCAACTTCACAAGTTCAAGTATCTGCCTACGGGCGCAGACACATTGTTTATCTAATCTACCATATCACGTTCTCTTGTCCGAGAAAGAAAAGATGAAAAAGTGCTTAAAAACTATAGATCTTACTGACCACCTTGCGTCACAATGTTTAACTCTCTTGTGCTCTTCGCCTTCCTTTCTAGAATAAAGGAGGCTTTCATCATATATTTTTAAGGGGACGGTGGACTTTAAAGTTATTTATCCTTATTATTTTATTCCAAAAAGAAATTCCACAAAGAAATGTCCTGCATCATGAATTCAATAAAATAATAATAATAATAATTAGAATTAAATTTCCTTGCGTTTTATGCATTGCAATTTTCAAAATATTTTCTTCATTTTTTTTTCAATTTTATTACTTAAAAATATCATTAAAAAAGTGGCGACAATTTTGTTTTAATTCAACTAATTTATTAGTTATTTAAAAAATAATAATAAGTGGCATGGAACTGAATCTTTATTAAAATTCCACAATAACAGTCCACAAAAATAATCTTTACTACTAATTTGAGCATCTTAATAAGGCAAAAAATGTTTGTTTATGAATGTTTTTATATTTTTATAAACAATTTCCACTTGATGAAATTTTATAATTTTCTTAAAATACTCAAAAATTAAAGAGAATTTTATTTTTTAAACGCACCTCGTCGGTATTTGTCGTCTACTTTCTGAGGGTGAATCTGATGGATTTCGATCATAAAGTAATGAGTAGCCGCGCTTTTAAGTTTTCCCATCGGTTAACATGGGGTTTAGTGATCGGATCGGAGACATCGACGAGTATGTTTGCGAGGACCGAATACATCGATGACCGATCTCAAGATTGCGAAATTCAAATCCAAAAATTATTGATCAAAAATAAAATGACCAAAATTTCTAAACCAAGCTCTCAACTCTCTAGATTAGAGTCCTCTATTTGGTCGGGTTGCCTCTTTTACCCGCACCCGACCCGACCAGCGGTTCCGGTAGAATCGGGTTAGCTCTATATTTTTTCGTTGCGGGTAGGGTTGATTTCTACTTTTTTCGTTGCGTGTCGGATTCTCTTTCATCGTATCGGGTTCTTGTCAGTCTTGGGTTGGGTTTTACCTCTTACGGTTCGGATTCGTGTTGATCCGATATTTCAAAAGAATGTCAAAATATTTTTTAGGTTAAAAATCTATGTACAATGAGACCAGAAAAATGGACACTCGCGAAAAGCGAACACCTGTATTTAGCGAAATTTTTTTTCAATTTTTCACTCTTCCGTTTTTACGTTTTTACCTTTGAATAGTTACCTCTGAACACTTCTCGATCTACACACACGTAAAACGTGTATGAGTGCATAAACTATCACAAATACGATACATGTGCTTTTTGTGTGTATCAAAAATAAAATGTTGCTGTTGGTAATATTTTTCATATTCCGAAAGAAGAAAAAATGGTTTTTAAATAAAAAATTATCTATGATCACATTTCTTGTATACATTTTATTTCTCATGCAGTAAATTGAATATATACTTATTCATATTCAAATACGTATTTATTTTTATCTAAAACACAGTTGCGCTCAAACTTTTTTGCAAAAATCTAAACAATCCGATTCGCAAAAGACCTAAATATGACCAGCAAGAATTATTCTAGTGTGAACCTTACCCAGAGAAAGAAAATTAAAGTCTTCCCGACATGAAAAAAAGAAAATTAGGGACAACCCGACATGATGTATGAATCTTTTCAACTATCCCGAGGTGTCTGTTATTCAGAGGTTTTACTATATTTGAATATTAAAGAATATAGATTTGTCCATTCTTCTATAAAAGATAATACTGCTATTAGAGATACAATAGTAGACTACTTTTCATAAGTGCATTAAAATATGATTTACTTTCTTTTCATTTCGGGTCGGGTTGCGGGTTCACTTCAAATGGAATTTTCGGGTTCGACTCGGTACAACCCGATCCACGCAGGACTCTAGTCTAGATTACCCTCTCGTTGCCCAGAAAAGGGGCAAAATAGTAATTTTGAATCGCATATTGACATCGCCCTTACATTCTAAATACTTCCATTGAAACAAGTAGAGGTTTCATTTACCTAAATAGATAGAAAAACTAACGCAATCAACTTTTAAGGAAAATAATGTGTCGAAGAAAAATAGTATAGGAAATCAGGGACGTAATGACATAAACCAGTCGTAGATTTGGTCAAAAGTATTTGTTCATAAATTTAACAATGAAGAAATTGTTCAACAGATTCAACAGATTTACTCAACTTAATGTAAAATGCGAAAGCGCCACAAGAAGTGTTAGAAATGACTACCATTCGCGTTCAAACAACACTGAACTAGACGCTCTATCATTCGGAATTTTGTTAAAATATCTTCATTTTTGCAAAAATATAAATGAAAACTCGAGTTTATTTTGAAAGGAAATATCCTGCATTTTTCTCTACATATGTGGATTTCGAGCCTGGCTAAATATACAAAATTTGTTATCTTTTCCGACGAATTATCGCGCACCTTAAAATTTGTTACATTAGTTTTGAAACACTTTGAATGTTAAACATTTTTTAACACCCTTATTATTTCTTATCTAGTGTAAGTTCACGTACCTGCCTGAGGATATATGAAGATACACTGTTTTTCTAAAGTATCACATTATGATAAGATGAAAATGTTTAAAAAACACATGTCATGCGCTGGCCATCTTGCGTCACACGTGTTCAACTCTCCCGGTGCGTTTCTTTTTCTGCCGCCAGAAGAGGTGTATGCTTCTACCCCTTTTTGCAAGTGACAGGGGGAGCTAGCTGAATTACTTGTCCAGATAAGCATGCAAATGACATGCAAATGAGAGCAAAGAAAATAGATGAGAAAGTAATGATAGGAAAATGAGCATTACAAAGTATCTTTTGCTATCATAGATTTTGCGTTTGGAGATGATTAATAGATTGGCGATTCTAGGTGAAATTTTCATAAAATGGAATTTAAGAGAAATTTTTTCTTTTCTAGTGTACTCAACCGGGATAATTTTTTTTAATAATTAGAAATAGTATAATTAATGTAAATCTTGTTGCAGCTGGCCTTGGTGAAAAAAGCAGGTGGGAATGAGGGAATGGTTTTGAAATAAAAATAATCTCTAATTTACTGAGAGAATGAATGTTATTATACATACATACATACATACATACACATATATATATATATGTGTATATATATATATATATATATATATATATATATATATATATATATATATATATATGTGTGTGTGTGTGTGTGTGTGTGTGTGTGTATATGCATTTTAGGCTTAATGCCGACAAAATTGGATGAAATAACGCATCTTCACTATGAATTAATTTACAAGCTCCTCTGACGATTCTGTGAGTTATTCATAGTTTTTTATTTTACACACTGGTTTCCTATGTTCATACTCTAGTTCATCTTTAGAATTTTACCAATTTGTTCCTATATTTGTGATTTAAACTTTATTATATATATATATATAGTTTAAAAAAAAAATAAAAAAAATTGAAAACACTATTATGGAGGGTGGGATGTGGACTGCTGAAAAAATTGTAAAACATACACAAAACATTTAGTAATAAAAAAAAGAATGTGTATGTATGTTTTGAATACATTATATAACATTATTAATAAAAAAATATATAAAATAAAAATACCATTATGGAGGGTTGTGGTCGGGAATGCTAAAAAAGGTTTTAAAACTTTATGTTTGTATGTGTGTATGTATGTGTGCTTATATATTATATGGATAAATCTAGGGAAAAAATCATAGAGGTATCATGCATTTAACATCATATTTTTCACTATTTTTCACATATTGGTACATAATACAAGGTCATATTTTACTTTCTCAAAATAATCCTCATTATTTTTTAAATGTTATTTATATACTCATATTTTATTTTATAATATTCGTTTTTAAATTAGTTAAATTAATATATGCCCTTCTATTTACTTATTTTATTTTATATTTACTCAGTACTTTTCTTAATTTCATTTCATTTCTGTTTTATGGGAATAGATGACAGCACTAAACATTTCTTTATAATAAACTTAATTACAATATATTTTTCACACCAGATGGCACGATGGCAGTAATGTTCTGATCTCAGGAACTAATGACCACATGTTCTCTTAGTCCTAACCTAATCTGTTTCCATCCTTACATGCTTTAACATTGTGAGTCAACTTTATAATGTTTTGGATCCTTTTATGTAATTTAGGTATTGTGGCTCTTATAATTTTTAATATCCTGTGTGAGATGTATCATTCTTTAGATCTCTTGGTATTTTATTTTATTTTACGATGCGCTATTAGGTGCTAAATTTTGTCATTTTAGGCTTAATGCCGACAAAATTGGAGGAATTAACGCATCTTCACTATGAATTAACCAACAAGCACCTCCGATGATTCTGTGGGTTATTCATAGTTTTTTATTTTACATACTGGTTTCCTATGTTCATTTTTTCTTCATCTATTAGAATTTTACCATTTGTTCATATATTTGTGATTTCATCTTTTATATATATATATATATATATATATATAATATAAAAATTTTTACTTTTACTATTCATTTAAATTATTCTAAATTGCCGGCCTATTCATTATTTCCTTTTTTTTTAATACGCTCTATTATTTATTTCAAGCTAAATTCCTCTATTTTTAAAACGCGTATCTTAATAATAGATTTATCCCAAAACGTAATCTAAACTTTTAATCCCTTCATTAATTTTTATCGTCTACCAAACTGTAAAGTTCTGAACGCAGTTACTTATTTTTCGAATGTTTATCAAAACCATTTTTACTTTATTCTATTTCATCTCATTTTTCCGCCCGCGAGGCGTCAGCCTTTTCACATAGAAATCATTCCATTATCGGCGCTGGGATTCTTTCCTGCGACGTTTCTTGATCGCTCTCCATTGGTTGAGTGTCGGATCCCAGTTTCACTTCGAGGCTCGTTCGTGATTTTCGTTGGTTTAGCTTGAAGTTTTCATTTCAATCGGAATTCCTCCGCGCATTCTCATAAATAGCGAGAGCATGAGCTCAGAACGAGAGATTTTTGTGCTGTGATTGTTTACATAACCTGTTACCCGGTGTCCTTAGCCATGAAGAATATTCATTTCGTAAATTAACCTCTATTTAGCATGAGTAACTAGTTTATGCTCGAGTGAAATGCTCTGATTTCTCATCTGCGGGAATTGTTCAGTGTTGGTATGTTCTGGTGGAATAAACAGTTGTTCTATGACTACGTTTCCATGTGTTTAATTGGGAAAACCCCATATTTCTTCATACGCCTTTTTTCACCACTCACGCTGCCTTGTTTTCATAATGAAATAATAAGTGTTTGATTGGACTATACCAATATTATCATCGCTCTACAGCTGCTATATTTTCATAGAGTTGATACCTCCGCTAGCAATGCTTGTGCTAAGTGGTAGGATTGCTTACAACATCACCAACGGCTGATTAAAATGTGGTATGACTCCAGTAATACGTAATAAGCACGATGTGATATTTCAACTACACCCATTAAATTGTTTCGTAACACACACACACACACACACATATATATATATATATATATATATATATATATATATATATATATATATATATATATATATATATATATGACCATTAAATAAACATTACCGACCACCAACAAAAACTGTGAAATTATGAATAAAATTATATTAATAAATTGACAAAAATACAGTTCCCCCCAACACACATAACATAGGTTTCAAAAACATAGTAAAAAACAGCAGAAATTGAATAAGAGAAATGGAATAATGGAAATTTGTAGAACTTAGACAGAATTTTTGGGTCCCAAATACCTAAAGTTCCACATGTAAAATGTGTGGTTTCATCTTCATATTAGCCATAAATTAGCTAAAGAATATGAATTTGGGACTACCACTACCACACACATAAAACAGAGAAATAAAAACTTTGAACATCAATTAAGTTCAAAATAAAACAAGATTGAAAAAGATAGAGGAAAAATAAAAACAAATTGCCAAAATGAAATCCATACTATTTTAGCATGAGGCATAATATAATGCAATCATTGGAGATCATCAGCACATGTTGCCAAAAAAGATTTTTATATGATGGTGGGCCACGGATAACACTATACAGCATAGCCAAGCACACCCTCATTATATATAACCAACGCCCTCTATAAATACTTTAGAATTGAGAATGAACTGCACCATGTATTAAAATGAATCAGTTTGATGCTGTCATCTATTGACTTATTAATAATATAAAAGCTATTATATAATAAAGACTATTTATAACTATTAATGGATTAAATTTTAAAGCAAATACTGTTTAGAGATAGATATGTGATAATTAAATAATAATTAAAAATATGTTAATAAATATATACAATTGTATTAGAAAAAAGTTAGTAATTGATATGTTAAATCACAATGATATGTAAAATGGTGAAATTGATGATTATTAATGTTTCACGTAAGTATTTGCACCTGGCTATATCATATTACAATTTAAATTCCTGTGACAACATTGCATTATCACTTAAATTAATGTATAATTAAATAAATAAAAAAATATTAAAATTAAGATGCTAAGGAATTAATATTGATAATAATTTAATTGAAATTAATTAGTTACATTTAATGTGTCTACAAACTTTCTTAAAGGTTTTATTCTCCACATAATTTAAGGGGAGAGGGAAAAACAAATAAAAAAATTATTAAAACATGCATTTTATTCTTATTTAAGATAGTATACATTGTATTAGAAATTAATATGATATTGCCCTGAGAAGGTTAAAATTTAAATACAAATTAATCGTTAACATTATTAAATGCTAATGAATATGAATAAATTTAATATGAATTGATAAATGTAAAAATATAACTGTTATTATTATACATATAAACATATAAAAGTATCGAATCAACATCCATTATAAAATGTGTATTAGCAACGTAATTATAAATCAAATATCCCTTTTTTATATATATAAATTAACCATTGCGTATTATCCAGACAACTCCACCCTCTTCCGTAATCTACCCACCCATCCATCCTATAATAATTTTTTATTATTATTTTACATTTTTTATTTCTTATAATTATTTTCTTATTATATATATATATATTTTGTAATTTTTTTACGCATGTGTTAATTTGGTTTTTAAGATCATTTATGTACTAATTATATATTAAAGAATATATGAATTTATATATATATATATATATAACCGTTATAAACGAACACAAAGGATCATTTACAATTGTGACTGTATGCAAAACAAAAATGAAGTTTTGTCCTTTATAAAAAACATTAAAAATATATTATAATATGAGACAAGGAATTGAAAATACAGTCAAACACTCTATATTATAAAAATAATGGAAATATTTGCGTAATCAAGGCAGAATACTCAGGCCCAAATTACCTTAAGTGTTCACATAAATAACATGCACGATTTCATCCGTGCTTTAGCCATAACAAACTAAAAAAAAAAAAAAAAAAAAAAAAAAAAAAAAGCAAAACCTGGGTTATCGTGCACAGTAAATCCAGAAAAAAGAAGCAAAAAATACCAAGGGATCAAAAATAAAATGAATTAAAGAAAGCATTTACCTCCTGAAGAACTATCCAAGTCAATAATGGCACAAAAAAATTTAAAAAGTGCTAGTAAATGAATTTCACATGTTGCCAAAAATATTATTATAAAATTATCTAAACAACCATTGAGTTAAGAAAAATAGTGTGATAATAACGAGTTAAATCAAATACAGTGCTGCCCTCTATCATTTGACAAAACAAACAGTACTGCCATTATATTATAAAGAAAAAATAATAATTATATATGTGTAAAATACGTGCCGATGCACAGGGCTCTTTAAGTCACATATCGAGATTTGTAATTTAATTCCAAGTTGTTGAAGCAGACGTATTAAAATAATTTGACTCCAGACCCCTCTCTGTGAAGTAAAACTTAGTTTATTTTGCGGTACGGCGGTACACGGCAATCGCGAGTCCGCCGGAGGCAATGAGATACCATATTTTTCGTTGTCTCACATGATGCGATTATTAGAGCAGTTTCAAGTCTCTAAAAATAGACCTATTGGTGGGAACAGGTGAGTTTTATTAAGAATTTGAGATATTTTCCAACAGAGGGCGAAGGTGTCAATCTGGGAGGTAATTTCTCTTTATTGGTTAATTAGCTCTCGTCTGATGTCTGTGACTTTATGACGAAACTAGGCTTAACAGACTCGGCTGCATTATTAACCACAAAGGCCTGTAAGAAATACCAACTCACCGATTTTTATCTTAAAGATCGTCAGAAATTGAAGTCTGAAAGTAATAAATGTTGGGAAACAAAGTTACCAAGGGCAAAACGATTTTTGAAAATAAGATTTAACGTTGGGAATAAGAAAGTCTACTATAACACAGACCTCCATTTAAATGACCGTTTAAATTATCGTTGTATCTGCTTTTCTGAAAACTATGTTTTTGTTATTTAAGCGCACAGTTAAGATAAATTAATTAAATATAAATAAATTGAAAAGTTTGTAGAGTTTTGTTCCCCCCCCCCCCCCACAGATATGTATAAAATGATCATACCTACAATCTCCATCTAATGTTTTGTCAATTAAAAATGCAAATTTTATTTTGTGTTTTATGTATATTTATGTATATTTATTTGAATGTGTTTTTAAAGTAATCACAACAAATAAAATTCGCGTCGTTTAATTGACAAAACAGCAGGTGGAGATTGTAGGTATGACCATCTGTCTGCAGCCGTCTTTTTTTTTTCTTTTTCTTTTTACACAGGTAGCAAAAAGCACAGTTTTCAGAAAAGCATTGTCTTGGAGGTTTAAAACTAACTAATTCCTTAAATATAAAGAAAACAAAAAGGCACATATAGTATTTCAAAGTGCCATGTAATGCGCAAAATATATAAGAAATAAAATGAAAAGGGATTTGTTACAATATTAAGATTATAAACATTGAATAAATATGGCAATATAATGCACATATTTTACTAATATTTAGTGTAAACAATAATATTTAATGCTGATGCTTTCAAATTTCGAATATTCGATATTGCACAAGATGGTCCAATACTACATGTAACATCATCTTATTTTCTTGCACAAAAATCAGAATTGAATTCGGATGTTTTGCATTTTAAAAATGCGTCCTAAAAGAAATCTCTCCCTAAACACTATAGCACAAACACACACACACAAAAACTTTTTTTTAAAAATAGGAAAGAAAAGCCGCCCCCTATTAAAAATACACATGCACGCCCAATATTAGTTTATAGTGAGGCTTAAAAATTGAATTATTAAAGCATCCAAATGATCAGATCCAAATAATAGAACTGATGGGGTCTTTTTTCGCGGTCTATTTATCTGTGCTTTAAAAATAAAAAGGCAAATAAATAAATAAATAAATATATATATATATATATATATATATATATATATATATATATATATGACACATTTTTTTTTTTAAATGTAGAATAAGTAAATAACAAGCATTTTCTTGCTATAAATATGATATCACGTGATGCAGAGTTTTTTTTATCCGACTGCCAAGAAGGGTTATGTCATGTGTTTCACGCGTATCTGGGTATGTAGATTTCTTTATACCCTCGAAACATCCCAACGACTTGATGGATTTTAATAAATGAGATCTCTATCGATAAGTCTTAACTGTCCGATGGTTATAGGCTAGGTTTTTTTTATAAATTCAAAATAGCGGCCGTAAAATATAAAATGGCGATAGAGACGAAAAATATTTTTTACGCACCGTATTGAGTGGCATATCATTGGATAGGTCTTTCAAAATGAAGACGATGCTTCATTGACTATTTTACGGTCATAAACTCGGTTTAAATATTACACATCCTGGAAGTTGTGTAGGTAGGATATCTAGCTTTACTGCAATTCTAACTTTCATAGACATCAATAGGCCTCATCAAAACAGTGTTTATAGATATGAACTAACAATTAAACACAACTTAAAAGTTATCAATACAAGTAAATAATAAAAAAAAGGTAAGTAATATAAAAAAATAGTTTCACATTGATGAGAAGTAATTAATTAGTTCGCTTTTTACGTAGTCGGGTTTCTTGATTTTTTAAATTTAATTTTTACTTGTTTAAGTATACTATTGAAAATCTACTTTAATAATAAAATGCATAAAGTATTGTTAAATATGTAATATTTTAAATTAATGGACAAGTTCAAAAGTGATACTTGGTTTATATTGCTTTAAAAAATATTACCGTGTATTATATAGAGTAATAATAACAATAATAACAACAACAATAATAATAATAATAACAATAATAATAATAACATAGTTTAACTTTCTTACAACGAAGTGAGCTCTCAACTATTCAATTGTATAAATTTTTAAGAACATTAACTAAATGGATTTTTCACAATAAACACACGTCTGCACAAGAAACAATTCGTAATACCCATTATCGAGATATAATTGGTGAGAACAGTTAGATCACTAGTTAGATAATCCGAAACCAACAAAGGGATGTCCAAATAACAACACCTTCAACGATACAAAGATATACAGCAGATATACAGCTTCCACAGGAGAAAACATAAAAAAGAATAAGCGGAATAACTTCAATCACGCGCTGGTTACGGTCATTAAAGGATGGCGTTTAGTCAAACATGATAAAAGTTTAAATGTTTTTAAGTGTTATCGTGGCTATACGTGTTTACACTTAAGCTTATCAAAACACGCCTTCATCACTTAGCAAGTGAAAGCAAATGGAATCTATTTTATAAAGTCACACATGACGCGAATATTAAAATTACAATGACAAAAATGAACAGTTCAAAATTGATTAAATGAATGCGTTCATGTTATAAGAATTTAAAAGCTTCAGGAAAGCTATAAAGTGATACGTATTTCTCCTTGATAAGTATGGATTTATAGGATTGGATATTGGATGGTATTTACGTAGATAACTTTAAACCTTTACATGACAACAGGCCACGTGTGTGCCCCGACAGAACATTAAAATTCTATTAAAGGAAATTTAATATAAAGTATTTAATACGTTTATTAATAACATTAGAGTTTATTTTTTATGCAAATATTTTTTTTTCTTATATTTAAAAGCCACAGCCAAATTTATGAACCTACATATATATATATATATTTAATGGATATTTTCTCAACCATTTACATATGAATAGCTTTTGTGTTGTCAAAATGTGCGAAAAAAAAAAAAAAGATTTCTATCCCTCTCCAGATAAGAAAAAAAATCTCCATATAAAGCGGAAAATATTTACTTTTAATATTTTACAAGAATTGGGAGATTTCAAAAACAATATTATTTAATAATTAACCTAAATTCTTATTTTAAATTCTAATTCTATATTCTTATAAATATTTTGTAAAAAGATTCATAACTACCGATTAAATAAGTCTGGTTTAACGAACAAGCTTTTCTAAATTGCATATATCTACACGGTGGCCCAAAAGTCCCGCATCATAGGAAAAACATGCATTGTTACAATATGTGCTCAGTATGGTTGCCTCCGTTGTCAAAACACAACTGCAGACGATCGTTCATGTTCCTCAGAATGTTGGCCACTAAGATTGGCGTTATGGCATGGCACTCAGTAGCACTCAAATAAAAAAAATAATAAAAAAAAAACTCCTATGATGTGGGGCTTTTGACCCACCCTGTATGTTAATAAAAGAAAGACGTTTCTCTGTCTCTCTGTTTGCTGGCAACGTCTAGGGAAATCTTGGCACACGTAGGGGTAAGGAAATTTGGATGAGGATAGATGAAGAAATCTACGAATGTGCAGAAATCTTACATACTTAATTTCTTGATACTTAGCCGAGATATTACATAAAGTCCGCGAGGAACATCCTGAAATGACGAGTTTCCATGGTGCCTCCGACTGTGCCCGTGCCTTTCCGGGCTTTCTACGAATTTTCAGGCAGACGAAAGGAAAGCTTTCTGGTTTTTCTTTTTTTTTTTCTAAATTTAAAGTCGCGATCGACGGGTCTCCCGTGCAGTAACCCCCCCCCCCCCCCCACCACCACCACCTCCCCCCGAAAAAAAAACAATAAATTTAAAAAATCGAAATACCTTTTCGGTTGTAACAGTATTTTTCGATTAAAAAATATTAATAACGACTATTATTATTATTATTATAAACCTGGCGCTCGAGTTTTTCTTGGTTTAGAGGACCAGTTTTCAAGCTTTCCTTTTTTTCTTCATTTTGAAACTGTCGCATCCACTCGTTTTCACCTTTTTCGTTTTTGTTCAGTTATGAAATGCCATCTCCTTCTCCAGGACGGGAATAAAGGAAAAAACAAGATACTTATTCCGGTACTTTTCCGGTTCTAGCGATATCTTTCATTACAAAAAATATTATTATTTACAATTAAAAAAATATATATATATTATCTGGAAGTTCGTTTCACGGATTCACCACACCTTTTTATATCCCCTTCGGTTCCTAACCATATAGCATTTCGATTTTTTTTTTTTAGAGATTTGTGCTTTTGAGACAGGTTGTCAATGCTGGAAGATATCATTTTGCCTTTTAAAAGAGTGAGGGGCGGTGACACCTTGTTTACTATTAGGTTTCCTCAGGAACATTTGATCAGAATTGAAAGTTTGTTATATCTAAATGCCAGAAATTAAACAAGTTCGAAACGTTTTAGTTAAATATATATATATATATATATGTATATATATATATATATATATATACAAATCTGAGGTTCGTTGGAAAAAAAAAGATCGGAGGGTAACTGGCAGCTGAAGGCAATGGAGCCCCCAACTCTAGGTTCGTTTGGAGAGATTTTCGTTTAAAAATATAAAATTATAGAAATTCGAGGGTGCTTGCTGCCAAAGGCATTGAAGCCCACAACACTAGGTTCGTTCAGAAATATTTTTGTTTAAAAATGTAAAATCATTAACAGTGATTTTAAGTGTTTTTAAGGTTATAATCACCGGCCCAGGCAACGCAGCACCAATCGGCTAGTTATTACACATATTTTTAAATATGTATTATCTTCAGACTTCTAAAGGCTAGTTCTTGTAGTGTAAGTAACATAGGTGCAAATTGCTACGATTTTTGATTACCAGTATTTTAAATAGGAAAAATGTGACTTATTATATCGGAGATATCTCAATAATTGAATAAGGTGAAAAAAAGTTTCGAAAATAACGGTTTTCTTTGGCAGACTGGTCCAGGTTGCGTTAAGGGGATTCTTCACTCACTTGAAAACACCCGCTGTAATGCTAAACCAATGAGGAGGTTGTTTTCGAATTTCTCGTTTAAATATGAATTTTTTTTTTTTTTTTTTTTTTTTTTTTGCATAGGATAGCTGAGCTTAATATTTAATATGACTCTTTTTTTACTTTTTCGATTTTGGTTGAAGAATTTTTTTTTTGAAAAGGTACTTTTAGTTTCGAAACCTTAAAGATTGAGCTCAGCTATCCTATGAAAAAAAAATCGTTTAAAAATATTCAAATTTAAACGAGAAATTTTTAAAACAACCTACCCATAGGGTTAACATTACAGAGCGCGTGTTTTCAAGTGAGTGAAGAATCCCCTTAAGGACCGTCCTACATATTAGATATATTCATTTTTTCAAATATGTGTATATATTTAGCTGTAAAAAGGTATATCCTCATGTGTTATGAAATCGAATTTGTTAGAGCACATATTCTAAATACATATAATGACTTAATAAAAAATACGAAAACATAACACAACTTCAAATAGTTTAAAAATAAATCCTACATACAGTAAATTCTGTCTAAGGCGGACTCTGTGCAAGCCGGAAATCTGTCTACCGCGGAAATTTTTTCAAGTCCCGGCGAACCCATAGAAAATAACATTAATTCTTGTTGCATAAGCCGGAATCTGTCTAACGCGGAAACGGAAAGGATTTTAAGGTCCCACCGAAACCAAAATTTTGCATAAGGCGGAAAAAAGGATTTAAAAATGAAAGGCATTTTGTTTATTAAACTTTAAAACGGATAAGTCAAATACTCAATGTCGAGCATGTTAGTTAAATTTCCTAACACTTTGAAAAAGTTAATTCAAAAGGACAGGAACTGTTTAAATTTTAAGGAATTTATGCTTGTGCCATTTTTTTATATGCAAAATTATATTTAAAACTTAATATTTCTAGTAGAATGAGCATTTATCAAAATATATATTTTCGAAAGTGCAATATATTATACTTTAAGGATGTAGGAAATTCAAAGTTATAGCGTTCTGTCTCTTTCTCGAAGTTTATTGGGAGGGAGGGGGGGGGGGGGTAGTTTTGTGTGTGTGTGTGTGTGTAAACTTCCAATTCGCATGTATTACAGCAGTACTAAGAAATTGAAGAATAGCGTTTCTCATTTATCTATAAAGACAAAAGATCTTTCCGAATTTCAGTTTTCAACCGATTTTCGAGTCAGGAAAATCAATAAAAAATCATCAAATTCGAGGATTTTTTTGGGGGGGTGGGGGGTGGGGGAGGGGAGCTTTTTTGCACAAGCCGGAATATTGTCTACCACGGAAAATTTTCTGAGTCCCGATCGATTTCGCCTTAGACAGAGTTTACTGTAGATTATAAAACACATTCCAACATTACGAGAAACATGTTATGGATTCTTCATTAGGATCGTTCTCTATACCAGCTAATACATTACCTTCATTATTCACAAATGCCTGTAAAATTGTTTTCATAGCAATAATAATATGCGCGCTCGGAAATTTTTTTTTTCATTTTGCAGCTACAATTAAATTTCGTTTACTTCAAAAACAGATAAATCACAAAAACGCCTTTAACTGATAATGATAATGTCATAGTGATAATGTATTATAATTATAAGACGGCTCAGTATAAGAATACATAGCATATAAAAATTCAGTATTAGGTGTATTTAGTATTTAGTAATAGGAAAGCGCACTTACATCAAATGAATTCATGTCAAATTTGAGTACAATATTTCTTATCTATGTTATCAAGTTTTCTATAAGCTTCATAAAATATAGCCAAAAACCTCTTTATGATATAACCAAAGACATATGAAAAAAAATGTATTAAAAAAAAGGTTTATATCTTTCCAATACATTTGCTATTCTTATAAAATGAATACTGGTATTGCACATATAGAAAGTAAAATTATTTGTAAAAGTTACAGATCATTTTCATACTTTTTATGATACTGAGTAATTACAAAGATTTTTTTTTTCTTATTCAATTTATTCTTGGACCCCTAAATTTACTCGTGAATGAATCTTTATTGCAAAATTTGAGTTCAAACATATTTTTTTTTACAAAACCGAAGTTGAAAACAATTTGTCTGTCTAGTTTTTCTTTAGAAATCTGAAAGAAAATGTGTAAAATCGAAAGCGTTCGGCGACATTTGAGTGTAAAATGTATTTCTTCTATTTATGACGTTGTTGTTGTTTCATACTAAATACCTTACCCCAATTTAATAAGTTTTAGTAGAAAACATCAACATATTATTTTACCCTGGAATATGGACTCTAAAATTTTCATCTGAAAACAGACTGCCTAATTTAATATTTATGGATTGAGCAGCAATGGAAAGCCAATTTATATTATCATCTAAAAGAGATTATTTTCTAAATTACATTTTAATGGCATTTTTATTCTTTTCCCTCTGTGAAATTTTATTTATATACTGGTGATTGTAGAATGTATAAGGTAATTTTTTGTTGTCGCCGTACTAATTTAAAAATTTTGTTGCCTTGCTACACGAGTGTTATTTTTAAGTATCGCAAATAATGCAGAAACAAAGTTAAGCAATACTTTACACTCCAAAGTTAGAAAATAGACTATTACTCGGAATATATATTGCATGATTACAAATAAACAAATGTATTTGAAATAAGTTTGAAACATTTCTTAAAAAATATTTTTGAAAAGTAATGATGAAGAGTGTGGGCATTCAATCTGAATATTTATAAACATTTTGTGGATTTTCTCTAAATGAACAGAGAACTTTCTGTAGTAAGAAAGTTTCACAATCACGGCTTATGAACGGCAACCGAATATCAGTATGTCACTTGTACTAACCATTCAAAGATGCATTGTGCGCATAAAAGAGAGAAAATAAAATTTTTACCTGCCCAACTTAACTCTGTTAACTTCCTTTTTTCTTTATTCTTTTTTCTTTTTTTTGGGGGGGGGGGGATAAAAATTACTAAAATATAAAAGAAATATTAATTTTAAAAAAAAATCTCAAAAGAAGATATCCAAAGGTAAAAAAAAAAAAGAAAGAAAAAAGATTTACTGAATATTTTTAATGCATATTCGTTTTCAATAACTGCAATCAGAACTAAACTAAATCAAAAGCAAAGAGCAAAGAGCAAAATCTCGCAGCATTTAAGTAAAAAATTGAGAAAGTTATGGAAACACCATAATTAATAAAAACAATTGCAGTATTAAATCAGTCAATGAAAATAAGTCAATGAAGAATGGAAAAATGTCTCCACGAATAAACTAATACATTGCATTTTGCAAATTTTGCAAATTTTACTCATGTGTTTTTATAATAAATTTTATTATTGTGCTTTGTTCTAATTTTACTTGGTATATACATATATTTTATTTTTAAAGATTCGTTGTTTAAAAAAAGTAACAGTTAAAAAAAATCTTTAAGTTAAATTTATTAAAACTTATTATAAGTTATAATTTATTAAATTTATTATACCTATTATTTATACAGGATTTTTTTCAAAATCACATACCTAAAAATTTGGGGATACCCAAATAAGACACTAGCAAGAACAGCAGTGCACAACATCAATACAATATCTTTTAAAATCATTTTATTAAAGTAATTTCACATATCTCGTAAAATAGCGATAAATTTTGAATTTAAAAAAATCAGCGAGGTATCATGAAATAAGAGCAAACTTGAAATCAAATTTCGAAACAGAAAATAACTATGATGTTATTTAAAGTACAAGAAGTTCGGCGATTTCAAAAAGCCATAAATTTTGAAAAGTTATATAAATGCTAATATTCTAAATATACAAAAAACATTTCATTTAAGCTTGCACGTATAGAGAAAAATAAATCATCTTTGCAAAACAATTTTGGAAAAAATAGCTCAACAGTATTTCTAAAAAAATGTTTTAAAATTTAATATAAAGTTTATACAGCCGATAGATCGCCAGTGAAAAGAAATTTTCGTATAAATGAAAGGTTAAAAAAATCTTGGTGAAAGAAAATGGGGAAAAAAAGGGGGATTAAAAAAATGAGACACAATAAAAGTAATGTTCGGAAACTGGGAACTTCAGATTAACATAGCGCTTAAAAACCAAGAAACAACTAAACAAAGCAGAAAACTTCAAACCAAACTTCAAAAGTTGCAGTTTTTTCTGCTCTTCACCAGCGTTTATTTATGCCGCAACAAAGCATATAACATTTGGGATTATAATTTTTGCAGAAAACCTCAAATTAAAGCAGCTGCTCAGTATGTTTTGTTTTTGCTTAATGTTGTTGCTAGCACGGCGCAGATGGTACTTTTTGGAGGGTTTTTACGAATATGCTTCACTTTTTATGTGTTATTCCACACAACTTTTTTTTAGTCTTATTTTTTTTTTTATAATGCGGGCTCCCCGGTGCTTTCATTTGCACGGCATTGTTATAGACACGGAATCATGAGAGGATATTAAACGACAAGCTATGCAGGTATTAGTCGAAATTATTAAATGATAAACGCAAGCCCGCACGCTATTCCGTAGTCCGCTTTCTTATTGTAATGCAGTTTCTTTCGAACCCTCCCCCATCTCGTATTTTTTTTGTTTGTTTTCCTAAAGGCCTTCAAATTCTTTCTTTTTTTTTCCGAGGAGATTTTTTTACGCGTGAAAATAAGCCACACCTTGGACTCTTTAAAAATTTTTTTGGTAAAGAAAAGGATAAGCTTAAAAAAGAATATTTTAAAATGGATGGAATGGCATATAAAAGATGAGAGTGAAGAAAAAAAAAAAGGAAGATGCAATTTAAAAAGAATACCTTTCTTTTGGGATATGGCTGAATTACTTAATACAAAGATAATTATAAACAGTTTTGCAGAGGAAAAACAGGAGAGAAAAAAAAAAAATGAGTTCATTTTCGAATTTAATTTGACATTAATAAAAATAATGGCACGCCCTTCTTTTTTTAACTTGTTTAATTGTTTAGAAATATTAATTTCGCGCTAATTGAAAAGGGAATAAAGAATTGTAATTTAAATATTTTTTGTCTAGTGCTCTGTTTATCTGGTTTTTCACAATAAAATAAAAGTAAATAATGAGGAAAAGAATAAGAATTTTTATGAAGTGCGGCAAAAAAGTAAATTTAAAACAAATTTTCAACCAATTAATAATAATAATAATAATAATAATGGTAGAAAGTTTAATATTGAGGAATAAGATCGAAAACACCGAACATTTTCAGCGATACATTTGGGCAGATTATAATCAATTTGTCTTTGGGGAAAATATTTCAATGCTACTAAGAAATAAATATTTTCTAAAAACTTAATAATAATATTTCTTATATTTTCCGCTCTTCTATTTCTATGCCTATAATGTGTTTAATTTCTAAACCAGTATTAAATACCATATTGAATACAAGAATAATCCTAACTAATTCTGAAACTTCCATATTGCGAGACTATAATAAAAGCTGATAAATAACGAACTAAGACAGAAACATAATCTTAATTAAATGCAAGCCAATATATAACATAAATAAAATTCATAATTTAAACTATGGGATTCTATTAAGGGGTCAGGTACCCTTTGAACCAATAAAGTACAGTCGTGGAGAAAAAAAAAAGTAAACACCCCCTACTAACTCCTCAACAAATTATCGTAGAAGAAAGTTACTGGTACCGAACGATTGGAAATAAAGTCTACTTTTAAATGATGTATATAAAATTTGCTTAGAGGACCATCTACATATTAAAACGAACCATAACTTTGTTTTTTCCAATAGCAGTACCCAATTCTGACAGCATAAATGAACTCTACAGCCTTCAATTAGCCTAAAAACGAATTTTTATGCAATTCGTACCATAAGTTTCCGAGAAATTAATTATTTTAAAACGAGCGTATTTTAAGGGCTGTATCCAAATTGAAGTTTGGAACTCGGTTGTTAACCGAGAGAGATCTTGATCAAGGCACCTTAAGAAGTCAATGAAGCCTGCTAGATTACAGGACAGCAGAAGAAATTTCAAAATATCTAGTCATTTCTATTATAGACGGCCCCTTAAACCATCATTTTGCCGTTTTTTAAGCATAATTTGAAAACTACTTGGAAGTAAAATGTGAAATTTTGGATTTCCATAAAGCAGGACTTAATAAATCTAAATCCATCAAAAAAATTGTAGGTTGCAATTCATAATTTTTTTCGAATATTAATTTCATAATTCATAATTCATATCATAAAATTATAAAAATTGCAAATTCAGCTTATTTATGTTTGGGTATATTAGTATTATTACTAAAAAAAAAATTAGCATATTAGGAGCATAATTTCGGGAGATATAAATAAAAATATGAAAATGTAACTTAACATTAGAAGGACTAAATTTTGAATGTTTATAATTCAAAAACTTATCATTCAAATGACTTGAAATTTGGTGTCTAGGCATAGTTTGAACCGAAGATTTGAAATATCTCGTTAAAATTGGGTATTGCTATTGAAAAAAATGAAGTTTGGATTCGTTTTAATATGTAAATGATCCCCTAAGAAAATTTTATATACATCATTTAAAAGTAGACTTTATTTCCAATCGTTCGATACCAGTAACTTTCTTCTACGATGATTTGTTGAGGAGTTAGTAGGGGGTGTTTACTTTTTTTTTTTCCACGACTGTACATGGAAAAGTGACCTCTATAAGAATTGCAGTCACTCTTTAACTAATTAACTTTTAATTATAAAATTGAAAACACATGTTACACTGTAAAAAAAATCTGTAGTTCTACAAACGTAAAGTTACATGCTTACTAGACTTTCATGTGTAACTGTACAAAAAAATCTGCAAATCTACAAAACTAATTTTTGTAAAGCTACAGAAATCTGTAACTTTACAAATTAATCTGCTAAAATTACAGTAATCTTACTAAAATTTTATCTGTAACCCTGGTTGCAGTTACATGAAAAGTTCTAGGCATCCCAGCTTCCTAAAAAATTCTTAGTAACCTTACAGATTTTTAGATTTTCGGCGCAAATGCTCGTCTGTTACAGGAATTTTTGTTGTTGCCGTTACATAAAAAGTTTTAGGAATCCCAGTTTCCTAGAACAATTTTAGTAACTTAATAGATTTTTTTTTTACAGTGTAGGAAGATTTATTTTATCAATTAAAGTTGTTAGAAAAGGTATACGTATATATATTTTTTTTTTTTTAAATTTATTTTTAAAGATAATACAATTTTTACAAAAGAATTATTCTTGCATGCATTGCGCGCATGATTTTTTCCATTTGAATGGCTGAAACAAACCAAGATTTTTTTAATCAGTACAGATATAAAGTGTTTTCAAAATGACCTACAATGATAGATAAAAAAAAAGAAAAATTGTAGATCCCGATATTTTTTTTTTAAGTAATTCGAAATATCGAGATTTTTTTTACACAAAAGTAGTCGTGAATTCTAAACTTCTTACTTAAGATATATATAATAACAGGTCATTTTGTGCTTCTGTACGTTTAATACATCCACGAAAAATTTCGTGAAATTCTAGGTAACCGTTTTTCAGAAATCGTGCGCGCAATGATCAAAATCGCTGTTTTGAGAAAATTGGCTTTAAAGATTGAATCACCCGTTGATCATATAGCAAAAGCTCAAAGTGTTTTAGACATAACCTCTCTTCTAATGCGAATTTTTGTATGGGGTTTGCATATAAATGTTCCTAAAGAATCATATTTAATTATAAGCTATTAAAAAAAAAAAAAATTGGATTTTTGGACGCTTCAAAGGTTACCTGACCCCTTAAGTATTTGTCACTTTTACACAAATTTCCTGACAAATTGTTAAGAATAATTACAAACCTTCATTTATTACAAAAAGAGAAGATATGATACAGACTTCATTAATATAGTTATGTGTTACATCTACTATTTTCATTTTCAGGCAAAAGAATCATTAAAATTATTTACAAATGTTTGATCATTCCGCAATAATTTGTTACATACGACCACTTTCGTCAGTCTCCGGGGCTTTTTCTTTTTTTGAGCTGTTCCGCACACTCCGCCCCATTTACGGGTGTTCTCAAATCCAAAAGGGCAACTTTCTGACATAAGTTTTAATTTATTTTTGTTCGAAAATGCATGAAACTAGCTAGTGTTGTTGTTCAGAAACTATGTAATCGAGCTGTTTTTATTTTTTTTCATTTTTTTGCAAACGCAATAGATCTTTCAGAAAATAGTGTCAAATTGGGCGTTTTGAACCGAATTTCCGCGCGAAGGAAGAAAGAGACTGAAGGGACACAAGAGCGGGCGAAAAACGGGTTTGTCACGTGATCGAAATTCCTTATAACTCAATAGGTAATGGATGGATCAAAAAATAAAAAAAAAACAGTTCAATTCCAAATCGCTTCCATGGCCAGGCTTTCCAATTTTATACCTTTCCGTTAAAAAATGAATTTGTAAATGTGTCAAAACATTTTCGCTTGTTGAGCAGAGCAGTTAAGAACAGCCTTAAGGGGCTCCACCACGGGAGTAATCAGGATTTTCATTAAGCCATTTTAGGCCAAGCATGGAAATTTTATAAAACGTGATATTATTTTCTTTGAAATATGCTTAAATTACATTCATTAAGACAAAAAAAAAGTTTCGTGCATGAAAAATAATATTTTATTTGAGAAATAAAATGTATTCGGTTAATGGTGCGCTAATGCACCATTAAATTTAAAATTAATATTTTTTCTTAAATTTTTTATGACATTTGTTTTATTATTATTTTATTTACAGAACTTGCAACTTTAATCCATTATAAAAACATATTATTAATCTCAAATGGAATAATTATACATTTTCAAAAAGTCGAATTTGTCAATAACCGTTTCAATTAAAAAAAAAAAAAAACTAGCGTATTTTGAAAATTTCTCAACAGAAAGTGTTTACACCAATTGAATTACTGATATTTTATAGATGTCTCTAGAACCCTTAAAAATAGCAGAAAAATAAAATTAGTGAAAAATATTCGTCACAGTGTTAATTGAATTTACTGAATACTTATTGAAATATTGTGTTTATGCACCTTTGGCCGAAAATGGATTAAGAGTGTGCCAAATGGTTAAAATTGGCCAAAAGTTATCCAAATTATTTTTGGCCAAATTATTTTTAAAGATTTAGGAAGGTGTGCGGTCTCTTCTCTGCTTTTTCACTCCCCTCCCCCCCCCCCCAAAAAAAGGAGAGAAAGAGCTACATCAGCAGAAAACTAATGATTAAAATGCTACTATAACAACTTAGTAGGCAATTGTTTTCAAGAGAAATTCATTATTGACGTTTTCTTCTTAATGAGGCAAGTTAAAACATTTATGATGACCAATCGGGGGCGTTTTTCTTTTAGACATCTTATGACATATACGTAGATATGCAAAGGGGAAGTTTGGAAACAAATGCTCCCATCAACTAATCCATTATTTTTTCTACTAGTTTCCCATTAGTATTTTTCTTTGAATTGTGATTATCTTTGTTATGATACCTCGTATACAAATGTGAATAGTTCCTGGTATAAAAGGTATGTATATCTACAAAAATCACGAAGTTTAGTACGAATAGTTTGACTAATAGTTTATAAGTTATATTATATAACTAATAGTTTAATAGTTTATACTAATTTTTTAGTTACTTAAGCATAATTCACGAACAATATCTATTGATAGATAAAAGGGGGGAGGGGGGAGTGAATGATGCTTGTCCCGGTGCCTACGTAGTCTAAGTTAGGCCCTGATTCTACGGCTGTTGGCAGAAATTTTAAAGCTTGGTACAAATTATATTTATGCATCATCTCTTCTAACATAACACATATATGCGTAAACAATATACGTAATCTCCTCAAGGAACGTCTGGAGTTTTTCTAGCTCAGATTCCACTGAAATCGTTCAAAACCAGCTTCTTTTAAATTTAAAAAACTGAGTAGCATTTTAAATACACTAATGATATTGATGATAATAATAATAATACCATTATCCTGAGTCAGATTTTCGTTCGAAAATTTCATATAATATTAATAAGGAAGCCATTTCTTAATAACTGAGAAGTTTTCTAGCAACTGTCAAACCCCAAAATACGAAAAAATAAGACTATTTTTTATTTCTCCAATCATCTAAAAAAATTAATGATTATTAAACTTTTTAACGGACGGAAAAAAGGATTCGAGTCATTCTGCCGTGAAATAAATTGAAAGTCAGAAAGTATCAAACTCTTCAATACACATCAGAAAAATGGTGATAAGAAAAAGAAAAAAAATGTATCAATTGAAAAATTATTTTGCCCAAAGCAGCGTTACAACTCGAGATACTTTCTTTTTGGACACTACCGCTCGTACGCGCCCGTCCATGTCTCACATCTGATTGGTTGCCGGTGGCACACGATCGTCTCCCGTTAACGACAGAACAAATCGGAACAGTATATCACGTGACCGAACAAAAATCAGCCATCTTGTTTCTTTTGTTTTTTGAAGTTGACTTCCGTCGACAGCTTTCTTCGGTTCGATTTACTTTTTGTTTGGTTGTGCGGTTAAATGCTTTCTTCTTTTTATGTTCTTCCATCACCACTTTTTCTTTTTTGTCCTTTTTTATAGAAGAGTCGTGTCATGTTCTCATATTGCAATTTTTTTTTTTCTCTCCAAAGGTAGGATAGCCACAGGATGCAAATCTAGTCTAGAACTATTAAGGGTTTTTTTTTTTTCATTGTTATTAGAGTATTTTGTAATTGTTATAGAGAGTACATCAAATACGACGAATATTTTTCTCTACCTGAAAACAATGCTGCAAGAGTTAGAATTTCGGTATGCATCAAAAGGCAATAAAAAAATCCTATGTATTGCACAGCAAGGTTGTAAACTATGGGAGGACTGTCAGGGTTTGATTCCCCTCCGAAATTTCCACCGAGATGATTATATGCTATCAAGATTCGAAATTTAAAAGTCTACGCTAGCATATCTTTATTGTTTGATTCCGTTAGTATGTTGAAAAAATAAATGCATTTTCTAAGAATTCTTTAAAATTCATCAGAATTTTTTGGAATAAGACTACGTAAAGCAGAGTGTCAACATAAAATGTCTATGACAGCTTGATCGTCCGATTGTTTATCAGCCATACTCAACCTGAGGCCCGGCGGCTTTCTATGTGCGGCCCGAGATACATAATCATTAATCCATATTCATAAAATTAATTGAGTTGTACATAAAAGTATTTAAGACTTTCCCTGTTGTTTTATATATTTTCGTGGGAAAACAAAATATGTCCTGTTAATTATAATTAATTCAAAATTATCAAACATCTTAACTGATTAAATCAAACATCTTAAATGCGATTTTTTTTTTATTATTTAAAGCTATATTTTACACATAGTCCTATTTGTACTGCTGTATAATTTTTTTATTCAACGCTAATCAAAAATTATTTCAAATTAATTAAATTTGTGCTATGTATTTCTACAATTAAAAAAAATAATAAAAAGATTTTGCATTGAGCAAAAAACTGATTTATTAGAGAAAGTCTCTTTTTTCTGTAGAACTTGGAAACTCTGCAGTTTTACATTATTACATTTTATGTTTACTAATACTGCTTTTCAGGGTTGAACATTTGTTGCGGGAAAAAGAGCATCAAAAATTTTTTACACAACCATTTCCAAACAACAAACATCGTGGCATTTCTACAACATTTTCAATAGAAATATACTAGGAAGTTTATTGTTTGGAAATAGTAGAATTACATTTTTTGATAACATTTCTTCCGCGACAAACGTTCAAACCTACTGATAATATTAAATTTATGTATTGCTTTGTTATACTACTTTTGTTATTTTACTATTTTAATTACTCCCCTTTTTTCACGATTTTTTAAGTGTGTTGCGGCCCGCCCAATATCGTAAGCATAAGTTTGCGGTCCGCTTGAAAAAAAGTTTGAGCATGGCTGTAAGCTCAAAGTCTTGAAGAATGCAATGAAAGTCATTTAAAATATACACAAACTTAGCTGTACAAAAGCATGCTACTGGAAAAACATTTTTGACAATAAAACATTTTTAAAACATATGTACGAAATTTCAAGCATTAATTTGGTTTACACAGATGCCAATACTTTACCGAAGAAGCATTTAAATGAGATTATAATTTTACTAGCAATGAAAAAGGCTTAAGTTTTCTTTTGTATTTGTATTCAATTTAATTATTTGAATTCACAATAAAGCTTAATAAAGACTCTTAACATTGCCTCTATTCAATTAGTAAAATAAAAATCTAAAATAAGACAAGAATAAAACTCTGGGCACCAAATCCCATGGTGAAATATATTTTTCCGGCTACGGTCTTGTGGCTTATAGCCACGCGAATTATCTTAGATTTCTAAGTAGGCTGGATACTTTAACCCTTTATGCCCTGGCGTTACTTTAAGGGGTCTCAGGACTCTTAAAATTGGAAAAAATGAAAAAAAAAAAAAAGAGACCATTTTCAACATTTAATATCTTAAAATGTATTTGATTTTAAGACCCAATTTTAATTGGGAATGAAATATACATGTTGTTTCATTTCAAATATTTAAAAAATTGCAAGATGCAGAATTAGCATTAGAATGACAATTTTGGCGCCTATGTATAGTTCAGATTGTAATAATTACATTGAACCTAAAAAAAAATTGTATTTAAAGCACTTTTATGTTTTTAAATATGAAGTTGTATTTAGCTAATGCAAAATTTAGAAAATTTCAACAATATAATCACCTAAAAAATATTTTCTTTTTACAATAAAAAGGAAATTTTCGGTTCAGTTTATACAGACTAACACGAAACACATATGTTATGAAAATTTCATGAAAAGTAATCAGAAGTTTTTGGGATATCGTGCGCGTTATGCCTTAAAATGTCATTTGGAGAAAAGTTTCGGAAACGCCGCTTCAGCTATTGAGCGGGTATAATTCTAAAAGCCATAACTTCTGTTTTAATGGGAATTTCAAGATAACAATTATATCAAAATGTTCAGAAAAGATATTAAACATCTAAAAAAATTTTAATTTCGAAAATTTTAAAGCTTTAAGAGTCCTGAGACTCCTTAATACATCGATTAGTAATAATACTGTTTAGAATGAGTTAGAGATACGTTACTTTATCTAGTTCCAAAAGCATTATTGGTTGCACAAAACAAAAATATTTTTAAAGGGGCGATTTCTCTTTCATTTTCATCTCTTCAATTTTCTTGACGTTGGAAGATTGTGGGTGAGAAGTTTTAGTTCTGAAATATTTCTACATTACTATAGTAAGAGTCATTATATTTGAACATTTCCCAATTCTACAAAACATTAAAAAATATATTTTAAATAAAAGATTTGAGTAGAGTCATAAATATTGCACAAAATCCCTATATTTTCAGATTTAGCTCATTAATTTTAATTGGCAATATCCTCCTAAAATTTATTAACTGTGTAAATCTTCTAACGTAGTTTAAAATATTCACGAAAAATACTTTAAAAGATGAAATTTTATTGAATTCACAATTTGGGACATAAAGGGTTAAAATCCACTGCAGGGACGGGGAGAGGGGGATTTTAACTGATAGGCTACCTATTTAATTTATAATTGTATTCAGTACAAGATGTGGTTTTAGGCATCCTGCATGTGAACTTTTTAAATAAAAAGAGTTATAAAGAGTTAAATATAAAAAGTAGAAGGGGGAGGGTATTATGATTTTAGAGATATTTAGGTGGGGCGCGGAGGAAAAAAATTGGGAGTGATTGGTTTAAAGTAATCAAAAGATAAGAGATTTTGCTTAAAGTGTAGGCATCACTATAATTTTACTAGTTTATTAATAATACTCATATAGAAATTTGAATAAGTAATAGCAATGTCTGTTTTATAGCATACATAAAATTTTGAGTTATTTCGATACTTAGTTCAGGAGTTAAGTCATGAGATCAAATTTAGCATTTATATACTGGTTTACGTCGAATTTTTAATCCTATCCCGATGGGAATTTAAAATACATTATATTAAACAGGTTACGAAATTTATTTAACACACTCAGTATTTATCGCGTGTTAGAGCGAATGTGAAATACTTCAATTTATAATATGCATAAAAAAATACTGCTATTTCAACAAGGCAAAAAGTTAAATAAAATAAAATAATAATACATATAAATAAATATATATGTAGCATATTTCTCGCCCATTTATAACTGTGCGACCTTATAGCCTTTTAGTTCTGACAAATCTGAAATCTTATATATATATATATATATTCTTATTCTATAAGACTTCAGAAACAATTTTTAAAATAATTAATTTTTGGTAAAATTACAATTTTCCCATTAGATAATAACTGCCAGTTTGATTATTTAATTTTAATCAATGAAATCTCTCTTAAATTTGAATAATTATCGTACAATATTCTGTTTTCTCAAATGAAATAAAAGTTTTTATAAAGAAACGTTTTTTATTCATTCATAAATTGGAACATAAAGGGTTAAATTCACAAAAAAATGTTTTTGTAACAATTTCACACAATTGCAGTTATTGTACCTGAATTAGCCAGATTATTAGTTTTTTTTTTTTTTTTTTCTTTTACCGTTGTTAAGTTAGTTACTGTTGTCAGATTGTTAGATTTATTATTGAGAAATATTGTCAGGTTCTCCAAAATTATTGTCAGCTCTCACTTATATTTATTATACACACGAATAAAATAAATATATTGCAGAATATCTTACTAAAAGACTTCACTATTCTTCAGAAAGCTAAAAATAGCTTTCTATATATATATATATATATATATATATATATATATATTATAACGAATCCTAACTTTTAGTTTTATACAACTGTATACTTTGTCTTCTTAAATTAGTCATATGGCTAGCTATTCGAGTTTTAGGCGTTTTTACAGTGGTTCACTCTGAACTTTAAAATTCGTAACGTAAAATTTCACTTCATATTTAGTATGCATATAAATTCAAACAAAGGTATTGCAAAATTCTTTAATAAAAAGCATCAGTATCCTTCAGAAACAAGTTTCACCCGTTTGTGGAACGCTACTTCTCTGCCTTAACATGCAGATAGCCATCATAATTAATGCAGAAACTTAATGATAAATGTGCTAATTTTAATAGACGCATAATTTTCACGTCGACGATGAAATATTTAAGATAATAGCTATTATGCTCTAAAAATGGTTAAAACTATATATTCCATTAAAACGAAAGCTGTCGAAGCATTGGTAGGATTTAATATGACTTAGTAATTAACAGACATTAATCGTCTCCAAAAATAATTTTGTGTATAAATTATTCATAATTTTCCGCTGGTCATTTAGCGTTTTTACTCAAGCCGTGCGTTTTCTTTCTTTTATATATATATAGGGGGTTATTCATAGTTTCTTATTTCACATGCTGGTTTCCTATGTTCATTTCTAATTCATCTTTAGAACTTTACCAATTTATTCATATATTTGTGATTTCAAATTTATTATATATATATATATATAGTAATAATCCATTTTTTTAATTTTTTGTTTTAAAAATATTGAACATATCTCAAAATAGTAGGGGAAAGTAGGGTAAAACCATATGCTCGGCTGAAATAGAATATCTCAGTTTTCACTAAATTTGAGTAGCTCTCAAGGATAATGATTGAAAAACTTAGCTTTAGGCCAGAAGATGACGTGGCCATTACGATATCTCCATAATGTCATTAATGCAGTTTTTGTGTTTAAAAATTGGTAGGATTTAATGTGACTTAGTAATTAGCAGACATTAATCGTCTCCAAAAATAATCTTGTGTATAAATTATTCATTGCGTTTTCTTTCTTTTTTTTTATATAGTAATCATCCATTCTTTTGATCTTTTTGTTTTAAAATTATTGAACATGTCTCAAAATAGTAGGGGAAAGTAGGATAAAACCATATAGTCGGCTGAAATAGAATATCTCAGTTTTGACTAAATTTGAGCAGTCCTCAAGGATAATGATTGAAAAACTTAGCTTTAGGCCAGAAGGTAAAGTGGTGGCCATTACGATATCTCCATAACGGCAGTAATGTAGTTTTTGTGTTTAAAAGTTTATTTGGTCCAATTTTGATTTTAACTTTTTCCAGTTTTCCAAATTCTTAAACTCGAACACATTTGAATTTACTGAACCTTTTTATATTATTAAGTATAGAATATCTAATATAGGGATTTATTTCCCACAATGAAACTGTTTCTAGTATTTAAAAGGGTATTTTATGGGGTTTTTTTCCGATCCACATTCTCTTGGGCATGGGATAGAAAATGATATCAGAAAACAATAAGTAAAGAGACCTTAAGCAATGTTTGAAAAGAGGCAATCAAAACTATATCGACAAGAGTAATTGTGATTTTTTTAAAAAGCTGATAAAGAGGTGAACTTAAAGAGCTGAAGATAATTAACTTTTTGTCTTTAAATATTGAATTATTATTAGACTTTTTTTAAGAATATTATTAGTTTAATTCCTTAGTTAAAATTGTAAAATAAAATATATTATTCCTTTATTAAAGAAAGTTTGAATTTTTTTATTTCATGTAAAATTAACATATCCATGCGGGCCACCGGTGGTATCAGTGTTGAATTTAGATATTTCCCCCCAGGAGGTATTTTTGAAAATCCGGGGGGGGGGAGGTGATTGCCCTTATAGACTCATAATAAGAATAAAATATTCCACGGGGAACATTTTAATGATCGGGGGGGGGGGGGGAAATCACCCCGGACCATCCACTACCAACACTGGGGGGGGGGGGGATAGGACCGGGTATTTGGCTTTTTATAAATAATCTTTTGTTAAAAAGAAAAAGAAAAATAGATGAATTAATTATATATTTATGATGATATTATGGTACAAGGAAAAGTTCATAGCATTTACGCAAAGTTACATAAAATTTTTGTTGGAAAATCTGGCTTCAAGAAGAAACTAATAACATTTACATAAAAAAAAAATATAATAAAGGAATTAATCATATATTTATAATGATGTTATGGTACGAGGATAAGTTCAGAGTATCCACGCAAAGTTACATTAAATTGTTGTTGAAAAGTCTGGCTTCAAGAAAAAAACTAATAAAAAGGCATGCAGTTTTACCCTACAATCGCCAACTAAAAACATAGTATTTGGTTAATTAGAAAAAAAAACCCTTTAAATGCATTATGATACATCATATATGGTAGATACAAATAGATGTTATATATTTTTCCATGGGTATCTGCACAATGTGAGCCATATCCCACATGTGGAGAAAACCTATTGTATTAAATATGAGACGATATGATAGGAATAAATGATATGATACAAATATGATACAAGCATATAGGAAACACGCAAAATATTGTTTAATGAATTCATATTTAAAATATAGTGGGGAAATTAAAAAAAAAAAAAGTATTTCCACCGCTACGTACATACCCCTCTCTCATATTTTAATTGGTTGTGAAAATGTATTATACGAATACATTTTCTTGAAACGTAATTATTATTATTAGATACAGAATACATAGGAAAGTTTCTACTTGCATCCTTAGCTAATTCTCATAAGACAACTCGATTAGTTACTCGTTCCCAAAGGAGTCGTAAATTCACGAAACAATTAATAAAACACATAAATTCATTTTGAAACTTATACGTTGTTTAGAATTATGTTTAGATTAAGATTCTGGGAAAATAATAATTTGATAAGTTTATGAATTTTACAGTTTGGAATTTAGTAGCTGATATAATTTTAATCCAACTAAATAGCAACAGATAGAAATAATAAAATACTTTCAATAAGACTTAAAGAGTAAGCAATAAATTCAATAACTAATAAAAAATAACTTGTTTTAGAGATAAAAGTTACAAAATAATTGTTAAATTTACTGTTAGATTTTCACTGTTAGATTTTCACTGTTAGTTTAGGCTGAGTCTGTTAAATAAAAAAAATTTAACTATGTTTCACAGAAAATTGCTATTTTTTCTATTTTAAATTGATTTCTTTCTCCTCACAATATAACTTTTTATATTAGATGTTTACATGCCTTATAGTTTATTTTAATAAGCCAAAAATTTGAATTTGTAATTTTTATATTAAATGAAAGACATTTTATTTCTGAGCATTTTGATATAAAATTTATGTTTACGCGCTTTTATGCTTTATTAATATCAACCAAAGGATGGACACATTTACACAAGTTTTGTTTTAATTTAATAGTTTTAAAAGTTTAAATATAGCAATATAAATAATAAATTATGGTACTGCATGCAAGATAACTTCAGAATACCTGAATGAAAGTATTTGAAACTTCCATAACTTATTTTATAAATAAATAATAAGTAATATATGTAAAAATATCATTTTAGGAATAATGTAATTATTATATATAAAATGAACCATACTCATGGAGGTATTTAAAAAAAAAATGTGTCCAATTCTTCATAATAATTTAATTTTTAATATTAAATACAGTAAAACTTTTGAAAACGGAACTTGTTAATAAAGAAAAATTTATGGTCTCAACAAAAATAATAACATTACAATTATACCTGATAAGAAAACAAACCCTGTCTAAAACGGAAAATTTAATACTGTGTGAATCCGTTTCAACAGATTTACTGTATATATTTCTGTGAAAATTTGTTGATCAGCTTTATAAGATATTGTACTGTTTGTAACTTCTGAAATTTTCATTAAAGTGATTGTGGAGAAATCCTGCGCAATAGTAAAATTAGTATTCCGAGATTATAAAAAAAAGAAAGAGTTTAAAATTTTTATATTAAAGTTAAACGTATAGAAATTTGTTCATTCTTTCATGCTTTGTTATTTTTTCAATAAACTATCGCAATATTAAATGAAGAAACAGTATGCATTATAGAAATCTATTAACTTTTCCATTCTAATTCTATTTTTTCTTCTATTTAACAAACAAAGAAACTTTTGAAACAAGAGAAAAACTCTTCTCTTTAAAATTTATTTTGAAGAATAATGAGAATGCCAAAAAACTTTGTTTCAAATAATAAAAAGAGAATAATATTTTCCAGAACAACTTAATTGATAAAAATAATAACATACAAATTCAAAAACTCACATTTTAAACACAGCATTCTCGGGTTTTAAAGAAGATAGTTCTTGCATTAGATCTTCAGTAAACACTCTCTTTTTAACTTGCGTGTGATTATGAGAAACAAAACTTAATTACTCACAGAAGCTACAGCTATAACTAAATTTATTTCCATTTATCAAACATATACGCAGATTCTTTTTAGAGTTTTCAAACTGATTCAAATGAATAAAAAGAAAAAGAAGAAAAACAAGTTAAAAATTGTACGTCAAACGTGGCAAATGAGGTCCGTTCTTACTATAACTAGTTTTATAAATATTTTTTTGCACCGTATATTGTACTGAATATATATTTTAGTGCACTTCATAGATGCATATCAATTTCATTCTGTTCGAAAGGCTGTAGCATCATTAAAATTCACTTGAAATAATTTTTTCCCATTGGCCGTAATGTTACGGAAAACTTTTGACTGTCTCTGTCATTAAACTATACATCCGATTTTCCTACAATTTTAAATGACTCGACAAAATTTTACAACATTTATATATTTAAAATTTCAGACCATTTGGTTAGGTAGTTCTTGCCGTGTTATATGCGGACGGACGAATAGACAGCAGACAGACGGACGGACTGAACGACGACTATAGGTGCTACGTATTTACATAATTACGAACCACCTAAGAAACGCAAAAGAAGGTTAGGAAAGTTTTCATGTGCAAGAAGAGTTCGAGAAGCTCTGTAAAATGTATATGTGTGTGGTGTGTTTCTTAAGCTACGAAACCACGAACGAAAATTTACCACCTTTTCCGAGTTGCTCACGATTCCGAAAAGCGTTCTTCATCTTTAGAAATCCCAGAAAACAATATATTTTCCAGCTTTAAAGAAACACTTATAAAAACAAAGTTTATTTTGTTGCCATTGATTTTCAGAAATGTTCTGAGTAGTTAAGGGCTTACTTCAATCACGCGAAAAGACCCGTTCGCTAATGCTATTCCTATGGAAGAAATTTATAAAGATATCTCGGTCGCATTTCAATATTTTTAGATGATTTTTTTTTTGCAGTGGCTAGCTGAGGTCGATCTGTATGCAGGACGTTTTCTACTTTTTCGATTTCGTTTACAAGTATTTTTAATCAGGACACTTTCATTTTCAGAACCGGTTCCTAAAATGAAAGCATCCTCTTGAAAAAAATCCCCAATGAAAATCGAAAAAGTAGAAAACGTCCTGCATACAGATTGACCTCAGCTGGTCACTGCAAAAAAAAATCATCTAAAAATATTGAAATGCGACCGAGATATCTTTATAAATTTCTTCCATAGGAATAGCATTAGCGAATGGGTCTTTTCGCGTGACTGAAGTAGACCCTTAATATTGTCCGAAACTGTCGGGAAGTTTTTAACATCTTCCTAAGGTTTTAAATGCCATGCATATTTTATTTTCCATTGTACACTGTTATAGCATATATATAGTACATATTTTAGAGTTTTAGCTCATTATTTACAGATTAAGAAACGTTTTCTTTTCTTTTTTCTTTCTTTTTCTTTTTCTTTTTTAGCGTGCGACAGTACAGAGAATCACTATAAAACAATTACATTAAAAGAATTATTCCTCACTTAAACTGTATTTGAAAAAATGATAGCAATAGAGTCAAAACAATGTATTAAAAACTAGTGTCGTGATGGAATTTGCACCTTGTCATTAATATAAACTTTATAACATCCTTATAACTACTTAAAAGGTGACTCATATAAAAATAAAAATATTTTTATATGTTTGTGTCACCTTTTAAATAGTTATAAGTATGTTATAAAGTTTAAACTGATAGCAATAACAAATACATTAAATGTTTCTTTAATGAAAAAAAATTATAATAATAATACAAAATAATAATAATACCCAAGTGATAAAAATTAGAAAACCTTCAGGCTCGCATTTTAAACACAATTTTATCAGGTTATAAAAGAGAAAGTTCTAGTATTAGGCTGCCAGCATGCATATTTTCTTCAATGGAATATGAAAAAATGATGATAATAACAAACTGATCAGTCATCAAAGAAAGCAACTTATTTCAATAATAATGATGCATCGTTAAATTTACCAATAAATTGATTCTATGAAATCAAGGAACAGTGTTTTTGTTAGAAATCTTTTAACTTTTCCTTTTTTTTTTTTTTTTTTTTCCATTTTGTTTTATTTTTTCTTTACTAATAAAGAAACAAATAAAATAAACCCCGAAAATTTTTCCCTTTAAACTGGATTTTGAAAAATTCAAACAAACTAATAGTTTCGTTAATAATAATAATAAATAATATTAATACATTTCAGAACAAACTAATTAATAGAAATAATAACGGACAGTATTCAAAACTCACATTTTAAACACAACTCTCTCATGTTTTAAAAGGGAAAGTTGTAGCATTAAGCCATCAGCAAATATTGTCTTTTCAATGGAATATGAAAAAACGATGGTAATATCAAACTGGACATTCAACAATGAAACTAACTTATTTCCATAACAGTAATGCATGTTAAATTTACCAATAAATGGATTTTATTAAATCAAAAAACAGTATTTTTGTTAGAAATCTTTTAACTTTTCCTTTCTTTTTCCATTTCTTTTTACTTTTTTTTCACAAATAAAGGAAAAAATAAAATCTCCCTTTAAACTGAAATTCAAAGAATTCAAACGAATTAATTGTTTCGCTAATAATAACAAAAAATGATAATATAAGACTTTCCAGAGCAAACTAATTGATAAAAATAATAACGGACAGACTTCAGAACTCACGTTTTAAACACAGCTCCCTCAGGTTTTAAAAGGGAAAGTTCTTGCCTTCGGTAAACACTCTCCTTTTCGCTTGCGTGTAATCATGAGAAGAAATAAAAAAAGAAGAAAAACTTAATTACTCATAGAAGCTACAGTTGTAACTAAATTTATTTCCATTTACCAAAAACTGTACGCATACTTTTTAATTCTTTTTAGAGTTTTCAAAATGATTCAAATGCAGAAAAAGAAATTAATAATAATAAAAAAAAAAAGCAGAGAAAAGGGTTAGAAAACTTTTGAGATGCAAGAAGAGTTCCACAAAGCACACACAGACAAATTTTACGGAAACTTACCGACCCATGTTTTGATTCCTCTCCAGGGAAAGCTTTAACTAAGTTGTTGTCGAACGATGAAAATTTCCTTTTTGAGGTTTTTGGCAAACTTTTCAACAACTGCTTTTCAGTTTGGAAATAATCTAATTTGAGTTCGCAAAAGCTTTGATTTTGAAGAATTTTCGTTGTTTTAGAATTTGAAAGAGAAATGTCTGAAATTCAGTTAAAACGAAAATGTGTTGGCCTCTTTAAAATACTTACCGTATTACTTCTTTTACACAAACTTGATGAAATTGAGAAAATTAATTTCATTTTAATATAGAAATGAAAATAATATTTTATAATAATGCGACTATTGAAGTTTAATTAGACTTACTGACTAACAACATGTATAATAATCATAAACAGATTAAGTTAAATAATGCTATAAAAAGTTATAAAATATCCTTATTTACATTGACGAACGTTTCATCGCACAAACGGCGACATTTTCAAAATCATTCACGATAGAAAATATTTTCACATAATTTAAAAACAAATTAAATTATGCGAAAATATTTTCTATCATGAATGATTTTGAAAATGTCGCCGTTTGTGCGATGAAACGTTCGTCAATCTAAAATAAAGCTATTTTATCACTTTTTATAGCATTATTTAACTTAATAGACTACTGATTATACGTATTATTTTATAATAATAAATACTTAAAATTCAGACATTTAATTAAATAAACATATAACAGAATAAGACCACAAAATAGAATCGCAATGGCTAAATAAATCCTTTTCGATACTGGTAATGAGCTTATTTAAAAACTGAAATGTGTTAATTGCTATTTTATTTCTTGGTTTTAATTTGTTGTCTATAGCTTATTTAATTAATGTTGGAATTTTAAATGTTTTATTAATTTTAAAGATTCAAACAGATGTAATTATGTTTAAATATTTTAAACTTTTATGTAATGTAATTAATCTAACATATTAATATAAAAAAATAGTATTAGTAAAAATTTACGTTACGAGATTTTCTATGGGCATGCCCCTCCCCCCTTCCATGAAATCCGTAAATAAAGTAAACTTTTGACAATAATAACTGAAACTCTACAATCTCTAGTCGACACATTCTATCAGAATCTATAAACATTCATAATATTTAGTTCCAAAGAATTTATTTACTTATCTTTGTAGTATGCCGACATTTTCCGCCAGACTGGCGATAATGTTTTTTGATGCATTAACTATTCAAAACGAAACTTCTGACTTACATTTATGCATTTTTAATTTCTATTTGCTAAAGCAGTGCATGCATACAGAAATTGATAAAATTGCATTATGTTATTTAAATAAAGCTTCATTGAAGAGAGTTCTGTTATATAAATGTTCCTAACTTAGCAGGAAATACATTGAAATGGATCATTATCAATTGTTTTCAGATAAGACTTTCCTCTCTTTATTTTTATTTAGAGGTCTCTTCAAATCACGTAATGACATATCGTGTTATAGATCCCCCAACGCATAATAGAGTACTAACTTATAAAGCGTAACTTATAAGACGCATAGTAAAAATAAACAAAACAACAGGTGAAAAAAAATTATTATTAAAAAAATATTAAATTGATATAAAATGATCAGTCCAAATTCAGGAATAAAAATCAAAACACATAAATTTATAAATGAAAATAGTAAAACATACCAGAATTAAAGGGTGTGTACAGTTTTATTATGCGTAATATAAAACGTATTTTTGTAGTAATCATTTAAACATTTTTTGGAACGCAATCTCAGATTATCTTCACAAGAACTGCAAAAATTACCATTTTTCTAGTATGATTCAACTGAAAAATTCAATGACTTACGCCCCTTTAATTATATGTTAATTTGAAAATATCTCATATTCAAAACAGGTTTTTTGCGTATAACAGATAATATAAATTCATCATCATTACACGCATCGTGGATTCACCTTTTTTATTTTAACTTTATGAAATACAAATCTTTAAACATCTTACAGATTTCACTTCATTATTATTATTATTATTATTATTATTATTATTATTTTATATCTAATACATTGAAGACATACAAGCAATATTTATGGAAATGAATTTTTAACTTTTACTGTGAATTAGTTTTTATTATCTCTCCCTTTTTTATCATTAAATATCAAATTTGTCAATCAAACATGTTCCACTGTATATTAACTACTGACATGAACAAATTCGGCTTTCGGATAAATCAGGAAATTCATTTTGAAGTTACTTTTCCATCCTATAATTTTTTTCGCAACGTAGGTTCATCTTCATTGTCACGTATGACAAGTTTCTTATGTGATCTGAAATCGTTTATTAAATGTTGACACGGTGTTCTTTTTTAGCTTCAGACTTTGTAAATTATGTAAGTGAAACTTATAAAGCTAAAAGGTTTTAATGGTATACAGAAGGTCGATCGCACTTTATGGAAACGATTTTGTAATTTATTTTTCTTGTTTCCATTTTGAGATAAAAATTTGGCAACTTCAGAAAAATCGTCTGCTACTGTTATCGTTTGATTGGAACGTAAAATAAAAGATTTATTTTGAAAATGGCTCCTAAAATTGATAAATGGCTCGAAGGTTACATAGCTGCGCATTCCGAGGAGAAATGTTCGTATCAACAAATTATAAAGCTGTGTAAATATCGTGGTTTTTGCATATCAAAAAAGGTATTTATAATATATTAAATTTGAAAAGAAAAAAAATGTCTAAGTGAAAGTAAAAATGAAAACATGACTGCGAAACCTCATCCTAAGACTGTTCGAACGCATGTAAATATCAAGTTTTAATGCTAAATTTCATATAAGCTCTTTGAAATCTTTTGTGAGGAATTATAAACTTCATGAAAGTTACATATATTAATAAAAATATCGTTATTCTAAGTAGTATTTATATGTTTTTCATTATATAGGGGAAAAATTTAAATTCGTACAACTTTTCTCTTGCCAATTTTGTGTGAGTCCCTATGTAAAATAGAAAAAAAAGAAAGAAAGAAAAGAGGAGGGGCGGGTAGCTTGTGTATGACTGTATGATTAAATGTGCATGGTCGTAGGTGAGTTTAACTTCTTTTTCTTCCTCAAGTTCTTCGACTTTGGTACCAAGAAAACCAATATAAATTCGCAGACGTGATTGATTTATGTCTTTTATTATGCTTGCATACCCTTTAAGCTTCAAATTGAGATAATTTTTACATTAACATTTATTTTATAATTTTTCTGAACATTTGTACTTTTTTTTTTTTTTTTTTAACAAAAAGGTTTTTTTTTTTTTTTTGTTCCAGACTGTTTATTGGTTTTAGATATAGATTTATTTTTTAATATTTTAAGTTATTTTTTTTTCTTATTATCAGATGTCAAACAGAATATTGTTCGGCTGAAATCTTTCAAAAAGCAAAAGTTCTTTTTGTCTTGATTTTGAAGAGTTGGTTTTATAAAAGCTTAGCGTCAAAAGGAAACGAATTACTAATTTATTGTAAAGCATACACATTTAAAATTAATTGCATTGAAATAAAATTAAGATTTTTCTTAAATACCATATCAATAGTAATAGTAATAAATTTTATAAGTCCCAAACTGTCTCGTTTAGCATTCTATTTTAGGTTTAGTGAGACTATAAACTAATTCTAATTTTGTAATTCTGTATAAGCAACAATGCAATGCTTCTTAAATTACAAAAGCCATTAAATCTCCCAAAAAGGGTTTGCTAATTTGAATGCTTCTTTATTAAATAGTAATAACTATAATAAACTTCTTTGAAATGCGACTTAAATAATTAATTACGGCATGATATAATTCATTTTACATAAAATCAATTCATGGATAATAACTAATAACAATAGAAGTTTAAATAGTTTTCAAATAGAACTGACAGAAAATTAAATTGAAATCCGCAGAAAATTTAAGACAATAACAAGAAGAGCAAAGAAAATATTCACGATGCAACGCATTATAATATGATATGCCGTCGACTTTAACCTCATTAAGTAATACACACAAAACTCATCTTAAAATACAGATTCTTTCTTTCGAAGAACAATTTAAAATACCAACGCCAAGAAAATAAAAGTTTAAAATGATTAAATACTTTCCCAAAACAGGATTATTTTTCCGCAGCCGAAAATATTTACCTACTTTCCTTTTAAAAAGGCATTTGAAACTGTCACCGCCGCCTCCGTACCTCCAAAGCACAGGAGAAAGAGAGAGAAAGGTAACGTTAAGAAGGCTATTAAAACGAAAATTTACAAACATTCTACAGGAGCATCTTCTCTTTAAAGCACTGTTTGACATACTTTAAACAGCTTCAAAGTAAACAAACAAACAAACAAAAAAAATATCAGAGCCCCATAATCCATTTGTGTAAATATTATTACTGAAATGCACGCGTTGGGGTATCCTTCCTGTCCTTCGATTTAATTTACCCTTTCCGGCAATTACTCGGAACCGGTTTCCTTCGCCAGTTAAAGTCGCGTTGAAACCGAAGTTTACTAATGAAAACGGAGTGCAACTCATTAAAAAGAGAACAACACTATAGGAAACCGAAAAATCTTTTAATTGCCGCATTTTAAAACTCGCCCAAAACAGAACAAAATGCATTGTTTCCCACGCGCTGAATTTATTTAAAATTAGAAACTTTGGCTTAAATTGTGTTTCCCCAGAGAAAAAGTTTGGAGATTACCACGTGCCTGGGAATGCCGGTGGAAACACGATTTAGAAACAAAGTAATTTAAGTCTGGAGAACATTAGATTTTATTGATGTGGTACTTAATAGTTTCTGTCTGAATGCATGTTTATCGTTCTTTACGAGGATTTATCTGGAAGTGCTTAAAGTGAAGTGCTCGAAGTGATATATAAGCTTAATTTTCGATGACATTACTACTGTTTCAATGCAGTGTGGTGCGGACTAAACTATTTAGTATTAGGGCTCCCTGTTCCCTAGCATAGAATGTAATTAGTAAAACAGTCTGAAAACGTCGATAAAGAAGATCATAAGTAGCACACTTTTTCGTGTTTTTTTATGCTAAATATACTATTGATAATTTTGAGAAGAAATAATTTACATTCAACAAACGCTAACGCAATACTCTGTATGTCATAATATGATAAGCTTTTAGGATATCATGAACCTTTTACCGAGAGAAAAAGTTTGAAGATGCCACGTGCTTGAGATGCCGGGAAGAAGCATGCTTTTGAAACAAAGTAACTTAAGTTTGGCCAACATTAGACTTTATTGATATGGTACTTAATAGTTTCTGTCTGAGTAAGTGTTTATATCATTCTTTACGGAGATTCGTTAGGAAATGCTTAAACTGAAGTACTCGAAGTGAGACATATTCAGAACTTTACAATTATTTCGGTTTGGTATGAAATTCATAATGCTTATACTATTTAGTACTACAATCTCTTGCATGAAATGCAATTTACATAGCATCACCTAGAAACATGGACAGTAGCGCTAACTTTTGAAAAATATTGGATGGGCTTAAAAATTTGAGTAAAATAACGCATACATTTTTTCCCGTTTTGCGCGTGTCTGTGTAGAGACAGGGGTGGGAGAGGAGTGAATGTCTACAGATGATAATTCGAAGTTAATTTTTTTTTTCTAAACAAAATATAAAATTGTTATAATTTAATAAATAATTTTATTAAATTATATTTTTATGAGTTCTATTTTATAAATACATTAATATTTATTATAAATAACATAAAAATTGCTTATTGAAAGTGCAAAAAACTAAATGTCAAGAAAAACACACAGTTTAGTCACTTAATTGCTTGATTAATTCAAGACATTAACACAGATGGCAAACTATGCAGGAAATTTGTTTTTAAGAGACATTTAATTGTCTAATTTATGTCCTTAGTATATTTCAAACCTAAATATTTTGAGAAAATCAATAAAACCAAATTCCACTTCAGCGTTTCAAAAAATAAATAACGAATTAAATCAATTGAAATTGGGTAAGCGGGGGGATAAAATTATTGGGTGGGCTTGCGCCCCACGGGCCATATAAGTTGGCACCACTGAACATGGATAATGAAGACTGCAGGGGTAGTACTGGTTCTAGGTGATATTTCAGGACATACTTTTTCCAATATTTCAGGACAATTTTAGGACACATTTACCAGACATACTACTTATTTTTCACGATTGTTTGTTGAAGTTCGAGATTTTTTTCTGCCATCACTAGCCAAAGTTCGAGATTTTTTTCCGCAATCGTTTGCCAAAACTCGAGGTTTTTTTTTTTTTTTTTTTTTTTTCGCGAACGTTTTTTGAAATTTACAATTTTTTCCACAATCATTTTCTGAAATTAGTGTTTTTTCCCGCAATTGTTTGCCGAAATTCGCAAATTTCAGCGAATAATTGACGACATTCCCGATTTTTTTTTAGAAATTGGTTGAAGACTATTGCAATTTTTTTCCATGACCGATTAACAAAATTTGCAATTTTCCTTCCTGTCCAACTGACAAATTCCCGATTTTTTTTTTTTTTTTTGCAACCATTTGACGAAATTCACTATTTTCTGACTCTAAGGCCCCTATTAATTCCAAAGTACCAATTTTGTGCAATTCCTCAAAAAAAACGAAAAACAAATATATATATATTCACGGAAAAATCATGACTGTTTGTACTATTACTATAGTACAAAACTCGCGAGATTTCAGGAATTTCAGGACATGTTACCATATTTCAGGACATTTCAGGACGTTTTTTCATTTTTCAGGAATTTAAGGAATATCAGGACAAGTACTACCCCTGCAAGCAGCAGATTTCTTAATCGTATTTTTCACTTCAAATAAATACTTATTATGGATTATTTCAAGATTAAATGAAAAACATTCAACAAAATAAAACGAGTATTCTTTTTTGAAGAAAACACATTTGAGTTGCATCTGATTTTTTTTCGCATTTCAAGTAGCAAATCAATGTTGGAGCAATACCGAGACAGTTTTCTAAAAAATATTATGCAAATATTTATTGAAAATTACAAACTTCAACTTGAATTGAGTTTACAGAGGGAAAAAAGTCTGGAGATTATCACGAGTCTGGGAATGTCGGAGAAAACAAAATAGCTTAACTCCGTAGAACATTAGATATTGATGTGTTACTTAATAGTTTCTGTCTGAATGTAATGTTTATCGTTCTTTACGAGAATTCATCTGGAAGTGCTTAAGGTGAAGTGCTATCCTCGATGTGATACATACGCTTAATTTTCAATGATATTATACCATTGTTCTGATGAGGTATGGGGTATAGAATAGGCCGCCATTATTTTAATATACTAGTACACTACCGTTAAACTAGGCATACTAGCACGGAATGCAATTTGCAAAAAATCAGCTAAAATATGCATAAAGTAGACTGCAAACAGCACATTAGTATTTTTTACTTCACATAAATATTTTTGTGGATTATTTCGAGGTTGAAAAGTACATTCAGCAAAATTAAAAGGGCTATTCTTTATATATATATATATATATATATATATATATATATATATATAACAGGTTATTTACATCTGATTTTTGTTTTCTTCTCCCAAGTAGTAAACCAATGTTTGTGCAATTCCTGAGTTAGTTTTCTATAAAATGTTGTGCAAATAAAAATTTTAAATTAGAAACTTCAGCTTGAATTGTGTATCCTGAGAAAAAAAAAAAAAAGAGTTTAGAGATTATCGGGGTGCCGGAGAAAACACGATTTAGAAACAAAGTAACTTAAATCTAAAGAACATTAGATTTTAATTTATGTGCCACTTAAATAGCTTCTGTCTGAATGTGTGTTTATCCTTCCTCGCGAGGATTCGTCTGAAACTGCTAAGTGGTGCATATGCGCTTAATTTTAAATGACATTACATTTCGGTGTTATATGGAGTTGACGACCTGTACTAAAGCTCCCTAGTATGGAATGTAATTAGCAAAACAGCGGTTAGAAACCTGGATAAAGAATACCATAACCAGTACATTTTTTAATCGCGTTTTTATATTAAATAGATGTTTATTATCGATTATCTTGAGATGAAATAAATTATATTTAATAAAATGTAACATAATTGTGAGTAATATAATTGTAAACTTAATGAATTTGTAATATGAGGATATGACTTTGCATTATGATATGATGGACTCTTTCAAAAGAGAAAAAGTTCCAAGCTACCACGTGTCTATAGGAATGCCGGAGGAAAGGTGATTTAGGAACAAAGTAACATAAGTCTGGAGACACATCAGATTTTATGTGGTACTTAAAAAATTCTGTTTGAGTGTGCCTTTATTGTTCTTTAGGAGGATTCGTCTGCAAGTGCTCGAAGTGATACACATGCTTAATTTTCAATTATATAACCACTGTTTCGGGGTTTTTTGGAGTTGTCCCTAGTATGGAATGCAATTAGCAAAACATCAATTGTAAATCTGGATAAATAAGACGATAGCAGCAGACGATAAAGGATATAAGCAGCACACTTTTAAATCGTGATTTTTTTCTTCAAGTTAATGTTTATTATCGATTGTTTTAGGATGAAATAAATAATATTCAAGAAAATGTAATGTAATATTCTTTTTGTGATAACCTTAATTTTTTCTTCTTTCTCTAAGTACCAACCGATATTTATGCAATTCTGAGCCCACTTCGGTATAAAATATTATACAAATATTATATAAAATTGAAACTTCAGATTTAAACAAGTTTTCCCAGAGAAAAAGTTTGGAGAATACCACGTGGCAAGGGCTGCCGGAGGAAATACGATTTAGATGCAAAGTCTGGAGAACATACGATTTTATTGCCGTGATACTTAATAATTTCTGTCTGAATGTGTGTTTATCGTTCTGTATGAGGATTCGTCTTGATGAAATGCTTAAGGGAAGTGCTTCAAATGTTACTTAGCAGAGTTTTCGAAAATATTGTTTCGGCGAGGCAAGGATTGAGGCTTGACTGTTGTACTATTTGGTATAGGCTCCCTCCTACGGAGTGTAGTTTTTCAAATTAGCAAAACAAGGCCTATTTTAAAATATAAAATAGCACTACGTACTTTAACAAAATAACCAAATTTCGGGGTAATTCGTCTGTTTTTATAAAAGTTTGAGTCCAGAGAGACAGACAAAAAGGTCAATTTTGAATGCTAATTAATCTTATAATGGGATCACATGAGAATGCACTTTTTCAATAAAAACAAACAATCATCAAAATCGGAGTTTCCGTTCGAAAATTATGTAAACGTACATTAATAATATTAATGAAAGCCAAGGTCTAAATATACAACTTACTTTCTTTGTAAGTTAGTTCGTGAAACTGAAACAAAATGACTGGAATGATGAAAACTGGAAAATATCATATTTGACTTCTGAAAATCACTTTTGCATGCTTGTTAGCATTTATGTTAGAATATAAGAAAGAATACATAGAAATGAAGCTTAAAATAAATGCTTAATAATAATTTCAGTTTTAACTAATTAATTTATATTTTTAATTAAAGAATGAAATTAACTGTGCTTAAAACATTTAGTTTTGCCCTTTTTTTTCATACGTTTAGATTACGAAACAGCTTTTCTTGAAAAAGTAAAAATGACATGAAAAAGTATAAAATTTCAAACATTTATACACAATATTCACACATGTCATTGCTATAAAATTTCTGATTGAGCTGTAATTGAAAAACTTAAAATTTAATGTATGATATTTTTATATATAAATATCTTAGGTTACATTTTTATAGTTAACATCTAACGAAAATTCTACAAAATCAACAATGAAATAAAAAGAAACATAATATTTATTATTTCGGGAATAAAAGATAGCTAGTTTTACATTGTTTTAAGGAAAAGCATTGATTTTGTAGAGCATTTATTTTTAGATTATTTTTTAAACACATATGACACGAACATTCCTATCTTTCTTTTTTTAACCATTTGGAAAAATGGTTATTGTCCTCGGCCAGGGTAGGAAATCAAAAACATATCTGAAGCGTTTTATTAGTTGAATCCCGCATTTTATTCGTTTTCTGATGGGTCTATACAGTAATCTGTATTTTCCCTTTACTTTCAACAGAGATGGATACTTCTGTCACCAGTATGACAAAAAAAAGTAATAAAAACTGCAAAAAAAAAAAAATTAATAACTCAGAAGCAAATTGAGATACAGCTTTCAAACAAATTGCAATTAAAAATGCATTTTTTTTTCTCTATACGACGATATAAAAAGTAATATTGTGGAATGTTTAGAAGTTTAAAAATGAAATTTCATTTAAAATGGGTCCAGGAATATTAATGTTTAATCCATGGCGTACGTAATGTATGATTAGCTCCGTAGAAGTTTAAAAATTTACAGTACCGAAAATTGTAAAACTGAAATTTCTAAATTTGTTCATGATGGGTCCAGGAATGTTAATGTTTAATTCATGGCGTACGTAATGTATGATCAACTCCGTGCGATTTTTTATGTCTTAAATTTTAGACTTTGAAAAATCATTTTCCAAATGGTCGTTGTAATTTGTTAAATTGCTTTTTTTTTTTTTTTTATATTGTTTAATCTTAAAAAACCTTTATCTACCGAATCACCCACACTTAAAACTAAACAAATAAATGGATTAAATATCATGACATATTAAATTTTTTTGACAAAATATTACAATGAAAAAGAAGATTAAAAAAAAAGAACCTCACTCGGAACTCTAAAAAATATTTCTTCAAGATCTTAAATTCGAATTTCTCACATAACAAAAAGCGTGAAAGAAAGTAAAAGGAACTTGAAAATTCATTGAACAGATTATATATAAATGTAAATAAGTGCGAGTAGTAAGTTTTACTTTTAATGTGTTTTTATGACGACTTTTTAAGCAAATAAATATTTTAATATTATGACAGGTTATATATTTTACAGGTGTTTCTTGCTTAAAATAATTCAGCAAATTTAAAAAGCACAGTTACAAAAATTAATATAAAATGTGTTCTACTAATTAGTAACTAAGTTTTTTAATTAGTTCGAACAAAAATTAAGGCTGTTCTCAAATCCAATAGGGCAACTTTCTGACATAAGTTTAAATTTATTTTTGGTCGGAAATGCATGAAACTAGCCGGTGTTGTCGTTCAGAATCTATGTAATCGAGCTGTTTTTTTTTTTCGTCTTTTTTGCAAACGCAATAGATCTTTCAGAAAATAGTGTCAAAGTTGACGTTTTGAACCAAAGTTCCCGAAGAAAGCAGAAAAAACGGTCAGCGAAGGGAGGAAACATCTTTGTCACGTGATCAAAATTGCTTATAACTCAATAGGTAATTTATTTATCAAAAAAGGAAAAACACAGTTCGATTCCAAATCGCTTCCATAGTCAGGCCTTCGAATTTTATATCTTTGTGTTAAAAAATTAATCTGCAAATGTGTCAAAACGTTTTGAAATTGTTGAGCAGAGCAGTTGATAACAGCCTTAAGTTTAAAAATAATCTATTCGAAAAATGATTAATTCATTAATTGTCATAACTTCACCTATTGTTTGAATTTGTTTAAAATAATTACGTGAAACTTTTGAAGACAATGTTATTACAATTGTATCAGGGCAATAATTGTAAAATTTAAAATGTCATCTAAATGCCAAACTTTACTAAACTTTAAAAAAGTGACACAGCAATCCTTTCAAAAATAATTTAGATTTTCCCACCATCTTTAGTGAAAATACTTTTATCTCTGTATTTTGGAATGTTAATTTAGAAATTTTGCAATCAAAAATTATCTATTGGCTTGCCGCAGAAAACAAAGAAAAACAAAACAAAAACTGCACAAATATTAAATTTAAAAAAATCTTTTAAAAAATTAATTGGTCCAATACTTTTTTATAAGGTTTCAACTTACACCAAGAAAAAAATATTTAAATTTATCAAATGTGTATAAATGAGTTTAGAAATCAGTACGGAGGCTTTATATTCGTTTGAATAACAACAATAAAAAAATGTAGCCTACAAAAATAATTAAGTGCTCTTTGTTTGAATTTCGCAAACAACTTTTTAAAAAGTTTGATACCATTGTTATGAATATATCACAGTTATAATTAAGTTAAAAACTAAATTATAAAAATAGTTTTAGAAAATAAGAAACGAAAAATCACAATCTTCCTTATTATTTTAATTCAAAAACTTTCTTTTTTCAAGTGATGAAATAGCTATTATTATCAACATATTTTGAATTTTCCATCAATGTTAAATCAAAATATTTGTATTTCCTTATTTCAAAATATTAATTTAAAAAGTTTTCAATTAATAATGATCGACTGTCATACCATTGAATTGAAAAATGGAACATAATAGCTGAAAATTTTTAAAAAGATTAATTATGACAATACAGTTGTAAGACATCAACTTACACAATATTAGTTTAAAGCTTTTAACTAGAATTATGCAAGAATAAATCTAATAAAATAAGCCTTTGAATAAATATTTTAATGATACAGACAAAAAGTTTTAAAACGTCTTTTAAAAATGTGTTTAAAAATTTTCAAAAACCCTTTTCGTCACATATAAAAGTTTCAAGTTTTTAAAAACAAGATATTTCAAAAGATGTCAACAGCTAGTTGACTTTTAACTATTTGAGAATTCACAAAGCACTTAAGAGGAAGACTTGAAAATTAAAATGAAATTCAAGGATTTATTTCAAGAGTTTTTGAAAGGTCCGGTTCAGAGTGTAAAATTTGATAATGACTGAAAAAGGAAAAGAATAATTATTTTTTCAAAAATCTTAGGACTGTTTAGTACAGTTTAAAAAAAAACCTCAGTATTCATAAAATTCTTTTCTTATATGACCCCTTAAACTTTTGCAAAGACTGTTAGTACTTTGACATTTTCCAATTTGATTTTGAGAATTTTTTTTAATTGAAAAAAAAAATGGCATTTGAAAATATAGCAGATTAGCACGCAATTATTGAAGAAGCTATTAAATTACATGGAGAAATTTATTTTGACTTTGAAATGTTTTCATTAAGATTGTCTTGTTAACGTATGAAACAAATTATTAGAATATCGAAAATATTGACTGCAATGAACTGTAAAAGTGAACCGAACACGTCTTCACGGAATATAATAATCTGAACCATTTTTTATTAGAAGAAGAATTTTTAAGTTAGCAAAATTAACTATAGGGTATTAACTAAACGAGAGAGTTGGGAACATGTGCCTCCCCCCACCCCTCTTAACGCTAACGCTCTTGGTTCGGACAAATACAAAAATTAGAAGTGATAGATAATAAATGTGTATAATTGTGCTGAACAAAGAAGATAGCGTTATAAAATAATAATAATACAACACATGTTCTTAATACCCTCTGTTCACCCTATATTTATTTATTTATTTATTTATTTATTTATTTATTTAACGAAATTTTACGATATTTTTTCTTTTTCGTTTACATAGTTTTATGAATTCGAATAACAAAATAATATTGCAACTATGTGGTCTTAATAGAGGCAATATTATTATATATAATGCAATATATTGCCAATATTATATGCGCCAATATTTGCGTGTTTATATTTTGGAAATTTACAATCAATATTGCCTATAAAAGTTTGTACAAAATTGGCAAAATGTTAATATTATGTTGCAAATACTTCTATCAAAATGTTAAGATGTCTGTCATATTGATATTACGTTAGAAATATTCCCAAGGTAAAGTAATTTAATGCAATAAAGTTATAATATTAGGGTTAACAACATGCATTGCTTTGCTACGAGAACAATGAGTCTAAGGAATTTTATATTTAGAAGTTATTAAAAAAATATGTGAGCCCATCTTACATATTTGTTTTGTAGAAATAATGCTTAAGCAACAACTGCTCAATGAAAAGAAGATTTTGTCTTTAGACAATATTTTGCTCGTGAGAGTGTATTTTACAAAGGGTAAGAAATATTTATGAATTCAGTAGTTCACGTACCCCTTTTCATATTACTTCTGCCTTCGCTGACCCGTCAGGACAAAACTGAAATTACTGATGTTCTTTAGAATAAACATAAAGCAATCAGACAACTAATAGTATTGCATTTTTTTAACAACAATTTTTATTTTCCTTTCATTTTACCGGCAAGATTTCTCTCAGGTTCTCAATAAGCGAAAATTCTTACATTAACCCTTTATCTACTGACGGTACTTATAAGTACCATTAAAATAACTTGTTATAAAATTCATTTAATACATCAATTATCTGTAATACAGTTTAAAATGAGTTATAGATACATTACTTTATCTTGTTCCAAAAGCATTATTGATTACACAAAACAAAAATATTTTTAAAACAATGATTTCTTTTTCCTTTGAATCATTTCAGCTTTCTTGGCATTTGGGGGAGGGAGGGTGGATTTTTCAATTCGGAAATACTTCTATATTTTCATTGTCAGAACATTATATTTGTACATTTCCTAATTCTACAAAATACTAAGAAAAATATTTAAAATATAAGATTTGAGTGGGGTTATAAATCTTGCACAAAATCCCTATAAATTCAAATTTAATTAAACCTTCTAAATCCTTCAATCCTTCTAAAATTTTTATAAAATGTGTTAAACGATTATGTAATTCTTCTAATTTAGTTTAAACAATTAACTAAAAATGCTTTAGAAGATAAAATTTTCATGAATTCATAATTCAGTAGATAAAGGGTTAAACGTGAAATATACGCGGAAGATGTTTTGTGGACCTTTTGTGATCCGTGGAACACAATAAAGGGGCCTCATCAGCCAGTTTCCGAATTTCCCTCGGTAATGTTAAGTCTACAAGCGTTTGATGCATTCTCATATTTAAAATATCTCCTCAGGGAATTAATAATTTTAACTTCTGTTTTCTGTGTGCTCTTTTTAAAGGATGTCTCTTTTTTTGTTATTTTCTCAAAATATTTCTAAAATCTATGATTAATTTTATATGAAGTGTAAAAATTTTACTCCCAGTTTGTCAAATTTTCACACATAAAACATTAAATTAAGCATAGATTTTAGAAATATTTTAAAAACAAAGAAAAAAGATACACCCTTTAAGAAGAGCACACAGAAAACAGAAATAAAAATTATTAATATTTTGAGGAGATATTTTAAATATGAGAATGCATCAAACGCTCATAGACTTAACATTACCGAGATAAATTCGGAAACTGAATGACGAGCTTAAGGGACGCTACTTCAGTTACGCGAAAAGACCCTCTCGCTAATGCTAATCCCATGGAAGAAATTTATAAAGATATCTCGTTTGTATTTCAATATTTTTAAATGATTAATTTTGCTTTAATAAGGGAGATCGATCAGTACAAAGGCCATTTTTTACTTTTTTTTAATTTTGATTACAGATTTTTTTATGAGAATGCTTTCACTTTCAAAACCGGTTCCGAAAATGAAAGTGTCTTCATTAGAAATACCTGTAAACAAGATCGAAAACGTTAAAAACGGCCTTTGTACAAATCGATCTCGGCTATCCAATGAAAAAAAAAAAAAAAATCATTTAAAAATATTCAAATGCAACCGAGATATCTTTATAAATTTCTTCCACAAGATTATCATTAACGAACGGGTCTTTTCGCTTGACTGAAGTAGCCTCTTAAATATCACTGGATTAAGATTATCAAAGTCCTACTTGTAAATATGTATAAAAGCTGGTCAATTCATAAAGAAGATCTACCTTTAACTATTATTTGTAAACAATAAACATGTAAAATTCAGGAATGTGTTTACCCTCATCTACATGGGACACTAGAAAAAAGTATGGAAATGAACAAAAATAAAAATGATGTTAAAGGTGATGATAGCGAGGATAATAATAGTAATAACTTGCCACACAAATGAGTTTCTTTTCGATTTCATTTTCATTTAGAGAAATTTCTTTTGCCATTAACTTTAAGTTGAAATTGTAGTCGCATATATAATACAATTAAAATGAAATATTCTTTCAATTACATCAGATTACAATGACTTGTATAGGAAAAAATAAGAACATTGAGAAATAAAATAAAATAAAATTCATTTAAAGATAATCTTCCTACTTATAATTATTTTCAAAGCTTAAAATTTAAAAAGATAACCTTCTTACAAAATGAAGTTAAATTACATAGTCGAACAACTAATGATACAGCATTCGAATCATACAACTTTTGATTGCATCGTACTCTGAGAGTTAGTTATGCATTTAAAAAAAAAAAAAACAAAAAAAAAAAAAAGAAAGAAAGAAAAAAGAAAATTAAAAACAAACTCCCTTCAATTGGACAGCAAGACAGACAGCGAAACTAAATTCAAAGACGCACGCAATATACTAATTAGTTTTTAAACGCATTCTTTAAAAAATATATATAAATAAATGAATAAAAAAAATAAAGAAAATGTGTAAAAGATACAACTGTACGACAGACATATTTGAGCCCAAAAGAAAAAAAAAGTGCAATGACGCAAAAAGAGTTGTCTTAACAAATGTTATAGAATTATATAACAAAAATCACTTATCATTAAAATAAAATTACAGATGATAAAAATGATTATAATAAATGTAAAGGCTTGAAAAAACTTTTAATTTAATAAACAAACCGGCTAATTTCGTATACACATAACGTTGACAATTTCATAATCTGTAATTATAAATAAACTACTTTCACATACACATTTAAATATGTATTTGATAAACAAACATCGCGCGACAACAGGTATCATGAAAGCAGGTGCTTTAATAAAAATGAACACCTATAAACGTGATTTATTTTATCTTATTTTAAAGCAGGTGCTTTAATAAAAATGAACATCTATAAACCTGATTTATTTTATCTTATTTTAAAACTTTTGAAGCATCTGGCGCCAAATTCTAAGATAACTCAAAGGAAGTTGATTCACTGCCTATGATCTCGCTGCGCATACAGATTTATATAGATTCGCGGATAATAGATGGGGTATAAAATCTTGATGAATAATTACTTTAGTATTTATTATATAACTAGTGTAAATGCCCATCCTAGGACGGTGGGTAAAAATTGTGTTTTTCACTTAAAATTTGAAAAACTGATAAAAAAAAATAATTGACAATATGGAAGCGTTTAGATGAACAAAGTTCGGCTAGTTTATGTTCTAATAAACACACAATTAGCATTTACAATATTTCTGGGTAAACCAGGTTTTCCGGCTAATATACTATAACAAAATTAAGATTTCTTAATAAAACAAAAACTTAATAAATATGCAGTAAAAGTGCGTAATTAAAACAGTCTGCTGCAACTGTTGAAATAATACTATTTTTTGTTTAATAACACTTTGAACTTGTATTTTATCGTTTAACCCCGCCCCCCTCTTCTTCCCCCCTCCAATTTTTTTTTCTAAATATGTATATTGATTAATAAATAAGTATCTCGGGTTAAATCCCAACCGTCTAATCCCCTAAGCTTCTGTCCTCCTGATGCAAAGCTATAAATCAAAAATTATTAATTTTACTTTTCGTATAAATATTAATTTTTTACTTTTAAAATATGGGATACTTTTTTTTTCTTTTTTTTTAAAGTTTAAATTTACATACACCAATATATAGAAAATAAAAATATAAGTAATGTGTAATTTAAAAATAAGTTACAAAATGCCAGGATATTATTTGGGGGGAGGGGGTGTCTAATCCCCTAAGCTTATGTCCTCCTGATGCAAAGCTATAAATCAAAAATTATTAATTTTACTTTTCGTATAAATATTAATTTTTTACTTTTAAAATATGGAATATGTTTTTTCTTTTGTTTTTCTTTTAAGTTTAAATTTACATACACCTGTATATAGAAAAGGAAAATATAAGCAATGTGTAATTAAACAATAAGTTACAAAATAATTCGTCTAAAATATTTAAATTGATTATTTTTTTTAAAGAAAGTCAGTTTTATCAATTTTTTGCAGGGAAAAAAGGGATATTTTTAAAAATACCATATCATTGTTTTCCGTGAATCACTTTATATGAGAAATAAATTAAAATTCCTTACACGTCGCAAAGAAAATTTAATATGATTGCAACTTAATACTTGAAATAATATCAAGTGAAACTTGGCGATTTATTTTGGTGGTGAAATGCGATGTGCCTTCTGATTTGTTAGGAAGAAGTGTCTACCACTGCTCAATTATCGAGACTTGTAACCTTGAGAAGTAATTGCGGGATTCTTGTTTCTTGTCAACCAATGGGAGAATGGAACCTTTCACCCTTGAGTGTCTTCCTCGGAGACTGGTAAGATTGATGGATTCGCCCCGGATGCGTTACACTGCCTTTTATTATATAGAGATACTTACTTATTACATTACTATTTTATTTTATTATTTGGCCGGTGTTGTCAATTTAGAGGATTTTTTAATTCAAAATCTACCACTATTTCAGAATAATAATATTCACCTTATTTAGTGACAGATTCAATAAGGCAACTATTATTATTCAGAAATGGTGGTAGATATTTGAATAAAACAAATTCTTTAAGTTGACAACACTGGTTCGACCAGAGATACTATTTTGTCTTGATGAAAGACAATTGATGAAGGTTGAGGAACGTCAGGCTGGTAAGATATAAAAAAAATTTACTTAAAAAAATCTTTGAATATTTAATTATCCTGGGTGATTTACAAATTTTAGTTTGTTAAAAATGTAAAGTTTAAAAGAGAATGGCGAGACAATAATGAATACTTTAACACGCTTTTTACTATATTAGTTTTAGATGAACAATTCAAAGAAATCTCAAATATTTCGGAAAGAAATGGTTTACAAAAAGAGTCCAAAAGCGCATTTTTTCAATAAAATTAATAAAAATTTGTTTTTCGAACGTACAAAATATGTGTTTTACTTCAAAAGCATAAACATTTATTTCTACTTCGTTCCTACAGTAGATGTATAAATGTATAATTATTTGCTTCATGAATAAGTACTTCTCAAATTGTATAGACTGTGGGTACAATCCTTTATTATTATTATTATTATTATTGACTTATTTATTTTCCATATGTTATGATATGATTTTCTAATTCAATGCTTTTTCTCTCGTATCTTCATTTTTTACTTAATGACTTTTTTACAAGCAGAATGAATGGCAACATAGATCTCCGCATCTACTATTTATACAAAATAAGCACGTATTTTACATTAACATGTTTACTCTCGTTATTATATAGAAAAAAAAAGTGACAGACATTGTAAAGTTATGGAAATTAATAATGACGATGATGATAACATTAAAAGAAAGATTTTGAAGCATACCTTACAAATGAGTTGCCGCCAGATTTTATTCTTAGATTAAAAATAGAAAAAGTAATTGTTAGCTGTCACTTAAACGGCAATTTCTTAAATGAATGAAATGAAACGAAAAAGAAAAGGGAATAAAGTAATTTAAAATTTATTTAAAGGCAAGGATATCATTCTGTTTATAAATAAATTACAGTAAAACCTCCCTAAAGCGACAACGTTCCGTTACAATAAAAATTAATGGAGGTCATGTTTAAATGTAGATTTTCATTGTTGAAAAAAGGTAACAATACTAAAATTTATTTTTCACATTAGGAAAAAATATGAAAATTTCAGTATCAAAACAAAAGTTAATTACATGAGAATTACTGCAGAGTAAAATGAATACATTGACGTTTGCTTTAATTTTACAGTTTTATAACTCTTATTTCCAAGTCCTTTCGAAGTTCAGTAAATAAATGCAATTTTTTTTTTTTTTTTTTTTTTTTTTTTTTGGACGGGAACAAATTATGACGATTTCATTAATTTATCTATTTCTTTGAGAGTTTCCTGACAGAATAGGGCAGGGGAGTTTATTGACCGTCATTCTTAATTTGTCATCAGAGTTAAATTCATTGCCTAAAAAGGCACAAAGGGGTTTAAACACTTAAAAGTTACCGGAATAAAAAAATTTCTAAACTTAGTTTAGAAGTTTGATGAATAATGCGCTCTCCGGAATTATTTTTCTAATAAAATCTTCTTCAAGCGACCAGGAAAAAACGGAATTTGTTTCATTTTCTTCAAAGAAATGGATCGCTCATGCAGTTCAACTGGGATGGTCTCTGAATGAAGGTAAAATTAGTATTGAGCCTATGGGAATAAATTTCGTTCCGAGAAAAAATGGTCGTTCAGGTAGGTGGTCGCTTAATGGAGGTGGTCGCACAGGGAGGTTTCACTGTATTTTCAAAACTTGAAGTAAACTCTCGAACGCAGAAACCCCATGAATTACTTGCGCACTTTTGAAAAAATGCAAAAAAGAAAATGAAAAACTACTCTAATATGACATTAAAGAAGACGGTGAAACCGACTTATAAGGCGTCTACTCACGCAATATACTAATCAATTTTTAAACGCGCTCTTTAAAAAAAAAAAAAAGTAAAAATATGATATATAATGTAATTTGATATATAGATAATCATTTAGAAAATTCGCAAAAAATAAATATTGGCCGAAAACCAAAATACTGAACGTTGTTTAATTTTACTCCGAAAAATTGTTCACAGAGGGCGTGGGACTTCAAAAAATTCGAATTTTAGAATATATATATGAAAGTACGATATTTTCTGGGCGTTGTAAAACAAACTGTACAAATAAATTCCTATAATTAATCTGTTATGAATAAAAATATGGCAGGTGTTCTCTATGTAAACAATGTTAAAAGGATACTTTAAACGCAATTTTCTGGAAATAATGTTTTTATATCAGTACTCGCAATATCTTGGCAATGGATTAACCTATTTCTTTTTGTAGTTATCTTTCCCTCTCTCTCTCAAATGAAAGTTATATATTTCCCCGGTCTCTGACCAATGTTTTTTCTATTTTTTTTTTGTTTGTTTGTTTGTTTTTTATAAATAAAACAAATCTGGGATTTTGTTTAAAACTGATAGATTACATTTTAAAATTTTAGTTTGTTAAAAATGTAAAATTTAAAAAAGAATGATGAGACAATTTTGAATACTCTAACACGCTTTTCACTATATTGGTTTTAGACGAACAACTCAAAGAAATCTCAGATATTTCGGAACGAAATGCACCTACAAAAAGAGTCTAAAAGCGCATTTTTTCAATAAAATTAATAAAAATTTGTTTTTCGAACGTACAAAATATGTGTTTTAATTCAAAAGCATAAACATTTATTTCTACTTCGTTCCTACAGTAGATGTATAAATGTATAACTATTTGATTCATGAATAAGTACTTCTCAAATTGTATAGACTGTGAGAACAATCCTTTATTATTATTATTATTATTATTATTATTATTGACTTATTTATTTTCCATATGTTATGATATGATTTTCTAATTCAATGCTTTTTCTCTCGTATCTTCATTTTTTACTTAATTCAATGTATTATATCGGCAGTGATACACTAGCTTGGCAAATTCGCCGGTCTACTATATATGAAATAATACATTTTGTTGTTATACGTGGATGTTCTTGCGACTGAAGACGAAACATTCATGTGTCGCTTTATTTTTCATTTTAAATAATCACATCTCCTATATTCCATTTCTGTTCCAATTTATGATTAAATACAGTTTATTTCCCTTTTTTTTTTTATTGCAAATTACATCATGGGCGCACACCAACTGAGAGGGAGGAGCTGGGGATGGCATTGGTCTTTCCCCTTTCACATTTGATGCTTTTAAAAAACATAGCGAAATACATTTCTCCCAAGGAGTTTTTATTTTATTTTATTTATTTATACAATATAATTTATTTACATATTAACCCCCGGTACGGTGTGCTATTTCTTTCTCCCAGCTTGTTTTGTGTCGACTCCAAAAAATAACGTTACCTTACAAAAGCCAGCCGTAAAAAAAAGCAGCACGATTAAATACTCTATAGCAATTTTTTAAACTTATAAGCATCGCACATTTTCAATTGTTATACCGTCGTATTGGAAAAAAAAAAAAAGTATTTTTAAATGCAATTTGTTTGAAAACTGTATCTCCATTCATTTTTGAAATATTAATTTTTTTCTAGTTTTTAGCACTATTTGTTTAATTTTCGCAACTCAAGTACTCCATTTATGCAGACAGTAAAGGGAAAATAGTTGAAAAATAGCAATTATATCTTTTTGTTGCCATTTTCTCATAACAACCGAAAGAAAATGCAATTAAAATACGTGCTATTTTGAAAAAATATAAACGAATAATTTCTGTTAAAACAATGAGCTATTATAAACTATATTTAATTTTAAGTATCTATAGACGCTTTCAGTGTGACGTCAGTCATGACATTTTGGTTGGAAACAGACTCCAAACGGTTGCTATGCGCCATTTCTTTTTAAATATAAATCGTGGAAAATGTTACCAATACATATCAAGTATTAAAACACTTAGATGTGAAATATAGATATAAGATATAGCTGCAACACACAACGAAAATAGAAAATACAACATAGCAACCATTTGTTTGGAGTCAGTTTCCAACCAAAACGTCATGACTGACGTCACGACTGAATTCGTCTATATTAAAGTTACAAACAAATGAAGGCCTATGAATCATTAGATAGTCGGGGTTTTTTTTGTCAAGTTTCTTTAATGACGGCCTCTTTTTGCTGCATTTGTATATTATTTTGCGATAGTGACATCCTAAGCATGCTTTACTGCAGATGTTTAAGAGTGGATCGTAAATGTGGAATACTTAAGCGGATGCGAATGACGTCATTTTACATAAAATAAAAGCGTGTGCTTTATTGAAATATGTTTTGTTCTATTTATATATACATATATTTTTTTTCGTCGGGGGCAACACTAAATTCTGAAAAAGCAGAATTCCTGTTTTCTAGTTTATTTATTTATTTTTCTTTTGAGTTTGGAGACTTTTTATTGAGTTCACTTTTTTTTAAACTGTCAGTGGGACAAATTCGTTGCTTAAATAATAGCATTGATTCTTCTTGGAATCTAATGTGAATGACGACATCATGCGTTACAGTTAGTTTAAATATAAAACTATAAAATAATTCCAGATAGATTTTGGAAATATATTTAGAATACAATTATAAAATATGAAGACGTAAAAAGTTCATACTTCTTCATGAGTTTTTATATAAATATGTCTATTATACAGGGTAACCCAAAAGTTGCTGACACATTTTAAAATTCAATATAATAAAATCAAGTAATTGTCGTACAGGAGTGCGATTTGGACGAAAATGCTTCTTACAATAAAAAGTTTTCTTCAAGCGGGCAAAAAAAATTAGTTCCAAACTTCGATCATAGATGACTCCACTTGTCCGTATGTTTGGTTTCAAACGCGTTTTTTCTGAATTTCTGATTACTTTTGATTTCGTTTCGAAGTACCAACTTACGCAATTTGCTTTCTCGCTGGGAGTCGTCATTTCTGTGTCACAGCATCAAAACTAATCAGGAAAAACGTATATTTGATACGGACAAAATATACGGACAAGTGGCGCCATCTATCATTGAAGTTTGGAACTAATTATTTTCATTCGCTTGAAGAAAACTTTTCATCGTGAGAAGCATTTTAGTCGAAGCCGCACACCTGTACGACAATTAATTGATTTTATATTGAATTTTAAAATCTGTCGGGGTCTTTTGGAACACCCTGTATATATTTCATTTTTCACACGAGCACTAATAATATTGTATATATATATATATATATATATGTAATATATATATATATATAAGGATAAAAACCCTTTTAAAATTCCAAATTCCAAATTAAATTTCAAAAGTTTAAATTAAAAATCCAAAGTTTCTTTGTTCTAACTTTAAATCTCTTTCTAAAACCAGTTTTACCCCTTGTAACTTTGTTTCCCAGCAATACATCTTATTACTTTCAGATATCATTGCCGGGAAGTGAACGGGCCGCGACTCCCCCCTTTCTGGTCTCGAACGTTCGACATATTACATATATATAGAGTTGAAATTTTACTGATTAAAATAAAAATAAAAGATACATTGAAAAAAATTAAAAGGTTTAAACAAGAAAAAGCAATCAAGCTGTTATTAATTGCATCTTAGTTTCCTTAATGACGATACGTCTGAAAGCGTGCTATGTAAATCTAAAAAAGAATTATTTTTGACTTTCTATTCATTTTAAATTTGGCTCAATATAATCACAAAGAAACATATTGTAAATAATAAACACAAGAAACACATCTATTCTGCATAGATGTAATTTCAAATATAGAAGAAAGCCAAAGTCGAATAGAAAATGTAATTCTAAGGAGATTTATCACAAATTTGGAAGAAATAACAAAATAATACTTCAAACTGTTAAAAAATGGAAGTACTAGTGTGTTTTTCCTTTTTTTCACTTTTGGAAAGTCCACTTTTGAAACATTTCAGCACTGTGTTTGTCTTGGGTGAAATTGTAAAAGATATCATCGTCATAACCTCATTTCTTAGAACTCTTAGAACTTTTTTTTCCCTTTTAGAATGCAGACATTAATAAGACTTTATTACTGATGTAAAAATTCACTGACATCAAATTTAAGCTGCTATAACTTTTCTTGTTGTTAGGCTGGTTAATAGAATCATTATTCAAGAAATAAAGGCGTGGTTGATACCATCGCTTTCTACATTTTTCAACACTCCAATTAAATGATTTCAGAATAGCTCCTTATCTGTAACTGTATTTCATATTTTACCCGGTTTCATCACCATGCATCATATTATTTTTTTTTTTTAATCTTTTAAATCAGAGAACTTACAAAAACAAAATGGATACGCGCAGACGCAGAACTGTCATACACACGCCCAAATACTAGACAGTGGAATTTGAAAAGTGTAACTCACAAAAAAAGAAAATCTTTTACGCATTAAAAGTAAATGTTGGACTCAAAAGCGAAAAATTAAACATAAAAAAATATCTCTCTTTTTTTTCTTTTTTTTTTACTTTTATGCAATGAAAAACAAAAATACAATAATAAAAAAGAAAAAATAATAATCCATTTATCAACTCTCTGTGATACAGATCCTGACCTTGGTTCCCTCCGTCCATAGCTTTTGATCTACTGGAAATTTTCAAGGTCAACTTAAGCTGTCTACGTTGGAAATAGAAGAGATACAATATAATTTACTAGTTTGAAAAAAAAAAAAAAAAAAGAACTTTAAAAATTACAGTTATTATTAATATTTTTTATTCGCCAGGTCGTATCACTCCCTTAATATATTTGTTTGTTTATTTCGAAGAGGTTGATACTTTAGAGTTACAACTAAACCTGTATAACCGGCCTGGAAGGCACTTTAGCGTGACACTGCAAAATAAATATCATTAAAAATGGATAATATGTTACTTGATGGCCAGCTTTTATTACAGGGCTGGCCGAGCCGACTCTGATGCCATTCCGTTTCTTGAAAAGGTACGAGAGGGGGAGGTGAAAGGAGGGAGGGAAGGGAGGAGTTAATAACTGTGAAAATCTTCGGTGGTATTTCAGAGTTCGTTCTTTAGTTATTTTTGCGGATTTTCTTAGGGATTTTTTTCTTCTTTCGTTTCTTTAAAGAACGCGTTTAAAAACTGATTAGTATATTGCGTGAGTGGACGCCTTTGAAATCGGTTTCGCTGTCTACCCTGCTGTCCAATTGGAGGGGTTTGGTTTTTCATTTTCTTTTTGTCTTTCTTACATTTTTTGAAAATGCGTAAGTAAGCCTCGGGGCCCGTTGTGTTCAAAAGTGGTATAATTCAAATGCTGTGTTACTAGTTGTTCAACTATGTAATTTGACTTCATTTTATAAGAGGCTTTTCTTTTTAAATTTTACTTTTATTTCACGCTTTGAAAAGACTTTAATTATAAATAAGATGATACGCTGTCTTTAAAAGAATTTCACTTCATTTTATTTTTCAATAATATCAGTAATAGTAATATATTATATATTTTTTTCATTGCATTTTATATAGATGGTATACAATTTAAGTGTCAACTAGAAAGAAGTAGAAAGATTTTTATTTTTATTTTAATCTCTTAAATTAAGAATAAAATCTGACACTAGTTCACTCATGAATTCGTGGCAAGACTTTTTCTTTTTTTCTTTCTTTCTTTAAATCCACTATTATCTTTATTTCTATTTATTTTTTTATTCCCACACCTTAATTATTTTATATTTAAAAAAACAGCAAACATTCTTATCAGTTATGTGGTCTCATGTCTGGAATAACCACGAGATTAATAACCAAAATTAATTAAAAAAAAAAAAAAAAACCTAAATGATTTTGTGAAAAATTACTTCCAGGAGTCATTGGTGCAATGCAAGGCCTTCAGTCTCATCACTGATTTCAACCTTGGAGAGATTTTTGACTGACAGTAAATTCTACTTTATACACTTAAATAATAGCAATTCAATATAAATAATTTTAAAGCGTTTTCTTTTATTGTAAGAGATAAATTGTTTAGCCATAATGCAAGACATTGAAATCTTCTTCTCATTTTTATTTGGTTATACCTAATAACTCAAGAAAAGTTTTCAGTCTTGTCTTGGATTGGACTTCTTGCACCCATTCAGAGGAGTCGCGATGGGGGGTCATGGGGGGGGGGGGCTCTTTGAACTTGGGAAATTTTAGTTTAGAGTTGGGAAATTATAGATTTATGAAATACTTTTTATTTATTTTTTTTTTTTTTAAATAATAGTAAAAAATATGAAATTTTTATTGTTTTTCTAATAGCGTTTCTGAGTTCTGTAATAGTAAACAAGTTAAATTATCAAGGAAATATCATCATATCCAGACCCGAATTTCCCTACTGTTGTACATCAGCAGTGTCTCTAATCTATTCCTTTTATTTCTACCAAAACTTTGTTCCTTTTTCAAAATAACATGACGGTATTTTCATATGAAGTGCGATTATGATTAGCACGTAATAGAAGGCAAAAAACTTGCAAAACTTAAACTAATGCTGGTTTTCTCTAAAATATATGCAATTTTTCTAGGTTTAAATCTTAAAATCACAATTGTTTGAAAGAATTTGCTTCCTTAGCTATTCATTTAGCAATTCGGTATTTTATTATTTTAATGCTCAATGATTCCAAGATAGGAAAATGAAATTAATCTAGTTTTTATTTTAATTATTTAAATGAAAGCGGTGTACTTAAACTTTCATTAAACAATTATAATTTTTATGTTTTTAGTTTCAGTATTTTTCTTTGGAAAGGATTTTTTAGGTGTAAGTATCATTATCATAAACACACATTAACCATATCATTTCAATTGGAAAATAAAGCAATTTGCTTCAAGTTGGGAGATTTTTTAATTCTCACCCCCCCCCTCCCCCGCAATATATATATATATATATATATATATATATATATTTGTAGCTACGCCCCTGCACCAATTCCACGTTTCTCAGCCTTCCCTTGGAGAATCTTCGCACCAAATGTCGTAGTAATGTGCCTTGCCGTCACAGAGTGAGATTGTGCTCACAGACTAGAGTCTTGCACAAGTCGGGTTGTACTCGAGCCGAACTCGAAAATTCTGCTTAAAGCCAATCCTGTCGGGATAATCCCGCCATATTACACGTGTTCGGTAAGGAAAAGAAAGAGAGGCAAAAACAAACACGGGAATTGGAGCACCAGAAGATGTTTAGAAGCTAGCATGTGTTGCGTGGGGTCGCGAGAAAGATAGGATTTCTGAAATGAAGGGATTGCCGACGTAGATGTAAATGGGTGTTTGGTAAAGGAACAGAGAATTCTGTGGAAAGTACTCGGATAGGCAATAAATATGTCAAAATCATTCCTAAGTTAAGCTGGGAAAGATAAAATTTCCAATGGGAAACCTAAAATAAAGCAAACTAAGCACATTCGAGTTGTCGGACAATTCGAAGCCCGACAAAGAATATTTCGTCGACACCAAACCCCACATACTTCAACTGACATCTATCCGAACCCAAAGTGAAAGAAAAGTAATTCATATTTTAATACAATCATCGAAAATTATCCTGTATCTCTAAAATCATTTAAATCTTTTTTGTATGCAAATGAACATATATACACTCATTAGTATTCAAATATATAGTTTTTTTCAATTGAAAAATATCCAGGCCTTTCTTTTGAAAAATCGAGTCAACCCGAAACCGACCGAAAAGAATCAAAAGTCAACCCGAAACCGACGCAAGTCCGAAATATTTAAAGTGAAACCGACCCGCAATGAAACACATTAATCGTCAATCCGACTCGATCTCAACAGCGCGTCGGTTCAAGGTGAGATTCTACTTTGCAAGCCCAAAAAGTTGGTTTTTTTAATGGATTTTTTTCTGAATGAAAAAATATTTAAGAAAAAAATTTCCCCTCTAAACAAATATACTTATGTCAATTTTGACAATTTTTTGCGTGTTAAACTGGGCGCAGTATCTTTATTTTTAAACGGGAATGCACAGTGTGCACGAATTTGCGCGATGCAAAATTGTGCCTGTTAGAGTCGTCTGAAACACAAAGCAGATACAGGTTACTCGATTTGAATCCGAAAATTATATTTAAAATCAACCCGAAACGTGACCCAAATGTTCGTTCAATCAAGTCAATTAAAAATAATTCAAAATTAATTAAGTTAAAATTAGCCTTGATATTTGAAAAAAAAAAGAAAAAAGTATTAGCCAATTGCACGATTTTTAGCAGGATGAATGGTGCGTATAGGAGAAGTGTGATAGAGAAAACATTGCATGTGATATAATCCAGGTCGAATTGTAGACAATGAAGCCAGAATATGCTCAACTGATTGCCAATCCTGTAAGAAGGATGACGAATTTCTACACAAAGAATACACAGTCGTCTAAAAAATAGACTATTCACAAATGCGTACATTTTCCATGCATGGGCAATGTAGCAGCGGCTCAAAATTAAAAGCAGAACTCTGCTGTTAAGAGGCAACTCATCGCTACTCCAGGCTTTCTAGAATTCCTCTAGTTTATAAAACGTATCTGTACACTAGAGGTGATTATAACTTTTACAATCCTCTAGAAGTTCAATCAAAAATAATCAAATCCAACAATTACATTTGAAATCCTTTGCTGTTTTTAGTAATTAACATGTAAATTTGCACATGGCAAAAATTTTCGATCGAGTATTTCTTTAGAAATCAATTAATATTTAAATAAATATTATACGGATCGCATATAGAGATGTAAAACAAATTTAATAATATCATTCACAATAAAGTTTTTCCAATAGAAAAATTGATGCTACTTTTATGTACTTTTTCATTTTTACCTTATTTGCTTTTAAATTTCAAAAATAAAGCTTCAATAATTTTTGCAGCTGAAAGTTACGAGGGAAGAGTATGAAAAGTTTTGAAGTTCGTCGGGAAGGAGCGTTTGAGATTTCTCTGCATATTCACACCTTATAACAATACACTTATGCATTCTAGGCCGCAATTTGCCTACAATCATGTGATAGAATCAGTGCCTGATTTATAGCAGGGCATTAGAGGCACGGGCTCAGGGCCCCTGATTTTTAGGGTCCCCAAATGCTGCTGCAGGTTTTTAAATTGTCAAAAACTGTTGTAGTGTTAACATCTAATGGAATTTTACATTTCATTCTACGTTCTATTGTGTTTGTAATATTATATTTTTATAACATCATGCATTTTGCCTGAAACATACATATTTAATTACTTTATTATAGTGAATATTTTCTTTTATCTTTATCACTTTGAAAGTATGTTGAATTTTTAATTCTTATTTAACCCTATTCCTGTTCTCGTCAGATGCGGAAAATTTATTATTAATTGTTGCGTCATACTTTATCATTCCAGACACATAGACTTGCATAGGAAGAGATAATCAGCACCACACAATTCAATATAAAACGTCAGTTCATTTAAATTTCATACTTGTGAAATAATTATTTAAAAATAAATTAATGATTATCAAATTAATTTTTTAATGGCTATTTTAAAGTAATTATTAAAGTCTATAGTGGTTATTTTATTAAGTACCTTTTTCAATATATATTTACTCAATCCGCCTGTAAGCATCGGTGTAAGGGGGGGGGGGGGTAAGAAAGTGTACCCAGGGCCCCCAACTTTGTAAATCGGTCTTTGGATAGACTGATTTGTCTTGAGCCTCATACCTCATAGCAAATTTTACAATGACCTCATCAGCCTAGGTTTCAGCCAACGAAAGAGACGTCGTGGTACTTCCATCTAGGGATCCTATAATACAGGGAACCTTACTTCCATAGGAGCTTTTATAGGACTTACTTCTATAGGAGCCTTACTTCCATCCATGTCGGCTGTCACCTGATCAATGAAAAGCATTTCGATCGACTATTGGTGGAAATCAGCCTATGTTGATCACTTGACACGACAGTCGGGATCACTGGTAGTGCCACGGCTAGTGCCTTTCCTTGGTTGCGTCCTAGTAAAGTGACGTCAGCGAAGTGAATTTTTCGATGCACAGAAAATTTGTGAAACCGACCAAAGCATCTAATGCAATTGCTACAAATAAGGGCATGTATTGTCTTTGATCTCATGAGAAAAAGGTTATCCATACATATGTCAACCTCGCGTAAAACTGTTCGCAAGTCAAAGAGAGACACATTTAACAAAAAACTTATTTCATAAAAAGATTTTTGTCTATTAGTAAGTATTTTCTTTATAATTGTACAAAATTACAGATCATTAGCGGCACTCCTTCACCTTGAGATTCAAAGCGTTTCAAACTTTCCTCGTGAAAAGAAAGCAAATGTACGATAATAAAACTAATAAAATTTTGAGAGAGACGTTCCTCGAGTTTATAATAGGGATCAACGCTGATGCTTGTAATTTAAGACATTAGACTACAGCGTAAACCTTAATAAAAGTTGCGTCCGTTTATTTAAAAATTGATTCTGCAATTCACAATTCGACCATAAATAAAATTGTATCATTAAAAAAACCAATCATTCTACCAATTACTTTTCATTCACAAAATGAAAACTATTATAAAAAATAATGACATAATCACATAAAAAAAATATTAAAAGAAATCTGAAAACACCACTGGATGGATTAAACGAAACTCCTAATACTTGTAGTCTACCCCGTCTTGTAGTCTTTATTTAAGGCTGTTCTTAACTGCTCTGCTCAACAAGCGCAAAGCGTTTTTACATATTTACAAATTCATTTTTTAACGGAAAGGTATAAAATTGGAAACCCTGGCCATGGAAGCAATTTGGAATTGAACTGTTTTTTCCAATTTTTGATCAATCAATTACCTATTGAGTTATCAGCTAATACGATCACGTGATAATCCCGTTTTTCGCCCGTTCTTGAGTGCTCTTTCTCCCTTCGCGCGGAAATTCGGTTCAAAACGCCTACTTTGACACAATTTTCTGAAAGATCTATTGCGTTTGCAAAAAAAAAAAAAAGGAAAAAACAGCTCGATGACATAGTTTCTGAACAACAACACCAGCTAGTTTCATGCATTTTCGAACAAAAATAAATTAAAACTTATGTCAGAAAGTTGCCCTTTTGGATTTGAAAACACCCTTAAATAACTTAATGGTTATTATAGTTAATTAAATCACAGATTATGAAACAAAATGTCTGATAATCTTGAACAAACAAACAGAAAAAAACCTTTTGAAATTACAAAGAACTGACGATGTGAGGTATTAATCACGGAATTATATCTAACAGTAGGCTTTCAAAAAACCCTCTCGTTACATAAATCCGCAGATTCATAGTCATCCTTAAATGAGTCATTGGAGGAGAAATATAAATCAGTTGATTCAGCAACCTCAGCAACAGCTACAGCTACGGCAATGACTTTAACAAAGCTGAACAGGAATCTTAAATGAATGAATTTTCTTAAAGACCCCATACATACACTTTGAGCGCTCCCCTTCCCCAAACACACACAAAAAAATTAAATAAATAAATAATAAAAATAAATTAAAAAAATAATAAGAAGAAATAACAACAACAACAAAATAAGAAATTAATTCGGTCGCTTTTACTACTTTTTTTTTTTTTTTTTTTGTCGGTTGATTTAGCGATGATACTCTCAGTGTTCGAGAACCGAATCAAATTTTATTTGAATTTCTTGTTGGAGAACCAAATTGTTCTAGAATCTAGGTTCTATTGTATTTAAAAATTTATTCTACAACACACAATTCGACTATAAGTAAAATTTTATCTTTAAAGAAACCATTAATTCAACTAATTACTTTTCATTTATAAAATGAAAACCGTACTTAAAGACAATGACATAAAAGAAAAAAAAAATCTGAAATCGCATTTGATATATTAAATTAAACTCCTAATATGACGCGGTCGCATTGTATTCTTTATTTAAAGAACTTAGCCTGTACACAGTGTGTAAGTTATTATAGCTAATTTAATAACAGCTTATGAAAAAATGACAGAGAATCTTGAGCAAACAAACAAAACGAGCCTTTTGAAAGCACAAAGAACTGACGATGTGAGTTGTCAATCACTGAATTATATTCAACAATAGGCTTTCAGTAAACCCTTTCGTCCTATCGCAAAATGATGTAGGCGGAGCTTGTCAAAACCTTGTATGTTTAGTCAAAATGTAGGTTGCGTTGAAGAAATGATTTGAGTTGACAGTTGCAAGATAGTTTTTGTTTTTTCTTCATTTTCAAAGTCGTTGTGACTCATAGTTTAGAGTTCTTTTCATTTCTAAAGCAGGGAATACAATCTGTTCAAGAGATTTGAATTCATGAATTAAGTAAAAGTAATAAGATGTAAATACTTGTTGATACTTGTAAGATGAACAATATACGCGATGTAAGGCATGTGTAAAAAGGATAATTATAATGTGTAATAAATATGATGTAGAAAAGGATGGTGAATCTTTTATTAAAATTGTGTTTACTGAAAGGTTTCCGCCAGAAGCCCTACCAGCATTCTAATAACTTGTTGTCATTCATTGCAAAGTATAGAAGAATTTGGTTGAAATGAAAAATTGAAACTATTCTGTATAGGACTTAACACCAGAACAAAATTACAGGCTCAATTTCGTGCTTAATTCGTGCAGATTCTGTTTAATTTATCTTTATATGAAATTTTACCTTTACAAAATTATTAGTTAATACGGAATGGTTGGTTAACGAACAACTGGGATTGTGAACACATCGGATAAAAAGCCCTTTGGCGAAAAGTTTTAAGATCGAACACCGAACATATATACAAACACAATGAATATCTGACAGAACTACATAACCTTGATATTCATTATACTCCCTACCTACATGTACGTAATAATATATTTATAAGTGCCCATATATACCAACAATGATCTCACAGAAATAAGATATCTGACATGAGCTGAATGCGCTTGTGCAGAAAGGAACACATATAAATTAGTGCAACTCCATAGACCACGGTAGCAGTACTTGGCAACCATTTGCTTTTTGACCTATTTTTCATGTTTTATACGTGTTTTTAAAAAATGCTGAAATGGGCAAATATAAGCTAAATATTTTAAATTCATGTAATTTTGATCAACATTTAATTTATTTCCATTGAATTATAACCCTAAATTTATAAATGAAATTGTAATTACTTAGAAATTGGTGAACGAAGATAACAATGAAGAGCTCGTAATGGATCGTAAAACTGACGATAGTTGCACCACAAGTACTCTTGAATGGATAACATCAAAAACCACATCGAGGTAATAGGTGTTTCTTTTTTTTTCTTAACTATAGAGCTTCGATGTTTTTTTTTTCAAAACTACCACTGATGAAACAAGTACGAAATTGTACGTCAAACGTCGCAAATGAAGTGCGTTCGTACTATAACAAAGCTTAATACCTTACGAACTCTTACGAATTTGTTTGTGTAGCCCTGTATATGATCTACAGCATTTAGACACACAACGTAATATGCAAAAATTTAGTTAAACTTAAAAACTCATTATCACAACTAAAAATGCACTTCCAGCAATCATCGCTAATAAACAGTATTTCGGATGCAGTATAGTATCCGAAATCTTTTGTGTGTCCCTGTAAATACTATGCACTTTCTGTTATACAGGAAGTAACTTGTAGTAAACCTCAGCAATGTATATCAATTTCATTGTATGTGAGATAGTTTAACATAATTAAAATACGCCCCAAACAAATGTTTCCCTCTATACCATTATGTAACGGAATACCTTTTTGCGACCCTGTAAATGAATAATAAATATTCTTTGTACAGCATGTCCTAAAAAATGTATATTTAAGTGCACTTCATAAATGGATATCAATTTCATTATGTTCGAAAGGGTTTAACATCATTAAAATGCACTTGAAACTATTTTTTTCCCATTGGGCGTAATGTAACGGAATACTTTTAACTGTCCCTGTAATTGAACTATCCATCCGATTTTCATAAAATTTGCAATGACTCGACAAAATTATGTAACAATTACATATTTGAAATTTTAAACTATTCGGTTGGGTAGTTCTTGCGCTGTTATATGCGGACGGACGGACAGACAGACAGACGGACCAGACGATGACTATAGGTGCTACGTATTTATATAACTACGAACGCACTTAAAAAAGCAATGAAAATATGAAAGTCTTTGTGCTTCCTGTTCTAAAATTGTAGGTGTTAATATCTATAGGTCTATTAGCCAATGTGAATGCATGATTTTCCATATGCAGCATTGCCATAGAAAGTGTATTCCACCTACCATCAAACTCCATTTTCCTCATTCAAGAATGCCTTTTAAATATTTTAAAAGATTCCGGAGATTCGCTGTAACAGTTACAATTTATATGTATTAATTTAAAAACAAATAAATAAAAGATTTATCAACTAAATTTTCTGCTGTCAGCAATTTATCTCAATATGATTCTCCCCCCACCCCCAAAAATTATCAATGATGAGTAAAGTGGACAAGATAAGAAAAGTCTTTCTTGCTTCGTGTTTCAAAGTTTCAGCTGTAATTTATCAAAAGATGCATTACCCAGTGAGTAAATGCATGACTTCCCATACGAAACACTTTCTACAGAGAATGAATACCACTCTTTGTTGTGGTTTATTTTTCTCTTCCCAAAATGCTTTCCGTATCCATGTCAATTTCCCGATATTCACTGTAAGAGCTAAAATTAATATAGTTTATAAAATATCGACTTATGGTAAATAAATTTACAATTACTATTACAATCTATTTTAATATGATTTTTTTCTTCTTTCGTCAAAAAGCATCACTTATGAGAAAAGTGAACAAGATAAGAAAAATCTTTGTGCTTGGTATTTCAAAGTTCAAGACGTTATTATCAATAGACCTATTGGCCAATGAGTATAAATGCATGACTTTCATTACGAAACACTGTCAAAGAAAGTGAGTTTCACCCTTCATCGAACTCTACTTTCCTCTTTACAGAAAGCATATCTCATCCAAAACAACTTCGGAATAACAGATACATAATACCGCCGGTTGTTTCGCTGCACCCCACTGATATATAACAGCCTGTACCGTCGGCATGCAGCTGCCAAAAATTATGAGCATAATATTAAAATGCGGCCCTCAAAATTTACACGTCATCAAAAAGAACTAGCCAGCCGTGAAGTTAGAACAATGGGAACGATTTTCGCTTAAAAACACTAAAAAGGCGGGGCGCCCTCATTAATGGTAACAAAGAGGAAGACATAAAAATAATATGAAATAAAATGCAGGTGTTGTAAAAAATATGTATACACTGTTGCAATATTTTAAACAAGAAAATTTTAAAACTTGTTACTGGATGAAAGTAGTAAAAAAAAAAAAAAAAAAAAAAAAGCCGATCTGCCTGAGGCATAATTATCTATATTCGAGAAATTGGGGCTAAAAATATTTTAAATTATCAGTGATATTACTTGTATCGCATCACTCAAAATAATAAACTCCCTCTGTTATCTTCTTTTTTTTTAAAATTTTGTCATAGCTTGTTATTTGTAATTTTTGAAAATGTTTAAAGAGAGAAGGTAAAATAAATCAAAATTAAATAAATAGATAAAAATAATTTCACTAAGACAAAGTTTAAAGTAAAAGAAAACGTTTAATTAGACTTTTTGCAACGTTTTCACTAAAGATTTTTGGAAACCGCTTCCATATTCAACTATGTGTAAATTTTGATTTTTCAATATTAAAATCTAAATATGTTATAAATTCAGATAAAAACTAGTCCTTTTGTATATCACTATTGAAAGATAGCTTTTTCAAAATGCGGCGGTGTAAAATTTTAATTTTTTATTCACAAAGCCCAGTCATTAATAAATTAACTAATACAGTATTTTTTTTTTTCTGGTAATGCACCCTAAGAGCAAGTTGTTTCACGCAAAAAATTGTAAATATTTCATCCAACTTACAAAAATATACAACTTTTCTTTTTTTTTTTCGAGTATATGCTGCGCATATTTGTCTTTTACAAAATTAATCGGTTATGTATAATTATGTGTATAATAAAATACTTTTTCATAAGTATATAAAAGTGTTATTTACTCAAAATTTTGATGATAAAATTTCAAATTATTTAAGCATACGAAAAATGATATAAAAAAATAATAATTAAATTAGGTAAATAAAAAAGCAACTGGTAGAGTAATAGATGGCCCCATGTGTGATGTCAGGCTTCCCCTACTTCTAAGTCTTAAGCGGGCCCTGAGGATTTGACTGGCTTCTGTATATATGACCATTGCTCACACCATAAAATCATTGGTCGGTAATTTGGTTTTGATTCATACAAAAACCCTTAAGAAATTGCGAACACGGTGTAATTTTAGCACTAACTGTCAGATTTTAATGAAATAAAATCTGTTGAAATATTTTTTCCCTATCACCCCCCCCTCCCCCCCCCCCCAAAAAAAAAAAAAAAAAAAAAAAAAAAAAAAAAAAAAAAAAAAAGAGAGAGAGAGAGAGAGAGAGAGATGCAGTAACAATCCATAGACGTGAGAAATTTTCTACGGAAAAAATTTCAAGAATTATATAGATTTATTCAATCCACAGGTTTATTGAAATTTTATAGGAAAGATTAAGGAAACAAACATTAAGCATCGATTTAAGATTCGATTTTTTTTTCTCTTTTAAGTTGAATATGTTCGAAGTTTGGAACAGCTAAGAAACATTTAAAAATATTGAACAACTAATTATTTTTAACATTTACTTTTAAATTAATTAGTTTTTTAATTAATTAACAGATATCTGAAAAAATATCTCTAAAATTACATTGAAAATTTTTTCAGCCATCATCTTCGCAAAAATATTTTTTTCGGAAGTTCATTGTGTCAATTTTTATTGCATTTAAACTTGAGGTATTGGTTGATATTTCAAACGAATGTTCATAGAGAGACACACATTCATTTACAACAAAAATTTTTTACCCTATACGAACTGACAGTACTTTTAAGTACTAGGGGACATTTTTTTCTTTCTTTTTCATTTTTTTCTTTTTCTTTTTTTTTTTTTTTTATGGATCAATTGTCAAAATTTTACCTGGTATTCATTCTATTAACCTTTGCCTACATTATTAAACAGCTTTGGATCTTATATCCATTATAGAAAAATTTACAAAAATATATTTATTAAACTTGTGCTTTGTCCCATGGTGTACCACGTGGTGGGGCACCTTGGGACAATTAAAAATAGATCTGAAAAGTTCAATAATTGAATTACAATATACATGGAACTGTTTGTTCAGGAAAAGAAATATATTTAAACTAAAAAGACATTTCGGCTGATAAAATGCTTGCAGCAGCTTTCTGAATATTGTCAGCATAAATTGCTGCTTTTTAACCATTTGGAAAAAGGGTTATTGTTCTCGGCAGGATGGGAAATCAAAAGGTTTTCATTGGTTTAATTTGCAATTTATTCGTTTTCTGATTGGTCTATACAGTAATCTGTATTTCCCTCTAATTTCAACAACGATGGGTACTTTCTGTTGCCCCTATGACAGAAAAGTAATAAAAACTACAAAAAAAAATTAATAACACAGAAACAAATTGAGATACAGCTTTCAAACAAATTGCATTGAAAAGTACAAATTTTTCTCTATCCGACGGTGTAAAAAGTAATATTGTCGGATGTTTAGAAGTTTAAGAATGAAATTTCATTTAAAATGGGCCGTCAGATTTCTTGGAAATCTGACGATGGAAAAGCCTTTTCCCGAACAGCCAATGAAATGATTGGATATTTACGTAAGTTTCAGGTGACTTAAGTTTCATGAAATCTGACGGGTCGCAGGCGATATTTTTGGCTTGCAATTTTTACGTGTAATAACACTATTAATGTTTAATTCATGGCGTACGTAATGTAGGATCAACTCCGTGCGACTTTTTATGTCTTAAATTTTAGTCTTCAAAAAAATCGTTTTCCAAATGGTCGTTGTAATTTGATAAATTGCTTTTTTATTTTTTAAATAAAATTAGTTTTTTTTTTTTTTTTTTTTTTTTTTTTTGTATTTTAAATTTTTAATCTTTGCCATTGATAAGTCTAATCACTTCTTAAAAGAAGAAATAATAACTATTAATAAATACATGTTATGTAGATTAAATAAAAAATGTTTTAAACACAACATCTTTTTGTTAAAATATTTCGAATAAAAGTTAGCTAGGCATATCTTGTGTGCCCAAGGTGCATCACCTCCACCTGTCCCAAGGTCCACCCTATACCCAGTATGAAATTTTAGAATATCATTCTGTTAATCTTAGCACTAGAGCTGTCATTATACATCAGTTTTATAGAGAAAGCTTTAAATTTCATTATATTACCTTTTATTTAAAAATATTTTCAGTCAAATTCCACTTTTCAACTTATCAAACTTTTACATGAAAGTTACTAGGCATGTTAGCAAAATAAAAATCTTAATAAATTCTTGCCTGCTTCATCAATGGAATCAAAACATGTCTAAAAGTTAGATTGTGCTGCTATCTGTCTGCATCTGCAAGAGGATCAGATAGGTAACAGCATTTTTGTCCTAGAGATAATTTAAAATCTAGGACAAAAAATATAGCTGTCTTGAGGTGTACCGTGTCCCAAGGTGATATGAAATTTATTTAATCTATCTATTAATGAAAATAGATTTCACTTTTATTAAATACTTAAATACTTTTGCTAAATATTTTATAAAGTGGTAATTTTCTCAATCATTTACATAAGTGTAGCTTTCTTCTTCTTAATAAAAAAATGTTATATGAAAAAAAAAATGCAACTACAAAAACCTTTCCATTTACAGACTGGATCACAATACATTTATTTACATTGTTTTTATAAATAGTTGCGAGATTTCCTTACCAGCTATTTTTGTTAATTGATCAAATTATTCTTGTAAATATTTTACAAAAAGAGCTGTAACTACCGATTTATCAAGGGGTCAGGTAACCTTTGAAGCGTCCAAAAATTGATTTTTTTTTTTTTTTTTTTTAAATAGCTTATTAAATTAAATATGATTCTTTGGGAACATTTAAAATCAAACCCCATACAAAAATTCGCATTACAAGAGAAGTTCTGTCTAAAACACTTTGAGCTTTTGCTATATGATCAACGGGTGATTCAATCTTTAAAGCCAATTTTCTCAAAACAGCGATTTTGATCATTGCGCGCACGATTTCTGAAAAACGGTTGCCTAGAATTTCACGAAATTTTTGGTGGATGTATTAAACGTACAGAAGCACAAAATGACCTATTATTATGTTTCTCAAGTAAGAAGTTTAGAATTCACGGCTACTTTTGTATATATAAAAAAAAAATCTCGATATTTCGAATTACTCTAAAAAAAATTTTTTCTCGAGATCTACAAGTTTTATTTTTTTCATTGTAGGTCATTTTGAAAACACTTTATATCTGTACTCATTAACAAAATATTGGTTTGTTTCAGACATTGAAATGGGAAAAATCATGCGCGCAATGCATGCGAGAATAATTCTTTCGTAAAAATTGTATTATCTTTAAAAATAAATTAAAAAAAAAAACCATATATGTGTATGCCTTTTCTAATAACTTTGATTGATAAAATAAATCGTTCCTAACATGTGTTTTCAATTTTATAATTGAAAGTTAATTAGTTAAAGAATTACTGCAATTCTTACAGAGGTCACTTTTCCATGTACTTTATTGGTTCAAAGGTTACCTGATCCCTTAAATCAGTTTTAATGGAAAAACTTATCTAAATTTCGTATTGTTATAATATAAATTTTCTACTATATCTTCGGAAATTAAGGAAAAAAATTATTGTGGTGGAGCAGTGTGTTGATTCACAATTCGGTACACAACGAGTTAACAAATCGATGTCTTACGTAAAATCACGAGAAGAAATTAGTGTCTTAAATTTTATGCGACTATTCAAATTTTAATTTTTAACCCTTTAGTGCGCAGCTTTGCATATATGCAAACAACAGTGTTTTGAATTTAAGGGGTCTCAGGACTCTTAAAGCTCTAAAAATTTCGAAATTTTAGCTTTTTTAGATGTTAAACTTCTATGTTTTCTTAACATTTTGATATAATTGGTATCTTGAAATTCCCATTAGAACAGAAGTTATGGTATTTAGAATTATAGTCGCTCAATAGCTGAAGCCGTGTTTCCAAAACTTTGAAGTCATTTTTCTCCAAATGACGTTTTTCGGCATAACGCGCATGATATCTCAAAAACTTCCGAATAATTTTTTATAAAATTTTCAAAACGTATGTTTCATATTAGTTTGCATAAACTGAACCTAAAATTTCCTTTTTATTCTAAAAAGAAAATATTTTTTTTAGGGGTTTATATTGTTGAAATTTTCTAAATTTTGCATTAGCTAAATACAATTTTCAATTAAAAATATAAAAATGCTTTAAATACAGATTTATTTAGGTTCAGTGTAATTATTATAATCTGAGGTATAAGTAGGCACCAAAATTTTCTTTCTAGGTGCAAAATTAATTTTGTAATCGTGCGCATAAGCTGTAAGGCCGATTTTCTGCTCGTGAAATGTCTGACAGTTTTGAGCCCCCTGTAAATACTAATTCTGCATCTTGCAATTTTTCAAACGTTTGAAATGAAAGAACATACTTGTATCTTTCATTCCCATTTAAAAGTTTGTCTTAATATCAAATACATTTCAAGATATTAAATGTTGAAAATGGTCCTTTTTTTTCATTTTTTCCAATTTTAAGAGTCCTGAGACCCCTTAATAGATTTTTTTATTCGTATGTACCTAATTCACATCAGAAAATTAAAATAGCAATATTTGCTTTAATTAATAACAGACATTCCGTATTTAAATAAAGCGAAATTAACCATTGAAACTTTCTGGTGTAAAGTCAGCTTCTCTGAACTACGTAATTTCTAGAAGTGTTCTAATTAAAGGGTTAAAGGTTAAGTTTTATAAAATAAATAATTATATAAAATACGGTATTTGGAGACATACTTATTAAAATATTTACTAATTTGCAATATTTTAGCGTAAAACAGTCACATGACAGTAGTTTTTACTTGTATTGCAGATGTGCAACAAAAGAAAAGACTGGCGTATTATATGAAACATGTAGCTCTGATTTTTTTTTTTATTATTATTATTTTCCTTGTGTAATAAACCTTTCAGAGAATCATATATAATTTTTTCAAAACAAAATGAAAAATCGCGCATTTAAGGGTTAAAATAAACAAAAATAAATAAAAGTATTATTATTTTTGGAAAATAAAGAATATTTTTTGTCTTTAATCAAAGACAGAAAACACTTTCATTCCAAACCAGAGCTTCCTTATTTTATTACCTATATGTGCAACTAATCTGTTCATAGCTACAATTATTCTGGCCACGCGTTTGTGCATAACTAAGAGAAGACTGAAACCATAATCCTCTGTCTGCTACCACTCTTCTATAAAGGTTCAAGGTGAAAGAACAAAGATTTATTCAGTAGAGCTCAATCGACCATGAAAACTGGATTTCTTGTAACAAATGCAAAGCAAGTTATTAATTGGAAGAAAGCTCAAATTAAAGCTGGAGTTATGTTACCTGTTTTAGAGTGGAATGAAACATATAAAACACTTTCGAAGACAAAACTCAACTTAGACATTTTTAATTTTTAATTTTTTTAATGGCAAAAATAGAAATAACTTTAATTTTCTTTTTCATAAAAAATCATACTAGCTTCTTAGGTTTTTTATTTATTTATTTAGAATACCAATTGTTCGTTTTTTCTTTTATGTGTTTTTATCGTTTAGGACTACATGAGCGTTAGCGATTACTCATGTAGATCTGTATTTTCCCCTTTTATAATAGTTTTCACTCATCTAGATAGAGTGAAATTATGTATGTTAAAGACTGAAATTATGCATCCATATTTTTAGAAAAATTTAAAACATTGCACCACGTTTATGCGGGAAACAAAACATTTCATAACATACTTTTCGCGAATACATAATTAAGTATTTGTTTATTAATTATAAACATCAATGGGACATTGATGAAGTTTTAATTTTGTTATGGAATATTAGCAGGAAACAAATTGTGGACCATTTATATTGTTTTAAGTGCAAACGGTCATCTTTCATAGTCGAGCTGCAAGCATTAGAGATAGATTTTAAAAAAATCATTCTTGGAAATTGTTTTAAATAACCATAAAAAACAGTAAATTGAGATACAGTTTTCAAACAAATTGTATTTGAAAGAACATTTTTTTTTTTTTTTTTTTTTTTTTTTTTTTTTTGCTTCTTTTCGACGGTGTAAAAACTAAAATTGTTCTGTGTGTGGAAATTAGAAAAAAATGCAGCAAAAGCGAAATTTATTGGTCAGGTGTTACCACCTTCAATATGACGTCAGCGTTACACACGGACATGTTTTTGCTTTATAATATATATTTGCCAATTTTTTGCAACGTTGTATTTGAGAGGAAATATGTTGAACTTATTATCATCAGAGTGACATCACTTCTATCTATTTTATCCTATATGAAAGACATATCAACCCAAATAGAATAAAGCAAAAAAAAAAAAAAAAAAAAAAAAGGAAAAAAAAGGAAAGAAAGAGAAAAAGAGAAGGAGTATTTTTGTGATGACCATGTAAATGTAAAACTTTCTTGTTAATCACTTTTTTTTTATATTTTAAATAATGACGGCAATTGTTATGTAGATTTTGGAGTCTGTAAAAATACAGAAAGAGGGCAATTTCGCACTTAAATTTGACCATTTAACATAATTATTTTTTCCCTAATATTATTAGGCGAACTTTAAAAAAAAAAAAAAAAAATCGCTTAAAAATTATTCCTAACATTATAACATGCTCCTAAAAACTTTGAAAGAGAGCAAAATTACTCTCCAAAGTAATTATTTTTCTAAATTATCATGGTCCCAATGCATTCCAATGAATATAAAATACTACATTTACATGAATAAAATAATCTCTTAAAGTTTTTTTTTTTAATCGAAAAATTTGAATTTGAAATTCTTTATGAAATAAAGTAATATATAAATAATTAATAAAGCAAAATAAATAATTCTTTCTAAAGTTAATTCTCTCGCAGATTTCGCATATGGCATAGTTGTGATACTTTTCTGATAATTTCGCATTACTGTTACACGCAAGATACATTTTTATTGTCTATATTAAAATATGTATTTAAGCAGCGTATGATTAATGATACCTGAGACCTTTTAATCTTTCAGTAGGCGCGCTTAAATTTTTTGCATGTTCTGGGACAGAGACGCATTTTTTTACGCATAGTAATCGTGGTATGCAAATACAAGATGCTCCACAACAAGAACAAGGATTGTGCGTCAAACGGAGCAAATGAGTTGCGTTCGCACTATAACTAGTTTTATAAATATTCAGATCTTGGTGCAATAGCTGTTGCACTCTTGTGCAAAAATGCATGAATACAAAATTCATTACGATTATATACAGTGAAACCTTCCTTTGCGACCACCTCGCTGAACGACCATTTTTTCATGGAACGAAATTTATTCCCATAGGCTCAATATTAATTTTACCTCCATTCAGAGACCATCCCAGTTGCACTCCCTCCATGAGCGACCAATTTCTTTGAAGAAAATGAAACAAATTCCGTTTTTTCCTCGTCGCTTGAAGAAGGTTTTATTAGAAAAATAATTCCGAGGAGCGCATTATTCATCAAACTTCTAAACTAAGTTTAGATTTTTTTTTTTTAATTCCGGTAACTTTTAAGTGTATTTAAACCCTTTTTAGCCTTTTCAGGCAATGAATTTAACTCTGATGACAAATTAAGAATGATGGTCAATGAACTCCCCTGTCCTTTTCTGTCAGGAAACTCTAAAAAAAAAAAAAAAAGATAAATAAATGAAATCGTCATTATTTGTTACCGTTCAAAAAAAATATTGCATTTATTTACTGAACTTCGAAAGGACTTAGAAATAAAAGTTATAAAAGATAAAACCGTAAAATCAAAGCAAATGTCAATGTATTCATTTTTTAAACTCTATAGTAATTAACTTATGTAATTAACTTTTGTTTTGATACTTAAATTTTCATATTTTTTCCTAATGTGAAAAATAAATTCTAGTAACACTAATTGTTACCTTTTTTCAACAATTAAAATCTAGATTTAAACATGACCTCCATTAAGAAACCACCTCTCGAGCGACTAATTTTTATTGGAACGGAACATGGTCGCTTTAGGGAGGTTTTACTGCATATTGAATTCAGTAATACGGAAATAGTATGACTCCATCCAAAATCGGACGTAATAAACATGACAACTTAGAATCATTACCTCTCATGGGATATCATTGAATTAATTACGTGTGATACGATTTAATAGAATGAAGAAATCTTTTATCAATATCTTTTTAAGTTTTGATTCGATTTTCATAAAATCTGAAATGACTCGACAAAATTCTGCAAAGATAATACCAATATATTAAATTTCAAACCATTTGGTTGGGTAGTTTTTGGGCTGACTGTTATATGCAGACAGATGGACGGGCAGGACGACGATTATAGGTGCTACGTATATAATTACGAACGCATCTAATAAGAGAGATATTATCCATATCAGTAGTAAAAGTAGAAATTTAATTTGAGCGCCATTTGTGAAAGCAAAGTTTCAGAAATAAAAATTAATTTTACATTAAAAATAAAGTTAGAGATTTTATTTATACCAACTGCAATAAAAGATCGTTTTTATTTTTCTAATTTAAAGTCATTTTAAAATTCATTTAAGATCCATTTTACAATAAAAGAATTCAAAATTTAATGTAAGAATAAAAATATATTTTATTGCTTTCATCAACATATATTGTATGAATTAAAGTTATTATATTTGAAATTACATCACATATTAATGTGTTGTAATTTAAATTTATGCATTTTTTCTATTATAGTTTTTCTTTTAGTGATGATTACTTTAAAAACATGTTGTGTTGTTCGTGATATCAATTGATCTGTAATTTATTTGTTCTTTTCGCTTAAGTTTGAAATGATGCCGTGAAATTTCACAATATTAAGTTGATGGGGATCTATACTATGTTTACAAAAGAAAATGATAATGACGGCTAAAGTGGAATTTTTTATTGTGTCCCATTGATAGCGTCTATCACGAAGACTATTGTTTGGAAATAAAGTTAAACAAAACAGTAAAATATAGTCGCCTGAGCAAACCCTGCATTAAATGAATAAGATATAAATACATCTAGTTGCATTTTTAATTATGTTATAATGTTTTTAATTGCTACAAAGTTAAACCTTTTATTCAAATGGGATTCTAGACATCAAAGATGATTGGTGGAAATGAGATAGTTTTGTCTTATTTGCAGTAAATAATCGTTGTTTAAAATAATATATTTTAAAACAACTGAAGCAGTAAAATATAATAAAATAATTTAATTTTAAAAAGCAGTTTCATTACTGTAGTATTGATTTTTTTTTTTTTTTTACTTTGATAATAGAAATAATAGTAATAATAGCGATAATTAATTTTAAGAAACAAAATTTCAAATAATATCCATATATATAAGCAGTGCTGTAGTCGTAAAAATTCCAGAGGTTATATACGCTATAGGGAGAGGGTATATTAAGTAAGTATGCATTATGCCCTGTGTATAAGTTATTTAAGAATATCTAAGTCATAGTAGATTGATTATTAGAAAAATAAAAAAAATAAAAAAAAATAAATATAATTATTAATAGTTTTCTATTAAATTAGGTTGATTTGAACGCGTATTCATAAAAATGAGCTATAAATGAAAAATGGTGTTATTAGACTATTTTGATTGTAATGCGTTCATTGACCTAAATATAATTACATTTTGAGAGAAAAATCACAAAAGCAGTTTTAAATTTATCCCTGGAACTTTATTCTTATTATTATTTCACTCTTTCAAAATTATTCTGAAATCACTTTCTACATTTATTTCCCTCATTATTATCATCATACGTTATCTAACAAACTTTAACTTTCATTATAAATACTCATTTAAAAAAACTCTCACAAACATATTATTTTACGAAAATATATTAAATGTTTTATAAAACATAGATATGTACTCATAAATGGATAGTACACAATAGATTAAAAAGAAATTTTTAAATTTCAAGCAAGTATAGTAGATTGAAAGTCATTTAATAGTGATTACAGATCACTATCTCCTATCAGATAAATTGACATGACAGTCACAGTCATGAAATTAAATTACTTATGATTGAAAAATACACTATGGTACATATTGACTGCATTAAGCTTACTCATATAAGCATAATTATAATTTGAAGCGAAACCATAGAAATAATTTTAAATTGATAGCTACCATGTTATTTCATTCATGTTTCAGTCTAACAATTGTCATTTTTAAATTGTTGTCTATCCTTTTCCCAGATTACATTACATATTAGCTGAGCAATTTTTACTTTAATCATAAATATTAATTTTAGAAAAAAAAGTTATTATATTTTTATAAAATTTTAATGAAAAGTAATCAATTAAAATAAATTATCTATAAATGGAAATATTATTTTTAATGCATTACGTGTACTTCATCTAAACGCATTTTGGAGACGAAACCATAGAACCAATTTTAAATTTGTCGTTGCTATGCTGGTGCATTCATGTTTTAGTATGTAAATATTATTTTTAAAATAATTTTTTATATCATATTTTCGCATTTCTATTACATACTAGCTAACAAGCTTTTACTTTCATTAAAAATATTGATTTTAGAAAACCAAAAGCATGTTATTAAAAGTACATATTATTAAAATTATAATATATATAATTAAATATAATTAATATATATTATTAAAATAATGAAAATTTATCAATGAAAATAAATTATTTGTATCTGAAAAAATACACATTTTGATTGGATCACTTGATCTAATCATATAAGTCGGCCCCACTTAATCGGGTAACGGATAATTGCATAACCCGCTTATATGCATAGAATGCCGTGGAACAGAAACGGTCCCCCATAAGGTTAATGTTAAATATACTCGTTTTATCGCATAACAATCCCCGGTTAATCGCATAAAACATCCCCAATCTAGTAATCCGGATTTTGTGAATTCCTGTAAAGGCGACGACTGGTAAAAAATTTAGAACATAAATATATTTTATTTTGTAATAATGGTTTGTTGTCTTTAAAACTGAGAGCAAGAATCGTCGTAAAAGAATAGACTTTATACTCTTAATTCTTGGAAGCGCATGTGAGTGTTGATTTTGAACAGGTGTGATTTTCTTTTAAAGCTTGTCATACATATAGCGCCTCAAGATACTGGTAGTTCTTCTTTGAAAATCCTGGAATTGGGACAAAATACAATAGGGACGGTCAAGAGAATAAAAGAACAATATTTGGCGCCGGAAGTGGGGAAATGCAGTGTCCGAAATAGGAAAAACAAACTTCTATAAAGAAATTTTTGTAGGCTACAAATAAAAGATCAATTGGCAAATAATGCAAAATAAAATGAATTTTTGAAGAAATTAATTTATTTTCAAAGGTATGATTTAAAAACAAAAATTTGTTATTTTACTTTCCTTTTAATTTTCACTTAAATCACATAAATTATAATTAAAAAACTAAACCATGCAACGTAACTAGTATTATAATACATTATTGTTTGGTATATATATATCATTTTATATAGAGTAATAATAAATTATTGATTAAAATTATTATTACAATAATTAGTTTTCAAATTAATGTGTAAATTGTTCTTGTCCATTAATATTTATCATATCTGTGGTATATAATTAAATTATAACCTATACTGATAATATTAATTCTTATCCTCGCTTAAATGCATACCCCGCTTAACTGCATACAATTCAGTGGAACCAAATGTATGCAATTAAGCGGGGCCGACTACTTTCAAGCAAAATCACGGAAGAAATTTTAAATTTGTGGCTGCTATGCTATTTCATTCATATTTAAGTCTATCAATGTGATTTTTTAAACTCATTTTCTATATTCTATTCTCACATTACTGTTACCTTACTAACTAACAGACTTTTCCTTTCATTATAAATACTGATTTCAGAAAACCCAAAACATTTTATTTTAAGTAAATACTTGTAAAATTTAATGAAAAGTGATAAATTAAAATAAATTATCTATATGTGAAAAAGATTCGTTCAGCGTTATCCTACTTTGAACCCTATCTTTCACTTTGAACTTATTAAGTTTACTGACCTAAATATACCGGGTGTCCTAAAAAGGACTGACTGTTTTTAAAATTCAATAACTCGCAAGCGGTGACAGATATTTAAAAAATTCTTGCAGGAGTGTTATGCATGAGGTCAAAAGTTTTTTCTACAGTGATTTTCGATTTTAGTTCGAATTATAAACAATAGATGGCGCTGTAAGCAATAGGCGCTAAATACAGGCTCGATTCTTTGGCCTTTCTCTTCTTCCATGCGGAAAAAGGAGATTAAAATGCATAGGCGGGTTGCACATGACGATGACGCCACATGTCTGGCATCGCTTCATACGGCGCCCAAACATAAGGCGAATGTCGTGCTCTCCATTTGACTTATTAAGCTTATTTGCCCTATAATAATAAAAATAAGAAAGATCTAAATTAAACAGACAGATAACACGTGCTTTTAACGGCAAACAGGCAATTCTGTGCTCCACGTGTGTGCTCCAGATGCAATAGCATCAGTCGTTCTAATAGCAACGAGACATCAATGCAAGCCGTCTATTGAGTGGTTCCCGAAGCGCCAAAAATCGAGCCTGAATTTAGCGTCTATTGATCGCAGTGCCATCTACTGTTTGAAATTCGAACTAAAATCGAAAATCACTGTAAAAAAACTTTTGAGCTCATACATAACTCTCCTGCAAGAATTTTTTAAATATCTGTCACCGTTTGCAAGTTATTGAATTTTAAAATCAGTCAGTCCTTTTTAGGACACCCGGTACATTTTTGGGGCCAAAACACGGAACCAATTTTAAACTGATCGTTGCTATGTTAGACCATTAATTTATCACTTATTCACTTAAGACTTTTGTTTTATGTATCATTTTCTGTATTCTATTCCCAGATTGCTATTATTATATACTACCGAAAAAATGCTGACGAAACTTGTCAAGTCTATTCATGCCTTCAGAAAATGTAACCTCTATAAAAATGTTTTAAAAATTGATAAACATTTTTTTAAACTTCCGCTCTAAATATATTATTTTAAGAATGCTTCTAAGCATGAATGGATCATAGACAGTAGATAGAAACAGCTAGATATTTTCAAACAATGATAAATTTTCATTTCTTATCAAATAAATTAATACGGAAATTAACGAAAATAAATTATTCCTAATTGGAAAATTATGCTATAATACACTTGGACTGTATTGAGTTTACTGACCTAAGCATACATTTCGAGACAAATCTTAAAAACAATTTTAAACTGATCGCTGCTGTGTTAGTCCATTTATATTTCAGGCGATCAAATTTTTAAGGTTATTTAAAAGAAAAAAAATCTGTCTTATAATCCCCAAACTTTTACATATTAATTAAATGTTTTTTATTTTCATCGTAAATAACTGCTTTTAGGAAACCATTAGTACGTTCTATCCCTTTAAAATCAAATACACATGAACGTACGGGTTCAAATTTATTGAATTTTGTGGATTTCTGGCCTAATCGTTAGTCCTAAAGGGCTGGGCTGGGGTACGGGGAAATACAAATCATAGAGGAGGTATTTCCAAAAGTAGGGTTGAACATCTAAAAGTAAATCTACCTTGATTGAAAAATATACCTGTCTTTCGTTCCAAAAATTTTCCCCACCGGTCTTAAAGAAATACTAAATACGCTTAAAAGTTTAATGAAAATAAATTATTTATAATTGAAAAACAAAAAAAAAAACTCTACAATACACTTTGAATTCATCAAGTTTACTGACCTAAAGATGCATGTCGAGAGGAAAGCATAAAACAAATTTTAAACTGGTCGCTGCTATGTTAGTCAATTCATGTATCAGTCAGTCAATGTTATTTTTTAAAAATCATTTTCTGTATCCTATTCCCACATTACTATTATTCTATACTATCTAACAAACGTTGGAGAAACCTGTCAAGTGTAGTCATGTATGGAAATACTTCAGAGAACTCAACCTCTATAAAAAGTTATTAAACACTAATAAACATTTTTTTAAACTTCCGCTCAAAATCGTTCGCGTGAAACCAACACACCCCGCAATAATATCGTCTGCGATTGTGTCCCAATATTGTGACACAGCGTTATGTAAATAAGAATAGTATTTTTTTAACGAGGGTTGTCAAAAAGAATATGGAAGGTTCACATGTCACGTTGAAATAAAAGTAAAGGAAATACGCTAAATTAACGTAACAGGTGGTATTTTTTTAAGGAAATGAAGGAGGATGTCATTTCGTAATAAAACTTGTAACTCATTTACAAGAAAGATGCACCTGTATTTTATAAAAGGGAAATGAAGCTATCATAGCAATGAGATAATAAAGCACTACAGTAAAATTCATAAGAGATGTGGTGGACTGTAAGTAAAATTTTTACCTTTTTCTAAAATTATTTTTTTTTAAATACCTTTTCTGAATAACTTTATTGATGATTTTTTTTTAAAGCAAAAAATTATATACCAGATGATAAATTCGAGTTATATATCGATTCATATTAATTTTCGAGTTCGAAAAACGTAAGTTCAAAGAAAATATATATATAAAAAAATCTTAATATTAATAAATAGCAATCATACAAATAAGTGCAAGTGATTACAACAATTAAAATTTCAAATCATATAAGCTGATTTATAAGCTTGCAACATTTGGCATGAAAGTACAACTCTTTGAATAAAGAAAAAAGTTTAAATATTCGTACATTAAAAGATATCAAATCCTCAGCACGAGTTGCTTATTACCATATTCAGAGCAACACATCCTTTTAATCAGGTACTTAATTATTAAGGATATTGAGAAAGAAAAAGCATCCGTACATTTCCTGTTTATACAAATTTCGTATTCCAAATCCTTACTACACACTGCTGCTTCCATAAAATTCAATGGTGAAAAGGAACCTGTTTCATTTTCAAGCCATCTTGTACTAGACGCATAAATTTATTGTGTAATTATGCTTTTTTACTGTAGTAGGAATTATTTAAAAAATTAAGCACAAAATATCATTAAAATGTAACTATTTAAATTTTCATGAAAATAGATAAAACAAATACTAAGCACTATTATACTAAACTATTTTATATTACAATAATTCATATTTTAAATACCAAACGCTTATTATCGGTACTCGCATTGAAACTACAGGATTGAACACACAAACTCATTAAATGTTCATCTATTAAATGGTATCAAAACCTCAGCATGATTTGCTCATTACCATCTTTCGAGCAACATATCCTTTTAAAGTCAGACATTTAACTTCTAGGGGGTGTTGAGGAAGGACAAGGCATCCCTAATACCGATCAGTCGTCTACCTTTTCCCCTTGTACTAAACTGGGTATTTTAAACCCTCACTACTGCACCCTACTGTTTCCATAAAATTCAATGACGAAAAAGAACCTCATTTTCAAGCCAGCCTATGGAGGATTAGTTTTATCGTAAGATTATACTTTTACACTGTTAAATTCACTATGCCACAAAACAACGGAAAGATGCGTTCGCAAATTGCTTGTGGTTGCTCGGAAAACACCCCACGCCACCCCCTCTTCTAAAGAACATTTTCTCTCGGATATTCGCAGCTCATTGAAATGTGCATATATGGAAATGAAGAAAACGCATTGTCTGTCGTGCTGAAATAACATATCTCTGTCTATATACATATATGAGTGCAGCGGGAGCGAGAGTTTTAGTACACTGTAGGGAGGGCCTAAGGTTTCATGCAAATGCAACAACACAGAAGATTATTATTAATAATAGCTTTGCATGTGTTTTGTCTTTTTATGTGGGGGGTTTTGCTCTTTTAGGGGCGTTCTAAATAGGTTAAAAAGACGAGGGTGGGTAGGAGAGTCTGCTGCTTTTGTTCTCTCCAGGTAGGATATGGTAATGCACACTGGGAGAACTTTTAAGTGGCCTACTGAAAACTAAATGACCCGGGCTGTTTTGAATATGGGTTTTCTAAACCGTATCACATTTATCAAATGCTAAATGCTTTCAACGCCTTATATTAAAGTTTCCCAGACAAAGTATTCATGTCTCTTTAATATGTAGTGTTTTCGCGAGGCTTGTTTTCAGGCATTTGTTTTAAGATATGGTAAATAAAGTTTACCCATTTAGGGCAACGTCTTTGATCTAGCCTTCACATTTTGTATTTTAAGAAATGAAAGCTTTTAAATATTTTATTCCGAATCATTTTTCATCTGCAACGATAATGTGTAAAGGAATATGAAATGTCGCAAAACGAAAAATCAAATTCTCATGCTCGTGAGGATTATTATCATTTTGTTAAAAAGAAAAGCAATAATGTTTGTGATCGACAAAATGAGATAAAATAAAATAAGGATTTAAACATAAATAAGGCCGAAACTTTCAGTAGTATTCATGCATTTTTAAAAGTTATTACTTGAAAATGCATGAATAATGTCACAAGAGTTTACGGCGCAGATTTTATAAATAAGGATTTGATGTTAAGGAAAGTGATAAAACTATATAAAATTCTGTTATTATCGAGAACAGTGCCTCCCCCCTCTCCAATAATAAAAACCTATAAATAATAAAACCAAAATTAATATGTTTAAAATTATACACTAAATGTATCACAACGAATAATTTTTCTTTCTTTTGTCCTACCGAATGCAAATATAAGCAAACTTAAATACACGTGAGATTTCACAAAAGCAATAGCACTTTTCATTAAATAAAATGCATAACAAGTTATATATATATATTTTCAATAATCTATTTCGATTCAATCTCAAATTAACGGATGGACATATTTTTAAATACACGTTAAAAAGTAAAATAAAAAGTTTTCATATGATGCATTATAATTTTTTTCTACAATAATTCACAAGGAGAAGAAAAAAGTCAAAGTTTGAAATTATAGTTCAATCTTTCAACAAAGGCTGGAGTAAAATTTAATTTAATTTAAAAACTCCCAATAGTTTCAATTTATAACGCGAAATAATTTGTGACTTAATTATATGTGGAATATTGCCCTTGATAAAGTGTTTCATAATATAGGTTTTCATTTTCTTTTTTTTCATTCCTACTATTAGCTCACACTCTCCCTATATTTATTTATATATTTATATATTTATCTTGTACAAATTTTCAATCGTTGATAAAATACTCATTATTCATCCTATCAGGTTGAAATAAATTTTTTTAAACTTGTACTGGATGACAATTGATGTTAATAAAGTTTTTCAAATATTAATTAATTAATTAAATTTTAATTAATTAATTTTAGTTTTGCATGGGAAACAAAATGGCCGCCATTGGTTATTGAATTTCAATGAAAGTATTTTCAATAAGGGTTACCATAGGGGGGGACCCTGTTCTGTCGCCAAATACCGCCAAGTTTGTCGCCAACTTGGCGATATATCGCCAAATTTGGCGGCCAAAATGAGTCGCCAAAAGTAACGCCAACTTGGCGATATCTGTAATATTTCGCCAAATTCCCATAGAGTTCCATTGTAAACTTACTTGCTTATAGAAAATCAACAAATTGAGATATTTTAATGCAACAAAAACTCATATTAGCTTGATTATATTAAATTTTTCTTTGATGGCCTAAGTAGGAATTGACTTTAAAAACAAAATTTTTATATTACTTGTTTGTAATGTTATTTACCCTCTTTGTTTCATTTATTTATTTATTTATTAAATCAGAGCTATTGGCAATATTGGGTATATTTTTTTCTAGCAACTTTTTATTATTTGTTAATTTATGCTCTGCGAATTATCTTCTGATTTAATAGTTTATATATACAGGGTGCATCTGAAAAAAAGAGGGGAAAACTTTACGAGGTGATAGAACGCAGCTATACCATTTTTCACCATAGAATGTATGGTCGGAACGCAAGCGGTCAGAAATTAAAAGGTAGTTTTCCACTGTCCCAGGGCGATGGATTGGTCGGGGTGGTCCCATAGCTTGGTCACCAAGATCCCCGGATCTCTCGTGTTTGGATTTTTTCCTGTAGGGCCATATGAAAAGCCTAATCTACGAGTGTCCCATTGAAACCGGTATGGATCTAGTCGACAGGAGTGGCAAAGATTCTAGTTGCCTAGTGACATCGCAATTGTGCGTCAGTTATATCCCGCAGGTGTGAAGTAAGGCTCCTATAATACGGGCTGACTCACGCCGCCATTTAATTGCCGGTAGGAGAAGAACGATTGGCCACGCCGCGTGGGCAACAATCGCTCATTGGTCAAAGTGGGAAACAAAATGCTTGACGATTCAGCCTGTATTATAGGAGCCCTAGTGTGAAGCGTGCATTACAGCTGGCGGAAGGTCTTTTGGGCAATTTCTTTGAGCATGTACATTAATTGCATTCCTGTTAATAAAATGTTTTCTGAAGTATCTACTCTCATTCTTGTGTTAATTCTTTAACTGCGACAGTGGAAAACTACCTTTTAACTTCTCACCGCTTGCGTTCCGATCATACATTCTATGACGAAATTTGCTCGTGTAGCTGCATTCCATCACCCCGCAAAGTTTTGTCCCTTTTTTCATATACACCCTGTATGTATGTATATATATATTGCCCAGTAACAATACAGAAATAATAAATATTAAATTGTTAAAAAAAAAACCTCTTTTAATTAGCATTAATATAACACGGAATGTTTGTAATAACATAAAGACGCGGGTGGTAATACTCCATGCGCCAACGCCTTTTGATACCTAAATATCAACATTTGATACTTAAGGGTGTATTCGAAAAAATATTTTTTCACCCTCAACAGCTCGATATTTTCTGAGACATTTTCAGACTCATTTTTAAAAGTGAAAACATGAAACTTGCTGGGGTGATTTCTGAAGACATGTTTAACATGCCGTGTGATTTTATTTTCAGCTCAATTAATTAGAATTTGATTTTTAAACAATTATTTTCTCAGTATGACCATTTTTTTCATTCCCAGATCGCCCGCTTCGGAAAATTCGGTTCAAAACGCCAACCTTGACAGCGTTTTTTACAGTATTTTCTGCATTTATCAAAAAATTAAGAAGCAGGGCACATTATATAGTTTCTAAATAAGAGAATTTCCCAGTTTGATGCGTTTGAGAGCAAAAATGAATTTTAAAATGAATCAGAAAATAAGCAGTTTGGATCGGAATACACCCTTAAAAGGGCTGGTCACTCAGATTCGGAATTCTCCTCCGTAATGTTAGGTCTATGGGCATTTGATGCATTTGTATATTTAAAATATCTCCTATGGAAATTAATTTTTTTAACTTCTATTTTTTGTGTACACTTCCAAAAAGATGTCTCTTTTTTTCTTAGTTCTCAAAATATTTCTAAAGTATCGACTTAATTTTATAGGAAGTGTTAAAATCTTACTCGCAGTTCGCCCGCTTTTAACACATAAAATATTAAATTCAGCATGGATTTTAGAAATATTTTGAAAAATAAGAAAAAAAGAGACATCCTTTAAGAAGAGTACACATAAGAAAGATGTCAAAAATATGAATTTCCCGAGAAGATATTTTAAATATACGAATGCATCAAAAGTCCATAGACTTCGGAGGAAAATTCCGAAGCTGAGTGATCAGCCCCCTTAAGAAGAATAGTGTCTAATGTCTAGTAATACGTAGTATAAATGTTATAAAATCACATTTCTATATATATATTATAAAAAATATACTAAATAAATACACGGGCGACATATTTCATACACCAGTGGTGTAACTTACCAATAAAAATATTAAAATAGAGCCGAAAAAATTTGGGATGAGAGTAAATGAAGCGCGTTAGTTAATGATGTAATTAGTTTAGAATTTACAATTTTTTTTCTTTTGTTGTTGTTGTTTTGCTTAGTGGCGCCCTAGGTACGCCGCCCGCCCATGCCTTTAAAGGTCAATGTATTGCTGCAAATGCGCATTTATTTATGGAAAGTATTCATTTTGTTTCGTATCTAAAAGCCTTATGCAATCGATACAGTTTTTTATATTCCATATAATGCCCTTTTTTGGCAATATAAATTAAGCTAATTAAGTTTAAAATACACAATTTCATTGCTGCAATATGCGCATTTAGCTGTGTATTTATTTTTCAATTGATTACTTCAATAACCTTATTTTAGTATAAAATAGCTGTTCCCCCCCCCCCCTTTACTTTTTGTAATGTTTACTATTGGATCAAACATTTGAACTTTTGTTATTTTGGACATTGCCTTAAATTGCTAGATATTTCATGTTTCTGAGTTTCTCGTTGTCATTTTGTTATTTCTGTTTTCTTCCGCATTACCCATCAGGATAAATTGAATCATTATTTTTTCACTTTAGTATACATATTGGGTAAATTTTTACTATCGAATTCTTATTATTTGTTAATTAGCGAGTAAATTTAAGATTTACATTTTGTTGATCATCTTATGATTTAATAGTTATATTGATTTTAAAAACCTTTACGTGTGTGTGAGTTGGGGGGGGGGGGATCTACGGGGAACTTTTGTAAATAATTTAAAATTTTTATCATATTATATAAGGTGCATTACGCTACAGAATGCGATATTATTCGTATCACCACACTTATTTTTTAAAGTGTACTTTGTCGCACAGCCGTATGGCGAAAAAATGTCTGACAGGAAGCGTAGAGATCTGCACGGGACGCGCCGGGCCCGGGTCATACTTTTTTCGGAAGACTCGGGCCGGGCCTAGTGACTACTCTTTACGGGCCGGGCCGGGTTAGGGCCTTACTTTTTTCCGGAAGAATAGGGCCGGGCCTAACTTATTTTTTCTGTACAGAGCCGGGACTGGTTTCTTTTCTAGTCTTCACGGCCCAAAATTTTCAGTCCTAGTTTGAGACCGTATGAAAATTATTGTCTCGGCGTGACCTGTCGTTCAGTAAAATTAAGCCTGCCCAAAGATTTTTGCAAAATATTCATATATTTTTGAATCGCCATTATTCTACAATTAAACATTAATATTTATCCTTTTTAAAGAATAATGAATTTCTATGCTAATTAAAATATAGCTAAATTAAAATATAGTAAAACGTGTGAAAAGGAACCTGCCTGTGACGGAATCCTGTTTTAAACTGAAAAACGTGTTGATACATGCAAAATTAATATACTAATACGTAAGAAAAGAATATATTATACATTTACATTTACTAAGAAGGGAACTTGTCTATAACGCATTTTTTTTTCTACTCTATGTAATTGAGTCTTAGAATATTTTACTGCATAGCATTTTTCAGATTTTTAACAATTCAATGCATGGAATATGGATTAACAATATTAATGGTAACTGAAACATTTACATAGGAGAAATAGCAATTCATTAAAAATATATATATCGCAGCCTGCGGCACTTATATAAAAATGAAGTTTAGAAACATGAAAAAAAAAGTTAAGATAAATATTTTTGGCCAGAACTCTCGTAAGAGTCTAATTTTTAACCAAATCGACGTAAAAATCAATGTTTTGTAGCAATTCAGTCGGGCCGGGCCGGGCCGGGCCGGGCTCGGGCCAATAATTTTTTTTCTACGGGCCTGGCCGGTCCGAACTTTTAACTTTTCTACCGGGCCGGGCCGGCTAATATTTTTTTTTCTACAGGCCGGGCCGAAATTTTTTTTCTATGAGTCGGGCCGGGCCTGGGCCTGGGCCTGGAAATTTCGGACCGTGCAGACCTCTGGGAAGCGTAAAATGGCACATAGTATGTACTTAGAAAAAAGAGCATATCTTTGATGCGAATCGCAGAAAATCGACGTAATTTTCAGATTTTTTTTTTTTTTTTTTTTTTTTTTTTTTTTTTTTTTTTTTTTTGAGAGTACCGTATTCCCCCGCATTAGCCGGCATGCCGGAAAAAATCGAAGTACACCAGCATGCCGGAAAAACTCGTATTTACCGGCATGCTGGAAAATATGAGGTTTCGCTACTGGAGGACAGGCGGCTGATTTATTTTGGTTTTTCTAACAACATTTTTCATTTTAAGGAAAAAACACCAGTAGTTATTTTTCTCTCTGTCTCTATCTATATATATGACGACGACTATATACATAATATATGGTTTGATGTGGCACAGCAGAAAACTCATGACTTTAAAGGCGTGGAATCCATATTATTCAAAACGGCTGGTAATGAAAACTACGATACACAGTTATATTGAGTGTAATAGCCGATGGAACAAAATTGAAACCAATTTTCATTTTTAAAGGCTTAAAATTTTTTCTAAAGTCAGATTTCCCAAAGGATGATGTAGTCGCTGTGTCTATGAAAGATTCTATGTATAGTGACTTGATGAATATATATAAGCGAAACGTTTGGGGTAATCACCCTAATTGTTTTTTTTTAAATCAAAATCGATATAAGTATTAAACCGTACAAAACCCCACCTAAAAACGACTGTTAAATACAGTTTTAAACAACATTATAAAACAGAGCTTATAATAATGCCTAGAGGTTTGACACCATTGTTACAGACCGAAGATGTGCATTGGAATAAGACTTTCAAAGCATAAATTAGGCATTTATGGAGTGATTGGCTAAGAAATGGAGAACAGGAATTCACGAAGTCTGGTTTACGCCGATTTGCTTCGTATCTTACTATAGCTCTCTGGTTAAAGGCAGTATGGGTAAAAGTTTTCGAAGGCTTAATTAAGCAGGTGTGATTAAATTAATGTGGTTTAACTACGAAAAGAAACATAGACTTTTTACACAATTGTTTGAAAGCACTTATTCAAAAGATCAAAAGAATGTTATTCCTGATTTTGATGCCAAAGACGGGACTTCTGGTCTAACAGAGGAAGAAAACAAGTATAGTATTAATGAATGATTAAATATACAGAAAATTTTGTATTTCTAATTCAGGACTAAGAATGGAAAATGCTCTAAGAATGGAAAAGTCCAAAATAGGAAATTTTTCAAGAGAGCGAAAAAAATAAGGCGAACACACCTCATTTCCCACGTTTGATGTGCAATTTCCAACTTCTTTGAACTATTACTGCTAGGGTTAGCACTTCAAGTGTTTTCGTGTTTGTTAAGCTTGATATTTAAGATATTTTTTTCATAAAAAAAAGATTTTCGATTTTTTGGTACTTTCAGCGTTTTCCATTCTTAGTCCGCTGATCTTTCTTATTGAATAAAACTCTCTATTTCAGTTAAATTTCAGTTTTTTTTAAATTATCATATAAAATTTGCATAATTATTATAATTTTCTTATTTTATATATATTAAGAATATTTCTGTTCATGTAATAATTTATGAGATAATCTATTTCTACATTTTAAATATCGGATTGGTGCTAGGCAGAGAGCATTGTGTGAAATGGTATATGAGAGTAGTGAAACACGTTTTTATTATCTTGAATATGTGAAAAAAGTAAACTAAATAATTAGAAAAGTGGGGACAAACTCAATATTGCACCCCTCCTCCCCAACATCAATCGCTGCTATTGAATACAGACAATGAACCTCATTCCGTTCCAATTTCGAAAATCCTCGCTTTTTCCGGCATGCCGGGAAAGACCAGAGACTAATGTTCAAAAATCTGGTCCCCCTCGAATTTTGCGGCATGCCAGCTAATGCGGGGGAATACGGTATATATTTCGATATACCTTTTTCTTACACGATTTCATATTATATACATAGACCTGGTGAAATTCCTTCAAATAACTTATGCATATCGTAGGAGGCATTTGTGGAGTGTTAAAATCTACAAAGTTGTACTTAATACATATTTAATCTAGTTTTTGATTCCATAAATTGTATTAAAATCATTTCTTTGTTTTATTAGAAGTCAAATATAATCAGTCAGTGTTATTGCAATAATTTTATGACAATGTACTATCTATTATTTCTTGACACTATGTAATACAATGAAAAAAAAGTTTATAAAAACTAATATTATTGAGTTAACATGAAACATACTGAAAACATTCTTTTACTTTTCAGCGTTTTCCAAGGTTTTTATTGTCCAAGATTGTCTTGAAACCTTCTAATTGCAAAAATTAGACTGTATGTATATACACAAGAGGATCAAGGAAATATATGTATATAAGGTAAATTTATTCTTTTGTTATATAAAGCAGGAACAGAAATCATCCTAATTACATTATTACAATTAATTAATAAATTTGCATTGCTCCTAATTATTTCTGAAGCTATAAGCAATATACCTATATGAGAAGTAGCACAATTGACAAAACTACAACAATCGGATTTCATGCAATTAACAAGTGTTGATACCATATAGAATACGTATAAGTATTGTGGATTTAATGTAAGAAACGTTAAGAGGTTAAATATTTATTTTAAATATTAACTAAAATATTTGGAAAAGTTTTTGATAAATTTTTAAATTAGCACATTTTTTTCATTTAAAATTAAAAAAATAATAATCACTATTTTTTTAAGCCCAAAAAGTTTACAATTTCTTAGCCTTAATTGGTTTCAGAGTGACAGTTCGCGCAAATTCAGGATCCATCATATTGTAAAAAAAACTCATTTTAAAGTTGAGAACTGTGATTCGATGGCAGAGGTTTTTTTTTTTTTTTTTTTTTTTTTTTTTTTTTTTTTTTTTAGCGAACTATTAGGATAAATTTATTATTCAATGTAGAATTGTAATAAATTATTAAATGGGTTTTTTTTTCATCATTTAGAGAATGATTACACAATGAGAAAATTAAAAAAAAAAAAAAGAAAACCGATTTTTGATATAGTAATAAGTAAATAAAACAATATTATGAGCACCAAATTATTTTTGAAATATCACATACATTTCGGTAGCATTTAGCGTTCTTGTTATCAATGCAAAAAATCAGCTTTTCAACTATTGGCAGTTTCCTTTCTTTTTCTATGTATTCTCTTAGTAAATAAAACTATGGATTAAATTTTCTTCACAACTATATATGTGAACAAAATTCCACTATCCATTTTCGTACTGATGTACTCTGAATATTATCGAAACCAGGGTGCTATACTTGGTAAATCTTTTAGTATTCTAAACGTTGTTTTGTTTTCTTTTGTAGCAGCGCAAAGCCTCGTCTCAATTTCCGGTTTTTGGCATATTTAAAGGCTTTTTAGTCAAACTTAAGCTTTTTAGCAAAATATTAATAGCATCTCGATACATGATCACATAGCATATTTGATGCAACTGTACAAATTTGTACGGATTACATTTTTCAAGAAAAAACTAATAGTTTAACAGTTAAAACATATTGCTAAAATTTACGAATTCTTAGAGAGTGTTCGCTCACATAACAAAAGCGAGAGGGAAAAAACGGAATAGTATAAAAAGAAAGGTTTCTTTCACTGCAGAAACAGTATTATAGATAAACTACACTCTAAATTCCACACAAGTCTTGATACTCAGAATCATATAGTGTATTTGCTACAAACGTACAGATTTGCAGAGATTATATTTTTTGTTCTCTCTCCCTCATATATATAGATATATACTTTTTTTTTTTTTCGTTTCGTTTCTTTTATGTGATTGATCACTCTCTAAGAATTCGTATATGTTAGGAATAACATACAACTTCCCGCTGCTTCTTTAAATTCAATATGTACAAACCTGTACATGTACAGTACACTCATAACAAATACACTGTACGAAAAAAAGTATCCAGATTTATATGTGATTTAGAACGTGATTTTTTTTATTTAAAGTACTTGTTTCTGCAGTGAAAGACAGCTTTTTTTCCCTTTTTATATTCCCTTTTTTTCTCTTATGTGACTGATCGCTCTCTAAGAATTAGTACATTTTCGGAATACCATATAAATTTCAGCAGCTTAGTTAAACTCAATGTATACAAACCTGCACATGTACACTTATAATAAGTATACTACATGACAAAAAGTACCCAGATTTATGTGTGATTTAGTAAGTTGCTCAAGTAAAGAGTTCATAACTACATTGCATTCCTAACATCTACGAACATTTAGAGAAGGATCAGTTACATGAAAAAAACGAAAAGAAGAAATATATATATACATATATAAAAAACTACTTTGGCCATTTTCCCCCCCCCATTCTGACATCAAAATCAGAGTTGCAACTTTTTGCGACTACTCTTTTATCTTCTTCTAAAACTTCATTTATGATGGAATCCATCAGTCCATCAGAAGAAAATAACTCGTTAAAGCGAAAACTCGGTTAAGCGGGACTCGGATAATCGGGACTCTAATGTACAGTGTACTAATTATAAGTGTACATTACATGCACAGGTTTGTACACATTGTGTTTAACTAAGCAGCTGAAAGCTATGTGGTATTCCAAAAATTTACGAATTCTTAGAGAGGATCATTTGCATTAAAAAAGGGGAATATAAAAAAGGGAAAAAAACTGTCTTTCACTGCAAAAAGCAATACTTTAAATAAAAAATCACGTTCTAAATCACACATAAATCTGGATACTTTTTGTCATACCAGTGTAATTGTTATAAAAGTACAGGTTTACTACATGCATTTAACTAAGCAGCGGAAAGATGTATGTTATTCCTAACATATACGAATTCTTAGAGAGTGATCTCTCATATAAAAAGAAAAGAAAAGAAAGAAACAGAATATAAAAAGAGAACAAAAAATTGTCTTTCAATGCAAAAAAGCAGTACTGTAAATAATAAATCGCACCCCGAATCTCACCATCATGCACAAGTTATATGCGAAACAAAATAAGCAAAAACATTCCATATAAAAACAACACAAGTGATTCGCAGAAGATTTTAAACGTCTTTTAACAATACATTTTTTTTTTTTATTCCACGGTTACCGTTATTTATTCCATTCCTTATCCGAATCGCACATTTTCTTTACAATTGCATAGTCTTAAAGAAATAGGTTATAAAATTATTTTAGTTGAGATAAATCAACCTAGAATCAGGGGCAGTCGAAGCAATAAATCTACAAAAAAAAAACGGGTGCCTGTTTTCTATGTGAATTCGCTATTAAATTTTTCTACTGATACTCTGACATTTGCATACGTAAAAAAAAAAAAAAAAAAAGACGTGGTAGCTTTTCTTGAGATGGAATGAGGGAATTTATATGCGTAAGTAAAGTATATTGTTTCTTTTTATGCGGGAATTTTATCGTTTAGTATTGTTTTTATATAACATGATTTGAGCCTTATATATGCGATCAAAATGTTATCAGATAACTGTTTCAGTTTCCAAAGTACGTGATATGAATAAATAATTAACTGTCAAATTCAAAAAAGACACGTGATGAAAATAATCATGATAATTTTTCCAAACCATCATGGTAAATGCTTGAGTTATCCAAATTGAACTCAAAATGTATCCAAATTCAATGCAAAGTTAACCAAAATGAGTCAATTAATGTTTATTATACAGAAAAATGGCAAGCCAGAGCATTCACAAAACGACACAGCACATTTGTAAAACAGCACAGCACATTAAAAAAATATATTCTAGTGTCTTCGAAAAATAGCGTGGAGTACTCGAAAACGGCACGAAATTGAACTAAATATGTCTAAAATAAAATAATAATAGCCATTTCATAAAACCTTTTTTGATATTCTCAATATGCTATTATTATTATTATTATTATTATTATTATTATTATTATTATTACTTTGCTGTAACATTAACAGATTCTTTTTTAGTGCATTAAAAAAAAAAAAAAAAAAAAAAAAAAAAAAAAAAAAAAATTGATGGCTTTACAAGATTTTTTTTTATTTATTTATTATATTTGTTAATTGGTGTCATCTTTTTTGGTATTTCAAAAGCCAATTGCATAAAAATATAAGAATTCTGTATTTATTGTATTTGGTTGAAAGATTTGATAAACATTTAAAATATAAGTAGCTTTAAAAGAAAATAAAAGAGACAGACAGACAGAGATTGAATTATTGAGATCTCTTGAGTAATATCTGAAGCTCTGGATTTTAGAATAAAATTGTTTGTCTTATATCTGGAACTGTTAACTGTAAAAATTTACAACTATCCATGATAGTTTGCAAATTCATGTTAATTGAACAAAATAATACATATATAGATATAAACTATATACAAAATAATATATATAGGATAAAACTTTCGGTAATTAATAACTATAAATCTCATGAAATCGATTACATGTGTGTATATATATATATATATATATATATATATATATAAGAAAACAAAGTCGGAGGGAAAAATCCTTTAAAAAAACGTTCAGGCTGTTTTTAACTTTTGATATTACATAAAATATTTGCTATGCACATTTACTGTATAGTACTTCCTACTCTGATATCTAGTGAGAATTTATTTATTTATTTATTTTTTATTATTATTAATTTTTTTAGACATAGGAGGGGGGGGGGGATAACATTCATAGTATTACTACTGATATCTAATGAAAATATATTAACTGTTTTTACAATGATAAGAAAAATACACTTTCTCCATATTAAAAGAAAATACCAAATTTAAACAATAAGAAAAGAAGCGGCAACAGTTTATCGAATTACACACCCTTTGGCGGAAACACTGCTATAAGCTTTAAACACGAGACTATCACCATAAAAAAAATACTCCGAAGAATAACGATATTGAAAAAAAGAAAGAAAAAATACCCTCGGTTTAGCAATCTTCCGTGTAACGTTGTTACCCTTTGCACACACACAACTCTGTAATTTTAAGAGCATACTGTAATTATCGAAACCCTTCTGCACGCATGGACATGTATAACCATTTATGTTCAAGCCTAAGAGTTTTAGATGAATGAAAAAGGCCTCGTTTCTGATACTGGCAGATATTTTATAAGTCGGGAAGAACAGTCAACATGTTGAAAAATACAGACGATGATGAACAATGTAAGTTAATTAAAAGTTCGTGGCATTTAACTAAAGGAAAAAGCGAAAAAGACTAATAAAAATTATGTTGAAAAACTAGTATACATAAATGACATTTTATTTTTAGATACTTTGTTCAATGTAAATTAAGTTGAAAAAGAAAAAAATTAAGTTCATCTCACAGTGGATTCAGCAAGAAAATGTTATCAAAATGAATTAACGTCTTTAAGTTGAAAAAAAAAATAATAATAACAGAAAATTTCAATCAATTTAGTATTAAATAATAAGATAAGATTAAGTTTTACTTGAATTTAACCAATGTTTCCGCAACCCCAGTACAAAAAACTAGTCAAGTGCAAGTTTCACTCGCGTATAAAGGTTTCCGTGCAGTAAATTTATTAATTACTAAATGCAACATTACAAAAGAAAAAAAAATCGCTGCTAAAAGAATACTAAGACTTTTTAAAAAGCTTGGAATTATTCTATGAATTATTTTTCAATAATTGCTTCAATTATTGAATTCAATAGGAATGAAAAACGTTGACTATTTATCGCTATGGTTCGCCTTACCTAAAACAAACACTTTGTACAAAGTTTTAACTTGCCTGTCAATTGTGCGAATCGCGCTTCGAAAGAAGGTCGGAAAACTATGTAACCTAAGATAATCGCTATAGTTTTCCTGCAAATTTAAATAAACTCCTATTATCCCTACTTTTTACATAATTTTAGTTTCAGTAGATTCGAAAATAGGGGGGGGGGGGGGCAGGGTATTTCTGCAGTACATTTTCGACGATATCTCTGAAAATATAATACCTAAAATTTAAAAATATATACATATATATTTTTTTTTTGATTCGGTGTTACGAGATATTTCGAATGGTACCCCACACGATGTACATATAAAAAAAAATTAAGTAACTTAATTAGCCCACGTAATTTTTTTCTAAAAATATTTGTGAATGGCTAATAATCTATAAATATGTGGGTCGATAGCCTTTTATAACTCTGCCAAGTTTGAATTTACCACGTTCCATAGTTTTCGAGAAAAACTGATGTGATAAACGAACAGACAGACACACGAGAGATCTTATAATTGTTCTGTTTTTACTTTTTAAGGACGGAACCCTAAAAAGTAATAAAATCCCTATGAAACTGTTAAAGGATCTCTTAATAAGCATCAAAGAAACAACTTGTTATACCACTTGCCACAATATAGAGGTTTGCTATAAAACGGAAACGTCAGCATAGTAAACGAAAGATTGAATACTTTTTTGATGTAGCAGAAATATTTCTAAAAATTCAATGTAACCGCGGAATCATCCACGATTCTTGAATGCAAATTTTTATCATTAGAAACATTTGACTAAGAAACAATAAGAAATCAAACACAGAAATCTCCTGGGATTTATATAAACGTTTCTGAAATAAAATGTTTCTTTCTTTGTTTTTTTTAAACCGTAAACTACCACTGTTCAAATATCGAAATATGTTTAAATGTATAAAATAATTAAAATGCATTTAAATATTTATTAAGAAAATAATTTAATTAACTTTTGTCAAATTTTTAGATTTTTGTAAACAAAATTCTTCAATTCATATTTTATTTTAAATTTATGCATTTCTGAAGAAAACTTTCTTATTTTAAACAATAATTTGGTACTTCTATTCCTTATAAAACCAATTTTTAAATCATCCTTATTATATTTCCATCCATCTAGATCGTATTTTATTTTAAATTCATACATTTTCTGAAAAATACTTTCTTATTTTAAACAATAATTCAGTACCTCTATTCTTTATTAAACTAATTTTTAAATAATCCTTATTACATTTCCATCCTTCAAGATCATATTTTATTTTAAATTCATACATTTTCTGAAGAATTCTTTCTTATTTTAAACAATAATTTACTACCTCCATTCATTATTAAACCAAGTTCTAAAAGTATCCTTATTATATTTCCATCCTTATCGTATTTTATTTTAAATTCATACATTTTCTGAAGAAAACTTTCTTATTTTAAACAATAATTTGGTACTTCTATTCATTATTAAACCAATTTTTAAATCATTCTTATTATATTTCCATCCTTCAACATCATATTTTATTTTAAATTTACATTTTCTGAAAAATACTTTCTTATTTTAAACAATAATTTAGTACCTTTATTTATTATTAAACCAATTTTGAAATCATCCTTAAAACTTCAAGAAAATCTTATTATGATATTCAAGGAAAACAAAGCATGAAATGCTTTTCTATTATTACCTTGCAGTTGAAGCCGAGTTAAGGTAAGAGATTTGAAAAGTTATTTAAATTTTAAAGTTTCGAGTTAATTGAAAGAGTAATTGCTTTTGTTCCACTCTGTCTCAAGCTTCTTGTAATTAATGTTCGCTTAATTATGTTCGTTAATTTAAAATGAACCTGCTTCGAAATGGAACAATTGGAGCCCACGTAACCATATGTAAAAAGGATTAACACACAGAAAGGGAAAATCTTTGAGCTGCGCAAGAAATGTAGGGAATATTGTATGCGGTTAAGCTCTGACATAAAGACACGGCTTAATTTTCGCGGGATCGCAACAATACGGCAAAAGGTTATTTCACAGCAGAGCTGAATATGAATTTTAATTGCATGTTTCGGGTTGTAATTTGTAAATTTGAGCTCGTATTGGAAAGCCTGTTGTTTGCGCACAATATGGCGAATCAAGTTTTTAAAATCTCTACGAAATTTGTTAATTTATTCAAATGCTCTTTAAAATATTGTCAGCGTTAAAATCCATCCTTTCATTGGTTTACTTAAAATAAAATAAACGGGTTTATACTTTGTTAAACAATTTTACGATAGTATGCAAATACGAAGAAAAGTTGTTTTCCCAAAATTATTAAGGGGGCAGAATACCTTTAAACCTGCAAAATTATCGAAAAATTTTTAATACATATTTTGATTCCGTAATCATTTCTGAACAATATGCAAAAAACCGCATTAAAAAAATTCCCATTTGTTTACAAATTATGGCAGTTTTATTAAGACTACATATTAGGACTACATAGGATAATTAAACTTTGGATTGCGTTTATTCAAAACGATGAATTTTGATACTGCGCGCAGTGTTACTAAAGAACTATGCATGGCAATAAAAAAACCTTTTCAACACATATTCATTACTGTATTATCTACAACTTAAAACCAGAAAAAGGGTAAGATTTTATTTTATTTTTGTTTTTAGGGTTCCGTACTTAAAAAGTAAAAACGGAACCATTATAAGATGCCAGGGGTGATTGCGGGTTCATGAAAAAATACCTGAAATTTTATCGTGAAAGATTTTGCATGCAGAGAGAACATGTAATTTAATGCAGAAAGGTCCAAATCATTTCATTATGAAAAATATTACCTTTAATTATGTTTAGAAATCATATAAAACTGATATCTTAGTCTTATTTTATTAATTTAACTATCAGAAAAACTACAATTCCGGTATGGAAAATGAAACAAATACCTGAATTCAGGCATATTACCTGAACACAATCACCCCTGAAGATCACTCCTGTGTCTGTCTGTCTGTCTGTCACAGCCATTTTAATCGTAAACTATGGAACGTGGAAAGTTCAAATTCGGGGAAGTAATAAAGACCATTGACCCACATATTTTCAGATTAATAAACATTCATAAATATATTTAGTAAAAAAGTAGAGGGGCTAATTATGCTACTTGAAAAGAAAATATTTTCTTTGTATATCATGTGGGGTATCCTGTGGAAGCTTTTGCAACGCTGAATTCAAAAATACATTCCTTTTAATTTTAGGTATTATATTTTCAAAGATATTGTTGAAAATGTAGCGCAAAAATATGTCCACCCCCCCCTCCCCCATCTAATTCCGAATCTACTGAAACTAAAATTATGAAAAAATTAGAGGTAGTAGACGTTAATATAAACCTTGCCGGAAAATTATAGCGCTTACCCTAGGTCACATAGTTTTTGAGTAATTAGCATTTTTCTGTTATACACAAATTTCGATTTACGGGCATTCAGAAAAATTGTTCAGCATCGCTGAATATACCTATCGTTGCAGAAGAATAAAAGCATTGTTGATAATGATTTTCGAAAAAAATCATCGGTAATTAGCTGAGATATTAACCCTTAACGGTACGGTCAGTTTGGGCATACACAAGGACAGGGCGGCGTACTCTATGCCTAGTTAACGACTTTTAATGATATATATGTATAATGTAATGTCCAGTAACAGTATAAAAGCAATAAACGTCAAATTGTTAAAAACATACTAATTTAAGGGGTCTCGGGACTCTAAAAAGTGGAAAAAATGAAAAAAAGACCATTTTCAACATTTAATGTCTTAAAATGTATATGATTTTAAAACACAATTTTAATTGGAATAAAAGATATAAGTATGTTCTTTCGTTTCATGTATTTAAAAAATTGCAAGATACAGAATTAGGGGGCTCGAAACTGTTAGACATTTGTAGAACAAAAAATTGGCATAACAGTTTACGCGCAGGATTACAAAATAAATATTGCAACTAGAATGAAAATTTTGGTGCTTACTTATACTTCAGATTGTAATGATTTCCCTGAACTTAAATAAATTTGTATTTAAAGCATTTTTATATTTTTAATGCAATGCTGCATTTAGCTAGTACAAAATTTTGAAAATTTCAACAGTAAAATCACCTAAAAAAATATTTTTTTGAACAATAAAAAGGAAATTTTAGGTTCAGTTTATACAGACTAACATGAAATATATGTTTTGAAAATTTCATGAAAAAATATTCAGAAGTTTTTGAGGTATCCTGCGCGTTATACCCAAAAACGCCATTTGAAAAATAATGTCTTTAAAGTTTCGGAAACGCCGCTTCCGCTATTGGGCGGGTATAATTCTAAAAGCCAAAACTTCTGTTCTAATGGGAATTTCAAGGAAACAATTATATCAAAATATTCAGAAAAGATAGGAGATCTAAAAAAATTAAAATTTCTTAAATTTTGAAGCTTTAAGAGTCCTGCGACCACTTAATCCTTTCCGGCACGGAGTAATTCTATTTATAAACATATGAAATAATGAACTGACACCAGAATTTATAATCGAATTTATTAGAAAATGCGAAGTTGCTTATTTTCACGTACATGATAAAAGGAAAATTTTAATTAAAAATTCTTGGTGCCATTTGTCTGTTTTGGAATTAAAATTAGGTGTCCGTTTTTTAAGGGCATCGCCCTCGAAATATTTAATTAGAATGAATCGCATAAATACTGTGAGATTCGCGATAGTTTGCATTGATTGTATCTCTCAATACGCCTCGAGTGACTTTAAAAGTTAATTAAACACCTAACTGGAAAAACGCGGCACTGACCAAGGCGGCGTTGCAACTTTGAGACCTCACTTCGAAGCGCGCTTAGCACAATGCCAAATTTAAACTCTGAACAAAGGTTTTGTTTTAGATACACTGTAGAAATAAAGGTTATTACTACGCTGAATTTAGTTTCATGAAATGCCAAATGAAGTTTAACTATGCACTGCCTTTATTGTCAGAACCGAATTAAGTTCATCATAAACAGATTAGGATAATATTAAAAAAAAAGTTATACGAATAGCTATATTTGATATTGTTCCATATATCTCTTTGAACTTTCATGGTATACCCGATTACACTTTTCTAATATATACAGTTATACCCAACCCTACGTTATATAGTTTTTTAAAAAGTCTTAGTATTCTTTTTTTTTTTTTTTTTTTTTTTTAATAATAATACAATTACAAATTCATATATTTATTCTACGGAACCCTCTGTGCGCGAGTAATGCTCGCAATTGACCGTTTATTTACTTTGAAAATATTTTTTAAAAAGTGAAAATTTTTAATTTTTTGTTAATTTTTAAATTTAGACAGAATTTTTTACAAATATTCTGGTTTTAGTATAAAGGTAACAGTATTATGTATTTATTTTCACCAAAATTTCCTCTTTATATGCATATTTTCAGATTTTATCATGCGCGCAAGATTTCTTTCTTTTATTATCATGTATTTTTAAACTTATCATTTCAATATTTATGAATTTACAAGTATATATATATATATATATTTAAATATAAATATAAATATGAGCTTTATATGTAAATGAAGTTTGATTTTTATTTGTGACTTATTACACAAGTTTAGATGCTTGGAACATAGTGGTATTTTTTCCTTTTTCGACATGTTCAAAGGTATCCTACCCCCTAAAAGAAATTTATTTACTGTAATTATCTGGGAATTTTTTTAGCTTCAAACTTTATCTTTTTGGATGATCATTTCTCCTCGTACTCTTTTAGTGGATTTATCTTAAATAAATTAGAAGTTCTTCGCCTAATACATTTACATTTTATGTAACATAATGACATCGCTTCTTGGATATTAACTATACTGTTAAAAGTTATGTCATAGCAGAGCTGAATATGGATTTCAGTTGCAAGTTTCGGGTTGTAATTTGTAAATTTGAGCTCGTATTGGAAAGTCCGTTGTTCCCGCGCAATATGGGGAGTCAAGTTTTTAAAATGTCCACTAATTTTGATAATTTATTCAAATGCTCTTTAAAATATTGTCAGCCTTAAAATCCCGCTTTCATTTGTTTAATTAAAATAAAATAAAAGAGTTTATACTTTGTTAAATAATTTTACGACAGTGTGCAATGAAAATACGAAGAAAAGTTGTTTTTTCCAATATTATTGAAAGAAATTTACTTACTGTAATATCTGGGAATTTTTCTACTTTTAAACTGCAGATTGGAATGGTCATTTCTTCTTGCACTCTTTTAGTGGATTTAACTTAAATAATTTGAAGTTATCCGCATAATAGATTTACGTTTTATATAACAGAAAGACATGAGTTAATTTTCTTGGATAGTAATTATACTGGAAAAAGCTAATTATAGCAGGGCTGAATATGAATTTTAATTGCACGTTTCGGGTTGTAATTTGTAAATTTGAGCTCGTATTGGAATGTCTGTTGTTCGCGCACAATATGGCGAGTCAAGTTTTTAAAATTTCTACTAATTTTGGTAATTTATTCAAATGCTCTTTAAAATATTGTCAGCGTTAAAATCTCCCCTTTTTCTTGTTTACTTAAAATTAAAAAAAAAAAAATGTTTATACTTTGTTAAATAATTTTACGACATAATGCAAATATGAAAAAAAAAAGTTGTTTTTTCCAATATTACTAAAATAAAAAATATATATATATTATTATACGATAATGTATAATTCCTGTAATTTGTATGGCATATGAAGTTTTTCAAAAACTCTGGGGTGTATAAGTTTTACGCATTAATAAGAGAATTAATTGGAAAGAATTTTTCATGAGACGACTTAAAAAAATATATATAATCATAGGATCATAAAATTTCCCCCCACCTTTCTTTCGTCAAAACAATACCAAAATTTATTATAGCTTTTATAATTTATCACTCGTATCTCGAACTCAACTCAGACAGGTTAACTATCTCCTTAGTTTTTCATTTTTAATATCAATGCATTTTGTTTGTCCTTCAACACTAAAACCATATCCCTAAAAACAGAAAAGTAATTGAAATAAACTGGCTTAATATTTATTCGACCAAGATACGGATTGTTGGTTTAAAATTTTTAGACATATATCAAATCGACTTGACGCTTATAGTGTATTGTTCGCTCGTAGTTTCGTATGCTCGTCAAAGGAGAGCTGCGCATGCAAATAGCTCGCCCGTGCTTACGTGTAATTTATATAGTAATAAAACACACGGCAGAGCGTTTTGGAATTTTTAAATGATTCTTCTGCATTAAGAGTGATCGCTTGAAATTTTATCCTATACTATATATTTGACGCAAGTTTTGTTTCCATTTGCATTTGACTGTATACACAAAAGGAATATGACTCGTACTGAACATAATAAAAGAATATATTTTGACTGGAATGTGATAAATAATGGATACAAATAATACAGAATGATGTGCAAGCAGCATTCATCTATTTTCCTACTGATGCCGTTTTGATTTCATGAAAGTAGTATTTAAAATAATATATACAGTTGGACCTCGATATCTCAAACCTCCGTATCTCGAAACCCTTGATATATCGAAAAAAAAACATTTTCCCTGCATTTCCATCAAAATTCTTATGTATTTTCCATAGTTATCTCGAAATATATTTTCCAAAACCCTTGATATGTCGAAATATTTTCCACAGAAATTAGTTTGACTTTTTACTTTCGGCTATTGTAGTTGTAGAGATAGTTTGATATGGATGCTGGTTTCACATTCCTTTATCCCTTTGTTGGTACAAAGTAAAGAGAACTTTTGAAACCGAAAAAAGGGACACCATCGTATTTTGGAAATTTTGCAGTGAAAGTGTACCGGGTGATTCAGCTACCTGTGAAGAGTGGCTCTCAGAACTTCCTTCTTTTTTAAAAGACTATAAAGCAGATGATGTGTTTGACGCAGATGAAACTGTATTATTGTATCATAGTTTTCCCAACAAAACGTCTGCATTTAAAGGTGAAGAAATCCGACATGGCAAACCAAGTAAACTTCGTGTAATTGTGCTTTTGGCAGCAAATCAAAGAGGTAAAGTAAAGCTTCCTTCTCTTATGATAGGACGATTTGAAAAGCCGAGGCGCTTTGCAAAAATTAAGTCATTTCTAATGCTGTATAGGTGAAATATAAATGCTTCCATGGCAAACGCAATTTTTGCTGATTAGCTGATAGGAATCGGTAAAACAGTGGCTAAAAGTAAAACACACGTTCTCCTCTTCATAAACAATTGTAAAGCCCACTGCAATCTTCCAACGGTAAATATAATAAAAAATATCGCTGTTAAATTTTTGCCGCCAAACACGACTTCGAAGTTTCAACCAGGACAAACATCGTCAACCCTTCAACTAGGAGATAATCCGTAGTTTCAAAGTTGATGATTGAGCCCAAATTGTGAGAAACTTCTGAATAATATCCAATTCGTCATTAGCGTAATTTGTTAATTATTAGTAAATTAAGTGTAGTTTTTGACGAATCTTATTTTTTACAGAAAAAGCAGTTTGTGAGATTAGATTTTTAAAATTTGTCAAAACCTTGATAACTCGAAACCTCTATATCTCGATTTTTTTTTCTCTTCCCCACAGATTCGAGATATCAAGCTTGTACTGTATATATATAGAGAGATATTTTTTTTATTTTAATTAAATACTTCACTTTTTGGCGTTATAGGGAATACTCCCTTTTGAATCGATTTAAATATAGTTTTCTGTATGAATTAGACTTTGTTATGCAGAATTGCAAAGTTTCAGAGGCCAAAATTAAGATGATTTGTGAAGGGTTTTTTTATCAGGAGAATTTTTTCAATGATTTTCAGATCTAAACATCCAAAATAATAATTATAATGTAACTAATTTTAAATAATATTACAACCGTACACACCTAATAAATCTTAAAGTACTTTTAATTAAGTAAATGGCATAAAAGATGTTTTAAAATAATTTAAATTTCATTATAAATAGCAGAAACGGAACTAAAAAGAAAAAGAGAAAAAAATAACAAAATCAAGGTGCGTACATTTCTTGAATTTTTCAAGGCGTTGACACCACTATTTAAGATAAGAAATTTTCTATTTAATATTTAAATAGAAGAATTCGTAATTTCCTCGTTTATTCACAGAATTTGTAATATTTTCTTGTGCTTATATAAGGCAAATAATTCTATTAAAAATTTGTGGGAGAATTAGCTCACCCAGAAAATTGCAAGTTGTGAATGAAAATACATTATTAATAAAGGTACAGTCGAGGAAAAAAAAAAAAAAAGTAACCCCCCCCCCCCCACTAACTACTCAACAAATTATCGTAGAAGAAAGTTACTGATACCGAACGATTGGAAATAAAGTCTACTTTTAAATGATATAGATAAAATTTGCTTAGGGGGTCCATCTACATATTAAAACGAACCATAACTTTGTTTTTTTTCAATAGCGGTACACAATTCTGACAGCATAAATGACCTCTACACCCTTCAATTAGCCTAAAAACAAATTTTTATGCAATTCGTACCATAAGTTTCTGAGAGATTAATTATTTTAAAACGAGCGTATTTTAAGGGCTGTATCCAAATTGAAGTTCGGAACTCGATTGTTAACCGAGAGAGCCACCATCTTGATCAAGGCACCTTAAGAAGTCAATGAAGCCTGCTAGATTACAGGACAGCAGAAGAAATTTCAAAATATCTAGTCATTTCTATTATAGACGGCTCCTTAAACCATCATTTTGCCGTTTTTTAAGCATAATTTGAAAACTACTTGGAAGTAAAATGTGAAATTTTGGATTTCCATAAAGCAGGACTTAATAAATCTAAATCCATCAAAAAAATTGTAGGTTGAAATTCATAATTTTTTCGAATATTAATTTCATAATTCATATCATAAAATTATAAAAATTACAAATTCAGCGTATTTATGTTTGTGTATATTAGTATTATTGCTACATAAAAAATTAGCACATTAGGAGCATAATTTCTGGAGATATAAATAAAAATATGAAAATGTAATTTAACATTAGAAGCACTAAATTTTGAATGTTTATAATTCAAAAACTTACCATTCAAATGACTTGAAATTCGCTATCTAGGCATAGTTTGAACCGAAGATTTGAAATATCTCGTTAAAATTGGGTATTGTAATTGAAAAAAAAATGAAATTTGGATTCGTTTTAATATGTAGATGCTCTCCTAAGCAAATTTTATCTACATCATTTAAAAGTAGACTTTATTTCCAATCGTTCGGTACCAGTAACTTTCTTCTACGGTAATTTGTTGAGGAGTTAGTAGGGGGTGTTTACTTTTTTTTCCACGACTGTACATCATTAATAATGAAAAAACGATACACGACAATTACATTTTAAACGATATAACAATAATTTACAATTTGCATTGTAAAGTTACAATTTATTCAAAATATAAACAAAAAATAGTTGTAGAAGATTTTGCACTTAAGAATGAAAATTGAAAATCCGCTTATAGAATCTTACAAAGTTTTAAAGTGTCATTATATGTACATGTAACCTGAATTTAGTTTGTCATATCATCAAATACCACTAATATAGAAGAAGAAATAGAAGAATATAATATAGAAGGAGAAATAGAATTCCGCGATTTTTCTAGCACATTTAAATAAAAAATAACAATGTTGAAAATTGCGTCATCAAATCAGGAGTGCGGGATATAAAAAAAAAACCAAGGAGTTTCGTGATAAAATCTGGAGACTTTGCAAATTGACTTTGACTAGTTTATATTACAAATTAAGCATATTTTAATATGACTATATTCTATTATAGTTTATAATTCAAACAAAAATAATTATTTAACCCGAATCGAAGGTGAATTCTTACTATAATTTAAAAAAAGATGATGTATTTTAGAAAAATATAGCGATTTTAAATGCTACTTTAAATTAACCCATTTTCGGCCAAAGGAGCGTAAACGCACCATTTCAATAACTATTTTTTTTATTAACACTGTGACGTTAATATTGCACACTAATTTTATTTTTCTGCTATTTTTAAGGGTTCTGAAGATATTATAAAATATCAGTAATTCAATTGGAGTAAACACTTTCTGTTGAGAAATTTTTAAAATACGCTAGTCTTTTAACTTGAAACGATTATTGACAAATTCGTTTTTTTTTTTTTTATGTATAATTATTCCACTTGCAATTAATCATATGCTTTTATAATGGATTAAAGTTGCAAGTTCTGTAAATAAAATAAAAATAAAACAAATGTCATAAAAAAACTTAAAAATTTTTTATTTAAATTTAATGGTGCGTTAACGCACTATTGGCCGAATGCATGAAAAAAAAAAGCAAAAATCGAAAACCCACTTTTTATGCGAGATTTCACAGTTTTATTGCAAATTTATTGTGATTTATTTGTGCCTCAAATGATATGTCCATTTGCATCCAAAATGTTTCGGAAATTTCCATTAAAAAAAAATATATAAAAATTCGACTATAATACAATTGTTCAACTGAATGATGTGTTGATTGATTTGGCAATACGCACCATTTTATTTCTTAAATAAAATATTATTTTTCAAACACGAAACTTTTTTTGTGTCTTAATGAATGTAATTTAAGCATATTTCAATTCAAATAATACCACATTAAAATTTCTATGCTTGGCCTAAAATTGATTAATTGAAATAGGCATCTGAAGCAAAAAAGATTAAGCTTGCGTGTAATATTCTTATATCCTCGCAATATTAGCTTTTAGATGTCAATAAAGTAATACAAATGATTAAAAACTGTCATTTATACATAAAACAATTTCAACAACTTTTAAATAATCTCAATCTTGCTTTCTTTAATAAATCTTTCGCATCATTATAAACTTTCAAAATTTTTATTTTGCTGAAAGACGGGAATTGAAAATTCTGCTTCGATCAAATAATTAATACATTTCGAATTAACAAAGCTGGATAATTTAAAACAACCAGATTAAGAAGATTTAATCAAATAATAAAAATCTTTTTTAGCAAATTAAATTTTAAACAAGCTTGCACGCGACTTAAAATAGCTTGTGTGCTCAGCTGAATACCAACATACAAATAAGCATGTATGGAGAAAGCAAAATTAAAAATCTAATTAAATACAAATTTTTATTAATTTTTACTCGTTTTAAAATTTCTGTTCATTGATACGTAAAGTCATTGCGTGAGTACTTACAAAATATGTAGCGGATTCGAAGAATAAATAGTAGTATCAATATTATTTTTAAAAACTGGCAAGGCGAAGAATTTGCTATGTAAAGGAAGGCGAATATTAAATTAAAATTCGTAAAGAAAAATTTATTTGAAAATAACCAAAAGTTTACATTAAAAGACGTATTTCCAGTTAAATATCTTAAAATACGTCATTCTTACATACTTTAGCAAAATTAAGAAAAATGAAATTTTTTAAAGACTGTTAACCAGCGGTTTTAACAGAGAAGAGAAAAACATCTATTTTTACGCTGACTTAATTAAGAAGTTGTGGTTTAAATTTATAATTTATAAAGAAGAGATTGAGATTTTCTGTGAAAATACGATTCAAAAAGAGGGAAAGAAGAAAATAGGCTTCCACCCTTTTTTATTGCAAGTGATTTTTAAAATCAGCTGAGTATTTTCCTTATTAGTGGATATAAACATTAAAAAAGATTTTAAAAGAATCTGGAAAATAATAGTAATAATAATAGTAGTAATAATAATAAAACTACAAAAAGAATATTGAATTTATTTTATTTTATTTTATTTATTTATTTTTGTAAAACGGGATCGATTTTGCGATGCATTTATATATTCATTAGATTATAACAGTATAAAATATTACCTTTCATCTAAAATGAATTACATTAAATGTAAATAAGTGCGAGTAGTAAGTCAAAATTACGTCCATTTCTAATCATATCATAATATTAAAATATTTATTTGCTTGAAAGACGTTATAAAAACATATTAAAAGTAAATTAAAAACTCTTTATTTACATGTTTCGACTTATTTTCTGAGTCGTCGTCAGAATGTATAATAGAAAATTACAAATGCATAATGAAAAATGGAAAAAAAAATCATCGAAAATAAACAAGTAATAATGTAACGCGCCCTATATTTTCGCGATTGCTCGTGTTTCCTCTATGTCGCGATGCCGTTGGATAAATTAAAGCATCGCGACATACAGGAACACGAGCAATCGCGAAAATATAGGGTGCGTTACATGATTACTCGTTTATTTTCGATGATTTTTTTTTCCATTTTTCATTATTTTCTATTATACATTCTGGCGACGACTCAGAAAATGAGTTGAAACATGTAAATAAAGAGTGTTTAATTTACTTTTAATGTGTTTTTATAACGTCTTTCAAGCAAATAAATATTTTAATATTATGATATGAATTACATTAAACAATGTACTAATAGGGATAAATGCAAATAATTAATCCAAATATAATATTTAATGAATCATGAATTCAAAGAAACCTGAGACAATCATTGGTAATGATCATCGTCTTTTTAAATTAATATTTATATTCTTAGTGAGGCAGCATCATGAGCTTAAAAATTAAACATATAATATTTTAAAGGATTAAACATATTCGAATAAGGTATTTTTAATTACATATCTGTATATAGTCAAATTTCGTGTGATAATTGAAACATTCCTTTATGTTATTTATGTTTATTTTTTACTTGTGCTTTTCTCAATATTCATTTCTAAATGCCTTTTTGCTTTAAAAAACAACTGATCGACATAAAAAGGGTGGAGTGTTACAAATTTTTAAGTCAAAATAGTCAATATAAAAACAAATTCTTTATGAATAACATCATTAGATGTTTTCTTTTTACTCTTTTTTTGTTTAATGCATAAAAACTAATGGACAAAATCTTATAATGACATCTTCCAGTTATTATTATTTTGCATTGATTGTCGAATAAAAAAGAAACAGTAATTTATACAAATAGTATAAATTATTACAAAATGAGAAATGCTAATTTCTTATAAAGCAGTGCATGTTCATTTGGTGTTATTATATTTACACCGATGTATTTAACAAACTCAATCAATCGAATAATTATTAGTTCCACGCATTCTTTTATTTATTTACTGTTTTTCGAACGCATTCATTTGCAAAATATATACATTATGAAAAGTCATTTCAAACAATGACTTGAGAAGAAGCATTACAAAATGATCAAAGACAATTATAGACTGCTATCAGTAAAATATCAATGAAATGATCAATGAGAGTTCTTTCACCTTTCAACAGATATTAAGAAAGAATCCCGCTTCTGCGGATGGATGATAGGTTATACAAACACAAGAAATTATTTTTCTCATATTAATTGGATAGCAAACGTGTTTTATTTTTGCTTAAACACCTTACACTCTATTAGATTGAAAATATCACATTAAAGCTCAAACAGAACGTGCAACTATGAGAGGCTAATAATCCGAAATCATACATTCTTTTTTATATCACTCATTGCAGATCAATTAAACCGAAAATATTTAGCATTCCAAAGTTTTTCATACAGAACAGGTGCTTTGCAATCTATTGCACAGCCTTACGTTTTCCAAATTTAATGACGGTTAAATAAAACGTACTAATTATTATTTTCAAATCGTCGATTGTAGCAAAGCAAAGTTGGTTAAATTGAACATATTGAGGCCTAACATGTCATTAATATTACATTCATCGGAAATATTTCGAATGAAATACTAATATTGGTTAAATATTGGCTTCACATTAAAAATATTGTAATTACAATGAAATGCCACTGTTACAGAAGTAATGGTTTTATACTAGAAATATTTTCAACGCCAATGTTGCATAATGAATAAATAAAATGATAATAAATAAATAACTAAATAGATAATAAAAATATGTAGTCATAACTGAATGTTTTTACCGTGGTATATTTTAACTAAATATCACATTCGTCTTTCGCTTTGTAGGCTTTATACTGATTTATGATTCATATGAATATTATTATTATATTATTTATATGAATTATGTAGGCTTTATACTGAAAGTATTGGTAATAAATTAGCAGAATATTTCTTGCTAATATTTGTAAAATTGGAAAAAATTAAACATTTCATTGTTGAGACACTATACTTCATTCTAAACTTTCCAAAATCAGCCAATATATAGGGATTACAGGTCATGATATAAACAATAGAAATAAAATTGATCGAATATGGTTTTGACATGTAAGGCTGATTGTTAATTTTTAAAGAAAATCATATTTTACAATTTATCAATAGAAAATGATGTGAACGACGAATATTTTGTTAAAATATACCACGGAAAAAACATTCAATTATGACTACACATTTATTATCTATTTATTTATTTATTTATTATCATCTAACAACAACACATATAACAAATATAATCTCATTGCAGGAATAAAATAAATATAATATGTGGTAAATAACGTAAAAATGTATTCTGTAGGAATAAATACTTTATTATAAATAGCATAAAATTGCAAAATTCAAGATTTAAAAAATAGTTCAATTGTTTATGCACATGTAAACAAATGGATGCTAATAAATAAATAAACAAAATTGAAAATGAATGAATTGAATTAAATTCGAAAAAAAAACTTTACAGAGAGTCCTAATTTTAATTTTGAATCAAAATCACACAGTCGAATAGGAATGAAATCAAAACTATTTTTAAATATTTTATGATTATTTACATAATTTCGAATGCAGGTAAGATATATATAGGCAACTGAGGCAGAACAACCCTACAGCAAATTTTTACTCTCTATTTCAAAGACCAAACAAATTAAGCAATGGAAAATTCCTATTTCCTAAAATCTTATTATTTCCCGACTTAAATTATGAGTACGCTTTTTAAATTCTATTTACTTATAATCTACGACGGTACCACGTGACGTTCGAGCTGAGCTACTCATTTAATCGTCTAAATGCGAATTTAGATTTTTGATTTTGACTCATCCGGTATTTTACCACTTCCCCTTCACTCCCCCTTTCCCTTATTTTTAATCTCAATAAGTCACCGTTTCCCCTGAACATTCAAAAACCCTCCCCACGAAAAATAGAGAGAGAGTAGAACGAACAAGTAAACACGGTCCCTCGGTAACCATAGCGACAGCTGTCAAATTAACAATGTTTTCAAAGTATATTGCCGCCGAAACAAGCTTCGAAGCTCTGGCCTCACCATCGTAAATATGAAATACATTATCCTTTGCATTTAACGGTAAAACTGGACGCCACGTTGTTAAAAAGAAACGCTTACAAGATGGCCGATCTAGCCCTATAATGTCTTACTTTTTAATAAAAGATATCATTACTGTTATTCCGCCCTTTTTTCTTTTCAATTTTGCCGTACGCCGGTTGTTAATTTTTGTTTTAAAGAAATTTATGGGATGTCGCCCCGTTACGGTATTTTCTTTGAGAAAGGGGGGCGAAAAGGAGGGTCCGAATAGATCGCTTGATTTGCATATTATACTCTGGAACCCGCTGTGCTATGGAGGATGATAACGGGTAAAAGTTATTTAAATTAAGATTTTTATGTAGCCATTGTTGATCATGTCTATTCTTTCATAAATTCGTTTTTACAAAGCAGTTTGATGGGCATGTCGAGTATAATAAATTTTTTAATCATATCGTTTCTTAAATGAAATTAATATCGTCTGTTTTACGATCCTGTGCACAATTTTTTTTTTCTTCTGCTTCATCGATAAAACAAAATTTTAATGAAACTGAAAAACGAATAATTATAGTTTGGAATATGTATTAGCTTTTCTTAAAAATATCAGAAAAAGTAATTGTTGTTTTTTATTTTAAGCCGTAATATATGCAGACAAGAATAGATAATAAAAGTTTGAATTTATTCTCAAAGGAGCCGTGTAGGTTAATCGTAAAATATACAACAACCGCCAACGTTTCGTATCGGAAAAAAAAAAAAAAAAAAAAAAAAAAAAAAGAAAAGAAAAGATAGTATCAGTGTTTAAATTAGAATTCCCTATATACATACAGATATAAATCATAAGGGAAGGCAAGGGATAAGAAACATGGAATATTAATTTATTTATCGTCGTTTTGTTTTCTCTTGGAACACCTTTTTATTAATTTATTTAATGAAAGCCATCCATACATACATAGCTGCAATGTTAAACATAAGATAAAACAAATATAAGTACTTTAATGATGTTCTTCATAAGAAAGCGTATCTATGAATATAGATATACAGGGTGTCTTTGTATAACCTGACTGACCTTTATTTTCGCAACCGTTGGTCCTAGATGCATACTTCCAATTACAAAAGTGGTCAGAATTAGGTGCAGAGTTATGATAAAAAAAGTTTGAAGCGAAAAAACAATTTAGTGAAAAATTACAGAATTAAAACTTGTATACAGCCCCCAGGTCCCTATACTTATATTTAGCGACGTTTTGTCTATTCAAAAGTATTGCAAACACAAAAAGTTCCGTATCTGTACGACCAATATTCACTGAGAAATTTGAGTTCAAAGTTATCATGCATAGTATGGGAACCGTATACAAATGGAGATGCGAATATATCCTCTATCAGAAAGACAAGGAGGTTTTAGAGCTAGATATGATTATGACAAAAGGGTTGTTGTTCAAGTCAAAAACCAGTATAATATTTGCCTAATGACTGATATGATACTGAAAATAAAAATGGATATTTTGTATAATACATAAAATCACAGTGCACAAACTCATACAAATTTAATAAAGTAATTTGAAATAATAACATAGTAAGTAGTACTTTCTCGCAGATAAACAAAAACGAAATAGAACTAAACAATGTGGATAAATATCGTCTTTCATACTTTCTCACTACATGTGTTCCAAGTGTCTTCCCTGGACTACAATACATAGACGGGCACGTGAAAGAAATTTCGTCTTGAACATTTTTTAACATTACAGTCGTGATGCATCTGATCATCTTTTGAAAATTGATTCTTATGTATTTTTTAGTGCCAAATCCGAAAATGACATTCATTTTAAACCATCACGTAGGAGTTTTCTCAAATCGCAAATTTCAAAGTTAAAAAGCTCAAAGTTAAAATTGATCCCCCCCCCCCCCCCCCCATCCCAACCTCATCGGACCCCTGAGCTATTTAGCTGTAAGAAACCCAATATAAGCCAAAAAATTTAATAAATTATTGAATGAAATAAAATTAAACTGAATAACAAAATCTTACATCTATTTTATAGTATCAGATTTTTCGCTATTTTTTTAACCTTGAAATTTACGATTTGCGAAAAATCCTGACATGATGGTTAAAAGTGAAGGTTTTTTTTAATTTTTATTCAGTGTTAAAAAATACATAAAACGTAATTATAAAATTTAAAAAACACAAACATCGCAGGTTTATGTTATCTAATGTAAAGGTCTTTCTTAAACTTGTTGACGGTAATCTATCCGAATTTTTTGTGTTATCCTCTAATATAAGTACGTATAAGATGGTAAGCGTCGAAAATCATAATAATATTACATTGTCATCGGATTTAAGTGAGTTTGTAAAATTTAACTTTGATCGGATATTTGAAAGTGAGTTAAAGTTCGAGTACAAATTTTAAACTGGAAAGACGATCGTTCCAAGTTAAATAAAGCCTGATAAAAATAACATAATTTTTGTTAAAAGAAATCATAGCCTCAAATCCTTACAAAATAAATCGTATGTTAAAATACAATTATTTTAACTAATCTGAAACTTAAGTAATAAAAATTAACTAAATCGTAATAGTTGTACGATTTCTTTCAAAGCCTTGAAATAAATCATACTCTTTCACCTCTTTCACCTTGAAATAAGTTTAAGTACTTTATATACGGCCCCTGAAAGCATGGCCGAAATCAACTGTTTTGATATGCAAAAAAGTGGTATAATTCATGCATTTCAAAGTTTCATAACTCGGTCAATTTTAATGTTAGATGAATGGAACTTTTTTTTTACTTACTTGTTAGTGTCACAGTAAATTTTTACTAAATATCACTTATATGACTGAGGGACCGTATAAAAATTTTAATTTCGTAATTTTTTAATAAATGTTTTTCTTGACCCAAATCGCTTTAAAAATAATTCTTTACCTTATTTAAACCATTTTTGTAATTGGAAGTATGCCTCTAGGACCAACGGTTGCGAAAATAAAGGTCGGTCAGGTTATACGTGGACACACTGTATATAAAACAATTATAAAACAACATCATATATATACAGTAGAGCGCCAATTATCCGAACAAGTCGGGACCAACCTTAGTTCCGATAAATGGACAGACAATTTAGGGGATATTAAAATGCGGAAAACCAACGTTTAAAAATGCACAAATAATACGTGAAAAGCAGCAAACAGCTGTTTCGAATCTACTAGCGAGATTCTTCTTCAATGCAAGATAGAGCAAAACACAGCGTGCTAGAAAAAGCTGCTAGCTTTGCTTTTTCTAGCACGCTGTGTCTTGCTCTATCTGGCACTGAAGAAGAATCTCGGTAGTAGATTCGAAACAGCTGTTTGCTGCTTTTCACGTATTATTTGTGCATTTTTAAACGTTGGTTTTCTGCCTTTTTATATTCCTGCACAAAGGCTTTAATTGCTATTTTAATAAATTTAGGGGATGTTCAAGATTGAACTAAAACCTTCACACATTCTCCAGACTTAGGACTGGCAGCACCAGTTAGTGCTGGCGTGTTTAAAAATTGTTTTTTATTTGATTTTTTTTTCCGTTTTAAATTTTTTTGTTTACTTTTTTATTATTTAAAATTGTCCTTTTCTCTTTTTATCCTCTTCTGAACTCCAGAGATAATAAGTTAAGCAAAAAAGCTTTCGATTGTTCCTTGCGTCAAAGAAGACGTTCTTTTCAATGCTGCCATATATCGAATTATTCTCAAATACGCCAGTTGAATAGGATCAGCGTTCTTCTGCCGTTCGAGCCATTTCATATCTGTTTCCAAACATTGATGGACATGGGTCATTTTCAGAGCATTCGTTTTCATTTTCTTCAATTCGAGTAATCAACTAATTCAACTAATCGAGAATTCGATTTAGTATGCTAAATCTGAAGGGGGAAAAAATGACTGAAACAGGGTATTTTGATAATTGGAAGTTGGAGTAAAAGAATGTTTTGAGGGAAATAAGCTGTTCGGATAATTGGAAGTTCGGTTAAAAAAAAATTGAGAGGAACAGGTTATTCTGATAATTGGAAGTTCGGTTAATTGGAGTTGTGATAATTGACGCTTTACTATATATACATATATATACACGCACACACACACATATATATATATATAATTAAAATGAAATCCCGTGGAGTAAAAATGAAGGGAAAACGTAATACAAAAATGATATATATATATACAGAAAAAAAGTAAGAAAAATTTTAAAGCATGCATGCCATAATAAAAAAGGACCCAATTTTTGCTAAAAAATAAGAAAAATAAATATCAGACTGCAATTTTATGTTCTAAATGCAGTATATTTTTAATATGTTTGATATACTAAGAAGTTGATTTCTACCGTTAGAATGCATTCGAATGGAAAGTATAATTTTACAGAAAAGAAAAGAAAAGAAAAGAAAAGAAAAAGCATCGAAGTCAGCAGTTAAACAAAACTTACGTAAGCTTGATTCAATTAATGTAAACTACATTTTAAATTATACGAAAAAAAGAAAAGAAAAGAAAAGAAAAGAAAAGAAAAGAAAAAGCATCGAAGTCAGCAGTTAAACAAAACTTACGTAAGCTTGATTCAATTAATGTAAACTACATTTTAAATTATACGAATAAAAATTAAATCATGAAATTGATGCAGATAAAATAACAACTGAATTGCTCAATTAATAAATGTGGTAAATGACACAATCATTATTTTGAGAAAATGAGCTGTAAAATTCCAAATATCTATTTGCGTTTATTGTCAAATGCCTCCTTTATCAATTAAAATCTCTGTAAGTATTAGTTTTTTTTTTTTTTTTTTTTTTTTTTTTTTTTTTCAAATAGTGATTTAACAGATTGTAGATGACCATTGATTATTTTCAATCATATGATTGACTCAATTTTTTTTTTCATTTTGTCACTTACCCCCTTTATCATCTAAGGTCTTCAAATATTATTTGATTATGTTCTTCCTCTGTTCAAAATAAACAAAGAAAAAAACTTAAAAAAAAAGAAGAATGGCAACTGCGTCGTGATTTGTTTGCCCATATCAATAAAATATCTCATAGAACTTCTGGAAACTGATGCTTTCTAGTATAATTTATTCTTAGCTGAAAAAGTAGTTTTACAGAAAAATTACAATAAACGTGACATTTGCCCCTCCCCTCCGCCCGCAAAAAAAGCAATTTGGTTTAGCTTCATTTACGACAAAATTTTATCGACAAGATACAATTTACGAGTCCTAACAAAATTAGATGATCTGATGTAACAAATGAATGTCTCAAACAGATTTTTGAAAAAAAAAAAAAAAAAAAAAAAGCATAAAAAAGATCGTAGTTTTAAACAAAATGTATAAATTTGCAATCCTAAAAAGACACAGAAAAATTCAACAGTGATTTGCTTATTGTAAGCGAAGTCCATTTCTACTTCTCTCAGAGCACCTAGCATATCAGCTTTTCCTGTAGTTTGTGTCTTAGTTAGAAAAGTAGTTTTAGAGGAAAATCTGAATCAACCTAAATTTATCGGGAAAACGTTATTTACTTCACCCAACTCTATTTCCATCTGTGGGTTAATCGTTATCATCGGTATACAGTATATATATCCTACGAAACTAAATGAAATAAGCAGATTTCTTAAAAAAAAAAAAATCTATAGTAGATTTTACAAAATATATCGACTTTTGATTTAAGCGACTTTTTCACTTCTCTCAGTACACCTAGCATATCAGCTTTTCCTGTAGTTTGTGTCTTACAAGGAAGGTCTCCATACGGGCATATTCAGATAAATCTGAAAAAATTACAGAGTGTTCTTCTCATGTGGATATATATGTTTATAACTTTTTTTTTGGCGGAACCTCGATAGAACGTTCGTAAAAAAGTAATGAAATTTTCGTTTATTTGGAGATTTATCATCGGTTGACGATGAAATGAATTTTCGAAAAATACTTTTTTATGTCGAATACTCTTTAAGATAAAAATGTTTCATATTGAACTTGTTTAAATAAATTTAATTTAAATAACATTAGTTTTGTCAGTTTTAGTTTGATTTAACTATAGTTTTGCCATATATATATATTTATAATGAAAGTTCAATGAAAGATCAAATTTTATGAATTAAAACAAAATTAAAATTGTTTCAATATCTCAAAATTAAGTCCAATTGAGCACTGTCGATTCAATTTTGTTGCTATGGAAACGACGAATTTTTTGATATTGAAATGAATAACTGCTAAATGAATCTTGTCTTTATTTTGGAATACGTTTAAATATATAAAAGTATTTTTTATATATGAATTGTTTTTAAAGTAATAAAATTAAATAACAAGCAACATACATATGTAATACGAAAAAAAGGAATTTATTAAACTCTCTCATTGTTTATGTTTAAATTCATTAAATACTTTTTACAGGCATTCTAAAAATCAACAAACAATTTTCAAGTGCATTAAAATCGTTTGCTCTTGGCGAGGAAAAGTACTGCTCGCCAAATCGCGTGACGCTTTCGTGTTTTCGCGCTAAATACTTGAAAGTATTTTATTTTTTTACAGACTTTCTATTGTAATTCCGTCGCTAAATTTGACTGATCCTTTATTACATATATAAGTAGTTTAATTGGTATTATTTTCAAAATATTCTGAGTATGCCCATAGTAAGAAGACCTTCCTTGTTAGTTGTAGTTTTAGAGGAAAATCTGAATCCCCTTAAATTTTGCGGGAAAACGTTATTTACTTCACCCAACTCTTTTTCATCTGTGGGTTAACCGCTGTCGCCGGGATACAAAATATATGTCTTACAAAACTAAATGGAATAAGCAGATTTCTTAGCCATAATAAAAAAAAAAAAAATGTATAGTAGATTTTACAAAATATATCAATTTGCAATCTAAAAAGACACCGAAAAATTCAACAGAGATTTGTTTACTTTAAGCTAAATTCATTTCCACTTCTCTCAGAACACTTAGTATATCAGCTTTCCCTGTAGTTTGTGTCCAAGTTGGAAAAGTAGTTTTAGAGGAAAATCTTAATTCCCCAAAATTTTGCGGGAAAACGTTATTTACTTCACCCAACTTTTTTACAACAGTGGGTTAATTGCTGTTGCCGGGATACAGTATATGGGGCATTCTCATAATCTTTTGACTTTTGGGGGAAAAAATCTGGCGAAATTAAACTTGCTAAAATAACATTTTAATCTGATAGACGAATGCCTTAATGATTCAAAATAAAGAAAAAATGGTCAGCAGCGAAAATTTTTTTATTTAACTGAGGTTTATGTTAAACTTGCGAGTTTAATTTTCCTTACCATTTTACCCCTATAACTTTTTTATTTTCTTCTAAATTTTTACTTATAATGAATTTGCATAGTACCCACAGGACATTCAAATAAAAAATAATACAAATGTAGTACTTTTAATATAGAATTTTTGTATAATATTGTCTTAAAGGGGTGTTAAAGAAGGGACGGTAAGGTAAAAAAAAAGACGAAATGTTTTTTTTTATTATTATTTACCTCGAAAAGTGCAGGAATAAACCTTGGGGACGGTAAGACTACCAATAAAGCCACGGTGCTTGAAATTGATATTTAAATGCTGATTTATATTCTGCAGTAAATTTCCTGTCAAAGAATTTTGGATATTCTTTCTCTAGCATACTTCTGCATGAGCAAAAACTTGAAACAAATTCTGTCGCTGCATCTGAAGTGATTTTCTGTATAATTTTAGAAGAGGGATGGTAAAAAATCTAAAACTCAGGAACAGAGTTAAAAAAATAATATCAACCCTAAAAATGTGTGCAGATTAATTTTTAGCTACATATTTATATAAAACAATAGTTCCAGTTTCAGAAAAAAATTAAATTGAATTATTTTTATTGAAACAATTTTATCCAGACAACTCCAAACTTCAAAATCAGCATCAGGGACACGGAACGGTAGATGAGTTTTCCATGTGTTTGGACCCCCAACATCGTCCAAAACTTATTTATCTCGTTAATATTGTTGTGCAATCATGCAATGGGATGTTCCCAAGTATATGAAATAAAAAAAAAAAAAACACAAAAAAGTGTATTAAATAAAAAATTATTATTCAGGGACATGAAAGTTAAAAGATTGTGAGAATGCCCCATATATGTCCTACAAAATTAAATGGAACAAGTAGATTTCTTAATAAGAATTTTAAAAAAAGAGGGGAAAAATCGTACATTTGGAAAAGTATATATATATATATATATATATATATACTATATAAATTTGCAACCCTACATCGTTCAAAAGACGCCAAAAGATTTAATTGTCATTTATTTACTTTAAATACACAAATAAAATTTCCATTTTTCACAGATAACCCAAAAGATCATTTTCCCCTGTGGTATGTGTCTTAGCTGGGTCATTCCACGTAAAATGAGTAAAAATTTAAAAAAAGTCGTGGCCACATAGTAACAGATTTTAATAAAATTTGATATACAGGTTCAATTCATATTCAAATAGAGCTCTGCAAAATATCTTCACGAAAAATAAATTATTTTAGCAGTTTTGGACATTTAAAAAACTTGTGATAAAGAATGGCATGTGTGCAATCGTCCAAAGTTGCAGGTTTGAAGTTCTGTATCTTGAAAACTATTTAACTGAAATGAATTTTTTTTAATAATGTAACCTCTGAAAAATTATCCTCTTATTTATTGAGCAATAATAATCTGGTAACACCATGATTATTCTTTAATTGGTTGTAAAAATTGAAAATTTGTAAATTTTGAGAAAATTAAAAACGTAATAAAAATTAAAGGAATTCAAAAACATCTGAGAAATTAATGCCTGATGTAGTTTTACATATTAAGATCGAATTACTAAAGTTTTTAAGTTGCCATGTATTTCCTTCACCTTTAAAAAATTTTAGAAACTTTTAAAAAAATGACAAAATCGTAATTTTTCCTCTTATTGACAGGTAAAAAAACCAATGAAGGAAATGTCCCACATTACAGTTATTGCACAGACATAAAGATCAATAAGTCCATAATCTGATAAAAAAAATTCAAGCATGCCTTTTTGATTCCTAACGTCACAAAATTAGGTTAAAAAAGGCAATATTAACTATATTCCATGAGCTATTTTTTTTAATTCGCGCGCGTTTCTTAAAATATTGCACGATTTCAAGGTGAAAAAATTTAGTGCTGCCATCTATTTTCTGTATGTGAGTTTAGAAATTAATATATAATTTTCTGTTCAATTAAGCTTTTTTTTTCTACTTTAATTAAAAATCTTCTTGAGGAAAAAATAAACTGAAAGCAAGTATAAAAGTTTTTATGTTTAAAATATACACTGTTATCTATAATATTAAAAGAATTAAAAGTTTAAAAAAGATTTCTTTCACGTCGAAACAAGCGATAGAAATATTGCATTTTATCCTCAACATTTTTTACTATTTATTTTTTTTCTCATTAAGGAATAAAAAAGGCAAGAATTACAGTTTAAATATTTAATATATATACTTTTAGCTATAACGTCAAGCAATTTTGATATTGTCAGAGGTGTCCTTCATCTCTATAGAAACGTTGCATTTTTTCCTCAATTTTTTTCAAAAATAATTTTTTTCTCATTAAGGAATAAAAATACAATTACTAACTTACGTCAATCTGTTACTTATCATTCATTCCTAATTATAAATAATTTTTAATATAGTCTTTGCATTCTTAAGGCTAATAACCAAAATTGAAACTTCAAGCATGTAGCCAAAACCACGATTTTGCATCCACTTTAAATATAAATTTTAATACTTAAATAAACAATCCTAAAATCTATTATTTTACATTTACTCATAAATAGATATGATCTACTTACAAAATGATTTTCTTTAAAATCTGTGACATGTCTGCCACAGGTGATTTGCTCATTTTGTATGGAATGACCCAGCTGGAAAACTAGTTTTACGGGGAGATGAAAATCAACGTGAAATTTGGACATGAAGTTCAATTGGCTTACACTAGGTACATTTTCGACTACGACAGACACGCTGTGTGTCCATTTGTGTTGTAACTTTTGTAATGATAAATAAATAAATAAGCAGGCTTATTAAATGTTTTAAACTGAAAGGATAATTTGAAAAGGTAATGAAAAGATCATTTGTCTAGTTTTTGACATAATTAATAATTCTGCGGTAATAGACACAAATGTTATATGGTTATTGGCTACGCAATGAAAAACGAATTCTAATCTCGGATCTTTCTTTTCTTCCTTTCTTTTTTAAATACTTGAAGACAATTTTAAAATTTCAAAATTCCCATGTTTGTGATTAAGTTATGCAATATAATAAAAAAATTACAACAAAAAATTTAAAATGCGATACTAAAGATTTGAAATACTACAAAATATTTATTTAACTTACAGATGTGTAAAACAATTTTAAATGATAATAATAATAACAAATAGTAACTATTAAAAAATGTGATAAATTAAAAAATATATATATTATTTAATTAAAAAATGCGTTATAAATAAAAAATATATGTATTATTTTTTTTAAATATCTCTCTCTCTCTCTCAAACACACTCACACAGAAAAAGAAGGAGATAGGAAAATAAAATTTGAAAATGCAAACGGATGAGTTTTTACATTATCTTTGAGGAAAATATTCTAGGAAATATTTCTAAAATATAAAATTCTCGAGCTTTGTAAGGAAGTTAGAGTATAGGTAAAGTTTTTCTTGAAACAAATAACCGAGAATTTTTTTAATTAGAAAAAAAAAATTCCCTTTAATTCTAAATTTTAATTTTTTTAGAATTGTTGTGATTTTTGTTTAAATATCTTTTAAAATGTCAATGATATTTTGAAAATTCTGAAGAACATAATAATGTTTCATCATGTAAAACAATGGAAACAATCTTTTTATTTCAACTTATCACTAAATTACACCTATTTTAAGCACTATGAACTTCAAAGTTACTAATGCGTGATTTTTAAGTTTAAAATAGCGGAAAAAATTTCTGTTTAAATTTAAATTTCAATATTTTTACGGTTGTTTTGATTCTTTTTGAAATACTTGTTGTTGTTTATATATACCGGGCAAATCTCAAAAATGACTGATGGATTTAAAAATTCAATAACTCCCAAACGGTGACGGGTATTAAAAAAAAGTTTCCAGGAGGGTTATGTATGATGTCAGGAGTTTTTCTACTGTGATTCCAGATTGTAGTTCGAATTTGAAACAATGGATGGCGCTGAGAATAATAGGTGCTTAGTCCAGACCCGATTTTCGATACTTCGGGATCCATTCAATACATTTTAATCTCCTTCTTTCGCATGGAAGGAGAGAGAGGCCGAAAAATCGAGTCTGGATTTAGCGGTTATTGCTTGCAGCGCCATCTATCGATGCTATTTGTAACTAAAACTGAGAATCAAAGCATAAAAACTCATGACGTCTTACATAACATTCCTGCAAGAATTTTTTTTAATATCTGTCACCGTTTGCAAGTTATGTAATTTTAAAATCCATCAATCATTTTTGGGACACCTGGTATATATATTTAAAGATTTAACCCATTTTACGCAATATCAATTTTCCTGATTTGTAACTTTAAAATTGCAATCTATTACGCGAACTTAAAATAAATTTAATTTCTAGAGCTTAAACAGTCGCCTTATTATAAATTTTATTTACAATTTTACTTTTGATTTATTCTAAAAGTAACATTTTTACATTAATAAATTAAATCCATTAATTCACTTTTAGCTTATACTTTTATTTTAGTCATCAATCTTTCAAAATGATTTTTTATCTCAATTTAACACAAAATTAAACTCATTTTAAGCAATATCAATTTCCAAAACTACTAATTCATGGTAATTGGCTTTAAAATTGGAGCTTATTACGCGGAATTAAAATAAATCTACTTTCTCAAACTTAAACAAATGCTTTATTATAAATTTTAATTTATTTATAATCTTACTTTTGATTTATCCTAAACATTATTTTTACATTAATAAATTTAATCCATTTATTCACTTTTACCTTATACTCTTATTTTACACATCAATCTTTCAAAATGGTAAAGGCATTTTTAAATATTTGAAGAACATAATAACGTTTTGTCGAATAAAGCAATGAAAATAATCTTTTTATCTCATTTTTACACAAAATTAATCTCATTTTAAACAATATCAATTTCCAAAACTACTAATTCATGGTAATTGGTTTTAAAATTGGAGCTTATTACGCGAATTTAAAATAAATCTACTTTCTCAAACTTAAACAAACGCTTTATTACAAATTTTAATTAATTTATAATTTTACTTTTGATTTATTCTAAACATAATATTTTTTACATCAATAAATCTAATCCATTTATTCACTTTTAACTTATACTTTTATTTTACACATCAATCTTTCAAAATGCTAAAGACATTTTTAAATATTTGAAGAACATAATAACGTTTTGTCGAATAAAGCAATGAAAAGAATCTTTTTATCTCAATTTAACACAAAATTAAACTCATTTTAAGCAATATCAATTTCCAAAACTACTAATTCATGGTTTTTGACTTTAAAATTGGAGCTTATTACGCGAACTTAAAATAAATCTACTTTCTCAAGCTTAAACGGACGCTTTATTAAACTAAAGAGCTGCTCGTTGAATTTAAGAGGATGATAAAACTTGAAAGATATTTAAATTAGAATTTTTATTTTCGCCATTGATAATCGGGCTTCTTCGACCATAAGTTAATCCATTATACGCTAAATTTCATGAGTGTTTCCTGCAATTAATAGGTTATTTTAATAATAATGTCCTTAAAGTTATTATTTACAGAAAGATGATCTAGCTACTTTCTATTATCCTTGATTTTTCAACTAATTATTAAACATTTTTTATTTAAACATACTTCGAGGAGTCGAATTAAAATGTCATTCAAGATAATAATTACAGTTCATTATGAACTAAAACTTTAGTAAAGCATAAGAAATATGATTTTTTTATCAAAAGTGTTTTACAAACTTTCGGTAATAAAACTTTTGACCATGTTCATTATTAAAGAATATTATGTCTTATTGATTACCAAAATTCATGGTACTGTGAAACAGTTGCAAAATTCATTTCAAAGGCGGGGAAGGGGAATAGATAGACTTTAGTTTTTTTTTTCTTTTTTTTTTTAATTGCCAAAACTTGTTTTGTTTTTTCTGCAAAAAGGAGATTAACTTTTAGAAAAAGAAAAAAAGAGAAAGAAGAGAAAACATTTCTATTTAAACAATAATGCAACACTGGCAATCAGAAAAATTGCGTCATATTCAATCAAGAATTCCTACTTCACAGTTTATACCGCATAATATAGCTTTGTAAAAGTTCCTGTTTAAAAATACATAAAAATACTTGTATGGCTGCAGTTCTTAAAGATACAATAAGGCGAATATTCTTCCTTTTTTTTTTTTTAAATCTTTGATTTATATGTGCATAGCTCTAAATAAAATTTACATGGGGTGATGTACTTTCTGTCTAATATTCAAAAAACTTAAATCTATTTAATATGCAACTCTATGAGAATATGGAAATAAAAAATTGAATCTGAAATTATATGTATATCACTGCTTTCAGGCGAATGGCATATCTTGCACTCTCCATATAGACACATTTAACCAATCATATCAACTTATAAGTGATTCTAAAAAATTATAATTAACTACGAACAGTTTCATAGTTATATTACTGATTTGGGATCTCGTATTTCCTAGAAATGGGAATGCAGAATTTTTTTATTTGAACAGATTACTTTAAAGTTTTTTTCTTACTACTCGGATCTAGATTTCTCCATGCGAAAATTTTACGGTTACCTAATATTAATATTTCTTTAATGAAATTTCACCAGTGAAAAAAAAAAATAATGTTAAATTAAAGATCAAATATCTTTTTACGCTGTATATTGATATACAATTTTCTTTAATTATTTGTATCCGCTTAATTATTAAAAGATATAGCCAATATTGGCTATATTATATATGTATATATATTGGTTAAATATATATATATATATATATATATATATATATAAAACTCGTATTACATCTTGACTATATTTTGACTATTATTGGCTTGAAATTTTGGCTCAATATTGGGATAGTTACATTTCGTCAATATTGTACCAATATTAGCAAAAACTATTTCACCAGTTCAGAGCCAATATTTTCTATGTGAAGCAATATTTAACCAGTATTAAAGGTTTCATTGAAAACATTTCCAATGAACGAATATCGGAGCAATATTGGGACCCAATATAAACATTAATGGTTTAGCACAAGAATGGAAACTTTTCTGAAACTTGTGAACATAAATGCATTTATCAGATGACTCTTTCTAAAAAAAAAAAAAAAAAAAAAAAAAAAAAAAAAAAAAAAAAAACAATTGTCTGCAATGAAATAACTAAAAATACATAAAATTTAAAGCATGGGAAAATAAAAAAATATTTTATAAGAAAGAGAGAAAAGGTGATTACAATATAAGAGCTCTCCCTCTTTTTTAAATAAATAATGAATTCGAAAAAAATAATATAATACATTCAGCGATTGTTTTCTTTTACCTTAGGAGTTCACTTTCATTAGAGCTTAACCTGTATACCGGAACGACTTTCATCTTAAAGACCAAACTTTCCAATAAAGACAACGAATGTCCCCCCATCTTTCGCAGTGGGGGTGGGTGAGAAGGACAATGAAAAGGGGTTGCCCCTTCCTCCTCCACTCTAATAATGTAAACGAATTTTCCTACAGGATTTAGAGCGCCCAGCGGAAAATATGGGAAAGGCGTAATTTGAAACGCAATTTTGTTGGGCCAAAACTCCCATTGTCGCAGCGCCTTATGAAGAGGAATTGGTTTGTTGTTGAAGTAGCGACTAAAATGGGGGGAGGTGACTGTCACGCGAGCCCTCCCCCCCCCTCCTGCACCCTACATTTTCGTCTGCAGGGGAGTAACAATTAAGTCCGAAGAGAGAAACGACCTGGCATAGATTGTTTCTGTTCTGCTGCAGACCTATTAGCAAGGACGGCCACTTGGCAATACGAAATTTGCTCACACACATACAAAATGGAGTCGAGCCGGGGAGTAGGGGACAGCTTTGTATTAGAAAGTCCATCGCCTGATTTAGAGATTTCGCGAGGTGATTATTTTAGAGAGGATTCCTGGACACTGGGACAAATTGGAGAATTTTCCATTCGAAGATTGAGAGGTTTGACAGCGAACACCAACAAAAGTGCTCAGTGTTCTGTTTTGAAGATGGGGGTCTCTTAAAGTTTTGGCTGGACAAAGCAATCCTTGTGGTGTTATTGCTGAAAGGATGTGGTCTTTTAAATTTGTGTCGTGATTAGGCTGCACATGGATTAGAAAATCTTCACTGCTGTCATGGCTGTTTTCAAGTACTCGCACTCTCGGCAAAATTAAATACGGACAGCCTGATTCTTGTTCATTACAAACTGCGCAGTGTATAAAGGACAACTTTCAACAAGTTTGTGAGAAGTTTCTATGCAGGACAAACTTAATCCTCGGAACTTTTATAAACTTTTCTCACTTATAAAGACGTCCCGTGCTCAAGGAATGTAGATTTTAACAAGTGACGTTTATCTTTGGGAAATTATTAATGTCCACATTTATTTAATAAACTATTTCATATAAATAATAATATTTATACATATATTTATGGGCAGTTTCTGACGGGTAGTAATTAATTACAGAGAACTTTAATGATGATATAAAGAATGTTTTTAATTTATAAAGATTCTCTTGATAAAAATAACCAGTTTCATCTTAGGGGAAAACGAATATGAAATTAAACTTAAATTAGCAGAAATCTAGCCGTGGAAGTTGTAATATAAATACCGTTTACTGATTAGCACTTTTTAAGAGATTAAAAAAAAAAAAAAAAAAAAAAAAGTTACATTCAAATATCTTTCAGCTTTAAAGAATATACTGGAGATTCTAAATTAATCATAAAATATCATCTAAATTTTACCATACACTCTCAGAAATACTTTCTTCAATTCACGGAAATATTCCTGGCAGCACTGCTACTGGAATATATCCGAGAATTGCAGAATGTCCGTTTCTTTTTTCTCTGTGACAAGAAAGAAAATATTCGCCAGTTGAAGAAATTTCCATTCTAGGACAGAAAATTTCCGTGATCTGAAAAAGGGAATAGTTAAAAAAATACTTTTCTCGTTATTCCGTGGATGGCCTTGGCTTTGAACCTGGGACCACGCGTTTCGAATCGAGCTTCTTAACCACTAGACCAGCGAGCACATGGTACAAGGAAAGTTTAAAATGAAGATATGGGTTTTCTTGAAGTGGGATATTGGTAAGGCTCGTTAAATTTCTTGTTCAGAAAACTCGGAAATTTAAACTTGTAAGAACATTTCGTCGTTATGAAATAATGGTTGGTGTTTTAAAATAGAATAACAGAGGATAAAAATTATTACATATTACACATATTTTAAATAAGACAATTTGATTGTTAAATGTAAAATATGAATATTATATTTTTAATTAAATTCGAGAAGAAATGTTTGCTTTTTTGAATAAAATCGAATATTTTAAGTTGATTCAACTACTATATATATTTCAAATGTGTTCGTTTAGAATATATTTTACACGTGAATATTCTTTTAATACTCTAAAAAATAAATTGCGAATAAGTTTAAATGAAAAATGGAAAAAACATTTTAAATTTAGTATATCAGACGTTAAACAATGTTTAGTTATTTTAAGTTTGAAGGAATGAGAAAATCGCTACTTTATTAAATTCTAAAGCATTATTTTTGATTGTTCGTTTTTAAATAAATAAGAAATTTTAATTTATTGAATTTTCGGTTTTTCATTTAAAAAATAAATTCGAACTTTGGTATTAATACAGGCAATACGCATGCGTGCAAGGAATAAACGGAAATGTTCCGTCTTTTTCAGACTTTCGGGAATAATTAACGGAAAAAGCATGTTTTCTAGGAGTACGGAAATTATTTGTTTAAAAATGACGAATAATTCTGTGTATAAAGACGAATTTTTCTGACAGTGTAGGCAATTAAGTTGCCACCAAAAGGTGGTGTAAAGAAAAACCACCTGTAAATTGGTTTAATGAAACACTAACAATTAATTGGTGTAAAGAAACACCACAAAAATAATTTCTTTCTTAAAGCTATCAATTTCTATCTGTCAATTTAAATATTCGAGCTGAAATCCTTAATCTTCAACAACCTTAATTGCTCTTTAAAATGGAATGGTTTAGAAATCGATTCTAATTATTATTATTATTATTATTTTTATTTTATTTTATTTTATTTTTTTAACAACAGTTAATTGTTGGTGTTTCTTTATACCAATTAAAATGTGGATTTTCCTTACACCACCTTCGGTGGCATCTTTAGTTGCCATCATTTTTAGTGTAATACACCAACATTTTTTACAGTGTACGTTTCATATAATCTAAAAAGGAAAAATATTAAGGAGAGAAAAATATATGTAATTTTTTTTAATAAATAGATGGTGAAAGAAAAACTGTTAATAGTTTAGATAAACAACTATTTCGTTTTAAAATTGTTGAATGATACTATAAATAATTATGAAATATAAATACAAATTAAAAAAATATTTTGAAAGTATTATTTTCGTAAGATGTTATGTAAATTATATACTGTATTAAAAAGAAGCAATAATAACAATAATAATTATACATGTACTAAGAATAAGAATGCCGAGTCTGTTTAAATTTCACGAACTGAAAAGATTAAAACATCTAAACTAGGACATCACAGAATTAATATCATATTCTAACGGATAAAATTATTTACAAAACGTAGCTTAGAAGAAAAATAAAGGCATTATGAAAGGAAACAATGCACTTACAGTTTAAATCAATAAATAATTTTGATAAAGTTAAAAAATGCTATAAAAAGTGATAGAAAATCTTTATTAAAATTGACGATCGTTTCGTCGCACCAACGGCGACATTTTCAAAATCATTTATGATAGAAAATACTTTCGCAAAATATTTTAAAACAATAAACCTAGTAAACAATGTCACGAGACATGATGCATAATGAAAAATATTGCAACTATAAAATTAAATTAAAAATAAATTAGCTATTTGTGAGCGTGGATTAATTTTCATATAATTTAACAAAACAATAACATGGTAAACAATGTCACGAGACAACATGCATAATGAAAAGCATTGCAAAATATAAAATAAAAATAATATTATCTTGGCTATTTGCGAGCGTGGATTAATTTTTACTATTGTTACTAAAATTACATAGCATCTCTTTCCAAATTTTAGGTAATTCTATGGACACTGAATCATTGCAAATATTCTTGTTGCGTAAAAATATCTCTATGGATTCTCGGATTATTGATGGTAAATAAAATCTTGATGTATAAATTAACTTGCTATTTTTAAAATCGATCTGTAAAGGCTCTTCGCTGTATAATCTGGCCAAAGCTGTGGTTCTTCTGTTGTATTTGTTTTAACTTTATCTGTTTATAAGTGATTATTATACATGTGTTTATAAAATAATTTTGAGTTATCAGAATTTCATACAGCCTATGTTGACGTACAAAAAAATATATAATTTCTAATTTTCATTTTCACCCCTTTCTAGTTGTTACAAATAACAACACTTTTTAAAGACGTAAAGCCTTAATTTTAAATAATTTAGCATGCTGGATTTATAATAGCAGAAATAAAACTTAAAAAGGAACGAATACAAAACTTGTAATTTATTTAGAAAAAGCAAGTGAATTTGAAATACTTTTAAATTCCTTACCTTTACTAGCTTATGGTGCAGTACGAAAATGTATAATTTTTCATTTTCACTTTCACCCCTTCTAGTTGTTACAAATAACAACACTTTTTAAAGACCTAAAGTCTTAATTTTAAATATTTTCGTATGCTGGCTTTATAATAGCAAAAATAAATGTTAAAAATGTACGAATACAAAACTTGTAATTCACTCGGAAAAAGCAACTGAATTTAAAATACTTTTAAATTCCGTACCGACACTTGCCAGTAAATTTTCAGAGAAATAGTATTGACAGTATTTAAAAAAAGAACTTTAAATCCCTCTCTTTTTAAGCGCCGCATTTCAATAAAATTATGAACAAGATGCAACTAATTTATCTGACAAATGAAAATTGTTCCGAAGTTCTCTCAAATAAAGACAGAAGAGAAGATATTCGGAGAATAATTGACTTTAAAATTATACGTATTTGGAGATTCCGAAAAATGAAAAGAGTTCATTTCAGTTTGTCATATTCCGAATATGTCTCCAATAAAACGCTAGTTATTTACTAACGCATTAATTACTTTAAGAAAGCGACGTCGAATTCACGTCATTTAAATTTGTCATTTTAGAATATGGCTTATCATCCTCTTCCGATTCACTGACGAGTGGCAGGAACATTGAAAGTATTTTCTAATATTACGACTAACATCAGTTAATAAGTGACAAACCCGATAGAAAAAGAACCAAAAACTGACAGGTAAACGAATAAAACGGGGGTTCACCCTCCCCTAGCGCTCCCCGAAGCGAAAATTCCTATTCAAATTAAAAGAATTAAATATAAATTTCGAAACGGCGTTCGTTCGATAGCAACGAAAAGATTTGAAGGCCTTTGAAAATTAAAATCCTTAATTGTGTTTGACGGAATTTCGGGGACTTATGGATCCTTCTGAAAGAAACGGAATTAGTTAGCATTCAATTCAAAGCGCGCACGAATGCCAACACATTTTTATCGTGATTCAAATTAAGGAAGTGATAAACAAATAGTGGGTTAGGGATAAATTTGCAGTTTGATTATGCTATTCAATTATAATACATATTTCACATCGACATGCTTTATTTACAGCACTTTTGAATTATTTGGTTTCGGAAAAATTTAGGCATTGCGACTAATAACACTTATTTACATACTATGTACAAAAAAAGTTAAATAAATAAATGACTAAAAAATTAATTTATTCAATAAATAAAGAATAAAAAACGACATAAACGAAGCTAAAGTACGCTACACTTATTTACATACTGTAAAGAAAAGAAAAGAAAGAAAAAGTTAAGTAAATAAATGACTAAAAAATTAATTTATTTAGTAAATAAATAATCATAAACGACACAAAAAAGCTTAAGTACACTATACTTATTTACATACTGTAAAAAAAAAAGAAAAGAAAAGATAAAGTTAAATAAATAAATGACTACAAAATTAATTTATTCAATAAATAAATAATAAAAAAACGGCGCAAACAAAGCTAAAGTACGTTAAACTTATTTACATACTGTAAAAAAAGAAAAGAAAAGAAAAATTAAATAAATATATGACTAAAAAATTATTATTTTTTCAATAAATAAATGATCAAAAACGACACAAACCAAAGCTAAAGTACCCTTATTTACATATTATAAGAAAGAAAAAGAAAAAATTAACACTAGAAGTGCCAAGAGCAGTCAATTTGACTGCTACCAAATATGTATAATTCGATTTGAACCAGAAATTACACAAAAATAAGTTAAAAAGCTTTAAATAAAAATTCTAGTGTACATTTTTTTATATAAAACTTGAGTGAAATTTCAGGCGCTTCAGTGTTAAATAAATAAATACCTAAAAAATTAATTCATCCAATAAATAAATCAGTAAAAAAAACGACACAAACAAAGCTAAAAAAAAAAAAACAATACACACTTAACATCATCATTTTTGAAAATAAATTCTTTATAAAAAAAATTTGAAATTAAAGTATTTTGAAAAGGTATAAAAACAACATGTTATCTGTAACATAGAAATTAAAATACTATAAATGTGTAGTTAAACAATAAATATATTGATTCATTTGCTTTTTAATACAATTTATAAACGCATTATTGTGTAAAAATAACATAAATAAATAAATATTTAGCACAAAAATAATTTTGTACAATAGAAAATATCTTTTGTTAAAAAGCTAGAGGTACAAACGATTTTAAATAATAAAAAAAGGTAACAGCAAAAAATACTATGTTTACATAATTCTTACTTTTTAAGTAAATTATCAAATCTAATTTATGTAAATTATCAGGCTCAAAATACAAGAGTGGAAGAACATAAAGAAAATTAATATTAAACAAATATTCTCGTGTAATAAAGGCGTATTTCTTAATAAAATGGCTATAATAACAACAATAATAATAATAAATAATTTTACAGTGAAAAAATAAAATCAACAAAACTACGAGCAAAAACTTATATTTATTACTTCAACTTCTTTTTATCTTTTAAATTTAGTTTTTTACTATAACTTAAAATATGAAAGTAAAGTTCGAATTTACAAATATTTAATTAAACAACATATTCAAATGCTGAAAGAAGAAAAAGAAAAATCATAAATAAAGAATTTCCTAAGTTTTGGATGGTTCATCTTATTAAGTGAAAATTTTTAATTAGAAAATTAAACAAATGAAAGATTTATTTACTTCTTTTTTTCGTGGAAAAATGCTTAATTAATAATTAAAAAAATGAACAGCAATTTGGAAATGGCGTGCTTTTTTTATGTACGAAAGTAAAATATTTATGAAAAAAAGTTAATTGCTTGAAAAGGTCATTAAACGAAATCCAAGACTTTTGTACCGGATTATGTATTAAAGACTGATCAAACAATACTCACAATGAGGTAAAATTAATAAAAAATAAATAAATAAAATTGAACTTTAATAACACCCATAAATGCAAGATAACCAACTTATCGGTGTAATAGTTAATTGAATAATAAATGCTGATCTGGTCTCAAAATAACAATAATAAAAAACAATTTACAAATGTCTTTTTTTAACAAATTTTTCCTAATTAAAAATAAATTATTGCTACCAGCATCTGAAACGACATGAATTATTTATTCTTTTATTTTGAAAGGGAGGAGTGAAGCCACCGACCGTAGAAATTAATTGTTTACGTTTTTAATGTATTTCCTGCTTTTTTTTCATGGATTTATAGAAAAATCATCCTTGATTTATAAGTGCACTTCAAAGAAACAGGAAATTACAGTAATTAAAAAAGATTTCACGAAATCACAACCATTACATTGCGGCTTACATAATCTATTTCCATCTTCATGTATGACAGCACAACAGCTGTTTTTACAGGTAATTAGCGGCTTGTAATTACGTGGAAATTTTATTCAATTTAACATAACATTAAAATATGAAAAATGGGTACTTTTAACAGACACTTTTTAACATTCACCAAGTTTTGTCATTTTAAAGCCACCATCTATGTATTTAACCAACGAGATTTCTACAGAAGAGAAATTAATGACTTAACACCTGTTTAAAGAATCCAGAGGTTAAAGAAATATGTTACAGACAGATGGATTCGTCAGACGTTTCGCATAAAGATTTTGATGTTAATTTAAAATGATATTTTAATTCATTTTATGCTACTAAAATAAATTATTGTCACGTATTAGCTACATTTTAATTTTGGAAAAAGCTGAAAGGAAAAAAAAATGAGGTACCTGTACCAAATAAGGTCATATTAAGCTTTCAGATCACAATGAACCGTGTAATATCATAATTAACATTTAAAATGTTTTTGGACGTAATATTTATAAATATTTTTACAATATTTAATCAATGAATTGCATTCATTGAATTTAATTACATGATTTACATCATCAAAAATTATATTAAGTTTCTTTAAAAATCTATCGTAAAAATTAAAAAAAAAACATTTTACTAGTATAAATCCATTATAAAATTTTATTTTACTCCAGAAAAAATTAAGGTTGTGTGTCATCTGTAGTTTGGAGTCAAAGAGACTTCAATCGAATTAAAATTTAGAAAAATTGAATGAAAAGTTATAAAACTGGAATGAAAAGTTTGATTTTGGAGTTCATGTGTTTTCTCTGTAATGTACGTACATGCACTTTTCTTTTTTTTGGTCTTTATAAATCCAAACTTATAGTTGCTTTATGATAGAAGATTTGCTATTTTAAGATTTTTTTCACGGGATTGTGTAATTTCATCTGTACTGGAAGTTAACCTCCTGGTAATTTGAAGATCTACGATGATACTTAGCATGTTGAAAAAAACAAAAAAAGAAAAGTAGATTGATTCAAAAGTAATTTATTCTACTCAGCATAAAAAAAAAAAAAAAAAAAAAAAAAAAAACAACAAAAATTAAGTAAAATTAGCCAATCTTTCATGTGTGTAAAAAGATCGTATTGTAAACGAAATTCAGAAAATACATGATAAATTTACTACATCTTAGAAATTAAAATAATAGCATCAAACGAGAGTACTTTTCTACTATAGGGGCATTGGCGAGATAGAGAAAATGGCATTGGCGAGGAAAGGAAATTTGGCAACGTATTTTCTGACAAACTATTCATGTTGCATATACACAAGCAATTTTTCGAATATTTACACATTTTATTTAATATAAAGAATCCATTTATCTATATTTTTATCTACAAACAGAAGGAAGTTGTATACAAAAAAGAATACATATATATATTATATATAAACAATCATAAAAGTTCATTATTTTGTTTTCTTAGTTTTTTATATCATTTGGCAGCAAATTTCACTTTCTGAAGTCCTAATTCCGCCAAGCTTTTTAAAAAGAGCCGAAGCCCCTATACTGAAAAAGTACCCAAACGAGTGTGTACCGTTAAAAAAGTTACTATTTTAACTTGATTATCATGTATTTTATTTGAACTAAAATAAGAAAAATGAAACATAGAAGATTTTTTTTTCTCTAAATGATGTTTCTCAAAAAAAGAAAAAAAAAAAATCTAAAAACAGTGTAACCTATTCAAAAATTACTATTTTTTTATTTCATTTTCGTGTACATTTATTTTAAATAATATAAGAAAATAAAACAAAAAAGAAAAATAAATTTCTTCAAAGACTTTCCGAAAATTGACATCAGAATGTTCAAAAATCTGAGAAGAAGCATCTTATCGACTTTAATTTACGTAGGATTATAATCCGAAATTGGGAAAGAAACGTTTTGGATATCAATATATTAGGTGTATATAAATATTATACAAACATACATACAATAAATCCAACTGGAGTGAAAAATTAGACAGAGCCAGGAATCGAACCCGGGACCGCAGCATACAAGACTGCTGCTCTAACCACTGAGCTACTCCGGCCGATATCTGGGTCTGCAATTTCTCACTAATAAACCATGTTGGGGAAGTCACCAGCCATCTATACGACAGCCTTAGATAACCGGACAACGATGAATAGATTTTACTATTACATCGATCTACGCTAAATATAATAAAACACACATACTACAATATATATTAAAACACACATACACACATAAATAACGTCTGCATTCAACAGTTAAAGGTGGATGCAGGCGTTATCCAAAAGATGGCTGGTGACTTCCCCAACATGGTTTAATAGTGAGAAATTGCAGACCCTGGTATCGGCCGGAGTGGCTTAGTGGTTAGAGCAGCAGTCTTGTATACTGTGGCCCCGGGTTTGATTCCTGTCTCTGGCTAATTTTTCACTTCAGTTGGGTTTATTGTATTTATTGTATGTATGTCTGTATAATATTTATATGTAACATTGACTATTGAATGCAGGCGTTATTTATGTGTGTATGTGTGTTTTAATATATATATTGTAGTATGTGTGTTTTTATTATAAATATATTTGGGTGATTGAAAAAAATCGTGCTCTATTTCATATATGGTAGAACCTTGCAATTTTGACTGAGCTGATGTTTCTTTTATAACCATATTATTAATTGACAGTTATTTACATGTGTCGCTGGTGAATATAATTTGTGTGCAGGTTAATATTCAAAATGGGAAATGAAAAGTGACGTTTTCATCATGTTATGTAATATGAGTTTAAAAAAGGAGTGAATGTTGGACATACTACAAAAAATATTCAAGACGTTTATTTGGATCGTGCTCCCGCTCTTGGGACAGTTAAAAGTGGTTTTGTCGATTTCAAAATTATGTTTTCAATCTAAACGATAAAATTCGCCCTGAGCTACCTTCTGGCATTGATAATGACTGAATCCGTGATTTAGTGAAAAATAATCCACAGGATTATTACTGAAGAGATTGCAGAGACTAAATGTTGACAATGCGACTGCATTTCGGCATTTAAAACAACTTGGATACACTTCGAAACTCGATGCATCGGAAATCGGACACAAACTTTTGCAATCACCCAATATAAAAAATTTAAATATTTAAAGTTAACATTTTATACAATACAGTAATCCCTTAACATTCGCGGGTTTTGAAATAGAAAATGCAGAACATAAAATAATATCTAATTAAAAATAAAAATCTTTTACATACACGTTGACAACATTTGCAAGAAAAGTATAATACAAAATGTTTTTTTTTTTTTAAATAGTGGTGCAAACAGAATATAAAAATAGCAGTTTTGCGGTCGCGGTTTTGACAGTCGCGGAACCTAACCCTCGCGGATGTTAAGGGATTATTGTATAAGGATTTGGAAAACCCTCCAAAATAACATTTGCAACCTCAAAATAAATTTAAAGAATTAGGTATTGAGTGTCTAATTATATAAATTTTCGCATAAATTCTTTTTCTAAAGAATAATAACAATAATAATAAATAGAATAAATCAACAGATAAACAAAAGCCAGTTTTCATTTTGAAAGTCATATTTGGTCCCAAGGCCAGTTTAAACAAAAATCAATGCCAGACCTCTACCATATCCATTAAATGCATTCAAAGATCTATTAAGAACGCATGAATAACTTCTTCACCATACACTTTAAAACATAGTCTCTCGCTGTATCTGTTTAAAACAGTTTTCAGCGTCAACATTTGCATTCAAAACTAGGCGTAAAACATTAAGGGCATAATTTTAAAGTTATTTTCTTCTCAAACAATTGGTTCCTCAAAGAATAATATCATTCTATTGTAGACAAAACAAATGATTATTATTTTAATTCGACGTGGTTGGCATACCAATGCGAACGTGTTACAGCATTTCTATCATAAGAATAAATATATAATGTCATACTGTGAAACTGCAAATTACTTCATGAGAAACTATTTAAAAAGAATCTTAGTCAAATCAACTCCTCCTTAACAGTTCGATTGTTTTAAACTAACAAGTTATTTAGTGTGAAGAAAAGACAGAAGGGGCGGAGGGGGTGGGGGGGGGGAGAAAGTGGTACAGAGGTTAGCAACAATTTATCCAAATTCCGCAGTGTTCAAATAAATGCTTTTGTATTAGGAAAGTACTTTTAAAATATAATTTACTTTTAGGTATTACTGATCCAGGGTTGAATTCAGGTTTTTTCTGCGAGAGGGTTAGTTAATTGGTTTGTTGCCAGTGCTACGGTCCTCTTTTGTTTATGAGGATTAAACAGACCGGAAGCGGAATCCGACCCGCTACAAACATATACCTGAGTCGGGATTCGAATCCGGCACCTTTAGTCTAGTAGCCAGAGCCCTAACCACTAGAAAAGCAGATTTCTTCAGAAGGGATTTTTGCAATTTTAATGGAATGAAGGGCAAAATTAGCACTAGCCACCAGCCACAGAGTCACTAAATAAGAAAAGGGGACTATTAAAAATTTTTTGTACTTGGCCACATTCCTAGAAGGAGAGAGTAAAATTTTCTTGCATTTCATCAATGATGCTATTTTTTTTCTGGTTGAAATATGTTTAAATTAACGTATTTATTTCATTTATTCAATTTTACCTTAATGCTAATAGAAATTTTAACAAAAGTTTAGTGTTTAGTGCTTTTAAGTAAAAAAGTGGCCACTTATAAAACTTGTACTACTGGCCCTAATGAAATTACCCAATTTTAACCTTTAGGGGGAATTGTAGCTCTAGACTTAATAAGCATAAAAGGCCAAATCTTAGAGAGGGGTGAAGATTTTAATACTCCAGGGAGATTCCCCCATTCCCCCACACAACTTCGCGAATTCAGCACTGTGCTAAGTCATCAGTCATAGCATTTAAGGACCTGTGAAACGTAATTTATAAAAATCATTTTGTAAAATGGTATATGTTATATGTATACATATTACTTACACGACGAATCTTTACTAACCTGTTTAAAGACTTCTTGATTGGCCAAACCTGCAAAAGCAAAAGCAAAATAGAATTAATATTTTGTTGCTAAATAAAACAAATCATGCAACAATTAAATGGAATCAAATATCAATCACTTTTTCATGGGGGGGGGGGGGGCAGCAAAAAATGTATTAGATTGGTTTTGAAAAATATAAATGAAAATAGATCCATGGAAAATTAATGTAGAAATACTACTCCACTTATAATATATAACTGAAAACATTTAAAACAGACAAATATAAAAAATTATTCAAAACCTGCAAAATTTGAAATATAATGATGGTTCTTTTAATGCAATATTGCGGAAATCGTGCCTTCATTTCTTTCTGGTGTCTTCGTTGTTTAAATTCCTGATTCCATGGGAAAAAAAAAAAAAAAAAAAAAAAAAAAAAACGAACTGATTTGTTAGCGCCCTCCTTTTACACGAACATGGAATGAATGACATAAAACTTGCAGGTTATTTAAAATAACAACATTTCCAGTCGTCTTTCCTTCCTAAAAATATTTCCTAAAGACATCCCTAGTCACATTATGGAGCTAAATTAGCCGATGCTAGTAATCAATCCCTTGCGTCTTTCCAGATACGTACTATCAGAGTTCAATGATGTGTATCAAAGGATATATATCTTGATATATATCTTGATATATATCATGATATATATGAGATATTTATTTTCAAAATATCATGAATAATATTTTTATGTATTTTCATGTTTATCTTAAAATATTGTGTATGATTTTTTTTATGTATATATTCTCAGTCAAAACAAGTGAAAATGAATTCTTTAACTGTTATTGATTGAGTCGTTCGGTACATAAAGAGCCTTTACTACTCTGGCAGTGACTTTTTAACCCCCCGCCCCGCACACACACACACGCACAACCACTCCCCTTCACCCAAGAAAAAAAAAAAAAAAAAAAAAAAAAACTAAGTTTGAGGCTAAAGTAGACCCAATAATTATATGAGGCAATATTTACTTAGAACAGTTATTAAATGATTAACTGTCTAATTTAGATAATAAGTTATTTACAGCTTCATAAAAAATAATCTTTTCTGGTTTTGGTTTTGTTAAGTTTAAACTGCGCAACAGGTTAGAGAAGGAAAATGGCTTATGTTTATATTAACCTTTAACTGATGTTACCGGTCTCACAGACCGGTGCTTTTTTCAATTTTTATAGTTTAACTTGCAAATTTCAGTTTATCTACAAACACTACTGAAATTTGTTCCGTTTGGAACTTTAGTACTATCACCAGAGACTTTTGAATAGGTGAATTTTAATTATAACACTCCTGTACAAAAAGTTTAGTACAAAAAAACATCCTATGAGTTTATCGCGGCTTTTATTCATCTTTCGATGGAGCGGTCTCACAGACCGCTTCACACTAGTTATGTGACAATTTCTGTGACATCAGTTAAAGATTAACATTTTTCAATAAAAAACAATTACTTTGTATTTAAAATTTTCTTGTATAAAACATAAAAATTTCTTGATACTTGACAACAAAACAAGTGCAAAAAAAGCAGAAATGAATGTAAAAAGCAAATTGTGTATGTTTTCAATTAGTTAATTTTAAATTTTGTTATGTAAGTGAGGGGAAAAAAACCCGAAAAAGACATTTAGAATACTGCTATATTAAGTTTTTATGCTAAATCCAATATGTTTTAGTTTCTAATTTATATTAACCCTTAAATGCGCGATTTTTTATTTTGTTTCGAAAAAATTATATATAATTCTCTGAAAGGTTTATGACAAAGGAAAAATAATGAAAAAACTCAGAGATACATTTTTCAAATAATACGTCAATCTTTTCTTCTGTTGCACATCTGCAATACAAGTAAAAACTACTGTCGTGTGGCTATATTACGCTAAAATATTCTAAATTAGTAAATATTTTAATAAGCATGTCTACCAATACCTTATTTTATATAATTATTTATGCTATAAAACTTAACATTTAACCCTTTAATTTCCATGACAGAATACGTTCTAGAAATTACGTAGTTCAGAGAATCTGATTTTACACCAAAAAGTTTCCATGGTTAATTTCGCTTTATTTAAATACGGAATATCTGTTATTAATTAAAGCAGATATTGCTATTTTAATTTTCTAGTGTGAATTAGGTATATACGAATTAAAAAAAAATCTATTAAATTCAAAACACTGTTGTTTGCATAAATTCAAAGCTGCGCACTAAAGGGTTAAGTCTGAAAATATTTATAATAATAGATAAATTGACTATTTTGAAAATAACTTATGTATATCAAAATATTGGATATTTTTTATATTTTCGAAACTATCATATTTACGAACCCTGCATACTATATTATCGTCTTACATACCACAGACGGCAAGAAAATCGTCATGATTTGAACAATTTTATGTCTAGACTTACAATATAAATCTATTTTATTTTACTGTATTTTAAATTTTAAGTGATGCAACATTTGTGTTATCAGTTTATACAACAATTTAGATTATTTAACACGTTGAGCGGTACAGTGACCGACACTGAAGCTGAGAAATTTACATTGTTAGTAATTTTTAAGAAAGTATAATCCTGTAATAAATAAAAAGCAAGTAAGTTTTAAATAAACTTTCAGTAATTACTTAAAACAATATATATATATATTTAGTTTTATATTATATTTTAGACCGTCAGTCATCGGTGAATGAAGCGTTCTAAAAGGAAAGTTCGCTGTCAGTCAACGGTGACTGACGTGGCGCTTAACATGTTAATCTATTTTCCTTTGGTTTGATTAAGTAAGCATCAATATCTATATTATAAAGCAAAACGCTGATGTTATATCGGTGATGGCAACGACCTAAGCAATGAGTTTCCCTTCTTTCTCAAATTTTATTACTTCTAAACATCACATAATTATAACTTTTTTCCCCTCGAATAGTTGAAAAAAAAAAGTACTTTCAAATTAAATTTATTTCAAAGTTGTACGTCAATTTACTAATTTTTTTACTGTTTTTAAAAATATATTTCATGTAGGATTTTTTTAAAAATATATCTTTATCGAGTGCAGCTCGATTACGGAAGATTAAAAGGATTGAACTCAAAATTATAAAAATGGTTCAGCATTTGTCTACGGCTAATATCCCAAAACGAAATAAACACTTCATCTATTACTAAATAAATAAAAGAATAAAATAATTTAAATTTTACACAAATTTTAACAGATAATGTAATCGAAGTACACGCTGAAACACTGAAATAAACAGAATAAAAGAAGTTGATGTAACTAGCGAAATCTTTGGCGAGTTTCACTAACCTCTGCCATGAAGCTAATAAATATGAAAACCTCTTTTAATAAATTTCAAAACTTTATTTGAATGCATGGATTGATTAGTTTTTCATATAAAAATACCTTTCGGTATTGTTGGTGGAAAATCTAAAAAAAAAAAAAAAAGAAATTAGATGTAAAAATTTGTTAGAGATTTTTATTTCCAAAAATGGTTTTCATCTATATTGTGTACGCCGAGTAGTATGTTCTGCAACTCGCGAAGACCCTGTTATATCTCCCGGTTTATAATTTATGTAAAAGATTTCTCTATAAATAAAAAGTCAAGTTCTTAAACTTCTGCTCATCTTCTTACAATGAAATATGACACAACGATTAAAAAAAGAATTTAGAAAAGCAAGAATTCTATCAATATCCTTCTGCAACCTCAGTAGAAAAATTATCGAAGAAATTATGAAGTTTGATAAAGTTTTCCTGACATTTAACTTTTCGCCAAAATTTTTATTTCTCAGCTGCACTAAGACAGTCATTTTTATAGTTGATAAATTTTTAAACAACTGATGGCTAAACTTTTAATTAATTAATATATATATATATATATATATTATCAATTAAACATTAATATTAGTTCTATATTTCTATACGAACTATAGTTCTTTCTTTTATTCTAAGATAACTTTAAAAAAAAGAGTGTCTTTATAGCATATTTTAACTCTTAAAAATTGGATTCTCTGAAGAAAAAGAAAAAAAAATGATTGCATAAGTGAAAAATTATTGTTGTTACATAATTAGTAATCAACTTAAAAAATGAAAAAAACATGAAGTAATTAAGGGAGATTAATTAAAGTGATCTATAGTTGTTTCTGGGAGAATAACTATGAAACTCATTGACTATACGCTCTCTTGACAAATACCTCGAAAGCCAATAAATCAAGCATGATTTAAAAACATTCATTAAAAAGTACATTAAATTTATTCCGCTAGAGTTGGTGTTGGTATTTATCTGTATACATAAATATATGCTAAGAGAGTATATGGAAATGATAATAAAATAACTGAAGTAAGTTATTTTAAAATTTTAGAGAACTGAGTAAAAAATCTAAAGATAAATGCCATTTATTGCGTGGTATATTGTGTTAAGTCAAGAACTTTAAAACTGGTGAATGGTGAAGTAAAACCAAAAATAGAGATAAATGTCTTTTTACACTGAAAAAAGGTGTAAAAAAAATCATGGTGTGCACTTGCAGTTTTTTGCATTCAAAAAGTACATTTTTTTAGTGACGGAGTTCTTTATTGCTTTAAATTGTCAAAAAAATACAGTGTTATTTATAACAAAAACATCCTGACAATGAAAAAAAAACACTGTTCTAGCGATTTTTGCGTTTAGAGAAGCTTTCTCTTGTTAATTTCATTTGTTAAAAAAATGGTTGATATATTTATTGCATGCATTAAAAGTTGTTTTAAGTAACTATATTATGAAGGATGAACGTGAAATGCATGCGCGTATAGACAAAAGGAAAAAATGTAATCGAAGGGAAAGATTATTATTGTTACATAACTAATAATAATATTGTAAAAAAAAGTAAAAGACAAAGTATTTAAGGAAATTAATTGAAATGATCTACAGCTGTCACAGTAAGAAATAAAACAACAGATGGCATGAATAGAATAACCTCCTGCACAGACTTCAGAAACGTTGACATAGCTGAGGAATATTCCGATTTTTGAGCCTAACTATTTTCGGATAGGTTATCTTATTTAATGGCAAATTTATGTCATCAGGCAAAGTGAATATTTCGAATCGGAAATAGCGATACTCAAAAATCCGAAAGTTTGGCATCTATGCGTTGGAATTTTAATAAATCAAGCATGGTCTTTAAAACTAATAATTACTTATTTTGTAAAATTTATGAAATACTGAATCTGATTGTCTGATTTTAAAAAACATCAGAATTTAAAAACTACATTAATAGACAAAAATAGCGAAGTGTTAAGAAAAGAAGCACACAAAAAAAAATATATATATATATATATATATTTCATCGGCATTTCATTCTTCTCGCAGAAATGTTATGGCCCTTGGATATGATGTCTTCACTACAATCTCCGCAGATTAACGAGCAGATAATGGAAGAAGGCATATAATCTTGATAACCTACGCCTTTACCATCACGATGAAAATGGTGAAGTTATTCAGTAATAAAGTGTATGATTGAAGTTAGGAAAACAATCAGATTACAATCTTCAGCCGAGTTAAATACTGATCACACAATGCTAATGGTGTTAGCCTAAGATGCTAATGATATAAGAGTGAGGGGGAAGAAATCTCACTGTAAGTGACATCGAAGATGCAGGTATTTGACATCTTCTTATGTCATTATTATGGGAGCTTGCGGGGACATCCTTCCGGCATATGAGCAGATGGTAAATGCCGAAAATTTTCAGCGATTACTGATTAAGAATTACTTCTTTTTATTTCTTTTCTTTTCTTTTTTGTGTTTTTCTTTTTTTACTCGAGTTTTCGATATCCAATTCTGTAACAAAAACATTATTTAGTCGTATTTATGGAATTTATTTTACCTTTGAAAGTGCGAATTTTTCTTTATTTATTAATAGCATACTTACATACACCACCATTCAAAAGTATTTGGCCGCCCGGTATTAGCAAAAGTTATGTTTGAAATGTTTTGGAATTTTGTATAAACGTTTGAAATGTAATAGTTTAGCGTATTATTCTAAATTAACAAGATTATGAATTGTCATGTTAAAATGGCGAATACTGTCGAGAATTTTAAAGAATTTTAACCAAGTTTCATTTTAACTAGCATGACTCATGGTTGTTGTCTTTTCCTTACATAAATATATTACTATAAGAATAAAATCTACAAAAATCAATATTTATTTATTTTTAATTTTTACATCTTCTAGCAGTTGGTGAAAATTCCCTACAATACTATGAATTCTAACATTATTGTTCATAATCATATTAAATTACAGTCATGTACAGTCGTGGAAAAAAAAAGTAAACACCCCCTACTAACTCCTCAACAAATTATCGTAGAAGAAAGTTACTGGTACCGAACGATTGAAAATAAAGCCTACTTTTAAATGGTGTATATAAAATTTGCTTAGGGGGCCATCTACATATTAAAACGAATCCAAACTTCATTTTTTTCAATGACAATACCCAATTTTAACGAGATATTTCAAATCTTCGGGTCAAACTATGCATAGACACCAAATTTCAAGTCATTTGAATAATAAGTTTTTTAATTATAAACATTCAAAATTTAGTGCTTCTAATGTTAAATTACATTTTCATATTTTTATTTATATCTCCAGAAATTATGCTCCTAATGTGCTAATTTTTTGTGTAGCAATAATACTAATATACCCAAACATAAATACGCTGAAATTGCAATTTTTATAACTTTATGATATGAATTATGATTTATGAAATTAATACTCGAAAAAATTATGAATTGCAAACTACAATTTTTTTGATGGAATTAGATTTATTAAGTCCTGCTTTATGGAAATCCAAAATTTCACATTTTTCTGCCAAGTAGTTTCCAAATTATGCTTTAAAAAACGGCAAAATGATGGTTTAAGGGACCGTCTATAATAGGAGTGACTAGATATTTTGAAATTTCTTTTTCTGTCGTGTTATCTAGCGGGCTTCATTGACTTCTTAAGGTGCCTTGATCAAGATGAGGGCTCTCTCGGTTAACAATCCAGTTCCGAACTTCAATTTGGATACAGCCCTTAAAATACGCTCGTTTTAAAATAATTAATTTCTCAGAAACTTATGGTACGAATTGCATAAAAATTTGTTTTTAGGCTAATTGAAGGGTGTAGAATTGAAGGGTGTGAAGTTCATTTATGCTGTCAGAATTGTTTACTGCTATTGAAAAAAACAAAGTTACGGTTCGTTTTAATATGTAGATGGCCCCCTAAGCAATTTTATCTATATCATCTAAAAGTAGACTTTATTTCCAATCGTTCGGTACCAGTAACTTTCTTCTACTATAATTTGTTGGGGAGTTAATAGGGGGTGTTTACTTTTTTTTTCCACGACAGTACGTATTCTTGCGCCTCAATAATTATATTTCAAATATTCATACAAAATTTCAAAAGATTTAATTTAATTTAGTTCTCTTATACTAGTAGTTGTCTAAATACTTTCGAGTGGTAGTGTAGATGGGAGGAATGAGTACAACATACGAAACTTTGTATTACAGTCAATTAAAATAAACTAATTTAATTTATCGAGATACAGAATTATCAGTTGTATATTCAAGTCTGTGAGAGTTACTCTAACACGCATTTTTTTTTTTTCTCATTTTAAATAAATTTTAACAAACTTTTAATTGTACAGTGATATAATTTATATTTTTAAAAGAAAAAATAATTTTTGAGTTTATATTATAATTATTTGTTCTGCTCTCGAAGCTGGTAGACGGGAGGTTCTGGGTTCGAACCCAATCGCGCCCGTTGCCCTAACCGTTCGGAGTTTTCGTGGTTTTCTTCTAACCTTGGGAAACCTTGCGTACGCGTTAGGTTCCCTTAGAAAGATCCCCCCCCCCCCGGGAGGGCACCGGCTCTGTCTAGGGCCTTACCGACAATATGTCACATATGGGTGTCGGTAAAGGTTAGAAAAATGACCCTCTTTGGATCTACTATCGCGCCTCCTGGAATGCATCCTTCCCCCTCTATTTGAAATACCGCTTGTAGAAATATGTTATTGTGCCCAGTGACTATATAGAAAAGAACTAATACAATGCAGCATTTTCATAAATTTAACTCAATTTTTTCTATGTGAGGACAAAAACTCATTAATACACCTTCGTAACATTGAAAAATTAAGATAAAACATAAAAGTACAATAACAAACATAAAAATATATTTAAAAAGGCATATGAGTACCTTTATTCTGATCTACGCATTTCATCGCTCTGACGGCGACATTCTCAAGATCTATAATGATAAAAATGTTATCATCTAGATCCTGACAATGTCGCCACCAGAGCGATGAAATTTGTAAATCAGAATGAAGGTACTTATGAACCATTCTATGAAAAACGGACAAAATGTCGTACATGTGACACATACACAAATACTTATATTTATTAACTTATAAAATGTTAGAATTAAAACTGCATATTAAATATAACAAAAAACCTTCAATTTTCATATTAGCTTGGTTGTTTTGATTTGAGAATACAATAGCATTGTTGAAACAGCAGTAATATGTAGAAAAGATGTCTCACACGTGATATCGAATGGCCCTTTAATAGGTTTAAAATTCTCCACATTTTAAATCCTAGACCTAAATAAGCTGCTCGTTTTTAATTGGTTTAAAAATCTCCACATTTTAAATCCTACACCGAAGTAGTCTGCCTGTATCAGGCCCATTCCATGAAAAACGGACAAAATGTCCTGTGCATGACACTTACATAAATACCTATATCTATTAACTTATAAGTTGTTAAAATATAAACTATAGATTGAAAATAACAAAAATCCCTAGATTTTCATATTAACATAGTAGTTTTAATTTGAGGATATAATAACATTGTTAAAACAGCAGTAATATGTAGAAAAGCTGTCCCACACGTCACATGGAATTGGCCACGTATTTTTATCACTTTTAGATTGTTTTAGCTCAGTTTTTATGATTTTAAGTGATTTCCTTATATAATTTTATAAAATTTCAAATTAATTTTAAACTATGGACATAAAAGTAATGTGGAAATATAAAATACTTACGTGGAAATTTGGGGTATCGAATCTTACTAACGAACGTTTTGAAAAAGTCATTAAATGAACTAATTTAACTTCGACACAATTTTAAGAAAAATAATTTAACTATGTTTTTAATTGCAAGTAAATTTTAATGCATTATGAAAATGATGGTAAACAGTCGTGGAATCCATATTTTTAAAAGTTTCATTTTTAAAGATTTGAAATGTTTATTTAAACATAAAATCACAGTATTTCCGTAAGAGGTTACTTCAGTCAACTGAAATGACCCTTTCTTAGAGTTCCTTTGAATGTAACTTGAGCTTAAGTAAGCTGCGGAGTGGAACGAAGAAAACAAACAAATTAGCAATTCTAAAGTTTTTGAATGTTTTGCAAAAGGTTTGGAATGGCTGGAGCAGCAGACAGGTTATGATACTACTGAACTAATAATATTAAAAAACTCCGTGATAGAGCTTCAAAACAAAGGCAATCGAAACTTCGATAAACAAAACATTTTTTCAAACCCTTGTGATATATGTAAAAGGTACTTAATTTCAAAATTAAAATTCAGGTAATTTATTCTTGTTTCTATTTCGCTATTACTTTATTTTTATTAAGCACTTGTTATCATAATATGAGATATTGCAAATATTTCTTCTTAATCTTAAAATTGAAGCATTCTCGATTATTCGAAAATTTCGATTTTCCGAAAGATGATCGGTCCCAATTACTTCGGATAATCGAGGTTCTACATTATATACAATTCAAGGTTAACTTGAATTATAAAAATAAAACACGACGAGAAAGGAGTGAGTTAAAAAATAGTTTTTTATAGATTTTTTTTTTTTAATATGAAAGGTATTTTCGGTTAAAAGAAATCCATTTTTAATTTACTAAGCATTCAGTTTAGTAAATCATGCCAAAGAGAAAAAAATTACGGATAAAACAAAGATTTTTTTTTTTTTAAGTGTTATATCGATACAATTTTCTTTAGATAGTTTTAAGGCATCTTTATAATTAAATATAATTATGCCACGGCGACGCTAATGATTCACTTCGTCCTTAGAAAAAAATATTAAATAATTTCAAAGAATACTTACAACACAGATGCCTACGATAAATTCTAAACATAACTAAAAACAAAATTACAAAGAAAAATCTCTTAAAAATCAAAGAAGGCTGGGGAAAAAAAAATAATAAAAAAGGGGGAAACTTGAGAAAAATGCTTTTTCAAAAATCCTGCGACTGCAAGCTAAAATTTTACGGAAATTAAAAAAGGATAGAAATATTTCAAGAGAAAAACATTTAACATAACAGGAGGAATTTTAAAAAAAGAGGGAAAAAATTGCGCAATCAGTTTCCAATCATGAAAGCAAAAAGAGTAATTAAACCAAGGTTATCAACTTAAAAACAAAAATATGATGTGGAGAATAGATTAGTTCGTCATAAAAAAGGGAAAATGTTACATTTTTCTCCCACAAATTCCCTTTACCTTTTTTTTATAAGTTTATTGAAAATGATATGAAAGCTGGTGGTCTGTGTTCAACAAAGCGAAACTGGGAGTTTCTGGTGAGACAACAATGGACTAACAGTTGGCTGAATAATAGAGTGAAAAAAAAGTTCTTGGGAAATTTCGAAATAAAACTTGAAAAAATGAAAAGAGCTTTAAGGTCGGAAGTTTAAAGTATTTACTAGAAACTATAAATTTTATTATACATGAGCACGTGAGTGCAAATACATATTGCAAAAAATATATTAGAGAAAAAAATTCAGTCCAGTCAATTAAAAATTTTAAAATAATAACCTGTATGAATTACGTTGTTTTCGGGTTATCATTGTCAAAATAAATAGAACAGTCTGTACTAAACATATACACGAATTATACGTTTATCATAAATAAGATTACAGACACAATAAAAAGGAAAATCCTTAAAACTAAAAATTGAAAATCGTGTTGGTTTAGATATAACAAAAAGTCAGTTAATCAACACAAGAATAAAAGAAAAGTACCGTTTTAATTCGCATAAAATTCTTTATGATTATATAAGTTTTATTTTGTCATAAAGGGTCTTCTCCAAAATAAATTTCGCCAACTTTCATTTTTCAAATTATAACACTCACTTTTGACACTTTATTTGAGATTATTGGTTCAAATCAATGTAAAATGTATACAGTTTGTGCTCTTTTTTCTTACATTTTTATACAGAGTTTTATAAAAAGAGAATTTATGGGAGTTCATCCCTAAATTTAGAAAAAAACCAAAACTAAGATTTTACAAATAAAAGCATCAAGGTCGTTCTTATTAGTAACTAGAAAAATTCGATAGAAAAAGCTAAATCTAAAATAAACTAACTTTATACAAAATAAAATTTTATAAAAATTTTCCAGTTACTTTCTAAAGTGTTCTTTTCCGTGAAGCAGTGAAGCTTTTGTACTTAAAAATGATTCGAAGAAAGTGAACGGCAAAATTACAATTTTCTGTGCTTTAGTATGGCATTATTTTTCTAAACATATTGAAATTAAAACATCTGATAATTTAAATTATGGTGCTTACGGCCATGAAATGTTAGCAGCCAGTGTTGCCGAAATGTACCAGCCGAAATGTTTCCGTTAATTATTAGACAGTTCGAACTTTGCATGATGTTAAATGTCATTTGAATCATCAAATCAAAATTGGGTCAATTATTGTTAAACATGTGTTGCATGTAATTTCTATGTAAAATGTTTTAATATTTTGAGGTATTCGTTATAGATATTTACGATATACAATTTGAAAATCATTGGTTAGCAAAATTAAATCAAAGAAATTTTGCGGCACTGCACCCATTTATTTAAATTAACTTTTTTTATACATTAGTCTGGTATTATTTTTATAAGCATACTGAAGATAAAACAGCTGTGAATTTAAATTATGATGCTTAGGGGAGACCGGGGGAATGGCGCCACTCGAGGTTATGCCGCCACCCCATCTAGTTTAAAAACTAACGGCAGTTTGAAATAGTGATTGCGCCTGCACTGTAGCGGCCAACAATAGAAACAATGCCTTGAGTGAGAATGGTTTTGTTGTACATCGTTCGCTTGTTCTAGTGAAAAATTTAGATTTCATCTAGTTGCTTCTTATTTTGGAGCTTCAAATGGGTAGAGGTAAACACCTTTTATTGAAACATTAGGTACTTAAGATAATATTACCCGTAATTTACATGCATTCGCCGACATTTTGATGCAATCTGTTGAAAAACTTCGGTTTTTCTTTCGGCTTTGCTGGGGGGGTTTCCACTATATTGTCCTCTCGGGGTAATGCCGCCACCATGGCAAAGGGTGATTTTTCCAATTTGAGTTAAATTGTAAGCTTAGCACATTAATAAATCTAGCTTAAGGAACATTGTAATTATTCATTATTTTGATAAATTATTGCTTTCTAAACATTTTTAGTAGGTTATGTGTTTCCTAGTATCCATTTTATGTATTTACTAGGTCATTAAAGAGTGACATCATTACCCCGATACAGTGGCGGAATTACCCCAGTATCCTGGGTAATCCCGCCACTGTAGAGAGGCTGAAAGAAATTTTTTTTTATGTGTGCTTACTTCACAGTTATGATTACGGTTAAATTTATACAGATACTAAAGATAATGATTCAGCTTTAGAATTTTTACTATTAAAAAAATAAGCATTTTTTTGTGGTGAAAAAAATTAAATTCTTTTAAGATGTCGCCATTCCCCCGGTCTCCCCTACGGTCATTAAATGTTGGCAGTCAGGAGTTAAAATCAGAAAGATTAGTTCAGAAAACCAAATAGATTTTTAAAAGATTGAAAGAACGTATTTTAAATATTCTTATTACCAAGGGCCGATGTAGTCAAAAAAGGTTCAAGTCCTGGCAAAGTTTGGAAGTTTCAGGCTATATTTTTGTAACAAAAATGTCTAGATTTGGACATTTGTCACTAATTTTCGGGGGCAGGTTCACGTCTGTGTAGGGTCTGCCTCAAAATTTTCATTTTAAAAAGTTTTCAATTTTAAGAAGTCGATGCATTTTTAAAGTTTAAAAAATTGATAAAGTTTATAAATTTTTAAGTTTTTTAATGCTTTCAAGCTTTTTTTTTTAATTGGGTCGGAGCAGTTTTAATTAAATATAAATTGTTACCATGTGTGTATGTAAAAAAATATTTGGGGCTCTTAAAATTTTCAGGTCCTCGGATCAGCAGGACCCTGTAATCGAATTGGTCTTGATTAATGCACGGCCCTGATTGATACCAATTGATATCAGAATAAGGTACAAAGAAAAAAAATGGCATCCATTATATCAGCATGCAATAAAAAGCCTTTGAAGTTCTATAAAGGACTTCGTGATATCTGTTTTTCTCTCTAGTATAATACCATGTAAAATTCTCAGCTAACTATAAGATTGATGGCGATCACTAAAGGATTTTTAAAATCTTCAAGGAGAAAAAACTGTTTAATAGATGTTCTATATCTAAAAATAAAATATTACCCATTTTCACGAAAACTAATTCTCTTAGTCTGAATGAAATAAATATTTTTAAAAAAGTTCGGGCTAAATTTTTGAAAAAAGGTTTAGTGCAAGTCAACCGTGAAAAGTGGTTCTAAATTCAATTACTTTCTAGGAATTAGAAGAACAAAAGCCGCGATAAAGATTTTTTAGAAACTATTTAATTATTGAACTTTTATCTCAGAAGGATGCTATACATATTTTGGAAGAAAAAAAAAGTTTCAAAGCTAATTGAATTAAGCTGAAAACATAATTCGTAAAGTTTGCCAAAATGCGTTGCAGTTTATCTGCAGCAAGCTGTAGAGATAGAAGTTTATAGTTAAACTATTCTTTTGTCGTGTAGCCGTTAAAAACTAGATGATTAACTCCTCTAAACAGTAGAAAACTTCAAAATAGATGAAAAACCCCAACCAACTCTTACAAAGCACATTGTTAAACCATGGTCTTTACCCATTGATGTTTGATGATGCGTGAGTTACAGTCAATAAACGAAGCCGACTGTTTAGGTTCTGATTTTTGGGAAAGAGTAGATTGTGAAGAAATGTATAAACTTGGGTTGTTTTTGACAACTCTGCAAAGGGCTTTTTTTATCTTTATCTACGATTTAGCTTTTTATGTTTTTTTGTTTTGTTTTTCAAAGTTCGACAGAGATATTAATTTTTTTTTTCTGTAAATGTGTTTCACATGGTCACAAAGGAGCCAAGTATTAAATGTTTGTTTAATATGAACATGCAAGTAAATAAATAAATTAGATAAAAATAATGATTGCGATATTAATTATAGATCAGTGTTATTTAAAAAAAATTACAGACAATGTCAGTATTTGTACATAACTGATTCAGACATTACTAATGAAAACCCTTTGATTTCGAATGCCAAAATCTTTAAAAACAAAACTTGAATACAGAAAAATCCTTGAAAACGGAACCTGCTTATAACGGAAACGTTATTTAAACTGCTACTACAAAACTACTTTAAGGCTGTTTTCAAATCCAAAAGGGCGATTTTATGACACACGTTTTAATTAATTTTTGTTCAGAAACGCATGAAATAGGCAGGCGTTGTTATTCAAAAACTATGTAATTAAAAGCATACTTGCCAACTAAATTTCGGCAAAACTCAGAAGATTTTGGACAAAAAATCAGAAGAAATCAGAAGATTTTGGCGAAAAATCAGAAGAAATCAGAAGATTTTTTAAGTCTTATAGCACTTTCAGTAAGGATTAAAAAACAGCTGAATCCTTATAAATAAACAAATTTCAAAGAGAAACTCTAATAAAATATTCACTAATTTGCAATTACACAATATATATTATGACAAAAAATAATAACTTGAATATATTAAAAGTTACTTTTTTTTTTCATTTGGAATATTTATAGATATCCTACCTTTCACATTAAAAGACACTTAAAACTTCTGACTCCTACATTTTTCTTTCTTCTAATTTTTTTTTTTTTTTTTTAAGGGTGATTCTGAGAAAAAAAATGTCTGAAATGTTACAGCAGGGGGGGGGGAGGATCCACTTCCGACACTAGGTATGCGTTTTTTTCCGCGGCCCTTTGACGAAATTCGCGATCTTTAGCCAAAATTTGTATTTTTTTTCGCGATCTTTTGACGAAATTTGTGTTTTTCTTTTCGCATTTTTTTGACGGAATTTCTGTTTTTTCGCGATTTTTTAAGAAAATTTGTTTTTTTCGCGTTTTTTGTCGAAATTTGCCGTTTTTTCGCGATTTCTTGGCGAAATTTGCCGTTTTTTCGCGATTTCTTGGCGAAATTTGCCGTTTTTTCACGATCTTTTGGCGAAATTTGCCATTTTTTCACGATCTTTTGACGAAATTGCCGATTTTTCTGCAAACGATTGACAAAATTTATTTTTTTCGGCGAAGATGTCGAAATTCGCGATATTTTTTATGTCCGAATTTTCGAATTGGTGGCCGATTTTTTTAAATTTTCGGAAATGAATGCCTTAAATTTTCGGAAAATTCGGACCAAAATCACCCCTACCCGTTGTTTATGCCCTCTTTTGACGAAATTCGCGTCTTTCCCGCGATCGTTCGGCGAAATTTGGGTTTTTTTCCGCGATCCATCGGTGAAATTTGGGTTTTTCCCGCGACCTTTTCACGAAACGTCCGTTTTTTCCGCGATCCTTTAACGGAATTCGCGTTTTCACGCGATCTTTTCACGGAAATAGTGTTTTTATGCGATTTTTTGACGGCGCTTTTTTTACCCGATCTTTTGGCGAAATTTGCGTTTTTTCGCGATCTTTTCACTGAATTCGTGTTTTTACGCGCTCTTTTGGGGGAATTCTCGTTTTTTACGCGATCTTCCGACAAAATTTGCGTCTTTCTCGCGAACCTTCGGCGAAATTTCGGGTTTTCCCGTGATCCTTTGACGAAACTCGCGTAAAAAGCGTAAGAAATGGCCGAAAATTGGAAGAAAATGACAAAAAGCGGAAGAAAACGCATTACGCGCGTAAAATCGGAAAACATGCCGATTTTTCGGAAGAATTCTGAAAAAATCGGAAGAGTTGGCAGCTATGTTAAAAGACTTTTTTTTCCTTTTTTGGTAAACATAAAAGATTTTTCAGAAAATGCCATGAAAGTGGGCGTTTTGAACGGAATTTCCGGACAAAAGGAGGAAGACCAGCCAGGAAAGGAGAAAAATAGGTTGTCACATGGTCAAAATTTCTTATAACTCGATAAGTAATTCTTTTATCAAAAGACGGAAAACTGATTCCTATACCAAATCGCTTTAATAGTCAGCCCTGCCAATTTTGCGCCTTTACGTTTAAAAATGAGTTAGTAAATGTGTCAGAAAATTTCGCGTTCGTTGAGCAGTGAACTTGAGAACCACCTTAATCTTTTTACTGTACACACTGGGACATTTAGTTTAACCCTTTATGTACTGAATTATGAATTCATGAAAATTTTTTCTTCTAAAGCATTTTTTGTGAATTGTTTAAACTAAATTAGAAGATTTACATAATCATTTAACAAATTTTAGAAGGATTGAAGGATTTAGAAGAATTAATTAAATTTGAATTTATACGAGTTTTGTGCAATATTTATAACCTCACTCAAACCTTTTATTTTAAATGTTTTTCTTTGTATTTTGTAGAATTAGGAAATGTACAAATATAATGTTCTTACAATAGAAATATAGAAATATTTCAGAATTGACGCCAAGAAAGCTGAAAAGATGCAAAGGCAAAAGAAATCATCCTTTTAAAAATATTTTTGTAATGTATAACCCATAATGCTTTTGGAACAACATAAAATAATGTATCTATAAATCATTCTAAACTGTATTAAAACTAACCTATGTATTAAATGCATTTTATAACAAGTTATTTTTATGGTACTTATAAGTACCGTTAGTAGATAAAGGGTTAAATAAATGCATTTATTTATATCTCGAATCTTGTCAACTATATAAATATATTTAGCTTATTGAAATTTATCTACCTTATTTATATAATTAAAAGCAAAATTAAATTTGTTTAACCCTTTATACCCCGACGCTACTTTAAAGTAACAGTAAAATAACTTGTTATAAAATTCATCTAATGCATCTATTACTAGTAACACAGTTTAGAATGAGTTATAGATACTTTACTTTATCTTGTTCCAAAAACATTATTGGCTGCACAGAGCAAAAATACTTCTAAAAGGATGGTTTCTTTTTCATGTGCACCTTTTCAGCTTTCTTGACGTTGAAAGATTGTGGGAGAAAACTTTCAGTTTGGAAATATTTCTGTATTTCTATTGTAAGAGAAATATTTGTACATTTCCTAAATCTGTAAAATACTAAAAAAATATTTTAAATAAAAGATTCGAGTGGAGTTATAAATATTACACGAAATCCCTATAAATTCAAATTTAATTAATTATTTTTAATTGACAAAATCCTTCAAAAATTTATTAAATTATTATGTAAATCTTCTAATGTAGTTTCAAAAATTCACGAAAAATGTTATAGAAGATGACATTTTCATGAATTCATAATTTGGGAGATAAAGGGTTAAATAAATACATTTATTTATACCTCCAATCTTGTCAACTATATAAATATTTTTAACCGATTGAAATTTATCTTATTTATATAACTAAAAGCAAATTTAAATTTGTTTAAAATTTTCTGGAACTCAAAATTATATTTAAAAACAGGGGAAATTTTAACCCAACCTGTGGAACCGGTAGCTTTTAAAATCCGTGGAACTGAGAATTAAATCATGCTACTTATTTGCAGTTCGCAAAACGTCATTTTGTGTAGGATCCCTCTAGCAAAACCCTATCGGGAGTTGCACTTGTCTCAAATCGTCTGTAATGACAAAGGCATCTGCCGTTTCTCCAAAACGCACACACACAAATGCAACCATCTCTACTCACAAAACAGATTACTCTTCGGGAAAACACAGGAGTGATCAAAAATTATTCCAAAAGCCATTTATGCATCTGCCCGATAAATTAAAACGTTTGGGATACGAAGTTACGGCTGTAATCTGTTCGTTCACGGGTTATTCGGTTCCTGGCGAAAACTTTCGAAAGGATTGTGATTTATTGTGTTATTTAAAAGCGATGCGGTTTGTGGTCAGATCACTCGCTCGAGGTGTTTTCTAAACTTTAATAGGTTCTTAATTACTGACGGGATTGTAGTTTCATTGTTTCCCCAGCAAAAGACGGCGGGGAGTGCGGAATTGTTTGAATATTTGTTTATGGCTATAGAAAGCAACTGTCGCTTGCCGGAATATTTTTATGCTATTGTAAACTCGGTCCGTTTTCATTTAAGTCGCATTCTTTAAATCGTTCGATTTCGTTTGCCGCCAAACTTTGTCCTTTCGGGTGTTAGGTCGGGTGCATCCAAATTTCGCATGGAAGTAATTAAATTATAACTGAGTAAATGGTGTAGATTTTGAGTCAAAATGTGCGGTTACAATTGATTGCTTTGGGTTAAAAGGGATTTATTATTTAAAAAGTTTTGCAATGATTCGTTACAACTTTATTATGACATGTAATATGAGTAATGTTTAATCAGGTGATTTTATAAAGAAAGAGAAATTAAATGATACAAAGTTTCATTATCAAGTAGATCACTATAATAAAACCTGCTAAGATGGAATTGTAAGGGATCAGAAACAAATTCTGGTTTAGGCAGGATTTCGTCTTAGTTAGGCACACTGTGTTTGTAATACAGTAGAGCGCCGATTATTGGAACTCCAATTAACCGAACTTCCAATTATCGGAACAGAATATTTCTCTCAAAAAAACTTTCTTAACCGAACTTCCAGTTATCTGAAAAGCATATTTCTCCCAAAATTTTTTTAAACCGAACTCCTAATTATCCATCGGTTTGGAATAAAATTTTAAATAAAGAAACAACTGATAGTGAATCAGAAAATGAGGAATTGTAAAACAATAAAGGAGATGGGAAGAATACTAAGCTATGAAGAAAATGAAATTAACGAGTGGTTAAAAAGTGAAGTTAATGACCCTGGATATCAGATTTTAAATGATGATCAGATTGTGGATAAGGTTCGTGATGAAAAAGAAATAGAAGAAAATGAAAACGAATGTTCTGAAAATAATCCATATCCATCTCATAACGAAGCCTTTGAATGTTTGGAAACAACTGTGAGATGGCTTGAACGGCAGAAGAACGTTGGTCCTATTCAACTAACGTATTTAAGAAGAATTTGAGATTTGGAAGCATTGAAAAGAATGTCGTTGTTGAAGAAAGCAACAATCAAAAGTTTTTTCTGCTTAAATTATAAAATTATAATCTCAGGAGTTCAGAACATAATAAAAAGAGAAAAAAAATGTAATGATAAAAATTTAAACAAAAAAAAGTAAAAAGTAAAAAACAATTTTTAAACACGCCACTGGTGCTGCCAGTCCAAAGCTTAGGTAACGTGTGAAGGTTTTAGTACAGTCGGAAACATAACTTAAATTGTCTGTCCATTTATCCGAACTAGGGTCGGTCCCGACTTGTTCGGATAATCTGCGCTCTACTGTAATTGCATTGAATTCTTTTCTCCAGGACTGTAAGTCCGTGGTATGAAGGTTAAGAAGCCAATTTAAAAAAAAAGAAATGGACATTTTTATTCATTCTGTTTTAAGTTAGAACAGTCAACAACTACATGTGGCATGTGGGGAGAGGAGGAAGGGTCAATGTGCGCACCTGTTTAAGAAAAAAAAGGGAGGGGGACAAAATCTTTCTATTGTGGACTTGCATCTTCAGCAAAATTACGCTCTTCTACTGGGCGATTGCAAAAGGTCGTGCCCGATTTTCGATGCATCGAGTTTCGAAGTCTACCCAAGTTGTTTTAAATGGCGAAATGCAGTCGAATTGTCAACATTTAGTCTCTTAGCAATCTCTTGAGTAGTAATCCGGGGATTATTCACTAAATCACGGATTAAGTCATTATCAATGCCAGAAGGTCGCCCAGAGTTTTATCGTTTAGACTGAAATCACAATTTTGAAATCGACAAAACCACTTTTTAACTGTCCTAAGAACGAGAGCACGATCCAAATAAACGGCTTGAATATTTTTTGTAACACGTCCAATACTCACGCATTTTTAGGTGCGTTCGTAATTATATAAATACGTAGCACCTATAGTCGTCGTTCAGTCCGTCTGTCCGTCCGTCCGCATGTAACAGAGCAAAAACTACCCAACCGAATGGGCTGAAATTTTAAATATATGATTGTTGCAAAATTTTGTCGAGCCATCTCAAATTTTAAGAAAATCGGATGTATAGTTTAATTACAGGGACAGCCAAAAGTTTTTCTTTACATTACGACCAATGGGAAAAATTATTGCAAATGTATTTTAATAATGTTACAGACTTCCGAATGGTCTGAAATTTTAAATATATAATTGTTGAAATATTTTAGCGAGCAATTTAAAATTTTATGAAAATTGGATGTGTAGTTTAATTACAGGGACAGTCAAAAGTTTTCCGTTACATTACGGGGAATGGGTAAAAATTATTGCAAGTGCATTTTAATGATGTTACAGACTATGCACTTATGAAGTGCAAACAAATATACATTCAGTACAATATGGGGTGCAAAAAATAATTATAAAACTAGTTATAGTACGAACGCACCTCATTTGCCACGTTTGACGAGCAATTTCCAACTTGTTTAAACTCATATAACATAACATGACGAAAATGTAACTTTTGATTTTCCGTTTTGAATATTAACCTTGCACACAGATTAATTTGAAAAACTTTTTTTTAACATTATGTTCATTCACGACACATGTAAATAACTGTCAGTTAATAATAGGGTTATAAAAGAAACATCGGCACAGTCAAAATTGCAAGTTTCTTCCATCTATGAAATAGGGCACGACCTTTTACAATCAGCCAATAATAATTACAATTGTTTAATATTAGTTTTGATCAATTCTCAGTACCCATGACGCTGAAATTTTCGTATACTAATTTCTACGAAAATTGGAAAAGAGTAATTAAGTAGGGAGTTTTTCCATGCATAAAGAGTTAACTCTGTATACTATGATTTGATATTGAAATTGTAAATAGAAGATCTCGGGTTAAAAATTCTCAAGTACTACATTTCTCAAGTACAGTTTCGAAATGAAACGAGAATGCCGATTTTAAAAATACTTTAAATAACTAAAAATGCATAACTCATAATTGCATTTCAACAATATTTCACTGTCTTATCTTTACTAGAACACGATCCACTGTTGATATTTGCATTTGCTATCTTATTTTATTAAAATTTTTATTTAATTTAAATTTTTAAGGATGTCTCTGTTATTCAACTTTTTATAAAATATGTTTTAATTTTAAATTTCAGTTGTATCCAAGATTTTCAATAGTTTTTACATATTTTATATATATTTAAGAATAATTTATTTATCCCGAACCATCCAAAAGTAAATTTAAAGATTTGCAGAATCTAAATAGTGACAGTGTTTATTATTAAAATAATAATACAGTCTAACCGTCTGGTTAACTTAATTTTCCTTTAACATAAAATTGTTTTTTCAATTTGCAAACAGAAATATAAGTGTAGGGACGGTAAGGGCTGTAGCAAGTAATTACAATTAAATATTTAGAACATTGTTTCTTCAATTGTTGGTCGCGAACAGATAACGAGAAGCTGCAGTTAAACCGAAAAAACAAAATGTTTATGTACAAGAAATATCTGTTAGTAAATAATAATAATCAAATATTATGTAATTGGTATTGATGCCAATGTAGTCTGATAAGTAAACGTGAACATGTATTAATACACGGTTGCATTTTTTATCGCTAGAAAGCTTAACTATATGTAGATTTACATTTGAAACACACAGGAGTAAATTATTTTCAACAAATTTAGTTTTTGATACCACTACTGCAGAAGAAGCTTTCCACACAGGTAAGAAATAAAAAGTATATAGTATCATTCTTTTGAAAGAATCCGTTGCTAAGATTTCATTAAAACGGTATTATAAAGCAGGCTATTTATTTTTTTTATGAATGCTTAGAGGGTCTCAATACTTAAAAGTTTTTAAAAAAGATGATTTATAACAAAATACATGTGAGCCATTCTCCGATAATTTCAACTATCATGAATAAGAAACGTGCGAAATTTAACTTAAAAAACGCATTTTTAAACTTTCATGTTCTTGTAGCTATAATTAGAAAATGTTCTTATTCAGCATTAATGTTTAATACTATACTATCTCAGTGAAACCCTTGCCATCCATTAAATAGTGAAATAGAACAGGAATGGTAAGGAGGGGACGGTAAAGAAGGGAAATTACCACCAATTTTTAGGTAAATCATGTTAAGACTAAGTGATAGCCACAACGTTCATTGATTTTTAGCAACAGTTATTTACATTGGATTAAATAATAATAAAAAAAATATTTACCTCTAAAAGTGCAGGAATAATACTTGGGGACGGTAACACTACCAATACAGCCACAATGCTTAAAATTGATATTTAAATGCTGATTTAAATTCTGCAGGAAATTTCTTGTCAAAGAATTACAGCCATTTTTTCTCTAGCATGAGAAAAAAGTTTAAAAAATTCTGTGGCTGCACCTGGAGTGTTTTTCTGTATAACTTTAGCAAGAGGGACGGTAAGGAGTCTAAAATCCAGGAGCGGAGTTAAAAAATAATAATAATAACAACCGTAAAAATGTGTGCAGGTAAATTTTTTGCTATATATTTATATAAAACAATAGTCCCAGTTTCGGAAAAAAAAATTACATCGAATTACTTTTATTGAAACAATTTTATACAAACGGCTCCAAACTTAAAAATCAGCATCAAGGACAAACGGGACGGTAAGGAATTTCGTGGTATATTTGGACCCGCAACATCGCCCAAAACTTATTTATTTTGTTAGTACAGTATACAATGATGCAATGGAATGTTTTCCTATATAAGAAAAAAAAAAAAACAAAAAAAAAAAACAAGAATATGTACTAAAAGAAAAATTATTATTCAGGGACTTAAAAGTCAAAATTGCATGAGAATGCCTCATAGACGTATTTGTAAAAGTGTCACGCTCAGGACATTTTGTCCTTTTTTCATGGAATGGACCTGAAACGGGCAGATTACTTAGGTCTAGGATTTAAAATATGGATATTTTTAAACCTATTAAAAACGGGCAGCTTACTTAGGTCTAGGGTTTAAAATGTGGAGATTTTAAAACCTATTAAAGGATCATTCCATATCATGCGTGGGACGGCTTTTCTACATATTACTGCTGTTTTAACAATGCTATTACATCCCCAGATTAAAACAACTACATGCTAACATGAAAATCTAGGGGTTTTTTTGTTATTTTTAATGTATAGTTTATATTTTAACATGTTATAAGTTCATAGATCTAAGTTCTTATGTAAGTGCCACGCCCAGGACATTTTGTCCGTTTTTCATGGAATGGGCCTGAAACGGGCAGCTTACTTAAGTCTAAGGTTTAAAATGCGGCGATTTTTAAACCTATTAAAGAACCATTCCATATCACGTGTAGGATAGCTTTTCTACACATTACTGCTGTTTTAACAATGCTATTTTATCCTCAAATTAAAACAACTATGCTAACATGAATATCTAGGGCAGGGATGGCGAACCTATGGCACGCGTGCCAAACTTGGCACGTAAGAAAATTTCTCTGGCACGCGAAAAAACTTATAGATCATATTCAGTTTATGGAAAACATTCCACTTTATGTTTTCTTTTTTTAACGAAAAGTATAGTTTTGTGTAACAATTACATCATTTACTTAAAAATAATCCGGTACTTTTGAATGAATTAAGTTATTATAAATTTCAATGGAGCGCCTTGTAGCGTCATTTTATCGCTAATCCAATCAACATATAGTGTTTTCTAAATCATTTTACTTCTCTATCAAATTTCAAAGGTTTTATTTTTTTTAATTGAATTTTAACAGATAGTTTGCATAGTAATATGCCTAATTGACAGGCTTCTCTTCAGATTAGGTTTTATTTTATTTAAGTTTAGGGCTTTTGTAGTTACTTTAGGTTTTAGTATATTTAGGTTATAATTTTGAATATTGAATTTTAACTGTTATTGTAAATAGTTATGTATCTACTGAACCTGCTTCTACCTGAAGAACTAAAATGATCTGATTAGGAAGTATACAATACAAGAAAAACTAATTTATAGATTTTTAATACGGAATTCGATGCGACATGGCTATATTATTGGTAAAAATGTTTTTGGCACGTTATAATGTTGGTAAATAATAATTTTTAAATTTTTTGGCATGCATACTCAAAAAGGTTCGCCAACCCTGATCTAGGGCTTCTTGTTATTTTTAATGTATAATTTATATTCTAACAACTTATAAGTCAATAGATATAGGTGTTTATATAAGTGTCATATGCAGGACATTTTGTCCGTTTTTCATGGAATATGGCTCAGTAACGTTTACAAAAAATACTATCTGTACCAAATAACATTTTAAAGGGGCAAAACAGCAATAACAAATAACATCTCTGCAGCAAAAAAAAAAAAAAAAAAAAAAAAAAAAAAAAAAAAAACCCACGAAGAACCAAAAAGAAAAAAAAATAGAAAAAACAATTGAGGAAGATAAAGGTTTTTTTTTTTCTTTCAAAGCATAAAAATTGTTATTTAAGCACAAAATAGAATGGCTACCCGAAAGGTATTTCCCATCCAAGTTATAATTATTTAAGATGAAAAGGTAAGATAAGGGGTTTTAAAAACAAAGAAAACAGGGAAATGCCCACAAAAAATTAAAATTAAAATATTCCTGTAAACCCATACATGCTTTAAAATGTACGTGCACCTGAGACTGATAGTTCAGAAAGATAACATTAAGAGAATACAATGATACCGTTTCGGATTAGCAAAATATTTGAATAAAGCAGAGTGAATGAATTTTAAAAGTAAAGCATGTTGGATACAATGAGAACGAGAGATCAAAGAACGTGCGTTGAAGATGATGAAAGGGTTAAATCACCACGTACAAATCCTTCCCCCACTTGAAATAGCAAAAAAATGTATCCAATGGAAATTGCTTCCGATTCATGATTACTATGCTAATTTTCTTGCTCCGATTAGAGAATTGATAACGCAGGATATGAATGCTATTAAAAAATGAGCCAAATGACCCTCTTTTGGAGGTCCCAACCTAGACACTTCAAAACCTACATTTTGCCTTCGGCAAGGAAGGGGCTGCCTGACTCTGCTTTTCTTTCAGTTCTTGCAAAATTGTTGCCCAACATTTTATGGTGGTTGACTATTTTAGAACAAGTTGCTCCTCTAAAGTGAGAAAATTACTTGAGGACGTGAGTTTTAAAACTCGTCTTATCCAAAATTTAAAAAAAATGGAGTTTTCTCTATCAATCTATTATATTGGTGAACCTGCATTGAAATAACACTATAATCTTAAAAAAAAAAAAAAAAAAAAAAAAAAAAAAAAAAAAAAAAAAGATTTATCGTGTATTTTTGGCGTTGTAAAATCTCGGTTTACAATGAAAACCAATGGACGCAGTCAGAGGTTTTTCCACAATTTCCCAAAATGTGATTTTCTGGATAAGGCGAGTTTTGAAATTCACGTCCTTACTTTTTAAAAGTCAATTCATAGTAGTGTTGCCAGAGGCTCAGTGTAAAAAAAAAAAAAAAAAAAAAAAAGAGGGACAGCGGATTTTAAATCGGGACATAAAATCACAGAAAACCCTATGAAAACGGAAGTTGTCTATTACGAAATACTGTCTTAAACGTAAAACTTTTATTGTCCCTATACGGTAGAAATAGCATACAATTATGCCTGCTAAGACGAAAGCCTGTTTAAAACGGAATTTTTCTCTTTCCGTTACGATTCCGTCTTAGCAGGTTTTATTGTACTAAATAAACACAACAATCTTATACGGTAAAATTCCCTAAAGCGGAATCGCTAGGAACTGAAACAGAATTTCAATTTAGCAGGTATAATTGTGTATTATTCCTATCGCAGGGACAATTAAATTTTTAGTTTTAAAACGAAATTCCGCATTATAAATGGGTTACGTTTATTCAAAGTTTACTCAACAAAGTACAGTAAAACTCGTGAACACAAAATCTCTAGGAAGAGCAAAATAATCCGTTTAAAACAAATTTGCACCCAAGCAGGTACATTTGTAAGGTATTTCTCTATAAGGGGTTATAAAAAATTTCCGTTGTTGATAGTTTCTGTCTTAACAGGTTTTACTATGTTAAGATCTTTCTACTCGATGCAGATTAACGAATAACATGGTACTAAAAGAAATTTTAAAGAATTTGTACATCAGGAAAAATCATTTCATTTTCATGCAAGGTAAACTAAAAAAAAGTAGTCATCATACTATGCAGGGATGAACGGTCCTGAAATCCAGCTTTCGCTTTATATTATTGGAGTTTATGGTGCCTGCCTACCTTCGGAAGGGATTTTTTTTTTTAATATTCGAAAAATTGGCTACTGTTGTGCATTTTATTATAAAGTATAGCTAAGAATTGTGAATAACAGGTAAAAATACGTATATTTTTTAAATATTTTGATTTTAAAGCTCAAAACATACATAAAAATTGCTATAAAATGGCACTTTTGCAAAACATCAAAACTCAAATTTAAATGAAGATATTTTTATTCTGTAAAATTTATTATGATTAATGAAACTTTCTTGAGATACCGAAACATTTTCATAACTATAACTATGTTATTAATAAAAATATAGAAGTTAACGTTTTTGCACACAGAAAAAAAATACATATATATGACACTTCATAACTTGTATATCAACTAAAATATGAAAAAATAATTAACTGTAATCATAAAAGAGGCATGTTACCTAAATAAACTACTTTAGAGTATTTTCGAAAAGTTTCATAACGTTACAATTATTAATTTTCGAGTTATGATGTTTTGCGATAAAGCAAAACGTTAAAAATTTCATTTTGAGAAAAAGCAGAAAATGTAATTTAAACCAAATTTTACCTTCTAAATGAAAAATCTAAGTTAAAAAAGCTCCTGATTTATAAAATTCACTATCTATGATATTTACATTAGTTATTCTTTTTTTTCTTGATTTTTTTTAAAATTTTCTTTGTTTATGTGCAAATATTCACGTTCACTTCGGTAGCCGAGGGCTAATTTTAGTTTTAAAAACTTGTGATTGACTAAAATGCCTGTAACTCAGGTTCTAAGCAAGATAGAAACATAATTCAAACTGATTTAGAAAGCTAAAACGTCACGTTTTAATATTAAACCAACTATAGAAAATCTGATTTTCGACCGAAAATTGCATTTTAAAGGAAGGCAGACACCTTAAGTGCAATCCCAGAATAAGAGATCAAAGAGATCAGACTAAGTAGATCAAACTAGTGAACTTTGGCTTTAAATTAATGATCTTCATAGAAGATTTTCAAGCAGACCAGTGCACTATCCACAGTGCTACATAGAGAAAGTCTGCCGATTGTATTTGTCAATTATTAAATTATTTTTTTTTATTTCATTCTTAAAATATTCTATTTCAAATTAAGAAATTCAAAATAGTGAAAATAATAATAGTGAATCAATTAAATAAAGACTGTACGTGGAATTAGAAATAAAAGTCACTATCGGAGCGTATTTTTAAGACTAGATAAATTTTAAAAAGTGTATGAAAATGCTAAAACTTTTGATACTTAAAAATCATGACCCCACCCCCACACACCAACTAGATAAATTTTAAAAAGTGTATGAAAATGCTAAAACTTTTTATACTCAAAAATCATGACACCTCCACCTCCCACACCTAGTTTAACATATTTATGCGGTTTGAGGAAGAATTATACATTTAAAAAATATCAAGAAATTATTATGAAATTTTATAAAAAAATTTGTACTATTGCGTACTTTTTACTCTGATAAAGTATCAAGTGCCAAGAAATTTAAAGAAAAAAATATGTTTAACGCATTCATAATTTTCACCTTTATAAGGGGGGGGGGGGGGGGGGAGTTCACCTTAAAACTTTTTAAAAAGTCAAAAAATTTGTTTGTCTATTATTAAAAAATAACGCGTTACAAGACTTTAAAAAGAAAAATTATGACGATACTCCAATTAGAACCGGTTTTATGATAAAATATGTGGAGCGATACCATCTAAATCGAGGTAAACTTGAACATTAAAGTCATTTTTCTCAAAACAGATATTTTTGGAATTCCACGCAGTTCACCTTAAAACTTTTTAAAAAGTCAAAAAAAAATTTTGTGTATTTATAAAAAAAGACACGCTACAAAACTTTAAAAAGAAAAATTATGACGATACTCCAATTAGATCCGGTTTTATGGTAAAATATGTGGAGCAATACCTATCCAAATCGAGGTAAACTTGAATTTTACAGTCATTTTACTCATAACAGATATTTTTGGCATTCCACGCAGTTCACCTTAAAACTTTTTAAAAAGTCGAAAAATTTCTTTTGTGTATTATTAAAGAATGACGCGTTACAAAACTTTAAAAAGAAAAATTATGACGATACTCCAAATAGAACCGGTTTTATGGTAAAATATGTGGAATGATACCTATCCAAATCGAGGTAAACTTGAACTTTAAAGTCATTTTTCTCAAAACAGATATTTTTGACATTGCGCGCATCCTATTTCCAAAACAAAGTAACATAGAAACTTAATATTTTACATTATATTGTATTTTATAATCTCTACATATTTCTAAGTTAGTACCTATAATATAATTTATTATTTAAAATTTTTATTGAAATTTTATCATAAATTTTGTATTTTATTGTTTAATTGCCTGAAAAAATAATTTCATCTGCAAATTTGATTATTATTTTAGGTTGAAGTTAAAGTACAATATTTTACGAATATATAAATGTAATATTAACCGGATGTAACGAAAATATTTTTAATGATCCTGCGCGCAACACATGTATGTCAAAAAATCTTTTTGAAAAACCTTAATTAGCATGTCTTATTTAATACGTGATTTATCCCATTGCTAACTAAGCGTAGAACCAACAGAGTGAAAAATGTCCCAGCCGGGAATCGAACCCGGAATCCTTGGAATAGCGCTCCAAGAGCTCGACGATTTAAGCTACAAGGACGACATATGTGAATGAGAGATGCTGAGCTGGGTATCGTCATCGTAGCTTAGATGGTAGAGCACTTGGAGCGCTATCCCAAGGATTCCGGGTTTAATTCCCGGCTGGGACATTTTGCACTCTGTTGGTTCTACGCTTAATGTGATAAATCACGTATTAAATATTCAATAGTTTCGAGCGTATTTTCACAGCTGAAAATTAATTGAAAGATTAATTCAAATTTATGTATACTATGTCTTAATTCAACCAATTTCTAATTATTTTTCATTAAAAGTATTTAAAGGAATACGTAAATAAAGATTTGTACAATTTACTCAAAAAAAAAAAAAAAAAAAAAAAAAAAAAAAAAAATGTTTAATTTGAAGAAATATTTACAGCTCTATGAATTTTTCAATATTGTATTAAAATCAAGCAATATCGAGCGGTTGAAGGTGATCTTCCCCCTTTTAGAATAAAATATAAGGGTTTCGCCTCAGTTTCCCCTGCGGTATTACTTGGTCGTCGGCGAAATATCTATCGCCAAACTATAAGATTAAATGCCAATAATGTTTGATCGCAAATGTCACATTCACTTTGAGAAGGTTACACGTGTTTACGTCATCAAGTGATTTTTATTTCTACGCTTTATTTGTATTGTTATTAATGTTATACTAATTTATTTGTTCTTTCGTTATTTAAAATAAAAATTATGTCAATTTGTATAACAATTTGTATATTTGGCGACTGGATTGGTGATTTATATAATTTGGCGAGTGGTTTTGTGCTTTATATAATTTGGCGAAATTGGTCGACGGGATAACTAAGTAGAACCTCCCCTTCTATATCCCAACATTTGATTATTATTTTAGGTTGAAGTTAAAGTACAACATTTTATGAATATATAAATGTAATATTAACTGGATGTACCGTAAAATTTTTTTAATCATTCTGCGCGCAACACATATATGTCAAAACACCTTTTTGAAAAACCTTAATTAATATGTCTTAATTCATACGTGATTTATCACATTGCTAACTAAGCGTAGAACCTTTTTACATCTTAGTCAGAAGAACCTTTAACAGAAGAAGTCTCCTTCTTCTGTTTCTTCTCATTCCGTAGGAAAATTTCCATTTTGTTGTTACATCGTGAAAACAAAACATGCTAAATATTACCTTTTAAATATTGAATCAGACAAGGCTAAGGGGCGTCAGTATATGCAAAACAAAAAAGAGATAGTATATAAAAACATCTCATCACCCAAATTGACAGAGGTCATCATCTCTTCCGATTCTAACGACAAACTTATAATTACTATATCTTCCTGTAATGCCTTAATGTTAGTAATCCAACCCACAATGCTTGTCTACACCCAAAATGTCCTAGACCAGACACTGCAACTCTTGCGTTTAATATTTTACAAATGCTAGGCCAGAAGAGTCTACCCCTCTGCGCGCAGTCCACACCCTTACTTTACCCTTTCATCCGGCCAGCAAACACTGTATTTTATGCCACCCCTAAAGACACTCAATTTAATTGAAAATAAAACTGGGAGGAAAAATGTCGTAGTTTCCCGTCACAGGTTCCATCTTAAAAGCGGCGCTTTTATATTCATTAAGTATTTAAAAATGGCTGAAAAAGGTGCCACGCCCAAAACTTATTGCCGGAGAGATGTCGTATTTAATGTTTACGTTGACATAAATAATGAGATTCTCAGAAAAATGAATAAAGTTTACGGAGAGGGGGGGGGGGGTGGCGTAGAGAAAGGGGAAGTGCTGGATGATATTTCAAGTGATGAGTGGGCTCCGTTGTAAAAAAGATCTGACTTTTAGAATTTAGAATGGGAAGCAATCGTCTGTTTGATAGCAAAATTTAATTAGCCTTAAAATGCATCAAGCTATTAAAACTTTAAAATAATATTTTATTTTTATTTTTAATGTATGATTATAATTTACAGATCTAAGTTTAGAAAAAGATGCATCGCATAGAAAATGTTGCTCTCCTCTCCCAGACAGAGTTAAAGAATACAGACAAACGCGGGAACATTGTTTGTACAAAAAAATTTTCAGTTTGAAGAAAATTTTGGAAAACTAAATAAAATAATCCTTCCTCTCCATTTCCTTTACTGGAATGAAATCTGGAACATTGTTTGTACAAAAAAAATTTCAGTTTGAAGAAAAATTTATAGAACTAAATAAATTAATCCTTCCTCTCCCTTTCCTTTACTGGAATGAAATCTGGAACATTGTTTATACAAAAAAAAAAAAAAAATCAGTTTGAAGAAAATTTTAGAGAACTAAGTAAAACAATCCTTCATCTTCCCTTCCTTTACTAGGATGAAATCTGGTAATATTACAAAGTAAGCACAAAATTACTATTTTATTTTTATAAAATTAACATTTTTAAAATTTTAAATTTAATTCATATTCTTGCAAACTAAATTATGTGCACTTGATTTGCAAAGAAAACTTTTTTTCATCTGTTAGTTAGCTGATAGATAGAAATTAATTTCTTCTATCAGTGAATTTGTTCGATTTTTTAACATCAATTTTTAAATATTCTAGCAATATTTTAATGATCTCTAATTAAATTTAGAAGAAAAAAGAAAAAAACTTATCCATGTGAGTGGTCGGAGGGCAGGGGTGCGCATACGATTTAACATATTTTTGCGGATAATTTATGGGCAAATAGTTATGTTCACAGGCAATTTCCAATTTTATTTTACTATGCTCGCTACTTCTTCCTTACCTCTTATGAAATAAAAACCTGTCGCTAAAAACTAGCAGTCTGTGAAGCACAGTTCCTTGCTAATAAAAAGAATTATCAAAAATGAATTGTTATTCGTCTGGGCAAATCCACCTCCCCCCCCCCCCCCCAAAAAAAAAAAAAAAAAAAAAATTCTGATTAAGCTACTAAAGTTACAAAGTACAAAACATTCTGTTCATCGACTGTGTGAATAATTGCTATTTAGAGATTGTAAAGCGATATCAAAGGAGAAGTACCTTGGATGCAGCGCATTTCATGCAAGGTCGAATGAAAAGGGTAGTTTTTGCTAACTGAAAAAATAGACAGAAAGCTCGAACGTCTAACTGTTAGTTGATTCGTAACCTTTCAGTTTTAATTATTGAACAAAGAAGCTTACCATGATCTTAAAAATATTTAACAGATATTTCATATCACAATATTAAAATACTTATTTGCTTAAAAGACGTTATAAAAACACATTAAGTAAATTAAAAATCTATATTTACATGTATTTACTCTATACACTATATTTACTCTTTACACTCTATTTATTCTTTTACTGAGACTCCATCAGAATGTATAACAAAAAAATTACAAATGCATATATGAAAAATGGAAAAAATCATCGAATATAAACAAGTAATCATATAACGCGCCCTACATTTTTGCGATTGCTCGTGTTCCCTTTATGTTGCGACACCGTAAGTTGTCCAATCATTCAACCCATAAATTCGGGATACGAAAAGATAATGCATCGTTACAAACTCCTGAACCTCTTAAATAAATTTCAATGGACTCTCTTATAAATAATTGTAAATAAAAATTAGACCTGTAGATTACTTTACCCTCGTTAAAAAGTATGTTAATGTTCTCTATTTGATTTAGCCGGGATAAAGCAGTATTACTTCTATTATATTTTATGTCCGCTATATGTTCTTTACATCTGATATTGAATTTTTAATTTACTTTTAATATAATTTTATAACGTCTTTTAAGCAAATAAATATTTTAATATTGTGATATGGTTAGTAGTGGAAGTAATTTTGATTTACTACACGCAGATATTTCATATATAAGGGGCTCACAACTATAGTATATACCAAGCCCATTTTGAAAAAAAAAAAATGAGATAGTCCATTAAGAGGATGCAAAAAATCTGTTTTATTCACTCCCAAAGTGAACCAAGTCTGTAAACAGATGCCAAATATGAGAAAGTATGTGAAAACAGGCTTGATTCACTGTGGGAGTAGATAAAACAGATTTTATACACCTTCTAAATGGACTATCTCTTTTTTTTTTTTTTTTAACCATTTGGAAAAATGGTTATTGTTCTCTGTCAGGGTAGGAAATCAAAAACATATCTGAGACGTTTTATTGGTTGAATCCGTATTTTATTCGTTTTCTGATTGGTCTATACCAGTGATGGCAAACCTATGGCACGCGTGCCGAACTTGGCACGTAAGAAAACTTCTCTGGCACGCGTAAAAAATTATAGATTATATTCGGTTTATGGAGAACAATCCATTTTATTTTTTTTACAAAAAATATAGTTTTGTGTAACAAGTATTCAATTTGCATTAAAATACTCCGTTATTTTTGAATGAATTAAGGTATTATAGATTTAAATGAAAGCACCCTGTTTTCTCTCCAAACCATTTAACATTGTAGTGTTTTCCAAATCGTTTTGCTTCTCTATCAAATTCCAAAAGGTTCATTTTTGAAAATTGAATTTTTGAGAGATAGTTTGCATAGTAATAAACCTAATTGACACGCTTCTACTTCAGATTAGGTATTATTTTGTTTAAGTTTAAGGTTTTAAGTTATTTTAGGTTTTATTATATTTAGGTTTTAATTTTGAAAATTGAAAATTGAATTTTAACTGTTATTGCAAATAATTATGTATCTATTGAACCTGCTTCTACTTGAAGAACTGAAAATGATCGAATTCGGAAGTATACAATAAAAGAAAAACTCATTTATAGATTATTAATACAGAATTCGATGCGAAATGGCTATATTAGTGAGTAAATACAGTATAATAAATAAGTTAGGAATCGAATTTAGTATGTGTAAAAAACTTTAAGTAAAATTTCTATAAAAATTAATTGTTGGATTTTATCTAAGTTTAAATGTTTCTGGCACGTTAGAATGCTGATACATAATAATTTTGAATTTTTTGACACGCATACTCAAAAAGGTTCGCCATCCCTGGTCTGTACAGTAATTTGTATTTCCCCATTACTTTCAACAGAGATGGATACTTCTGTTGCCACTATGACAAAAAAATAATAAAAACTACAAAAAAAAAAAAAAATTAATAACTCAGAAACAAATTGAGATACAGCTTTCAAACAAATTGCATTTAAAAGTACATTTTTTTCTCTATACGACGGTGTAAAAAGTAATATTATGGGATGTTTAGAAGTTTAAGAATGAAATTTCATTTAAAATGGGTCGTCAGATTTCTACGATGGAAAAGCCTTTTCCCGAACAGCCAATGAAATGCTTGGATAATACGTAAGTTTCAGGAAATCTGATGAGTCGCAGGCGATTTTTGTCGCTTGCAATTTTTACGTGTAATAATACTATTAATGTTTAATTCATGGCGTACGTAATGTATGATCAACTCCGTGCGATTTTTTGTCTTAAATTTTAGTCTTTGAAAAAAACCATTTTCCAAATGGTCGTTGTAATTTGTTAAATTGCTTTTTTTTTTTTTTTTTTTTTTTTTATTATTATTATTATTATTATTGACCATTTGGAAAAATGGTTATTGTCCTCTGTCAGGGTAGGGAATCAAAAACATATCTGAAGCGTTTTATTGGTTGAATCCGCATTTTATTCGTTTTCTGATGGGTCTATACAGTAATCTGCATTTTCCCTTTACTTTCAACAGAGATGGATACTTCTGTTACCACTATGACAAAAAAGTAATAAAAACTACAAAAAAAAATTAATAACTCAGAAACAAATTGAGATACAGCTTTCAAACAAATTGCATTTAAAAGTACATTTTTTTTCTCTATACGACAGTGTAAAAAGTAATATTGTGGAATGTTTAGAAGTTTAAGAATGAAATTTCATTTAAAACTGGTCCAGGAATATTAATGTTTAATCCATGGCGTACGTAATGTATGATCAACTCCGTGCGATTTTTTTATGTCTTAAATTTTAGTCTTTGAAAAAATCATTTTCCATATGGTCGTTGTAATTTTTTAAATTGCATCTTTTTTTTTTTTTTTTTTTTTTTGAGATTTTTGTAATTTTTTTTTTTTATGGACTTGGTCTACTATGGTTGTGAGTCCCTCATATAATAAATATTTTGATTTAAATCTTTGTAAAATGATTTTTTTTAAATTATTTAAAAGTAGGTATATTTTGATAAATAACATATTCTTTACATCAGTAAATAAATAATAGAAATGCTTAATTCATCTTTAAAATTTAAAGTTAAACTTACACTATGCAAGATGACACAGTATTTAAAAATGTTAAATTATTTTAATACCTTAGTATACTTTCAGCTATAAAACATCGTCTTCTTCGGAGGAATATAAGAAATACAACAGTTATTGATTGAACTTTTAATTGAAATTAGGCGTTCAATCAATAACTGTTGTATTTCTTATATTCCTCCGAAGAAGACTATGTTTTATAGTTGAAAGTATACTAAGGTATTAAAATAATTTAACATTTTTAAATACTGTGTCATCTTTTAAGTAATTTTGCATAGTGTAAGTTTAACTTTAACATATTCTTTTTAAGAGCGTTCGTAATTATATAAATACATAGCACCTATAGCCGTCGTTCAGTCCGTCCGTCCGCATATAACAGAGCAGAAACTACCCAATCGAATGATCTGAAATTTTAAATATATAATTGTTTCAAATTTTTGTCGAGTCATTTCAAATTTTATGAAAATCGGATGTATAGTTTAATTACAAGGACAGTCAAAAGTTTTCCGTTACATTACGACCAATGGGTAAAAATTATTGCAAGTGCATTTTAATGATGTTACAGCCTTCCGAATGGTCTGAAATTTTAAATACTATATAATTGCTGCAAAATTTTGTCGAGCCATTTCAAATTTTATATGAAAATCGGATGTATAGTTTGATTACAGGGACTGTCAAAAGTTTTCCGTTACATTAAGGCTAATGGGAAAAAATTATTTCAAGTGCATTTTAATGACGTTACAGACTTTCGAACGGAATGAAATTAATATGCACTTATGAAGTGCACTAAAATATACATTCAGTACAATATGCGGTGCAAAAGATATTTATAAAACTAGTTATAGTACGAACGCACCTCATTTGCCACACTTGACGAGCAATTTCTAACTTGCTTAGTTTAAAAAAAGCAGCTATTGTGAAAACTAAGAATTTAGATGGCAAGTTATATGAAATAATGATTTCTGAATTTTTCTTCTCGCACAATAAAGAATTTCACTGAAAATGGATTTCGCTTCAGTGGATTCGGAAATAGCGGGGGGCATGTGTTGTGTTTTAGAAGTAGGAGGTGAAGGAATAATATTGTAAAGATATTTTGGATATTGAAATTCCAATTAAAAATCTAGAAATCTTTTTTTAGGATCGATCGTATAGTGTTATAACATTTTGTTGCGGCCACAAAAGACCACTTTGACATAACAGTCATTAATTTAAAAAAATCTGAATTTACTTATCATACATTTGGAAATTGAGAACAAAAAAAATAAATAAATAAATAAATAAAATAAAAGGTAAAAGCATTACCTGCATTCACCTGAAAGAACAGAAAATGATGGAGACATTTGCAGAAAGGAAATAAACAAATGACAAATCTTCCTTGAAAATTCTTTATTTATGAAGCAATTTTTCTTGCAGAACTTAGCGCATTATCATAGAGTACACCTCTTATTCTTTTAGATGTACTTTTTTTTATGATGGACACATACAATCTACGTTCTTACTAAGGAAAATAAAACAATCTTTTCCCTTGGGGAGTGTGGAGGCACAGGCATTTAGATGATTTTTTTAGCATCATAATTCTACGACTCGAAGTAAAAGCACCATTTGAATAAAAATAATAATAATGCCGTCAACAGAATTTTTATCCACATCTTACTGAAGAATCAGAAGTAACTGATAAAAGAATCTCGCCACAAAAAAAAAGACGAAATTATGCAGCCGATTACACAATCATAAAGAAATATTCTTGCACTTTTAATATTTCTTACTGTAGATACGAAATCCGTTTATTATTTTTTTTGTAGAAGGGGAAGAGGCATCCACCCATTCTCTGCGTTCGTTGACAGAGCACTCATGCAGACGCGGACATAATTCTTCGCAGAACGGCAAAAGGCAGCCATTCTGCATTGAAATCCCAAATCAACTGCACTGCGCACGAGCTCTCCGAAAAGAGGAGTAAAGGGGGTTTGCTATAATACTTGAAACACGCCAACTTTGGCGGAACGAACATACAGGCGCCCTGCATTGGCATAAAATGCAATGCTAAAGTATATAAAAAACTGCTTTAAAAAAGGAAATTTGATAGATTTCACTGAGATAAGATGCCAAACAGTAGTAAAGAGTTACGAATTTTGAAATTACGAATTAAACTGATTTAAATATTATTGGCTAAGGGGTGGAGCTACAAAAGGATATGACTTCACAAATAGAAAGATATGGAACTTTCCAGATAATTCTTTTACCGGAAGTACAGATTTCAAAACGACGTTTATGATTTTAAAATGAATGAAATGCAACGCCAGAAAGAAAAACTTACAGGGGAAGGTTGAAAAAAAAGGGAATTAAAATAATTTTGGAATGCGAATATTATAATTAAATGAATACAAGATTAATAAAAATATTTTCTAAATGAAATTAAATAAAAATATGGTAGTGGTTATGCGGATATTTTTGCAGTACATTTTGGATGATATGTCTAAAAATATAATATCTAAAATTAAAATAATATTTTTTTAAGTTCGTGTTATAAGATCTTTCGAGCGACACTCACACAAGAAACAAACAACAACAACAAAAAAATTCAAGTAACGTAATTACATCCCTAAGTTTTTCCTACAATTATTTGTGAATGACTAATAATCTAAAAATATATGGGCTGTAGTCTTCATAACTCTGCCAAGTCCGCCTTTCATAGTTTTCGAGAAAAAGGACTAAAACAGATGGACAGGGATGAGAATTGCAAAAAAGCAAAAAGACTGAAACCACGCGCAAACAAAAAATTGTACCACATTTTATCCGTGAAAGATACTTTAAGAAATAAAACCAGGGTCTGATTTCCGGGCAAATGGAGAAAAGCGCACAAGCCTGTATACTACATTACAGGAGTGAAAATACCCAAATTGCACACAGCTCTTAAAACATTGAGTGTAGGTCATATGAAATGCTCGACTTATCAGAATCATGACCACTCCTGAAAATGAAATAATTTAATTAAGACTATAGTTTTTGTGTGTCATAATTTTAATAAATTTTTAGCAAAAATATGAAAAACTTAGTGAAAAATCACAATGGTTAGCAATTTTTCGTCACACGGGCTAATTGGACCAGGACCTACAGCCAGCTTAATGTGAATTTTGAATCAGGAGTGATTTTGAGCAACAACAAAAAAATTTGAAATTCACAGCAAATTTTCTGAAAAGTTACAAAAGAGGGGGGAAGGGGAGAATACACTAAAAGCACTAAATACATGTATTTTTCGCGTCATTTTGACGAAATTTGCCTCTTTTTCGCGAGCTTTTGACGAAATTTGCAGCTTTTTCGCGATCTTTTGATGAAATTTGCAGTTTTTTCGCGATCTTTTGACGAAATGTGCTACTTTTTCGCGATCTATTGGTGAAATTAACCGTTTTTTCGCGAACTTAGGACGAAATTTGCCGTTTATTCGTGATCTTCTGATGATATTTGTAGTTTTTTCGCTATCTTTTGACAAAATTTTCTGCATTTTCGCGATCTTTTGACGAAATTTACCATTTTTTCGCGATCTTTTGACGATATTTGCCATTTTTATCGCGATCTTTTGACGATATTTGCCATTTTTATCGCGATCTTTTGACGATATTTGTAGTTTTTTGCGATCTTTTGGTGACATTTACCGCTTTTTCGCGATCTTTTCACGAAATTTGTCGCCTTTTCGCGATCTTTTGACGAAATTTGCCTTTTTATCGCGATCTTTTGACGAAATTTGTCGTTTATTCGCGATCTCTGGACGAAATTTGCCGTTTATTCGCGATCTTTGGACGAAATTTGCCGTTTATTCGCGATCTTTTGACGAAATTTTCCCTTTTTTCGCGATCTTTTGACGATATTTGCCATTTTTATCGCGATCTTTGTAGTTTTTTGCGATCTTTTGGTGACATTTACCGCTTTTTCGCGATCTTTTCACGAAATTTGTCGCCTTTTCGCGATCTTTTGACGAAATTTGCCTTTTTATCGCGATCTTTGGACGAAATTTGCCGTTTATTCGCGATCTTTGGACGAAATTTGCCGTTTATTCGCGATCTTTGGACGATATTTGTAGTTTTTTGTGATCTTTTGGTGACATTTACCGCTTTTTCGCGATCTTTTGACAAAATTTGCCGCTTTTTCGCGATTTTTTGACAAAATTTGCCGCTTTTTCGCGATTTTTTGACGAAATTTGCCGTTTATTCAAGATCTTCTGACGAAATTTGCTGTTTTTCCATCACCTTTGAATGTTTTTTCGCAATCGGAAGCGGAAAATTTCGGAAAATAACAAAATTTTGCAGGAGAAAAAATACGGAATCTTCGGAAAAAAGGCGGAATTTCGAGAAAAAAAAGCGGAAATCCCTTGAAATAACAAAAAAAGCGGAAATCCGCCAAAAGACGGAAAATTCTCATCCCTGGATGGACAAACAGACACACGAGTGATCTTGTAATGGCTCCGTTTTTAGGTGCGTTCGTAATTATATAAATACGTAGCACCTATAGTCGTCGTTCAGTCCGTCCGTCTGTCTGTCCGCATATAACAGAGCAAAAACTACCCAACCGAATGGTCTGAAATTTTTAATATATGATTGTTGCAAAATTTTGTCGAGCTATTTCAAATTTTATGAAAATCGGATGTATAGTTTAATTACAGGGACAGTCAAAAGTTTTTCTTTACATTACGGCCAATGGGGAAAATTATTACAAGTGCATTTTAATGATGTTACAGCCTTCCGAATGGTCTGAAATTTTAAAGATATAATTGTTGCAAAATTTTGTTGAGCCATTTCAAATTTTAGGAAAATCGGATGTATAGTTTAATTACAGGGACAGTCAAAAGTGTTCCGTTACATTACGGGGAATAGGGAAAAAATTATTGGAAGTGCATTTTTATGATGTTACAGACTATGCACTTTATGAAGAGCAAAAAATTATACATTCAGTATAATATGGGGTGCAAAAAATAATTATAAAACTAGTTATAGTACGAACGCACCTCATTTGCCACGTTTGACGAGCAATTTCCAACTTGTTACTTTTTATGTACGGAACACTAAAAACTGCCGTTTAGAGAGAACAATAGCTTAGAGCTGAAGATGTAATTCTTTTATCGAAAATGAAAAACAATTTTCGAGTACAAATCACTTCAATTATCATGCTTTTATGTTTAAAAAAGTTTTTGCGTTGTTCAGTTCGGAAAAATATTTTTTTGAGAACAGATTTAAGTTAAATAACAGAATGTAAAAAATGAGAAGTAAATGAATAAGATACTAAAATATAAAGTTATCGCTTAATTAATCATTTCTAGTGTATCTATACTAGAGATCGACCGCAAATTCGGTTTCGTTTTCGGCACAAAATTAAAGTGCTGTCGAAAATTCGGCCGGACCGAAACTATCTGTATTCCAAAAATCTTTCGGCAATTTTCAACATTACTCACTGATTTGAGTTGTATCTGCTCAAATGAGACATTCTTTATTTATTGGTAATGAACTTCACTATTTATAATTATCAGTCATGAATGACTCAAGACATGAGTGCAAATTATAAAGTAAGTAATGCATATATGACAAAACTTTGAAGACGCTTTTCACGTACTCATTAAAAGCAGAAGACTTAACAGTAATAGAAAATTTTTAGTTTGAAACCGCAGAAGTGTTTCGAATACGCTTTGAAAAAGTTCTAGTATAACAGATGACCATTTACAAAAATCGTTATAAAAGATAAATCGAGGTATGTATACCTAAACCTTTTTTTAATTAGATGAAATTCGTATAATTAGAAAATCATTCTGTGTCATTGATGAATTAATTACATTTTATTTTATGTGAAAATGAAAAGTTTTGCTCAGAGATATAGAGAACCAACTTGGGCCACACGTATAATTAATTAATAGTTATATATATTTGTGTATATATTAATTACTTAAAAAAAAATTTGGATATTTTCGTTTTCGGCCGAAAATAGGAAAATTACCGAAATTCGGTTTCGGTCTTAAAAACCTGTTTTGGTCGATCCTTAATCTATACTCTATTAATTACTTACACAAAGATAAATAGGTTTTTAATTACAAAATAATTAATAACAAAATCCTTCATTACTAAATTAAAAGCATAAATCAGAAAAAACACATGCCCCCTTGTGACAGTTAAGAGATAAAAACTTCAGTTCATGTACGCCGAGACAGCTGAACTTGCGAAACAATTTGCGAAGAATGTAAAAGATTTCGGCATTCTGTATGCTATTAAAATAAACTGAGGCTGTTTCACTTAATGAAAAAAAAAAAAGGGGGGGGGGGAAGAAGACCGACGGTAGTAGTTAAATAAGCAAATAATTCATTAATCGACAATGCAGACATCAAAACCTTACCATCTGTGAAAACGGCTTAATTTATAGTTACAAAATAATGAAATCCCTGATAGAGATATATGACTTCTGATATAATTTTTCATTCTCGAAATCGAAGAAAAAATGTTCCAAATATGACAGATGACACTAATGACAGATTTGATGATAAAGTTGCAAACAAAGTATGCAACAGGACATCTGACTGCATAAGAGAACATTAAAAAAAAAAAATTGGAAACTCTACATCTTATACAAACGTCGGAGTCATTAGCTTGCCTGATGGTCATTTTTTGTAATTAATCAACTCTAGCATTTAAATAACTTATCCTAATAGTATATCAATGTGTCTAAATTTTTATTGAAACATTTATGCGTTTGCAAACCTGTTTTAAATTTATGCATTTCGAATTGCATGTTCTTTAAATAATGTTTGAAAGATATTTGAAGAACTCAGATTATAAAAGTGGTATGGGACAAAACATAAATAAATAAACAAATAAAAAAGAGTTAATCATATGATTAATCAACGTTCCTCTAGCATCTGTTAAATTATCAATCTAGAAAGAATAATGAAAAGAAAGAACGAAAAGGGAAAAGAAAGAGAAAAGAAAAGAGAAAGGAAGAAAGAATTTTTCATAAATGGCAAATACTTGTAATATTTGTACTTCAAATTCTTGTCATATCTCTCGTTTTATTTCTATAATTTATATGTTATAGTCATTCAGGCCTTTTCGTAAAATAAGTCAAATATTTCTAACCATTTGTAACCCTTTTTTTAATTCACAACACACGCAGCCGTAACATACATTACAGGAATTTTTTACACAAAAAACAAATTGATATTTGGAACTTTACAGCTCATTTTCTCAAAATGATAATTGTGTCACTTACCACCTTTATCATCTGAGCTCTTCATTTAGCCAAAAAAAAAAAAAGGTTGAAAGTATGGCTCAAATTTCGTTTTAACATTTAATTTTTATTAACTTTTATTCTGTTCTATGCATGCATACGCCAACTTCGTCTAACGTTACATGTAGTATCTTACGTTGATAGTGCGGGGAAATTAGAAATAATCAAAAACATTATATGTTTTGTCTCACATTTAATATTTTACTTTTTTTGACCATTTTTTAATATGGAAATAAACAATAATGAGAAACATTATTACGACATTATTTCAATTTTAATATTTTCATTTTTTACCCTTTTTAATGGTAAGGTTGTCACAAATATTTTCCACAGGTTATACAGAGTAAGATATGAAACTGAAAATTCCCAATTAAAGTTAATTTAAATTTTGGCAAATAAATAACGTCCCGCATATTTGAAATACTTTTCTTATAATTGGAATTTTTTAAGGAAATAGTAAGAGTTTTGAAAAAAGAAAGAAAGAACGAAGGAAAAGAAAAGAAAAGAAAGTAAGAAAGAATAACGAAAAGAAAGGAATAACAATGAAAAAGAAAGAAAGAAGGAATAATGAAAAGCAAAGGAAAAGAAAGAAAGAAAGAATAATGAAAACAAAGAAAGAGAGAAAAGGAAAAGGCAGAATAAGAAAAGGAAAAGAAAGAAAAAGAAAAGGGAAAGACTTTTTTTTTTTATAAATGGCAAATATTTAATATTTGTACTTCAAAAATCATAAAAAACCTTCTTGCTTTATCGTTCATTTTATTTCTATAATTTATATGTTAAAGTCATCCAGGTATTTCCGTAAAATAAGGCAAATAATTTTAACCATTTATAAAGTTCATTTAAAGAAAATGTCGCGGGAGTACATGTTTAAATAAAAAGAACAGTTTTGAGAATATCAGCAGTCACAATACTTCGATAGTAAAAAATATTCTCAAGTTAGACAAGACATTTTAAAGTTGTGTTCCATTTTAACTTGAAATGCGTTTCTTTTACAGGCAAGAAACATTTTCGAGAAAAGAAAAGAAAGGATTATAGATGTAAAAGACAGTAAATAAACCATGAAAACCAGCCTCGGGCATCACACATTAATGTGACGTACATTCTAAAATTCATAAATGAAAAACCGAATTATAAAGATATTAATGGCTTTTTAGAAAATATCTTCGACAGCCTAGTGGAGTTAACCTTGAAATTTTTTCTACCTGCTTGATATATTGGATGAATTTATGCTCCCCCCCTCTTTGACGTTTAATATTATAGATTTATTATTTATTCATATCCTAGCTTTTATGTATTGTACAGACTCATGTTTTAAACACTAACTCTTTATAGTAATACGGCTAATGTTCTAAAACTATATCTTATTTGTATCAGATTAATTGAGATAAAAAAGTAATTAATTATCAGATGAATAATGAAGGAAATGATCAACTATTATTTATGCTTTTGTAAAAAACATTTTGAGTTGCATTACCTTTTTTGAGATAATGTTAAGGAAAAACACAGAACACCCTGAATTTTATCGTTGAAATGAAATGAAAAGATTTCTTCGTGCGACTGATGAAGATGAATTAATTTTAAATGGTACAGATTAAGATATTTCTTACGCATTAAATACATCAGTATTTAATAAAAATTTAAATATAGTTTAGGGCACCTATAAGCATGGATTCCTGTCGCATTACACCCATCCCCCTTTCCTAATAGCGGTCTTTGTCCTTATTCCTCTGTCTACCTTTTAGAAGTCTTACAGCAGGACCTGAGGCCCAAATAGAAGTATCATTCAACTATTTTCAGTATCGGTGTCTTTTTTGTGGTCACGTGGTGTTTTCATCTTTAATAGCTTTAGAAGAAAACGGACGGACATTCCGCAGGAAGAAAAACTTTCGTTCAAGTCGATCTAATCTTCTTATCTCCTTTCCGTTGTTGAATCTCCCAGTCCTTTTGTGCATAAACCACAGACGATTGCAGAAGAATAGGTGTTAATATCTTTTCCTGGAAAAGTATTGAAGGAAGGCAAAGCAAGCGTTTAAACGCAGCCTTAAGCTTTACACTATCACGCGCGAATTTCAAACATTTAACTAACTTCGCGATCGCAACCTCCTTCACATTGGTATATACACACTCATACATTTATGTGTGCGGAGGACGTGGTAGGGATGTCTCAACAGATGCTATCAATATTGCATGAATATGGATGTATATTTAAAGAACATTTCAAGCGGAAGGTGTAAAGCCATTTTACAACTACCAAGTATCTAAAAATGAAATTATACAAAGTATTCCCAAAATTGCTGCCTTTTTAGTTTGAGTACTGTAAAAGCACTTATTTTCGCGAGCTGTAATTTTCGCGAAAATGAAGATGTCGTTGATATCGCGAGCTGAAAATTTCGCGAATTTTACATGAACAGAACAGAAAGTTGAAAAATCCCGAAACTTTCTAAATAGAACCTCTTTTGCATAAGACATTTTAAAAAAATTCCTTTTGTCCGAAAAGTTCTTTTTATTAATTGTATTATAGTTTTTATTCAAAAAATAGTTGTATAGTATTCAGGAAATAGTTGTATTCAAGAATGTCTTGTATTTATTTCTTATTTAAGTAACTGTAATCATTACTTTTGGATAAGTGAAAAATTTCAGATTTTTTATTATTATTTGAAGGGGGAAAAAATATTTCGCGAGGTTTAAATTTTCGCGATTACGACGGACTCGCGAAAATCGCGAAAATTAAAGCCTCGCGAAAATAACTGCTTTTACAGTAAGTTTTTCAATAATTTGCACACTGTAAAGGTCAATTTAAATAAAAAACTGTACAGAAAATGAATATTTATATTTTTTTTCACCAGAAGCTATACCTAATATCTTTTTGTAATACACACAGGATGCCTTGACCACTGAAGTCAGGTCCACCGACATTAACTTGAGAACGGAGACAGCTATAGTCATAAACGTGGTGGCTAGGGAGGCTATGCGATACACAATGAGATAGAGATCCTACATTAGAGATGATGTAGGATCTCTAGCAATGAGACCACTTACAACGCTACCTAGGGGAAAACTGCGGAGTTCGCGTTCTTCGAAAGCGGTACGAGATACGGGAAAAAAGTCAATTACAAAGTTGTAGTGCGTCCTCGATTTAGTATGATATTTTGTATCAGACGTAAAAATAACGTCTTGATAAACACTGAAATATACATAGCTTATATCCAATAACCACCTTAAATACACTACTAATTGTATGGAAGAGTGTAGCATTATACGGCAAACGCACATGTACTAATAACAAATACTTGTAAGCAAAATACATTTTCTTTCAACAAGAAAAGAAATTTAAATATGCTCAATGTGTTCGTATCAATGTATGTATCATACATTCTGCGTGTTTTCCTACGGTGGACACATCGAACATGCTTACCTTAATTTTCTCATTGAAATAAACTGTACTGTGCTTACATACGTTATTTTATTTATTTATTTATTAGTAAATGTGTGTGTTCCTTATAATGCCTCATTTCTTCACGCAATTTTTGGCATACTTAAGCTGGCGATTGGGTATTAAAAAATTTCACTTCACGGCTTATAATAAAGTTACTTTTTCATGCAAGACATCATTTCATACTAAATCGAGGGCACTGTACAACTTTGCACTTGACTGACGTACTGCTTTCGAGATAGGAACGCTAACTCCGCAATTTGCTGTTACTTGGCGCTGTAAGCGTTCTCAATGCATAGCATATAGCCATCTCGCCATCCTGAAGTTAATGAGGGTGGATAGTACTTGCGTGTACCCTGTATATTAATACAGGCATCCCCCGACTTACGTAAGTAATGCGTTCCGTAAAGTTTTACGTAAGTCGAATTTGTAAGTTGCTTAGATAAAATTTTATAAGAAACTGCAATATTTATTAGATATAGGTATATATACATATAATTTACAACGTATTATTTTATAGATAAAGCATCATGCGACAATATTACAGTATTTACTCGTACATAAACTATAAAAGTATGAAAAAATATAAAAAAACAAACTTAATTTAAAGAACATTTTCCAAATATCTTGTGGAATACGGGATTTATAAATCCAACATAGATGAATTGATTTATAACAATTTTGAATCTACATGAAACGACTATAAAAATAAGGAATAATTAAAGAGGACTAATTTAACCTATTCTCCAGGAATTTCTGATGGCAAGAGAAAGGAATAGCACTCACGAAATAAAACAATCTTTGATAAGCACAAACTGCACATTTATTATGAATTATATGATTATTATAAATAACTAACAATAAGGATTAAGTTGTTTTGTTATAGATTTAATTGTGTATGTACCAGTAAAAAAAAAAAAATAAATAAATAAAAATAACTATCTAATATACAAACTATATTATGGTTGTGGTTTATATCTATATATTTTATTTATAAAATAAATTTTAAAAGTATGGAAATGCGTATCAAACGCGCTAGTATGTTCACAAATGTAATTTTCGAGATTTATTACGTAACTGCGAATTTACGTAAGTCGGGGGATGCCTGTATACATAAACAGCCTTCAGGCACGATGATATTTCTTTAGTGAAAGTTACCTTTCGCAAACATCTCTTTATGCACTCAATATAATTCAGAGATCCGTCATGCTTAAAATATTAAGTACTTGGTCCTCATAAGTTTCATTTGATTATATTTGAATACTCATTTCTTTGGCAAAGAAATAAGACGATTTTTAACCCATTCGGGACCATGGGTGCATATATACACCCTCAAAAAGAGCATACAGAATTTGTTTTAAGCACCAGTAAAAAAGAAAAGTAATATTTGCTTTCTTTAACCCTTTATCTACTGACGGTACTTGTAAGTACCATTAAAATATCCTGTTATAAAATTCATCTAATACATTGATTAGTAGTAATACAGTTTAGAATCAGTTATAGATGCATTACTTTATCTTGTTCCAAAAGCATTATGGGTTACACAAAACAAAAATATTTTAAAAAGGGTGATTTCTTTTGCATTTGCATCTTTAAAGCTTTCTCGGCGTTGGGGGGGGGGGGGGATTTTTCAATTCAGAAATATTTCTATTGTAAGAACATTATATATTTGTACATTTCCTAATTCTACAAAATACTAAGAAAAATATTTAAAATAAAAGATTTGAGTGGGGTTATAAATATTGCACAAAATCCCTATCAATTCAAATTTCATTAATCCTTCTAAATCTTTTAATCCTTCTAGAATCCTTCTAAAATTTATTAAATGATCATGTAAATCTCCTAATGTAGTTTCAAAAATTCACGAAAAATGCACTAGAAGATATAATTTTCATGAATTCATAATTCAGTACATAAAGGATTAATTAGAGCATTTTCGTGATTTTTTAAGTAAAGGTAACTTTTTAAAAAAAATGGTGCCAACCGAATAAAATTTGTGTAAAAGCCGCCGGTCTCAAAGGGATTAAAAACTTCACATTTTTTTTCGCCTTTTTTTTTTTAACGTTACGAATTCTACATCCTCAAGGAGTTTAGACTCATTATATTATGAAGTTCATCGTTTTTATTTTTTTATTTTTTTAAAGATAGGGAGAATGCGCGTATTTGCATTAAACAATTAAATTCACATTAATGATTAAATAAACAGGCAATTTTACTTCATAATTGATGTAGATTACATACAGTCAATTCGCAGATAGATGCACTTGTAATTTCGAGAATGATTGATATGTATCAAATTTACAGTAAATTGTATTACAAATTATTTAACGATGCAAACTCCAAACACACCTTCATTCGGCAAATCAGAATAGAAAAACAGAATTAAGTTGTCATTATGTAAAATAGAACAGCAAACAAAGGAAGAAAAAAGCATTGTGCAGGTATCATTCATTGTAATAATGCAAGGACAACGTGTGATGAAGTATTGTCGAGGGCATCGCCCAGCATTGGAATGATAAAAAAAAAAAAAGTAACAATAACGCGCAGAAAAAATTATTTTTAAAGTAATACATATTTGTATTTTGTAAAAAAAAAAAAAAAAAAAAAAAAAACAGTGGGGCGGGGGGGAGAAGAAATATGCTGTAGAGTATAGAGTATGTAGTATTTTCTTTCAGTTTTGTTCGCTTAATTCGTAGGTTAATGAATCCATGCTGTATGTATGCCATGATGTAACTGTTAAAAAGGAAAAAGGAAAAAATTTCTACTGAACTAGCAATTAATAGAAGATATTTTCCTAAGCATGCAATGTCCTTCGAATATAAAGGTGCTTAATTATTTTATAATGATTTTTGTAAATAACCATCTGTTATACTAAAACTTTCTCTATATTCGAAACACTTCTGCTGTGTCAAGCTAAAAATTTTCTATTACTGCTACGTCTGCAGCTTTTAATGAGCACGTGAAAAGCATTTTCAAAATTTAGCCATATAGGCAGTGCTTGCTTTATAATTAGTACTCACGTCTTGAGTCAGTCATGACTGATAATTCTAAACAGTGAAGTTCATACCAATAAATAAAGATGTCTTATTAGATCCGATACAGCTCAATTCAATGAGTAATGTTGAAAATTCCGAAAAAAGAAACAAGATTTTTGGAATACAGAGTTTCGACCCGGACGAAATTTTGGCAGCATTTTCACCGAAAATGAATTTTCGGCAAAACTCAGATTTTGGTCCGAAAACAAAAATGAAACCGAATTTTCAGTCGATCTCTACAAATAACGTTCTCTCGTTTTCCTACATACGAAACATTTTCAGTTACCACTGATAGCCGCTCGGCAACACAATATCACGTCCAGTATCACGAAATTTTGCTAAAAATGTCAAATTTCATGTTATTTTCAATAAGATTCGTTACTTATATGCAGGTTGTTCGTAAACTGTTTTTAAAAGAAAATAAAAGAGGGAAGAATAGCTATCAAGATGAACAATGTTTTTATAAGAAAACCAGAGTCACAATTTGCTTATTCCATCAAATATACTGCGAGTTTCATTCGAAGCTGAAAGTGGAATTTCGTACATAACTTTAAAAAAAAAATAAAAGAAAACTATATTAATTCATTATTTAGTTGTTTGGAAAATGACTCTAGATGAGTTGAAACATGTCAACGGTCAAATAAAACTATTTTACTGTTTTTTAAAGTTTTAATCTTACACCTTTTTAGCAATTAGAAATAGCATATCATTACAAGATGTTAAACTGTTATATATAGGAAAAGAAAACTATTTAAGTAAAGTTTTTAACAGAATAATTTTGATTTTCGTGAAATGTGACGACGTCACACACTGCAAATCTTTATACACTTTTCAGAACACCTTTTAGAACACTTAATTTGTCACCTTTTTTAGAACACTTTGAAACGCACCTTTTGGAAAATTTGTTAGAATACTTCTGAGAACATTAATTTTTTTCAGCACACTTTCTAGAGCACTTTTTGAACACTTTTGGGTACGCGTGATTTCACAAGTGCCCAAATGAATATTATCAATCTGTTCTCAAACATGTTCCCAAGTTTAGATTTAACAAATATCCTGAGCAGAACACTTTCGGAACACTTTTTTTATATATATAGCGGAGCATATTCGGAACACATTTCAGTAGGGGAGGCCGGGGCTAGTTAGCTACAGGGGTAAGTAGGCGCAGTTCTCATAAATCGCCTGTTTGTGGATAGATTGCGCAATCAGTCACAGAGTACCTTTCTTCTTGCTTTTTACAATCCTCATTGTAGTTTTACAGCGTTACCTACGTGCAGTGGACATTTATTACGATTTTTCTGTTATTTGTACTCATGAGTAATTTTTTGTTGCTTCATTCTTTTTCTAATTTCTAATACTTATCTTAATAGTTGCGATTTAACTTGTGCAGTTTTTCTTAGTGTATGATTAACTGTACCTACCCCATTTGTGATTTACTTGGATTATTTATGTTTAGAAGGTTGCGTGTCTCTTTTGTGAAGAAATGTATTCTGGGGCTAGTAGGCGCATTGAACACGTTGGCTCGGTGTCTGGTGTGTGCTGGCAGCTTGAAAAACAGCAAACACCGAGAAAAGTGGTTGCAATGCAAGATTTTGGGCACATTAGGCTTGCCCAAACGGAGACAGTCGAATTTTTATTTGTGATAACTGTAACTCTGATGATGATATCGAGTAGGATAAAAGTTACTCAATGTTAATATTTTATTCATTATTTTTATGTCTGTATAATTTAGAATTTACATTGTACAGCGATAACGCCTTTGTTTAAACTTACTGGTAATAATGAAATTGATTTCTCTTAACTGCGTGTCTTATTTGACTTTTATTTAATTTTTTATAAAGCGTGTGCCAACTTACCCCATAGGCATAGGCAACTTGCCCGTGACGGAGTAGGTTGGCACACAATTTTCCTTTTATTTTAGGCTTCCGCTAAACATAAACTACAAAAGCTACAAACTCAAAACTCCGTGGTATTTATAGCCAAATGCCTGTTCTTCAAAAGTGCAGTTGAAATTTGTTAAAAAACTTAAATAAAAAATTAATAAAAATTAATAACTAAAAACTGCGCCTACTAGCCCCGGTCTCCGCTACACATTAAGGTAATTGGAACACTTTTTTAAATCAAAGTGTTTCAAGTGTATTCTCAATCTGTGCTGAGAATTTGCAGTGCATAAGTGGGAAAATTGCATTGTAGTTCGACACCGCATGTGTATTCTCAATCTGTGTACATTGCATATATTGTTAGCTTACATTCTGAATTATGTGTGATTCTGATTCATTGTTGTTTAGACGCGAATGGTGGGAATTTACAGCACACACAAAGAAAAGTTAGTTTACAGAACAGTTTCTTAAAATATCTTCATTTTTTGTTAAAGTTACGTACGAAATTCTGGGTTCAGCTTGGATTAACACGTGCTGTAGTTTTGACTGGACTGCAATGCTGGTTCGCTATACAAAAATTGCTCGTCTTTATTGGCACAATCATCTGTCTTACTTCGTGAAAACAGTGTACCGGGTATCCTGTAATAAAATAAAAACACTACTCGATTTCTTAGATGCTGAATAACAATGAAAGTAAATTTCATGCCTTTGTCCATCAAATTTATTTCAATGTATCAAAACTTTTTGAAATACCCTTAAGAGTCCACTTCAGTCACGGGATCAAAGGAAAACGCTGATGTTAAGTCTATGGGGGCGTTATTTTAAAATTTCTAGCTTTGATTTTAATATTTTTAAATGTTTTTTTTTTTTTTTTTTTTTTTTTTTTTTTTTTTTTTTTGTATAGGGTAGATGAGGACGATCTACAACAGGGCTAGTTTTAAATTTTTCGATTTTGGTTATTATTTTTTTTATATGGGGCATTCTCACAATCTTTTGACTTTCATGTCCCTTAATAATATTTTTTTATTTAATACACTTTTTTGTGTTTTTTTTCATTTCATATACTTGGGAAAATCCCAATGCATGATTGCACAACAATATTAACGAGATAAATAAGTTTTGGACGATGTTGGGGGTCCAAACACGTGGAAAACTCATCTACCGTCCCGTGTCCCTATTGCTGATTTTGAAGTTTGGAGCTGTCTGGATAAAATTGTTTCAATAAAAATAATTCGATGTAATTTTTTACTGAAACTGGAACTATTGTTTTATATAAATATGTAGCTAAAAATTAACCGGTACACATTTTTAGGGTTGATATTATTTTTTGAACTCTGTCCCTGGGTTTTAGATTTTTTACCACCCCACCCCCCTCTTCTAAAATTATACAGAAAATCACTTCAGATGCAGCGACAGAATATTTTTCAAATTTTTGCTCATGCAGAAGTGTGCTAGAGAAAGAATATCTAAAATTCTTTGACAGGAAATTTACTGCAGAATATAAATCAGCATTTAAATATAAATTTCAAGCACCGTGGTTTTATTGGTAGTCTTACCGTCCCCAAGGTTTATTCCTGCATTTTTCGAGGTAAATTAAAAAAAAAATTAATTTAATCCAATGTTAACAACTGTTTCTAAAAATCAATGAACATTGTGGCTATCACTTAGTCTTAACATGATTTTCCTAAAAATAGGTGATAATTTTCCTTACCGTTCCATCCTTACCGTCTCTTTTTTTTACCATTTCGTCCCTTTTTTTACCATTTCGTTCCTTTTTTTTACCTTACCGTCCATTCTGTAACACCCCTTTAAGACAATGTTATACAAAAATTCTGGATTAAAAGTACTTAAATTTGTATTATTTCTTACTTGAATGTCCTGTGGGTACTATGCAAATTCATTATAAGTAAAAATTTAGAAGAAAATAAAAAGTTATAGGGGTAAAATGGTAAGGAAAATTAAACTCGCAAGTTTAACTTAAACCTCAGTTAAATAAGAAAATTTTCGCTGCTGACCATTTATTCTTTATTTTGAATCATTAAGGTATTCGTCTATCAGATTAAAATGTTATTTTAGCAAGTTTAATTTGGCCAGATTTTTTTTCCCAAAAGTTAAAAGATTGTGAGAATGCCCCATATATTAGAATAATTTAAATTTCGGAACTGGAAGTATTTTTTTTTTTTAATCTGAAACCAAAAGTACAAACTAGCCGGGTGGAGATCATCCTCAGCTATCCTATGCAAAAAAATCTATTCAAAAATATTAAAATCAAAGCGAGAAATTTGAAAATAATGCCTCCATAGACTTAACATTAGCACTTTCTTTTCTTCCCATGACTAAAGTAAGCTTTTAAGGCTTGCTATCAGTCAGGACGCAAATCCCCTCTCTAATGCTAAACCTATGGGTTTGGAATGCATACGTATTTTCAATTTTCTTTTCAGAAAATTTAAAATTTTTACATTCTATTTTCTGTACGCTCTTCCTGAAGAACGTTTCTTACTTTTTTATTTGCCTAAATGTCTCTAAAATATATATTTAATTTTATATTTTGAGTGTTAAAATCAAAGTGAAGCAGGCGAATTGTAAGTAAGATTTTAATACTTCAAATAAAACCAACATTTTATTTAAAAAATATTTTGTCCAATAAAAAAGAAAAAAAACATTCTTCAAGAAGAACATACAGAAACAGAAAATAAAAATTTTAATTTTCCAAGGAGAAATTAAAAAAAAATACGGATATATTCCAAGCCCATAGGTTTAGCATTAGAGAGGGGAATTTGCAGCTTGACTGAGGAAGAGCTTTAACATGTGTATGCGTGTGTAACACATACACTTTTTTTTTTAATATTACACCTCACGTATAATTAAAAAGACATAATTTCATCTCGTGAATTAAAAAATCTGCTTACTTCAATTCAGCTTTAATTACAAAAAACTTCAAATATTTTTCACACCCCGATTTTTATTTAGTTATAAAAGAGAAAAAAATATACATAAATGTGTGAAATATATGTAATTCAAGATGTGAAAAACTTTCACTAACTTACGGTTTGAGCTATAGGCACAGTATTTTAATAAAAAGCAAATACGCTTTTATTTCTCATAAACTTTACAATAAATGAGACAGTAAACAACAACAATAAAAAAAAATATTGATGTACCAAAAAAGAAAAAAAAAAGCACTTATGCAAGCAAAGCTGCGGGCAAACTTTAGTCAAAAACAATTTAACAGTGTTTTTGTATCAAATAAAAATAATCACCAGAATTAGTCACTCAGGTAGAAACTTTTTTTAAGGATAGCACTAACTGGCTTATAATTCAGTGAACTTTGATTATTTTTGTCGAAAATAGGAGGAAAAAAAGAATAAACTGAAAAACATAAACATTATAGGTGAGCAAAATGACGACATTAAAAACTTGTTCAGTTTATTTGTAAAAAAAAATTCTCTTTAACTAAAAAAAAAAGCTAGTTCTGTACTAAAATATCCCCCTAAGGGGGTATCTCCCTTCCACAGGAAGCATTTACAAATCTAAGGTAAACCTGTGCGAAAATTGAATCACTTGTGGGATAATTATTTTGTTTTGGATTTTTTTTATTACTGTTTTTTCTATATGTGAAAGAAATTAGGGGGTTGTGAGAGTTTTTGGTTTGAAAAATAAGTATGTTTTATTAAGTTGTTTTGACGTCTAGAAACAAGGTAGAAGTATGTTGGTTTTTGCATTAAAAAAAGAACTTTGAAAAAAGAAATTTTTATTAATTTTTATTGAAAAATGCGCCCTCTGAACTGTTTCGGTGTTTCTCGATGATATACACACACACACACATATATATATGTGTGTGTGTGTGTGTGTGCGCGTGTAATTGCCTAGCCTCTGACCAAAGGTTTGGGGAATTTTTACATTTTTAACAAAATGACGGTATTTCATACTTATTGTAGCAGTTTTTAGTAGAATATCTGATTTTGTTTTGATTGTAAAAAACGACCAAATTAATAAAATGAATTAAATTTAAAAAAATCAAAAAACCCGACTGCGTAAAAAGCGAACTAAATAATTATTTCTCATCGATGTGAAACTGTTTTTCTTATATTACTAACCTATTTTTTCATTTACTTGCATTGGTGACTTTGAAGTTGTGTTTAATTGTTAGTTCCTATCTATAAACACTGTTTTGATGAGGCCTATAGATGTCTATAAAGGTTAGAGTTGCAGTAAAGCTAGAGCTTTTTACCTACACAACTTCCAGGTTGTGCAATATTTAAACGGAGCTTCTGGCTGTAAAATATCCAATGAAACATCGTCTTCATTTTGAAAGACCTATCCAATGATGTGCCACTCAATCTAGTGCGTAAACATTTTTTTTCGTCTCTACCACCATTTTTTATTTTACGGCAGCCATTTTGAATTTATAAAAACAAAACCTAGCCTATAACAATCGGACGGTTAAGACGAATCGATAGAGACCTCATTCATTAAAATCTATCCAGCCGTTGGGATGTTTCGAGGGTATAAAGAAATCCACAGACCCAGGTACGCGTGAAACAAATAAAACCCTTCTTGGCAGCCGGGTAAAAACTTGAAAAAAGCATCAGCCAAGGACTAGGACTAGGGAAATGTATGAGCTTTGATTTAAAAAAAAAAAAAGTTGGAGGGGGCTTGGAATCAGTTCATCAATCGCCAATATATTGTGGGTACCGACTTAAAAACGTTATTTAGAGTAAATTGCGTTTGAAGCCTTGCAAAAAGTATACCACTCAGTCGTACACTGTGCGACAAGAATATTTATAACTTATATATGTGTTTAAATTTTTTTAACGGCTTCTAGGGAACATTTATTAATTGCCAGACAGTCAGAAATAAATAATAAATAAATAAATAAGAATGCATTTTTTGAAGACGAAAAACTCTTATAATATCATGGATAATTGTATAATAATTGTTTTTTTTTTCATAAGTCATTTAAAAGTACTACATAATTTAACTGAAATTTTGTCTATTTTGCTTATAAATGGTAATTACATAATTTTTGGTCAATTACAAAATCATCAATTTTGCTAAATCTCAAATTTGCTATGAATCGGTGCTTGGGACTCGAGTGTCAATGCACAAAATGTCTTGTAGAAATAGTATTTTTTAATACATGGTTGATTTTTTAAATTTAAAGCTGTAAAATACAATACTTTTTTTTTTCAAAAATGTTAAGGCAATTTTCATCGCACTATTTTTAATTAATTTCAGACGATGCCGTTAAATTGAATCAAGTTAGTAACAATGATTTTGAATAATTAAGGATTATATCCGAAGGTGATTCATATAAGAGGCATTTATTTATATCAGAAATAATTGTGATTAAATAATAGCATGGCTTGCTTATTACGACACCTTCGCTAAAACGAACAGATACTCTGGTTTCTTCGTTCTCAATATAATCACATTTAATTGTACCTTAGCTCCGGGGCCCTTGATTTTAGGGACCCCCAAAGTTTGGAATGCAATTTTCGCAAAGCTGACATTTTTAATCTATTGTAAAAACTTGAATGGTTATAACCAACAACCAACATCTTGAACTTTAACCTTTTCACGGACAGTGAAACCACAAAATTTTAATTACCAAATGCAATAATGACACCAGAATTTTAATGTAAAAATTTTCCATTTATTATGTATATGAAATATCGCTTTTCATTATTTGCAAATAAATTTGATTGTAATTTCCGGTGTCATTAATTTATTTCAACATTTTAGCAATGGGTGTGCTTTGTCCGTGAAAGGGTTAAGAGTGCAATAAAATTAAAAACATATATATATATATATAAACCGTATACTATATCTTCGCTTCACGTGTAAGTTTTTTAGGGTTCCTTCAATGATTTTTTGGGGAGTAAGTTTTATTTATTTTAACAAGTTTTATCAAATAAAATTTCTTAGTTCTTTCAGTCTTATTAATTTTAATCTGTGTGATTCTTATTTTACATTGTTTTTATATTACTTGGTTTGGTTTACAGTTGATTGGGTACATAGAGAATCATATTATAGCTTGATTGTTTACAGAAATCGACTGTTTTTTGCTTATATTTGTATATCATGTTCCTCTGAAGAAGTGGTCTACAATATAAGCTTTCTTCTGCATCCATCCACTTGCTCTTTCATTTTTTTCCCCATAAGTCATTTAATAGTACTACATAATTTAACTGGTATTTTGTTCTATTTTGTTTATAAATGGTAATTAAATAATTTTTGGTCAATTACATATGTTTAAATGGTTTAATTTTACAGAAAGTTTATATATATATATATATATATATATATATGCATATAACCATTATAAACCAATACAAATTATCAACAACAAATGTGAATGTATAAATTATAAAGGAATTTGTTCAAATGAAATATATATATATATATATAACTCAACATATATATTCATATCCTATGTTTTAAAGAGAATATGTTTAATTTTTTTATAGTATTAGGAGGGGTGCCTTTAATATGCATTCCATAACTTGATTTAAGAAAAGAAAAAGCAGAAATAAATACCAAAATTTAGAAAAATATTTACAATATATACAATAAAACACTATTTATGATTTAATTTATCATTTTCTTTGGCGATTTACAGGATAAATTCAGACACAAGTATATTTTATTTTATTTCATTTTATTTCTATTTCACTTTCTAATAGTTTAATTTAAAGATATCAATTATTAAAATGGGAAGGCAGTCGTATTTATATTATAATTTTATTTATATGATTTACTTTCTGTAGTTTGAATATACTATTGGCACGAATCACAGTAAGTGCATTGCACATTAATACACTGGTCTCCAAAAGTTAAGGAACAGGGACTGGATGCTTTCGATTATACACGGTTTGTCAAATATCTACCAAAATTATTGGCGAGTTGTTCTTCAATTTCTGGGATATAAAGAACATGTTTAATTTTATATTTCTCGGTGAAGATATAGTCGGGAGGAAAATTAGGGGGCTAATAATAAATTTAATAATAAAATAATATTTGCGATCACCTATGTAACATAAAATCCCGAAAATGGTTTGTCACTGTGTTAAATTACTATTTGGGTCCTGTTCAACGTTTGTGTGCATTTGTGAAAGTATAGCACTCATATTCGTGACGATGTTATTGTGTCTGTGAAAAATTCAAAAGTTTTTTGTATATAGCATACAGGGTTTTCAACCAAATTTAAGACAACTTTCCGAAAACCTGACAGTGAATAGTACCAATTAAAACATGAATATATTGAATATTTGATGAGATATGGACATTTGTATGCAATAATTTTTCACTGTGCATGCGCGGAAGATTTTAAAATTTTTATTTCATAATTTAGTAGTCAGCTATTTTGGGCAACTTCTATTAAAAAAAAAATCCAATCAAATATTGCGAAAACTCAGAAAGATATAGTGAACTGATTGAAAAGTTGTGGAAAATCCCTTATAATAGGGCTATTTTTAGAAAGTAACTCACTATATCGCATCTATCTTTGTGAATTTTCTCGATATTTGACTGGGCTTTTTATATAAGTTGCCCTAAATAGCTGATTACCAAATTATAAAACAAAAATTTTAGAATCTTCCACGGATGCGCAATTAAAAATTATTTCATACAAATGCCCATATCTTATCAAATATTCAATATATTTATGTTTTAATTGCAGTATACTGTTGCTACTGTTCTTCATCAGGTTTTCGGAAAGTTGTGTTAAATTTAATTGAAAGCTCTGTATGCTATAAACAAAAAAACTTTTCAATTTTTCACACACACAATAACATCTTCACGAATATGAGTGCTATGCGCACACAAACATTGAACAGGACCCAAATAGTCATTTAACACAGTGACAAACCATTTTCGGGATTTTATGTTACATAGGTGATCGCAACTGTTATTTTATTATTAAATTTATTATTAGCCCCTAATTGTCCTCCCGACTACATCTTCACTGAGAAATATGAAATCAAACATGTTCTTCACATTCCAGAAGTTCAAGAACAATTCGCCAATGATTTTGATAGATATTCGACAAACCGTGTACAATAGAAAGCATCCAGTCCTTGTTTTGTAACATTTGGAGGCCCGTGTATTATTATACATCACGTCCTTTCAAAAATATTAACAAATTTAAGTAAATATACAATGTTTAGAAAATTTTTAATTTTACATGAAATTTTATGTTGTGTATAAAGAATGCCAACAAAAGGTCGCTTTACTCATTTTCTATGCATTTTTCCTTCTATGACGGAAACAATATTTCTATCTAAAGACAACTAAATAAATGAAAATAAAGTAAATAAATTAGGTAATAAAAAATAAATAAAATTCCGCGCATATTCTAAATTATCTTTTAACATGTACTGATAGGTGAAGTAGATTTTAAAAGCGAGAAATTAATTCACGAAACTCTGTTGAAGCATCAAAGCATAAAACTCCTACATTTAAAATTCATGCATTTAATCATTTTGCAACAAATAAACAGACGGGTGACTCTTTGACAAAAAGCTACGCTTTCTGCATAGCACATTACACTGAAATAAAGAATCAAATATGAAACATAACAGCTCATTTAGAAACAAATCTTCATTTATAATTTCGCATCACACATTTATAATTACGTACGCCATTCTTTTTACAATACGAAGCATGACCGACTAAATCAGCTAGTAATAGCAATTAAAAATAGATCGCGTACAGTACGTAAACCTGCAAATGGACATTAAGTTACGCAGGCAGAATGTCACTTATTTTCTAGAATTCTATTTTTCATAAATAATATGAACTATTTACATAATTATTGCTCTAAAATAATCTCACACACGAGTTAGTCCAGCAGTATATATTAGACACAGTAGCTCAAACATAAATTTCGTAGGAAGGTAAAAAAGAGGAAGGTAAATCAACCATGCGTTTCAAATGAAATATTTTTTTTTTCTTCCCTTTTTCAAACATAAAAGTTCCAAGAAAAAAATCAATTTTTGGTCTACCAAAGGGAATTTTTGATGACAATAAATATACACATGGACGTTTTAGGGAAATAACTGTGCACTACAAACTAGATATAAAGTGTCCTGTGTATTATATGGATTTCAGAACGTGAGCAAAATCCTAATCCATAATGGACTGTGGATTTAATGAACTCATCTACTTAAATGCATTTTGTCTATTCGTATTTACATCGGTAGATGCATATATATATATATATATATGTATATAAACGTTTAATATTCAAATAGAGTGGTGTCACAGGTTTTTAATGCGTTTTAATAAGAAGTAGTAGGTAAAAATGTGGAAAAGTAAAAATGAATTATCGGGCTACAGCGCTACTGCTTTTATGAAATTTCAGATGTAATAGCGAAAGGTGATTGAGGTGTATGTATGTCTGCGTGTGTGTGAGGGGGGAGGGCAATATTTCAGTTAAAGTACCTTTAGACACAGCATATTTAATCTCTAACTTTTTTTCAATTAATAATGAAAAAAAAAATGCTTTGGAGATTTTAGCATACACTGTAAAAAAACCACTGTAGATTTGCCAGAACAAACTCGATCACAGTGAATGTGCTGTATCTTTCTTTGGTTTCCTGACTATATTAACATGCAAAATACAGTAGTTGCGTAAAATTAACAGCACAATGTGCTGGCAATTTGGACGCATTTTTTTACAGCACAAACTGCAGGCGTCCAAATTGCCAGCACATCGTGCTGTTAATTTTACGCAACTACTGTATTTTGCATGTTAATATAGTCAGGAAACCAAAGAAAGATACAGCACATTCACAGTGATCGAGTTTGTGCGCGAGATGAACAGTACTTTGTACTGTAAAAATGCCGTTTTTTTTTTGTTTGTTTTTTTTACAGTGTATTACAATAGATCCTCGTAATTACAGTAGTGAAAAATCTAAAATGTTCGTCAACAAAAAGATTATTCTTTTTAAAATCAAAGTACATTACTCCCTCTCTTAACCCATTAAAGACGAAATTATTTTTTCTTTTTAAAATACAAAAATTGCCTTTCGTACCGCTTTTTACGAAAAGCAATATTTATCTTATTTTATGGCAGAGTTTCTGTCATTAAAGAAAGAGAAGATTTTTGTTCTAAATTACTGGTATTCAAACAGCAAAATGGTTGACAGCTATGCTTTAACCATATGGTAACGCTAGTCCTAAAATAAATAAATCAAACTAAAATAAATAAATCAAACAAACAGAAAGAATAATATGCAATTAAGATAATCTTTTTTTTCGTTTCTACCTAAAGTAAATATTCTTAACTATATCATTCAGAAAAATAAATGTTGTATATTCAAAATTAATATTTACATTTTAAATTTAAAAATTCATCTCACTAATGCGTGAATTAAAATCATTAGTGCTGCGCGCATGATAAAACAATAAATTATGCATATAGAAAGCAATTTTTGAATAAAATAGAATCATAACACATCTACTTCTAAATTAAAACCAAAATATACGCATTAAAATTTAAAATTTCATTTTAGCACACACACACAAAAAATCAATAATTTCAAAAAAAATTTCAAATTTTCCAAGCACAAAAAAAAAAAAAAAAAATAATAATAATAATAATAAAAAAATAATAATAATAATAATAAATAAAAATAAAATATGTGATTTTTTTTTGTTTGTTTGTTTTACCATGTAGATTATAAAGAAGCGCATATGTGTTTAATCTTTTTAAAGCTATAGCTTACATAGTTTGAAAGTAACAGTGCGCATAAACTCCAAATTTACCAATTACCAATCTGAGAAAACGCGTTTTAAAGTTTCAATGCCTACGGACCTTCAGTTATACTCACCGTCTATAAATGGTTATAACTCAAGAAATAATGCAGATTTTTGAATGGAGTTTTTTGCATATTGTTGAGAAATTTTCATAAATTCAGAATAAATGCACAAACATTATCCAGATTGTCAGAAATTGAATGGCCTTTTTTTTTTTTTTTCCCCAGTAAAGACAAAGGATCATTCAGAAAATTGTGTCCAAGTAGTTATTTCGAACTGATTTTCCGGATACGGCAGTCGGTGATTCATTGGGAAGGAGCCGATTATAACTCATGATATAATATAGAAAAACGTTATTCGATTCCAAAGTTCTCGAATAAAAAAATCTAAGCAAATTTCATGGCTTCACTAATAAAGACGAATTCGTGATTGTGTTACATAAATTATCGTTGTTGAGCGGAGATTTTCTTTTCTTTTAGAACAGCCTTAGAGTTTAAGATTATTAACGTTTAATATCAAACTTCAATGACTAATTACGTATTAAAATACTATACTTTGTAAAATTACTATGAAAATTTTATTATAATTCTTTAAGATATTAAGAGGAGTATACGGAAACGAAATCCTAGACTAAAGTACAGGTATATATATGTAAAAACATCCCCTTAATCCATAATTAAATTCAATATTTGGTGAATACGATGTGACACAAGTGTTAATATTATCCTTTAGCTCACAGGCTGGATAAAGTAAGATTCTATTATGTTGAGCGAAAAAAAAAAATCGCATTTCGGAAGAGAGAATTTTTTTAGGTGACGTAGGATGACATTGCCATCGTAAAATCCTTCATTAGCGGATTGTGTGATAACTAGTCGTAAATCATTCAAAATAACACTAAACCTCCTTAATGTTGTCAATAAAAATGAAGCAAAAAAAGTTTCTTTTTTGTGGAAAAAAAAATACCAGCTTTTTAATCATTATCTTCGGTTAATTCTGAAAGTTCCACTTACTCTATACGTGCTTCTATAACTCTATTCTACACAGAAAAATTTAACTTTTTACGGTCAAGTATTCATGATTTGGTGCGTTGTTGTGAAAAAATACTTCAAAATTGAATTTAATTAATATGGATTTAAAAAAATTAGCATTTATAACAGAAAGATGGTTTAACTAAGTTTAATCTTTTGCATGCCTATATTCATGATTGGTTACGCTGATTTGCAAATCATTTCCAAACCGAATTGAATTCATATGATTTTAAGAAAATTAGCAATTATAACAGAAAGATGGTTTAACTTTTTTAAAGTTTAACCTTTTGCAGGGATTCACGATTGGGGTTTGTTTCTTTTGTTCATGATTGGGAATGTTGATTTTAAAATCATTTCCAAATTGAATTCATATGATTAAAAAAAAATAGCAATTATAACAGAAAGATAGTTTAACTTTTTGTAATAGAAATGGTTTCAGTCATAAAAATCAAAATTTACAAATAAAAGAACAGCTAGAAAAAATCCTAGAAATTTTATAAGAAAGTTCTAATAGAAACTGGATGATTTGTACCTACTACTTCAGTAAAAGAAAAAAAAAATAGTGAAAGGGAATTTAATAACGATGCAATAAGAAACTGACTGCGGTTTTAAAATCTTTATTTTAAACGTCTCATGGTCTTATAAAACTAAGAAAATCAAGATGATTTATGAGATCCTTTTTTTTTCTTTAACTTCTACGTATTAGTAGCTATAAATTTATCCTTTTTATTCCTTTAATACTCTGGGTTTAGTAAGACTGTAATAAGTGTTTTGCTTATCATGTTTCAAAAATCTCTTACTATGAAATAATTTCTGATGGCCTAGTACGAATTACGCAATCAAGGAAAATTTATGGGAGACTTTACCAATACTGATTTAAAAGGGCATAAAACACAATTTTAAAGAATCCAGGAGTGCTAATTACGAGTTCGCATCTTCTTTCGTGCATTAATTCGCTTATTCCCCTATTTTTATTAATTACTCTGCAACAGATAACTTAATTCAATCAAATTCTTGCTGGTATTCAATTTCGCCGATAGGATTTTTCTCACCCATTTTGGAACGTGCTTAGCGCAGCAACAGCGTGCCGGGGAAGAAAAAAGTCTAAGGAAGCAAGCCATAAACGAATAACACTTTGTCAGAGTTAACGCCTTAATATTCCGTCCTGTGACGAAGAACCTAATTGGTTCCTAACAAGCCTTTTAAACGTAACACGAGGGCATTAAAACCCTCTTAAACAAAACAAACAACTGTGAAAGAAGTTCGTTGCATTCCCATTTCTCTCTGTTTTATGCATAATTCAGGTGGTAAGGAACTGTAATGGCCAACAGATTTCAATAACCGAATTTAACTTTTCTTAAGACCCTCTTAATCATTTTAGCAATGAAGTAAAACGGGCTTTTATTTTGTTGCCTTGTGTCGTAATTAGAAAGGGAGGAGTTGTGTGTTATTTAGTTTTCGAGGAAAAGAGAAGGCTTTTGATAATTATAACATAAAGTGAAAAAACGATTAAATTATTTTCGGGGGTCTTTTGCGAACTGGCCCGGTTTAAACAGGCGTAATGGAGTTAAGAGACTATCAGATTTGGAGATAACAAGATGAAGAGGGGGGTTTCTTTTACAAGCCGCTGAAACAAAGAGTTGATCAAATGGAGGAAAGGGGTGAAGAATTTGAAGATGAAACTGCAGTTTTGTTGATTTAATGAGATAAAGAAAAGGAATTCATTGCACGTTTCTAGGGATTTTTTAATTTTTTTTTTTCATCAAAGATTTACATTCTACATCGTATTAGATGGAATCTTTTCTTATTAAGAAATTGCAGCTGTAAATTTTCTCAGTAAAAGGCTATCCAACCCCGCAAGCGAGAATAGAGCTTTTCTCTTAATATAAAACATTTGCCTTGAAAAATTGTTTAATGCGAAAAAGATGCGACAGAGCTAACTCTGAAAATTAGTAAAGGTAACTTTCTTATGTGGTAAAATTTCATAAGAGGATAAAGATAAATAATTTGTATTCTGCCAGTTTATTAAATACTGAATCATCAACTAATCTAATCATTCACTTGAAATTCTATGTATGATAATCGTCAAAATTTTAAAAATGCCTACATGAAAAGAAATAAAAATAATAAGCGTGACACAGTGCAATATAATTAAGTGCTGATACAAAATAAATTTATCATAGTTAGAAGTCAAATTTATTAACAAGGTTACTTTTTCGAAACTGAAATTAAATAGTTACAATAGTTTGAGGTCAAATAACTGATTAAAATCGCCAATGACCCAAAGAAGTTTTAAAAATTAAAAAATGTATCAAATCAAAATACTTAAAGCGTGTAATAATACTAATACTACTTCTACATATTTTTAAACATTAGATTAATAACATAACAAACACAACACTGAGGAAGCTAATTTATTAACAATTGTATAGATAGCAAGAAAAGGTAACAGCTAAAAGTTAAAGTTAAAAATACTTTTAGAATAACTGTTGACAACTTTTTTTCTAATTAATTAAACTTTTCAGAAATAACACAATTTACATTCTACATGTTCTTTCACAATAATGGAAGATTTTGAATATACCCCGGAAACTAAAAACGGTCTTTTTATTAGAATAATGTAACAAAAACAAAATCCTATGTAAAGAATTTCTTTGTTATGACGCTTTATTTCATTTTATGTTTGTACTGATCCAATTTTGTAGCGTATAAGAAAACAAAGTAATCAATATTTTCTACTGGTTTATCTCATTAAAAAAAAACCAAACTAATTAGACAGGAAAACGATAATTTGTATTACGTTTATTCCAGATGATTTACAGTACGTTTATTCCAGCAATCACAAAAAATTTTGTTTGAAGCAATTGTAAGGTTTTTGAAAAATTGTACTTATATTGCATCTAAAAACTGAAGCCTATATTAATTTTTAAACATTAGAATACATCCTGAGTTGTTTTCTTTTGTGTGTGTGTGTGTATTTCACAGTAATAAAAAAGTAAAAAAACTAAAGAATAATTTTCTAACAATTTAACTGTCCATATTTTTTTACACCTAATTATATACTAAGAGTTGCATTACTCAACAGTTAAATATGCATTTTTCTTTAGTTTGAAAAATTTGTTAGAATAATGCAAAATTTTACTCCAAAAAATACTAGCACCCCAAATTTGCAGCAAATTTTGCTGTGTGAATTATATTATTATTTATCAGACTGTATATTACATAAACATTTTTAGGAAAAAATTTGTAACATTAAACAATAAATGCATTTTTTAAATCTGTTTTTAACGGCCAGTTTTTATTTCTTTATTTGCGATGGTTATTGAAGCAATTCCGCGCCAAAAGTAAACAAGTTTTTTTTTTCCCCCACGACAGAAACAATAATAATATGAAAATGAGAATCGTCTCGATTGGATAATACAAATGAATTATTTCTATTTTCTGTTAATATTTACAACATGGCTGTTTAATCCGTGAACAGCGGGCCCAGTGCGGCCTAGCAGAGAATCGAAAAGTTTCAAAAAAGAAAAAAAAAAGTGGAAATTTTTCATGTAGTTATTTACATGTTAAGATTAGAAAAATTCCATTTCTATGGAATTTTTCTAAAAGACAATGTTTCATCACATAAAGCAGAAAATGTATTACTATAATTGTTTGAGGAGCACAAGAGAGATTTCCATTTAACACCCTGTTTTTTTAAATCACTGGATTATGGGGCAACATTTGAAAAATAAAACTGGGTGACCTATGCTTGTATATTTAGTACAGTCTTCATTTGGCCATATACTGGTTACGTGAAAATATTCGTAAGCTAATGTTAAATCTATGAGAGCGTTCTTTACAAATTTCTCGTTTGCATTTCAATATTTTTTAATGTTTTTTTTTCTTTCATAGGATTGCTAAAGTTAATCTCTAAACGGGCAGTGTATATATATAGAGAGAAAGAGAGAGAGAGGGAAATTCAAACAAGGAGTTTCAAAAGAACGCTCCCATAGGTTTCTCGCGTGACTAGTCTAGGTTCTTAAGGATTTGTAACTTCAATTCCAAGAAGAACTGGAAATCTTTTGATTATATAAGTTGGATCAACACAATATTTTGTGATTAATCACGATATTCAGTCTGACGTACTCAATATTTTTTTAAGCATTTCTAAAAGAAAGGAAGTAAAGCATCATTTTTTCAAAATTTTTGCATTTGTATTCCAATGGATATTATACATTTACTACATCCTTGTTTAAAGATATCATTGTTATTAGTAAAAAGCAGATGCGACCCGGAAATTTTTTTCCTCAACTGCGGCCGGAGGATGGATTCAAAATGGATTAGAAATAATGCTTAAAAACTGAATATAGAATATATTTCATCCATTAAATCACTGAAAATCTATAAAAGAATCAAATAATTAAAAAAAAAAAGTCGTACTGATCTATCGCTTTATTAAACCTTCGTAAGGGGCTGTACTTATATAACGTTATCAACTTTTTGGTAATTTTGGACCCTCCCCCCCCCCCCTTATGATATCGTAGGTTATCATCCTTCCACCCTCCCCATCCCCCCCCCCCCCCACTTAATGATATCGTTATCAATGTCTAATTTTTTTTTTTGTTTCTTTTGTTTGGAGTGATATTCAAATATGGTTATATTTATTTTTCGCAGACTTTATTAGTTCAAAATGAAGAGAAGTTAATAAAATATCGCTATAATGTATGAAATAACTTTATATCATATAACACTTAAAAGAAATACTTACAATTTAAAAGTATTTGACAAATAATTTTTTGTTACATAATGCATTCAGCAGTAATAATGTCTTCTTGCACTTCCACTTTCACAGGTGGGGGGGGGGGGGAGGGGGAGACAGAATTTACCTACAAAACAGGTGGACAACATTATTTATCTTTTATTTTACTAGTAAACACAAGTATAATTTCAAACATACTTTTCGCATATGGTTTCTCGAACAGCGGATTATACATGCATACACATGAAACAGAAGAATAGGAATATTAACATTGGGGTATTTCATATTTTGGAATTAAATAATTTTATAATCATTTAAAGATTTTAATATTAACTTTGTATTCTCAGGAAAATACATAACAGGCTAAAAAAAAGATAACATACTATTTTGATGTAAAGACCAAGTAAAAAAAAAAAAATTGGTTGTATCAAAAATGATAACTATATCAAAAGGCAAATCCCCCCTCCCCCTAGCAATATCTTACGATATCATGTGCCAGACCCTCCCCTCCCCCCTAAAATAATAACGTTATATATGCACAGACCCTAAATAAAAGAAAAACACCCTCTTTCAAAAAGTATCTTATGCGCTCAGAAATTCATTATACAACATTATTTATGTAAATTCTTCAAAATAACTTAGAATAGTATAATTATTATAAATGGATTTTGTGATAATACAGTAGAAACTCCAATAACGGACGCTCCCGAATAGCGGACACCTCTATTTAGCGGACAATTTTTCGATCCCAAACTCCTATGTATCTGTACATTTTCACCTCCAAATAACTGACAAATTCCGCGCTCCCGAGTTGTTTGTTATTCAGGATGTTTTACTAATAAGTACGTACAATATATAGTAAATTATATTAACTTATTTAGTGAATTATGCTGATAACGCATGCATTTCCAGATTCAATTCCTCTAATTCAATTATATTAATTACCCACATAAATTATATTAAATTATTTAGATTATGCAAACTTTGCATTGTGCCAATACATACACTATATGAAATTACATAATAATTCATGTACACTATGCTATATAGATAAATTATTTCTATTAATATCAGCAGGAACGGTTAAGAAATAAGGATTGCAGGCTTAATATAGGACATATTTCACACACAAAAACACAGGAGGATTTTAAAAATAATCTAGTAAAAGTACAGTCGCACTAACCTATCATCGCTTTCATTGAATCTTCCTCGATAAAAGAAAAACACTCATTTTTAAAAAGTATCTCGTGAGCACTTGACTTAGAAATTCACAGATTCAATTCATTTAATTCAATTAAATCGTGTCAAGATGGAATGAAATAAAACAGCGAATTCTTAAAAAATTAAAAGATAATAATAGAATTTCTTGAAAATGAAAATCCATTAATGAATTGAACACCGATATACAAAGGAGAAAGTCGCACTTTACAGTGAAATGTAAATTTTTTTTTTCTCCTTTTAAAAATTTTCCAGAGGTAAGCATGTTGTAATCTGAAGTTAAAACCTCTTGAATCGGCAAGAAAGAATGCTGAAAAATTCTATTATATTCTTTAATTTTCCCCTAATTGTTTCTTGAAGACCTTTGTTCCGAAATGGACGGATAAAAAAAAAAAAAAACCTTCGTGGGGTCCACAATTATTAAATTGATAGAAACTGGATAGTGAAAAGGGGACCGCGTCGAATTTTCATAGAAAACGGGGTTCAAATTCCCATTGTTTAATAATAATAACAATAAAAGAAACTTTTTACTGAAGTCATCAGTTTTTACAGCAATCGCAAAGTCATCACCTTTGATTGTTCTTTGAGAACGAAAGTCAACGTTTCATTCGATCATTATTGTTGCCATAAACAATAAAAATTACTTTCTCATACCTTCATATTTTTTTAATAATCCCCCCTACTAAGTAGTGACGACATCCCATTTCCACCCGGTGCCCCTTTTTCTCCTTTTTGAGTTAATTCCAAAATAATAGAGTTACTCATTTAAAAACAAGTGGATGAAATGAAAAAAAAAAAAAATACATAAAAAGTATTAGCAGAAATTTAATATCGCGAGCTACCCCGAAAATTTAACTCTTTTTCTAACAATTATTACAATAACAATAATAACATCTGCTACACGTAACTATTTTTAGTCAACTCAGCTGAACTCATGAAAAAATTTAGTCTTCTTTTAATTTTTTTTCTTTTCTTTTTTATTTTTTATAACTGACACACAGGGGAAAACCAGAAAAGATTATTAAAATAGGGGAGATGTAAAAATTATAATAGGGAATTGACTAACGGGTAAAAAGAAGCACGAAAAAACATGCGAAGAATTAAATGGAAGAATAAACAAAGTGTTTTAGGGGAGGAAATTTATTGCACGAATGATTTAGGGAAAATATTTCAAATTATTTTCCCGCTCGCTTTGTAAAAAATATTTCCGATGGACGGTGCCTTTTAGCATTGATTCAATGACAGCTGTAGACCCCGCACCATACAAGGGTTCTTTTCTTAGCTTTGCCTTTTAAATTCTCAACAGGGGATTCGCACAAATTAAATCAAATTGTTCATATCGGTTTATATCATATCTGTATTTTCAAGAAGATGAAAAAATCTTTAAACGCTACAACAAACTTTTATGCATAGGGGAGAAAAAAGACACAGTAACAATTAAAAAAAAAATTTCATTCCATCTTTCATTCATAATTTTCTATTTACGAGCAAAGTATACAATTCTGGGCGCCTTCTGGGAAAAGTCAATTTTTATTTTTTATTTATTTATTTTATTTTTTTAAATAACACTTATTATTTCCAGGTGACTTAAAAGAATTAAACACTATGAGAAAGGAACTAATATTTCTTCGCCTGGGACGTTTGAACACCACTTCATCTCCCTCCCGTTGAAGGCAATTTTAGTTCCGTTTTTAGGTGCGTTCGTAATTATATAAATACGTAGCACCTATAGTCGTCGTTCGGTCCGTCCGCCCGCATATAACAGAAAAAAAAAATATCAAACCAAATGGTCTGAAGTTTTAAATATATAATTGTTGCAAAATTTTGTCGAGTCATTTCAAATTTTATGAAAATCGGATGTATAATTACAGGGACAGTCAAAAGTTTTCCGTTACATTACGGCAAATGGGAAAAAAAATTATTTCAAGTGCATTTTAATGATGTTACAGCCTTTCGAACAGAATGAAACTGATATGCACTTATGAAGCGCACTAAAATATACATTCAGTACAATATGCGCTGCAAAAAATATTTATAAAACTAGTTATAGTACGAACGCACCTCATTTGCCACGTTTGACGTGCAATTTCGAACTTGCTATTTTTGCGTTCATACGTTTAAAATAAATTTATCCTAGAGCAGGGATGGCGAACCTTTTCACATCCGCGTGCCAAATTTTTCCAAAATTTTATTTTACGTGGTCATGACGAGCCAACTATAAAAACAATTTAATGGATCAAATAATAATGAATCAAAATTACTTAAAATTTTGATTTTTGTATTACCCCCTCACTGACAAGCCCGTGTTAATACGTTCACTAAGCTCCAGGTTTCACTGCAATACAAGCAATATTTAAAGTAATATAATTCTATTGATTTAATGTATTTTTAATACATCGAACAATGATTAATACTTCCAAGGATTGCATTAATATTCGTTATTAAGTTTTTTTATAAAATGTTCAAAGAATCATTTTTTTTAGCAATTAAAACAAAATGCAGAGAAAACAACATTACAATTTAGCCCTTTTCCAAGACAGTCGGAGGGTTAAAAAAAATGTGGGTAATATTTGATGCAATACTTTATAAATTTATTTTTGAAATATTATTTCTGTTGTCTCATCTTAGATATATAATCATTTATATCAGCTTCGTACTTAGTTATTTTTAAGAGAATGCAAGTTGAATTGGACTCTTTTGACAAGATGTTTTTACTTGAATTTTTCATATTATTTATTTCTGAAAAGAACGTCTCGCAAAAAAAATTATCAAAATAACAAGCGCCAGAATCTACAGCTTTTAGTGTCTGGAATTGAATTCCAAGTTGTTATAATTTTACCATCGTCATTTTTGCTTATGTCTTTTAATCCCCCCCACCTTTTTTTTTTTGCTATAATCTCCCAATTATTCTTATTGGGGCTAGGATACCTTTAAACCTGCAAAATTTTCGAAAAATTTTTAATGCATATTTTGATTCCATAATCATTTCTGAACAATATGCAAAAAACCGCATTAAAAAATTCCCATTAGTTTACCAATTATGGCAGTTTTATTAAGACTACATATTAAGACTACATAGGATAATTAAACTTTGGATTGCGTTTATTCAAAACGATGAATTTTGATACTGCGCGCAGTGTTGCTAAAAAACTATGCATGGCAATATAAAAAACTTTTCACCACATATTCATTACTGTATTATCTACAACTTAAAACCAGAAAAAGGTAAGATTTTATTTTATTTTTTGTTTTTTACTTTGAAAATATTTTTTTTAAATTTCACCAAAATTTCCTCTTTATACGCATATTTTCAGATTTTATCATGCGCGCAAGATTTTTTTCTCTTATTATCATATATTTTTAAACTTATCATTTCAATATTTATTTATGAATTTACAAGTATATATATACTTTTAAATAGAAATATAAATATGAGCTTTATATTTAAATAAAGTTTGATTTTTATTTGTGACTATTACACAAGTTTAGAAGCATGGAACATAGTGGTATTTTTTCTTTTTTCGACGTGTTCAAAGGTATCTACCCCCTTAAAATTTTGTGAGCCAATATTGAGTTAGATTGGGATACATTAAGTTATATTTCAGTTTCTTCAATCCGTATGAGAATGACAACCAACCGAACTAACCGAATTCAGATAAACAGAGACAACATCCAGATTAATTATTGCCTTTTGTGAAATTCTACTCTATTTTGATGTAGAACCTGCATTAATGCCGTGCCAAAAATAATCTGCAGCGTGCCACTTATGGCACGCGTGCCATATGTTCGCCGTCTCTGTCCTAGACGGATAAAATGGTTCAAGGAGCTTGAGCTTCCATGAAGGGGGGAAAAAAATGTTTCATTTCTCCATTTTGAAAAAAGCCGGTAGAAGCTTGTTTATGAATATTTAATATTTCTTAATTGTTAAATTTCTATATTGTTTTTTATGTTGATATGTTTAAAAATTGTCTTGTACCAGAAGTTCTGACAAAAATTTCATTTCATGTTTGTGTTTTTCATTTTAAAAAACAACGCCTAAGCTGTCGACCGCAGGCACATTCGTGTGAAAAAATTCCCTTCCCTGGATTTCGTTCTACCGGAATCCATAGTGAATGATCTAAATAATTTCCTCTGCGATTTGTAGTTTCACCCTTTTGTATATTTTTCTTAGCTCATAAATTGAAAGAAAAATCATTTATTTACAAAAACTACACATTATTTTTTAGTAAAAACGGATTTTTTTTATTATTATTACAATGACGTTTATTTTTATCCAGAATTCACAGGCGTGAAATATGAATTGAAAAACATCCCCATTTTATTTACTTATTTATCAACTTTTTTTATTATTATCACAATATGCATGCACTGAACAAAAATTTACCTTCGGGCACTTGTGTGCGTGTTTAAATGACTAAAAAATATTAATCCAACAAACAGTGAAATATTAGGGTAATGCCTCTTTCAGCATAGTCTGGCTTGCTTGGTTACCACAGGCATAAAGGATAAAACATAAAACAAGGGGTGAAGAGAGAAAAAAACTAAATGCTCCTTTAAGGTTTGCCAAGCGAATTTCATCAATTTATTATTATTATTTTTTTTAAATACGTTTTTTATGGATTTATTTTAAATATGTTTTATGCATCTAAAGACGAAGAAGATGCCGTCTAGTTACATTCTCTTTCGTCTTTTTCTTCTTTTTTTTTCTTTTTTTTAAGACTTTAATGATGTTAATTTTTTTTTTTTTTTTTATGAATAAGTGAAGAAGCATTAAAACACGACACGTTGTCGCTTACTTTTCAGAACTTTTTCTCAATTTCTTACTTATCAAAATACAGAAATAAGCGTGGAAAAATAGACATTTTTGAAAAAAATTGGAACTGCATCAATTTTTTTTTAATTCAACGATGAGATTATACATACATTTTTACTTTTAAAAGAAAGGGTTATAAATAATAAAATGTTAAACAGTAAAACATTCTGTTGAAAAATTCATCGTCTATAGTAAACATATAATAAACATATAACATATATATAGTAAACATATTTGCTAATTTTCTATAATATTGAGCTAATATCAGAATGATTAGATTTGGGGAACATACTAATCAAAATTGTTTACTAGAATTTAGAAAGAGAATTACAATAAATAAATAATTAAATAAATAGGGGAAACAGAGATGTTATAACATTGCATATGTATGCAGCACTTTCAGAATTTTTTGAAGGTTCAAAAAGATCTTTGATTTGTCCGTGAAAATCCGTTGAGATTAAACAAGGTCATTGTCTTTTGTCTTTTTTTCTCCTCGAAAATTTTGTTTTGCAAGAACCCTTTTTCCCTTTTAAGATGAAGGCCTTAATTTTAATTTTATGGGTCACAGGTTAAAATCTATAGTTGAAACAACATATCTGGTAGATTAAAATACACACACATAAATATATATATTAAAAAGGGTCTTTCATATATATATATATATATATATACCGGGTGTCCTAAAAAGGACTGACTGATTTTAAAATTCAATAACTTGCAAACGGTGACAGATATTTAAAAAAATCTTTCTGGAGGGTTATGCATAAGGTCAAAAATTTTTTTACAGTGATTTTCGATTTTAGTTCCAATTACAAAAATTAGATGGCGCTGCCAGCAACAGACGCTAAATTCAGGCTCGATTTTTGGCACTTCGGGACCCACTCAGTACATTTTCATCTCCCTTTTCCCCATTGAAGAACAGAAAGACCAAAAAATCGAGCCTGTATTCAGCGCCTACTGCTTACAGCGCCATCTATTTTTTTTAATTCTAACTAAAATTGAAAATCACTGTAAAAAAACTTTTGAGCTCATGCATGACTCTCCTGCAAGAATTTTTTAAATATCTGTCACCGTTTGCAAGTTATTGAATTTTAAAATCAGTCAGTCCTTTTTAGGACACCGGTATATATCATACCTTTGATGTTTTAGTATAGCATTTAATATATAATATTATTATATGCCATCTTCATTTAGGAATTTAGATAATATTGTTATATGAACTCTTAAGATAAAATTTTGATTCAAAGGTATTGGAGGGCGGGTTCGAGTATTATGGAATGGTCGGACAATATGGAATACTTCAATATCTGATGCATACGGTGTTGCAGCCGTTCGTAAATACGACTTCCTAAGTACTCCCATGAGGCACTGTATTCCGTTCTGTTTGGATACCTGTAGTTGCAGCGACGCAGTGAAATAAAATATTATTCTCAATTTTTGCAGTAAATTTTGTAAAATTCGTATTAATTATAAAATATCATTGTCAGTGATGTTAACCAAGTTCAGTAATAAAGTTGAACAGCTATATTTATTGCTGTGCTAATCAGTTTTCTTATGTGTTAACCTGTTGGCGAGTGAAGCGGTTATGTTTTTCAAGATGGCTAGGCAACTGTTTCAAGACGAGTCTAAAAATTACATTTTTTTTTTCAAAGAATCTGATGATTTAGAGATGATATACTAATATGTAAATTTCCAACTGGGCGAAAAATGTCCGGACCAGGATTCGAACCAGGGATCTCCTGGCTGAAGCCGCCAGTGCTCTACCATCTGAGCTATCCCGGACGAATCTGGTGGAACTTTTTCACCCAGCTAACCTTAATGATTATAGCATCTGGTCTGAAACCTGGTTCAGCTCAACAGAATAAATCTCAGGTACTGGAACTCCAGAAGTCGCTTGATACGTAATTACACTAGATTAATTTTAACACAATTATTCTAATTGGTAAATAAATCATAATTGATGTAAATTTCCAATTGGGCGAAAAATGTCCGGACCAGGATTCGAACCAGGAACCTGGCTGAAGCCGCCAGTGCTCTACCATCTGAGCTATCCCGGACGAATCTGGTGGAACTTTTCACCCAGCTAACCTTAATGATTATAGCATGATTTATGATATGATTTATTTACCAATTAGAATAATTGTGTTAAAATTAATCTAGTGTAATTACGTATCCAGCGACTTCTGGAGTTCCATTACCTGAGATTTATTCTGTTGAGCTGAACCAGGTTTCAGACCAGATGCTATAATCATTAAGGTTAGCTGGGTGAAAAAGTTCCACCAGATTCGTCCGGGATAGCTCAGATGGTAGATCACTGGCGGCTTCAGCCAGGAGATCCCTGGTTCGAATCCTGGTCCGGACATTTTTCACCCAGTTGGAAATTTACATGAAATATGATTTATTTACCTATTAGAATAATTGTGTTAAAATTAATCTAGCATGTTATACTAAGTTTACTCATTAAATAATTTTGGTTCTTCTTTTAAATTGTGGTTTTTCTTGCAGTTTTAATATTCCTTATAACCCAATTCCATACTACCCGACTTTTTGCCACTTGCCATTACCCGAAAAGTGTAACCTTTTTTAAAGTTAAATATTTAAATGTATTTTTTTCTTCCATTTTAAACGCATTAAAATGTGTTAACTCTTTCCGGCGCGGAGTAATTCTGTTTATAAATTGATGAACTGATGAATGAACAAAGAAATTCATAAACGGATTTATTAGAAAATGCGAACTTGCTTATTTTCAAGTATGTTATAAAAGGGAAAGTTTAATTAAATATTCTGAAGGCCAGTAAAATAAAAATTAGGTGTCCTTAAAGAAGGACACCGCTTTCGAAAGGGTTTAATGTATCACAATTTTTCAATGTTAATGTCTTACAAATAAAAACGTAAATGGTATTCCACTATACTCGAACTTCCTCGCTGACTCTCTCTCTCTCTCTATATATATATAATAAAACTTTTTGTAATTATTAACTATAAATTACATGGAAAATCGACACAGATGCATTAACCAAAAAATTATTTTACAATATAAAATTGTATATCCAATAATCTGAATTCATAAACTGAAAAAAAAAAAAAAAAAAAAAAAAAAAAAAAATAGGTGGAAAAATCCACAAACAGAATGTAAAAATATGACAAGAAGAAAATGGAAATCTGTATTGCGAAACACGTTATCAAAGACAATACTCCACAATATAAGAAAATCGCAATTGATTTCTGTTAGAGCAAAGCATGCCAAGAAGAATAAAATTACTTTACTGAAATTGGTCGATCATCGACGATACCAAATATAAAAGAAAATTACTTATGAACGGAAAAAGTCTGAAAATCAAAATACTAGAGATGCAATGTCAATTGCAACGGAACATTAAAAATCACAGAATACTTTATAATGAACAAATTTTAACCATACACACGCACACACATATATATATATATATTGGGTGTCCTTAAATAGACTGATTTTAAAAATGAATAACTTACCTTACTTTTTCTACTAATAGTGATAGCTATTTAAAAAATTCTTCCGTGAAGGTTATATAAGATGTCAGTATTTTTTTTTTACTGAAACTCTTGGCTTTAGTTCCAAATAGCAGCGATATATGGCGCTACGAGCAATAGGCGCTTAAAAAAAGACCCGATTTTTTGGTCTCCCTCTTCTCCCAGCGTTGATGCGAAGGATGAAGGTTAAATATATGGAGTGGATCTCAGTCGACAATACAATCTTCTTCTTAGGGATCCACTCCAGATATTTAACCTCCTTTCTTCGCATCAATGCTGTAAGAAGAACAAGGCCAGATACGACATTTTTTTTAAGCGGCAATTGCTTGCAGTGCCATCTATCGCTGCTATTTAGTACTAAAACAGAGAATCTCAGTAAAAAAAAAATTCCGGGTATTTTACATAACCCTTCCGCAAGAATCTTTTTAATAGCTGTCAACATTTGTAATTTATTGATTTTTAAATTCAGTCAGTCTATTTTAAGACACCCGGTATGTATAAACAATAAACGTTTGAATTATCGTAATTTTGTCCATCGTTTTACATTGTTAGATAGCTCATTTCTAATATTTCGTCAATTTTGTTAGTGTTGCTTTTATCTTATGATTTGAGCGTCGTTTTATATACAAAGGTTTTATTAGAGATAGAGAGAGAGACATTTTATTTAGCAAAGGAAAAACCCATCCATGTTTTAATTATTTTTACATTAGATAAATGCGACATAATTTTATTTAAATAATGCATCCATCAGATTTTAATTTTTAAAAGCGTTTAATCTTTATGATCCTTTTAATACTTTTCTCTGGTCGATGCAGTAATGATTTTTTTCTCAAGCAAGAAAAAAGGAGTAAACGTTTCTTTAAATAGATTAACAAAATTATGTGGAGCAACTTTATGATCAAATTACGAGAGAAAAAAAATAACAAACGGTTTTAGCTAAGTTAAATTTCATATCTATCATTCAATTAGGATGATAAACGATTAAAAGTCAACGAATTCGAACATCAGACACGATTTATGTTTCCTGCGAAGGGAAGAATGCGGGCACTGTTGTGTTTTCTTTTTTACGTGAAAAATAGTTTAAAGCCACATAAATTGTTTCAGTTCCAGTGACGGCGTTTCAACTTCCTGTTTAATACACTGACATTACTGTCTTAGTAAAATAAAAGAGATCGAAAAAGCGTGGTACGCGCAGTGCTGTCAATTTAACCCAAAAGGGGCTGGCTTAATTTAGTCCTTTTTCAACTAATTTAGCCATAACAAACTTTTATTTGTCTTTGGTGCTTTTTGCGAATTGAATTTTTTAAGCTAAATTTAGTTCTTCAGACACTTTTTTAGTTATAATTTATGCCAAACGGATTGAGATTCTTTCATTTTTATCTTTTAGGCAATTGCAATGTTGAATTCTGTGGAGTAGTAATATTCTACTTAAAACTAAACGCTTAATTTATGATGCTATTGTGCAAAGCATTTTATTGTATGGCGCAGAGATTATACTGTACATTGATTATATAATAGCATATCCCTCCATTACATGAGGCAATAGTAGAAAGATGGGTTTTTCTTTGGGGGGGGGGGGGGAGGCACTAAATGCATGGCTGAAAATTTCATTCTTTTTTCACCATTATTATTTTTTTTTTTAGAAATAATTTATTTATTATGTATTATACTATTCCTAATAAAATGTTATTTAATGCTGTATTATATTGTACATTGATTATAAAATAGTATTTCATTCCATTACATGAAACAATATTAGAATGACGGCTTTATTTGGGGGGGGGGGGGGTACTAAATGCATGGCTGAAAATTTTATTCTTTTCTCACCATTATTATTTTTTTTTTTTTAAGACATCATTTCTTTATCTAATGAGAGGATTTTCAGCTAATAAATATTATATTACAGGAATACTATTATACTATACCTAATAAAATGTTATTTAATACTATATTATACTGCACATTGATTGTATAATAGCATCTCCCTCCATTACATGAGGCAATATTCGAACGATCAAATCTGATTATTTTCAAAACCGTCGGGGGGGGGGGGGGGTGTATCAGAAAGAAAAAGAAATCCGGGAAAAAAAAGGGAAAGAAATCTTCAATGTGAACGAATGACTAATAATTTATCGCTCCAGCTATTGAATGTTAATCGAAAACAGTTGTTATCTAACAGCATTAAAGAAACACTTAAAAGACGCGTGCAGACGAAGAGATAATCGGCTAACTGATTTTACAAGGCTTCATATTTAGGACATGTCTATCGTACGCGTCAAATTTGAGAAATGTACATCAATTGTGGCGCGATACATGATCGACAATGAATTTTAAAACAGACGTTTGGCGCAAGTTTTATACTCTTAAGCTTCGAGTTTTAAGATATCTTATTTTTCAGGATTAAAATGTAGCACTTTAGAAAAGTTTTAAATGATCAAAAATTAATAATGATATTTTACTCTGATTAGGACTGCTAAGCAGTGAGTAACTTTTTTTTTAGGGGGGGGGGGGGCGCAAAATGTATGGCTGAAAATTTTATTTTCACCGATATATTTTTTAAAAGAAATCATTTCTTTATTTAATGGGAGGATTTTCTTCAAATAAATAAGATAAATATTTCTTTATATAAGATAAATATTTCTTAGTGGTGAGAAAACAGTAAATTTGGTAGACATGCATTTAGTGCCCCCCAAATAAAACCATTCACGAGCCGCCACTGCTATTTAGACATTGGCAAATTAAACGTTCAGGTGGCATAAGGCTTGTAATATTTTAATCAATTTTTCTAACTGAAAACTTTTTTTTTTTTTTTTTTTTTTTTTTTTTTTTTTGTAATTTTGAGGGGTTTTTTTCCACTTTTCCACTTCTTTTCTTTTTACTCTGCTTATGTCTTTTCGTTTCTTCTTTTTTTAAACTAAAATGTTGCCTTTCATAATAAATTTCTAATTCTAAATTTTAAAATGTTCAGGATCTTTGCTTTCTAAAATTTGAACTTTAATTTTTCAGATTAACTTCTATCTCCCATTTATTTATTTAATTATTAAGTAAAAAAAGTCTACGTTTACAATAGACAAAAAAAAAGAAAAAAAAACGATTTATGATTTTTTTTTTCTCATTTCAAAATAGCGTGTGTAAAACAGCGGGTAAAAACAGTGAAATTGTTTTAATTCTCAATTGAATTTTAATTAAATTAGTATGTCATATCAGTTATGTCTGTAGAAAACTAAAAATTAACATATATACATTAGTTTCCACATTAAATGTAATCTTAATCCTAATATAAATCATTCAAAAAATTACGAAAATGTCTTTCTATCTTTAAGGACATTAAAAATTATTTTAAATTTCGAGTTTAGGAAAAATTACGAAATAATAATAATAATAAATGTTTTGCGGCTTTGACGTAACATATAAAAGCTCTAATGTCGAACTTGATAAAAGAAAGTTGCTGAATTTTCCAAAAGCTGCTGAACTTTAAAAAAGGTACAAAAAATATATTAAGCAACTAAATTAAAGCTAATATCTAAATAGAAAACGAGTTTCATAACAAGTATGGAGTAAGTCAATATCCTTAACCTTTAACTGATGTTTCCGGTCTCTCAGACCAGGGCTTTTTTCAATTTTCATAGTTTAACTTGCAATTTTCAGTTTAACTACAAACACTATCGAAGTTTTGTTCCATTTAAAACTTTAGTACTATCACCAGATACTTTTGAATAGGTGAATTTTAATTATAACAGTCCTGTACAAAAAGTTTAGTACAAAAACACCCTCCTATGAGTTAATCACGTCTTTTATTCATCTTTCGATGGAGCGGTCTCACAGACCGCTTCACACTAGTTATGTGACAATTTCTGTGACATCAGTTAACGGTTAAGTAAATTCAAATTACGAAAATATTACCGAAATTTAGATAATAACACCCCCCCCTCCCCTCTAAAAAAAAGGATATATTTTGTGTAAAATTATAATAAACACTATACAGACCATAAACAATGTTGCAAAATGTGGCGATTTTTTTATCCAGAAATTCCGAACTTCCACCAGAAAATTTTAAATACTAATTTTTCTTTATTTTATTCACGAAATATCTATCATTATATTAACCAAAAGTAACTATCCAAACTTTCTGGGGAGAACTTAGAATTTCTTAACAATAGTTTTATAAATGCGTCAGCGCAGCCTGTATAGTGTCAATGAATAAATAAAGAGAGAATAGTTTTAAAATAATTCATCACTGAATAAATAACCAAAGCAAGAGTCAAAAGCAATTGTTATGATTCTATTTCTATTCGCTAATAAAAAATCATGAGCGCCGTCAGAAAGAAAACTAGAGGGGGAGGAGGGACTCCTCACAGAAGTGGGTAATCAATGATAAAATTTATTTGAAAAAAAGTTTCTTAATTAACAATAAAAAGTATAAAAATTATAATCAAATTAATGAAAACTGGGAAGAACAATAAGTAAATATACAAATCTAAATTACTTTCCGCCAGTAGCAAATTAGAAAATGGAGATAAAGTGGAGCAATTTGTTTTAATGGCCCGTAATAAATTCAGTAAACAATTAGTTTCTGTAGAAAAGCTTCAGTAAGCTTCATTTTACAAATAATACTTGACGGAATGGAACCCTAAAGAAAATCAGAATATTTAAAAAGAAAATATGCTGAATTCAGTCAGTATAAATGAAGTAAAATTAAATATATATGAAAAAAAAAATTATAAAGCATTTATAAGATGTGTGTAAAAGAACTACATATTTATAGCATAGGTGCAAATATTACTATATTTTCCTCTCTAATTATAGACCTTTCTCTAGTAAAAGTCACACGCACATATCGTGAATAAAAACCCATGATTCAACAGCATACCGCAAGAAATGCATGCAAAACCCTGTAATTACCAGAGACCACAGAAAAAGTTACTTTTGTCAGTAACAGATGGCGCTGAGCGACCGCTCTCAAAGATATGGAAGCTTCGCTCTCTGATAATGCCGCTAATTTCATTAGCTTTTTCTGTAACAGTTTCTACTTTCGTCAAAACGTTTCTTTTGGAACAGTTATTCAGGGCTTTTCAGCACTTGTAAGGTTTCTTCCACTTTTTTCCCCTCAGTTCAAACAGCGGAAGTAAAATGTTCTCAGAAACTTGCATAGAAATCTTTCAGTGGGATGTTATAATTAATGTTCTGGGTTTGCGCTTCTTTTTCGCGACTTTTTCATCTCGACTTTATTACGACTTTATTTGGATAACAATGAATACATTTAAATGATAACCTGCTCCATGCTTGACGTTTGAGTCTGAGTATTCGCTAATGTATTAGATGAGCGGTTGATGAACTTTTTTTATATTTAAGGGAATCGTATTTTAGAAATAGTTCTGAGAAGCGATAAATAAATATTTATCTGAGATGCATATAACAAATCTCTGTTACAGAGGCAAGTAAAGCTGTTTGTAATTTTTTTTTTTTTAATTAAACTACACTTATGCTAAACTTTTATTTTTTAAATTTAATAATTAAATGGAACAAAGCATTTAAAATGGATTCATTAAATAAATTAAATTTTTTAAAATTAAAAAATACATGTGTAATATTATTATTATTATTATTTTAATTTCAAGGTGTTTGTAATACTGTATTACTTTTTGGAAATTGAAATGTATTTAACATAGTCGCACAAAACAATTCAAAATTTTTATTTAAAATTTACTATTAATAATTGAATGGATCAGGGAATTTAAATAGATCCATTAAATAAAGCTAATTTATAAAACAAAAAAATCAAATATTTTTTTCTTGATTTTTTTTTTTTTTTTTTTTAATATTAGGATTCATTAACTATTACCGAGGATTATAATAATAATTTGAATGCTTAGGTAGATTTTTTTATAAATGAAATCTAGCTTTTTTACTTACATTAAATCTAAAAGGAATTGCGTAAAAGTTACACTTTCCTAAACCATTAAAACATTCAGAGGACCAATGATAAATTGCATTAATTAAGTTTATGCTAATTAATTAAAGTTAAATTTATACTAATTAATTAGTTTTAAATTTATTTATATTAATTTTAAAATAGACGTCAAGTAATAATGGAATGTTATAAATCATGTCGTGGGTTTGTGCTTCTTTTTCACGAGTAGTAGGATAGTGGGGCTTCTACGGCCATAGGCGCCGTAGAAACTACTTTTTCACCTCTCTTACGGCTTTATTTGGATAACAATAAATACATTTGAATAATATGCTTCAAGTTTCAGTCTGAGTATTCTCTAATGTAGGAAAAAATAGGGTAAAACCGTATAGGTTGTGAAACAGGATATCTCAATTTTTATTTCATTTGAGCAGCCTTCTAGCGGGTAATGATTATAATACTCAGCTTTAGCCAGAAGGTGCAGCGGCCTTTAGGATATCTCCGTACTGGCATTTATCTAGTTTATGTATTTAACACCATCGTGAGGAGCTTCTTTTCCAGAATTTTTAATATTTTATCACTGTTTTTTCAAAACAGAAATTTTTGCCTAATTGAATCGAGAAAATGTCCTGCTTAAATAAGGCAAAATTAAAAAATAAAAATAAAAATAAAAATAAATAAATAATAATAATAACTGGTGGGAATAATCAAGAATTCTGAGCACATTATGCGGCACGTATTCGGGGCGCTCGTCCCGAAGGGGTTAAAAGTTTATTTTATTCTATTATACTTATTTATTTATTTTTTAGTTTTAAAAATTCTAAAATATGGACGTATTTGAAGTTACAGAAACTTTTTATATCATTATGTGTAGCATTTTTAATAAGGGTTAATTTTAAACAATGAAACTTGCTAGCATTGAAAAGGCATTTTTGCGACTTGCATTCTGATCTTCATTTATTGGGGTAAAACCGGATTTCCTTAAAGGTTAAATATATATATATATATATATACTGAAATAGAGTAAATGAAACAGCCCGTAAAAAACGTTTGAAAAGGGGGAAATCAAAACTAAATGGACAAGAATGATTATAGTTTTTATAAAGCTGGAGAAGAGGCGGAGCTCTTTTCTGTAGTTTCTCAAATTATAATGAATATATTTATCTTTTTATCTTTAAGTATTAAATCATTAACTTTATAATTGAAATATTATTAGTTTAGCTCCTTAGTTAAAGTTGCAAAATAAAGTATGTTGTTTCTTTTTCTTTTCTTCTTCTTTTTTTTTTCATTTCCTATAAGATTAACATATCCATGCGGTATCCCCCCCCCCCCCCACCGGTTGCGGTAAGACTGGATGAGTGGGCGTTTTATAAATAATTAATTATTAATAAAAATGCGAAGAATTATTAATAAATTTAAAATCATATTATAATATAATACAAGAATAAGTGCAGAGTGAGAGTGCGTACGCAAAGTTACATTAAATCCTGTTGAAAATTCTGACTTCAAGAAGCAATTAATGATAAGGGTTTTAGCCTATTTAGCCTATTAGATGAGAGTCAGAAGCAATTTTTCATTTCATTTAAGAGAATGGCATTTATAGCAATAATTCTGAGAGGTGATAAATAAATATTTATCTGAAGCGTATTCAAAAAATCTCTTATCATTAAAATGCACTTGAAATATTTTATCCCCATTGGCCGTAATGTAACGGAAAACTTTTGAATGTCCCTGTAATTAAACTAACTATATATCCGATTTTGATAAAATTTGAAATGACGCGGAAAAATTTTGCAACAATTATATATTTAAAATTTCACACCATTCGGTTGGGTAGTTTTTGCTCTGTTATTATGTGGACGGACAGACAGACAGACGGACCGAAAGACGACTATTGGTGCTATGTATTTATATAATTACGAACGCACCTAATGAATTAAAAAATACATCCGAAAGTAACCAGTTTGGATTTGAGAACAGCCTTAAATATGTTTTTAATATTATCATTAATAATTAAATGGGTCAAATAATTTAAATTAATTCATTAAAGAAATAAAAATTATAAAATTTATTTTAAAGCATCGGATAATTTTTTGTCTTTTTTATTTCTTAACCCAACAACATAATTATAAATACAATGCTTGCGTAGATTTAAAAAAGTCTATCTTATTTATACTCACATTAAATAAAATGGAAAACACGTGAAAATTAAATATTTATAAATAATTAACACATTTGGGAACTTTGAATTTATTAATGTGTAAGATTGGATTAATTAAAAATTTTAATCCCAATTAATGAGTATTTTTGTTATTTTCAACCAGGAAAAAAAAAAAAAAAAAAAAAAAAAAGAAAGAAAGAAAAAAGGCTGCTTAGATGTAAGACTTTTAAAAGAAGTCATGCTAGCAATCTTTATAATTTAAAAGAAGGTGCATTGAACTATTAATTGATTTAAAATCATTTAATTTCTAGACTTTTCAAATTTGCTCAAAATAAGCAATAAGAAATTTTTTATTGATAATTTTTTCATTAAAAAAAATCTGTCATACATCTAAAGTTGTTCCTGCAGATTTAATATAGTTTAGAAATGGCCATTGAAAAATTATCAACAGTGAATAATTTTTCAAATAAATAGTCTGTTAATATTATTCGCCATACATATATGTTAAAATTCTTATAATTAGCTTCGAAAACAACATTTTACAATACCCAATTAAAATAATTTGTTGAATAGAAAAAAAAAATTCTGTTCGAATATTTTTCTATTTTATTGCTCTTTTTCCCTCTCTCTTTAATAAATAATATGTTTTTGTATATTTTGTTAATTTAAAAAATATCCAGTACTAATTACAAAGAGATTATTTTATTTCCAATCAATAATTCAACTACAATTCTACTACCAATACATTTAATTTCTTTCTTCTTCTTTTTTTTTTTTTTTTTTTCAGAAAAAAAAAGTGCTAAAATAAAGGTGTCGACAAGGCTATGAAAGTATCGGCAGCGACATTCATGTAAATTTCAAATCATATCACAGAACAATTATTAATTAACAATACGCAAATATAAATGACTTAATGTAGATTAATACGACAATAAAATAACTTATTTATAAACACTACGGAAATAGAATTTTGCATAAATATATAAATATAATTAAGATATAAAAATATACTATATTAAACCTTACCTATTTTATTTGAATGTTTTATAAATGCTTATACTTATAATATCGAACATATACCAAATTTAATATGGTACTTTTATCTGCTCTGCGTAAAATAAATACACAATATGTTTATATATATATATATATATATATATAAAGAATCAACTGGGACATCCTAGGATTATGTGAAGTAAGAAGAAAAGGAGAAGAGAAGATAGATCTTGCCAGCGGACATGTATTATACTACAGAGGCACAGAAGACGGAAGAACAAGCGGTGTAGGATTTCTGATTCATAAAAGGTGGAAGAATCACATCGTAGAATATGATAGTGCATCAGATAGAGTTGCAAGGTTAGTAATACAAGTGTCCAGAAGATACAAGCTGCAAATTACCCAAGTTTATGCACCAACTGTAAGCTATACTGATGAAGAAGTTGAGGATTTCTATGAAGAAGTAGTTTCAATGCATCAAAAGGGAAAATGCTACATAAAATTAATAATGGGAGACTGGAATGCTAGAATTGGGGAAAAAGAGAAAGGTGAGTTATCAGTAGGAAATCATGGATATGGGGTGCGAAATGAAAGAGGAAACAGATTGATTGAGTTTGCAGAATGTGAACAGTTGTATATCATGAATTCATTTTTCAAGAAAAAGCCACAAAGAAAATGGACATGGCGTTGTGCAAATGGCTCAACAAGTGAAATCGACTACATCTTAACAAACAAAAAGCATCTTATTCAGGATTGCAGCGTTCTCAATAACTTCAATACAGGAAGTGATCACAGGTTGGTTAGATGCAAACTGCTGTTAAATACTAAAGTGGAAAGAATGAAGCTTTTGCAACACTCAAAGAAATCAATCGATATAATAAATCTCCAGAAACATAAAGAAGAATTCCATTTGGAACTTAAAAACCGTTTCCAAGTACTTCAATCAGCTTTAGAAGAAGAGCAAGATGTTACAGTAGTGAACAAGAAACTAACCAGTACTCTACAAGATATTGCAAAGAAGATAGCCGGCGATGCACAAGTAAAGCAGACAAAGAAAATAACAGAAGAAACAAGAAGATTGATGAAGAAACGCAGAGAATTTAAAATGAAGAAAAACGATCCTAAATCAAGAGTTGAATATGCTGAATTATGTAAAACGGTAAGAAAATGCGTTACAGAAGATATCAGAAAATTTAACTCTGATCTTGTCAAGAAAATTCTAGAAGATAACAAAGGTTTAAAATCAGCTAGGCGAAAACTTTGTGTTGGAAGAAAAGGTATTTTTGCACTAAAGAGGGCAGATGGAACAATCACCAATATCAATAAAGAAATAATACACATTGTCGAAAAATTCTATAACGATTTATATAAATGTGAAGATCAGAGGGAAATCAACTTATGTGATCCACGAGAAAACTTAACAGAAACCGATGCCATAATCCCAGTGACGACAGACGAAGTTTTACAAGCCATTAAATTTATGAAAAAAGGTAAATGCCCCGGAGAAGATGGAATTACAATCGACCTTATCAAAGAAGCAGGAGAAGAATTTGCAAAAATGCTATCCTTACTGTTTTCCAAATGTCTCCAGAAGTCCGATGTACCAGAAGATTGGAATAATTCTGCGATGGTGCTACTTTACAAGAAAGGAGATAAGGAAAACATTAAAAACTACCGTCCAATCAGCTTACTGTCAGTGATTTATAAAATTTTCACCAAAGTTTTAACGACAAGACTTGAATCAGCTCTGGACTCAGCTCAACCTAGAGAACAAGCAGGATTCCGAAGTGGATTCAGCACAATGGATCATATCCAAACGGTAAGGGAACTCATAGAAAAACATAAGGAATATAATTTACCTCTTTGCCTTGCCTTTATTGATTATGAAAAAGCATTTGATTCGGTCTACACATCAGCAGTAGTAGAATCTCTGGAGGACATTGGTATAGACAAACCTTACATCAATATTATAAAGAAGATTTACAAGAAAGCAACAGCAACCATCCGCTTGGACAAAGGAAAAGCAAAGATCAAGCTTGGAAGAGGGGTTAGACAAGGAGACACCATTTCGCCTAAGTTTTTTACTGCTGTCTTAGAAAATATTTTCAAGAAGCTGGATTGGGAAAACAAAGGGATTAGAATAAATGGGGAATATTTAAGTCATCTCCGATTCGCTGACGACATTTTAATTTTCAGTAACAGTCCTGAAGAATTGGAAAATATGCTAAAAGATTTGGCAGAAGCTAGCATTAATGTGGGATTAAAAATAAACTTGGAAAAGACTAAGGTGATGTTCAATTCATTTGCATCAAAAAAGAAAATCTTCTACAACAACACTGAAATTAAAGAAGTGCAAAGTTATGTGTACCTTGGGCAAGAAATATCATCTGATAATAGTATCATGAATGAAATCAATAGAAGAATAAGAAATGGATGGAGTGCTTTTGGGAAGAACAATATTATTCTGAAGAGTAGCATGCCCCTGTGTTTGAAAAGAAAGGTATTTAACCAATGTGTTTTGCCTGTCCTAACTTATGGAGCAGAAACATGGACGCTAACAAAACGGATGGTACAAAGATTACAAACAACACAGAGAAGTATGGAAAGATGTATGCTAGGTATAACTAGAAGAGAAAGAAAAAGAATAACCTGGATAAGAAGTCAGACGAAAGTTTTTGACATCATTGAAAGAATTAAACGGCTAAAATGGAAATGGGCTGGGCACATCGCAAGAAGACAAGACAATAGATGGAGCACAAACACCCTACAGTGGTATCCCAGAGATATAAAACGGCCAAGAAGACGACCCCAAGTAAGATGGAGTGATGAAATCAGAAAAGTAGCCGGTGTAAATTGGATGACTAAAGCACTAGACAGGAAACATTGGAAAAATCTGGGGGAGACCTACATCCAGCAGTGGATTGAAAACGGTTGATGATGATGATGATGATATATATATATATATATATATACATATATATATATATATGTGTGTGTGTGTGTGTGTGTGTGTATTATTATTATTATTATTTTAATCAAACACGAGAGAATTGAGGTATCAAATTTATTTTAAGGTTTTAATCTTTCATAAATATTAATACCCTTCACAAAACATACATCAAAATGAACACTGTATCTTCGCAGACTTCGTGCGGGGATAATTGATGAAACGTGTAAAAAAATAGCCAAGCTTGACCCTTCCCCTCCCCACCCCCCACACACACAAAAATTTGTTTAGGGAGCTTAAATATTACATAACATTGAATGAAAATATTAAACAATTAAAATAATAATAATAATAAACCATTTTTAGAAGAACATTTTGTGTTCCTCGTTGAAAGGGGGCCACTTTCACAGCCTTATCGAATTTGGTCGTTTAACTTCATATACCCGAAAAAGTGCACGATAATTTTGAAGCCAAACAAATACTTTAATCATGCACCGAAATGCGCAGTTAAATATTTTTTATTTAAAAGAAAGAAGAAAGTAAAAAATGTTAACCATCAACTTAAACACACGTGGATGTCTTTGAATTCAATTCCTTTTGAATAACTATTACCCAAATACAAAAACCCACGAGACAGATGTTCGCAGCCAAAATAATAAGTTTGAAGTTTTGAAGCAGGCTGAATTATGAATTCATGAAAATTTTATCTTCTAAAGCATTTTTCGTGAATTTTTGAAACTACATTAGAAGATTTACATAATCAGTTAATAAATTTTAGAAGGATTGAAGGATTAATTAAATTTGAATGTATAAGGATTTTGAGCAATATTTAAAACTCCACTCAAATCTTTTATTTTAAATATTTTTCTTAGTCTTTTGTAGAATTAGGAAATGTACAAATATAATGTTCTTACAATAGAAATATTTCCGAATTGAAAAATCCCCCCCTCCCAACGTCAAGAAAGGTGAAAAGATGCAAAGGCAAAAGAAATCATCCTTTTAAAAATATTTTTGATTTCTGTAACCAATAATGCTTTTTGGAACAAGGTAAAGTAACGCATCTATGATTCATTCTAAACTGTATTACAGCTAATCGATGCATTAAATTAATTTTATAACAAGTTATTTGAATGGTACTTATACGTACAGTCAGTAGATAAAAGGCGAAAAGCGCACAGTAAATTTAAAGCCAAACAAATACTTTAATCATACACCGAAATGCGCAGTTAAATATTTTTTATTTGAAATAAAGAAGAAAGTAAAAAATGTTAACTATCAACTTAAACACACGTAGATGTTTTTGAATTCAATTCCTTTTGAATAACTCTTACCCAAATACAAAAACCAGCGAGACAGATGTTCGCAGCCGAAATAATAGGTTTGAAGTTTTGAAGCAGGCTTAAAAGACCTGTCAAAAAGTGACTTTTCCAACAACGAAGAACACCAAAAATAATACAGAGATGAGTAGGGAGCAACGGGTAAGAGATTGGCATTTGGATAGGCGTTACACAGACCGCTGGAAAATCATACGACGTCCCTATTCAAACAGATGTCTAACTTGTGCTGACTTCACAATCAGACTGATGGGTCGATTTTTTTTTCCACTTCGGAATTTTCTGTAAAGTTTTTTGATGTCAAGAGGTGACAGATGGGAGTTTAGTATATGCAATTTTTAATGACTTTTTTTTTATTTTTACTTTTTACTTTATCTATAAAAGTAATGGTAAAGTAATTATACGTATGTATGAAAGACTTGGATATTGGAATCCGTTGTTAAAAGTATAAAGCGGATTTTATTATCATTAATCAGCGAGTGTGATAAGGTGTCGATAAGGCTTTGTGAAAGTATCGCCAGCGACATTCATGTAAATTTCAAAGCACATCATAAAACAATTATTAAGGCTGTTCTTAACTGTTCTGCTCAACAAGCGCAAAACGTTTTGACACATTTACAAATTAATTTTTTAACGGAAAGGTATAAAATTGGAAAGCTTGACCATGGAAGCGATTTGGAATCGAGCTGTGTTTTCCATTTTTTGTTACATAAATTACCTATTGAGTTATAAGCGATTTTGATCACGTGACAAACACGTTTTTCGCCCGCTCTTGAATGCTCTTTCTTCCTTCGCGCGGAAATTAGGTTCAAACCGCCCACTTTGACACTATTTTCTGAAAGATCTATTGTGTTTGCAAACAAATGGAAAAAACAGCTCAATTACATAGTTTCTGAACAACAACACCAGCCAGTTTCATGCATTTTCGAACAATAATAATTTAAAACTTATGTCAGAAAATTGCGCTTTTGGATTTGAGAACACCCTTAAGAGTATAAAGCGGATTTTATTATCATTAATCAGCGAGTGTAATAAGGTGTCGATAAGGCTATGAAAGTATCGCCAGCGACATTCATGTAAATTTCAAAGCATATCATAAAACAATTATTAACTAACAATACGCAATTAAAATTATTCAAAAAATGCTAAGTATACAGTAAACATAATAGGTTAAATGGCTTACTATAGATTAATACTACAATAAAATAATTTATTTAACTTAATAATTTATTTAATCTTTATATAACTAAAATATAAAAATATACTATAATAAACCTTACCTTGTAAACGAAAAAGTTTACAAGAGAAAGAGATTTAAAACAAAAAGATATTTAAGATTCTAAAAAAAATTAAAAGGTTCTAAAGCATTTATTATTGCATTATAAAGATTCTCTCTCTAAAAGATTTTAAAGAGAGATTTAATCTTGGATTTGAAACTTTTAGAAGTCAATTTATGTTTTAAGGGCAATTAGAATGCAAATTCATAAAAATATATATATATTTTTTTTCCTACTTCGAAATTTTCTGTAAAATCATTGATGTTAAGGGGATCTACTTGGTATTTTAGTATATTACATTTTTAATGGGTTTTTTTTTTTCCCTCCTTCATTTTTCTTTATCTATAAATGTAATGTCATAGCAATTATGCTTGTGTATGAGAGATTGGAATATACCCGAATTTATTATTCAAAGAATGAAACATATTACGAGAAAATCCTTCAAATTAACGCACTTTTTTAGATAAGGTTTTAGTAATCGAGGAAGCATTCATAAAACCGGAAATGTTTTTAAAAAGTTTAAAAATTTAATGAATATTCAATATCATTAGTAAGTATCAGTTTTAAGATTTAAGGATTATATTGGTTCTCTATTCGTTGGTGCAGCTATAAACGCAATGGTAGAATTATAATGTTAGGCATAAAAAACCGGGATACTCAAATTCGCTATTTAAAGTATAAAACTTAATACGAAAACAAAATCTTTCAAATTAATACAGTTTTTTTAACAACAATTCTATAATTGCACACATAAGCCAAAATTTTACTGAAAAGTTGCAAAACTTTTAATATGATAAATAACTGGCAATTGGATTACAGGCATCCCCCGATTTACGTAAGTAATGTGTTCCATAAAGTTTTAGGTAACTTGAATTTTACGTAAGTCGATTTTTTAAGTTGCTTAGGTAAAATTTTGTAAGAAACTACAATATTTATTATATATAAAAATATATATGTATAGTAATATATGTATGGATAATCAATTATGGTTCGATTTCCTATAGATCTAATCAGTATCAACAATATTTGTTGAAAAGTACTAATGGCAAGGTTACCACAACAGCGCTAAATGTTTGTCAACTTGGCAAAATATAGCCAAATTTATTAATGAATTTAATATATATATATTTATATATATTTCTACATTTTAGTGAATTTTAATGAAAGCGTATTAAAATACATTCATTTTATTATTATTATTATTATTTTGTCAGGGCTTTAAAAAATATATACGGTTTTATATAATATAACTAAGAGAATCTTTAATCCATCCGGATTTCACTTTAAGTTTGTATGAGTATGACTTTAAGTAAAAGAGGCAAACAGGGCCTACGATGACAGCAGTTAAAATTCTAGTAATTGTTATTCAAAAATTCATACTCTCTATATAAATGAAATACTTCAGCGGACATCACGAATCATTATTTTAGCAGTAAAGGTTTTCTTTATAAAGAATATACATTAATGTATCTATCGATAATAAGGTTATTATATTTTGAAAATAAAATGAAAATGAAATAAAGGAAATACCAATGCTCCAAATTTTGCCAAGGTTTTTTTTTTTTTTTTTTTTTTTTTTTTTTTTTTTTTTTTGTCGATGACGGAAGTAATCTCATTGTTTGTTGCACAGTTTATTTCCTTTCATTTTGCAGTTAAAAACTGAAAAGCTGATAATGGGCTACAAAAGCATACTCTAGTTTTAAATCATACATGACAAAGAAATCGAAATTAATGCACAGTAATGTGCAAAAATGAGTGTTCATTTCCTTGAGGGGGTAGCGAGCCGCACGCCCCTTGACGGCAATCACTGATAACCACTTCGAAGTACCGAAATTTCGTCATAACGAGGTTATGATCAATTTCCCCGTCTTCTCGCTTTCGGGGGTTATCAAGCACGCGAAAAAATCACTAATTAAAATAAAAATAACCAAAAAAAGTCACAATAATAATGCATTACCAGTGAAAACAGAAATTGGAATCTCATCAGTTGGGGAGGCCCGGAGCAATTAAACAACAAAATAACTCCAGCAATAACAGAACTGATAATAATAATAATGCAGCGGATAAAAAAAAATAAAAATAAAAATAAAAAAAAAGAACTCACCAGCAGCCAAAATCCAGGCCAAAACAGAGCGACTAATTCATAATCAGCGCAAGTTCATAATTAAATTCAAAGAAAATGTTATTTTAATAATTGCTAGAGCGGATGGCGTAATTTTATCAGTAATTTAATTATAGTATTTAATTACTTTTTAACTGGATTGCAAGCCGGACGTAATTGGACTAAGTTTAGGGCGCACTGACATTGGAGGGATAATTCTTGTGTAATTAAATCTCGATTAGTAACTTTCCCAAGCTAAATTTAATATATGTTGGAATTTCATTTTTCACAATCGCGCATGCGCACCCCTCAATTCCAAATACGAGTTTTTCACTTTTACAGGGCAAAATCTTCATCTTGCCCTTTTTTACGACTCTTGCAGCACTTCATTATGATTATGTAGGGATGACTTTTTTTTTTATTTTAATTCTTCCAGGTTTTTTTTTTCTTTTTGCTTCCCCATTTGAACTGTGATTCTTAATTACAGAAAACTTACATTAGAGGGAAAACTTTAAAGCTCATCAAGGAGAAGGGAAAACTAAAAAGATCTTTCATTTTCTATGTTTTTGTTTTTAGCGCTTTGCTGACAAACTGCTCGTCTTTGGATAATTAGAATTTAAATACTTGCTTTTCTTCAACAGACTGCTGCCCCCCCCCCCCATTTCTCCATACTTTTTTTACCCCACCTTTCATTTTTCTAAGTAAAGTAAAACAGGATTCTCCGAAAAATAGAATATAAATATATAAGTATAAAATGTTTATACATATAAACCACCAAATGATAATTTTTGTCTAATTCCCAAGGATGTAAACGTAATAACAATCTTTTCAGAACCGCCTAATGAAATAAGAAAATTAAGCCCGGAGAAGAAGAAACGAAAAAAAATAATATTAAACGCAAAAAATAATTATAATAAAATAAGAAAAAAGAAATCCTTCAAGTTAATTTTGAGTAATGGAATTTTCAGCAGATCTACCAGTAAAAGCAACAAACAATGGCAAAGAATATTTTTTTCCCCTCTTTCCTCTGTTTTTGCTTTAATTTATAAAACGGCGGGAACATCAATTAGCAAGTACTCGGTAATAAGGAACGAGACAACCTTGTTAGAACACAATTAAATTAAACAGGAATTTTTAATTAGTTCGATCATAATTATTGGGAAATTACTTTGCGTGTATATATATGTATTTGAATACGAGCTACGTATAGAGCAGCAGTTGTTAATTACATTTTTTAGCCCCGATCTGGTAGGGGTTAGATTTTTTTAATATTCATTTCAGTCTTTATTACTTTTTTTTAAATAATTTTCCCCTGTTTTTTATGAGCATAACGAGAAAATGATCTCTTAGATACTCCATTACAAACAAGTATGTTAATTTTTTAGTTCTTTTTAATTTGATGAGGTTTTTCCCTAACTCCTCTTCCCCCCGAACTAATCTTTGTTAACACAGAATCTTTTTTCCCCCTTGCTTTTCCCCAAAAGTGTAAGAAATTAGTCTTCACTGCTGGGATCCTGTAAAACAAAAGTTTTCGATGAACGCAGAGACAAAAATTGAGGAATTTATTTGGCACGCAATATTCTAAATAAAAAAAAAAAAAAAGTTTTTCTTTCTTTTTTTTAAATACCGGGGTTCTGCACGAAAGGTTATATAAATACGGTGAATTCAAAAACAACGATTATATCGTTTTCGTTCTCCGATGTATTGTAAAAATTTTGTAAGGGCTGCTGGTGATGTTTTTTTAATTGAAAACATGGTCTTGAATAGAACCTTTTCAATATAAATAATTATACCTTATTTCGACATTTTTTTTCCTTCAGAAATATTGTCATTATTTTTATTTTGAAATGTCCCAATTCTTTAAACGAAAAATTCAGTTTTTTTTTTTTTTTTTTTTTTTTCGATTGGAATATAAACCTTTCGAAATTATATTTTTTGGTACCATTTTGTTTAAAATATAGTAAAAATTGCGAAGAAGAATTGGTAATGGAGAAGAAAAAAAAAAAAAGCCACCGTTTTAGGTTATTGTTTTATCTAATACATCGTCCCATATAATTGTATTCTTTCAGAGTTTTTTTTTTTTTTTTAATAACTGAATTGCTTACTAAAGGCAGTATAAATAGGTGAATTCTAAAACAATGATTTTTTCGTTTTCGTTCTCACAATGCATTGTAAAAATTTTCTAAGAGATGATAGTGAAGTTTTTTTTTTTTTTTTTTTTTTTTTTTTTTTTATTTCAAAGATGGCCTTATAAATAGCATTTATTCAATTTAAATATTATACTTTACGCCCCCTGCCTCTTCTTTTTCTTTGGAAAATGTTTTTACTCAATCTCTCTCACTCTTTTTTTTTTTTTTTTTTTTTATGGCTTCATTCTTGAAACATAAATTTTGACTTTAAACAATATGAATTGCAACCTCTCGAATCTAGTTGTTTGATCCTATTTCACTACAAAATGTTTTACTGAAAAAGAAAAAAAAAAAGTAGAACGAAACCGTATTAATGTACATTACTATGCTCCGACTCCGATCGAATACTATCACTGAAAGAACACTGTGCCAATCTCTGCCTTATGATATGTTAACATGCAAATCATATACGTGTCTACTTCAGTAGTTCATACGTATACTATTCCAGTTACAGAATTATCAAAAATGTTCTCAAAATTATAGCCAAAGTTTCTAAGTTTCTTCAGAAATTCGAAAGTTTTTTTTTACTGAGTCGCTCGATTTAAAGCGAGTATATTTTACCTCGATTTTCATTAAAAATGTGTAATTTGCAATGGACGATATTAGCATGTGCTGAACAAATTCAAAAAGGTGGTGTTGGTGTTGTTTATGACGGCCGATTATCTACACGAGGGATATAGGCCTGAGGGAGGGATGCCCTCCGTGGAGAATCTTTCTAAGAGAACCTAACCCGTATTTACGCAAGAGTACACAAGGTTCGAAGAAAACCACAGAAAACTCCAAACGGTTAGGCCGACGGGCGCGATTGGGTTCGAACCCGGCATCTCCCATCTACCAGCTTTGAGAGCAGAACCTCTCAGCCACTGATGGGGCCAAACACAAAAAGGAATTTCCCACTTGAACGAAATATTGACTGTCACATATTTTCGAAGTTTCATTTTTATTATTTTTATTTCCTAATTTATTTTATTTTTCCTTGTTATTTATTAATTTGTTTTTTTTTTCTAGGGAATGAACACTTATAGTTATTATTTAATTGGGATTCTCAAACAAATAAAACTTTATAGTTAGTCACAAAGAGAAATTCAAATTTTATAAGCTAAAACTATAGAAAGTTGTAATTTTTTTAGTTTTAGGATATCATAAAACTATAATAAAATCTATTACAATATATATGTTTTTTTACAAGAAATAATATATATTATAAAGCAATATCTTAATCATTATTTATACGTATGTTCGATGAAAATTAAATCAAACTTTTAAAATAGAGTTTTAAAAGTTAATTTCTAATGAAAGCTGTACGAAACAATCCCAATCAGTTCGGAGAAAGAGCTGATTTTTCAACTTCCGAAAAGATGTGGGGAAAAAAAGTCTGAAGAACAAAAAGTGTCGGCTTTAGAAAAAGTAAGAAAAATTGTAAGTAATCTCTAATTTAAAAGTGAAGAATAACGAAAAAATACTGGTTCAAAGGAATAGGAGGTGACTGATAATTTCCGACCTGAAACAAGAAACAAATTTGTTACAGAGGAAATTTATTTGTTACACAGACTGGACTCAATTTGTATTTTTATTATTATTATTATTATTATTTGAACGGTTTGAAACGAAGTTTTTTATAACTCTTTTTAACACTTTCCAACAAAGTTGAAAAGTGTTTATGAATTCGGTTTGTCTGTCTGTCCTTCCGCGCTCTAACTCGCTTAAATATAGTCTGATTGCCATGAAATTCATAGATGTTATTGGGTATCAATATGGCAAGTTTGGTATTGAAAATTAAGGGTATAGCATTTCCGGTTCATTTACAGAGACTTTCAAAAGAATTCCGTTTTCATGACAGTCTAATATGGGAAAAAATCGTTTGAGGTGTATTTTAAAGATATTACACTATTTTAAACATACTGAAACTTATATATATATCACTGAAGAGTTGTGCTACATGGCGCTTACTGAAGAATATGGTGTGCAGTGTATATCTTTCATTTACAGGAACACACAAAATAATTTGGCTACAGAAAAAATTTAACTATTGAAGCCTATGAACAATAATTGTTGGAAGTACGTTTTTAGTTGTGGTACGCGTTCTTAAATTGAACTATTTCCAAAAATATTACTTGGTGTGGATAAATTCTATAGATCATATACAGGGCTGCACAAAAGTTCTCAAGTACATTTCCATTTATTCATGGAAATTTTATATTGTGCTATTCGTTTCACTGAACTAACTTTTAGCATACTATGTAGTATACATACAAATCCATAGATCATATACAGGGCTACACAAAAAAATGATACTTTTGCGATTTGATTGTAATAGCAGAAATTGGGTTTTTAAGTGAGTTTTCAAATTGTTTATTTAGACATAATATTTCACTTTAATAAACTATGAAGTTTTATTACAGTATACTGAATACGTTGAAAGTGTTACATAATTTATGCTGAACGCATTATTTTTCGTTCTTGTTTTATATACGTCTTACTAAAAAAATGAAGAAAATTCAATGTTCTTTAATTTTTACGGTAAGTATTTGATTAATTTGAATGATTTTTCCAATTTAAAAAATGCGTTTTGATAATTTATCGCAAAGTTTTATTAAACGAATTAACGTTTATTTATTTATTTATTTATTTATTTTTAGCTACTTTAAAAGAAAAGAAATATGTTTGTTTGAAAAAGCTTTTTCTTTTAACATTAAAAAAAAAAAAAAAAAAAAAAAAAAATCACAAATTTTTAACTCAAATGAAAAATACTACAAACCATTTTTCCAGATTACATTGGAATACTAGTGTGAAAACTAATCACATCACAGTACAAAGGGAGAAACAAAATATTAAACAAAGGTATCAGAAGAACAGGAGATATATATAAAAAATCAGGAGTGCAGGAAAACAAATAAAACTTCGGAAGCTTGGGAAGTCTGGTATGGGAAAACATTTTAACCCTTTATCTATTGACGGTACTTATAAGTACCATTAAAATAACGTGTTATAAAATTCATTTAATAAATCGATTAGTTGTAATACAGTTTAGAATGAGCTATAGATACATTACTTTATCTTGTTCCTAAAGCATTATTGGTTACAAAAACAAAAATATTTTTAAAAGGATGATTTCTTTTGCCTTTGCATCTTTTCAGCTTTCTTGGCGTTGGATTTTTCAATTCGGAAATATTTCTATATTTCTATTGTAAGAACATTATATTTGTACATTTCCTAATTCTACAAAATACTAACAAAAATATTTAAAATAAAAGATTTGAGTGCGGTTATAAATATTGCGCAAAATCCTTATAAATTCAAATTTAATTAATCCTTCTAAATCCTTCAATCCTTCTACAATCCTTCTAAAATTTATTAAATGATTATGTAAATGTTCTAATGTAGTTTAATCAATTCACGAAAAATGTTTTAGAAGATAAAATTTTCATGAATTCATAATTCAGTACATAAAGCGTTAAAACGAGGGTGATCGAGAATTTAAAATATTCACGAAAAAGGTGAAAATTGTATATCAGCGGAAGATTTTTATTCCTGAGTCTAACTACACCTATATCCTTGCCAAAAGGATACGGGTAGGTAACTAACCGAAAACTGTCTAATAACGCCAGCCAGCTGCATTTCTCATTTAAATTCTGCTTCAAATCCATGGTCGAGAGTACGTTTTTTTTTTTTCTATGCCGACGTATTGCGTAAGACTATTATTCTTCACCGGATATTTAAAACAAAAGATAAAAGGCAACAAACACGATTTTGTGGTTTGTCTAACTATCAGCGAACAACTGATTTTTCCTCGCTGGGGAGGAGGTAAGTTTAAAAGCGAAGATGATGAATTACTCTATCGATTCCGTTTTATATATTTTGCACAAACTACACGATGTAAATAAATGAACTTGATACTACGATCCGGGTGGCAAACATCCTAATTGAATTTAAATTATCAGTTTCGGTTGAATATAATAAATATTTAATGAGTGCCCCTAAGCAAAATACGATAATTATTTTCTGAGTATGCTTCTAAAATTTTAACAGGGTGGCTACAGAATTTCAGAAAAAAAAAACTTTATTTTACTTAAATTTTTAAGCAGCATAATCATTTTCCTTATGCAGATCGGCCCAACAGAGAAAAACTCCCAATCGAAAGTGAGAATTTCATAAAAAAAAGTGAGAATTTCATCCCCCCCCCCTCTGTATTTCCGAAAATGTGATGTGAATTTCCGATTTTTTTTTTCTCTCAGAATCATCCCTAAGGTATAGTTTTTAATCTAAAATAATGTATAGCCCACAAAATACAGACTCGGGCCGATTTCTGTCCACCATCACTGGTATACGATTGCTTTTGTTGTCAGTGACCACTGACCAAGCCATACAGTAAAACATTGGTTCTCATCTCAATATATTGGTTGGGAGGGAGGAAATACCGGATGCCGTGCACATGGCATGAATGTGCACGTAAAATCCGTGGAATGGAAAGACCTTTCGTTAGGAAGTTGATAAGAGAAGAGGGGATATGAAGAACCAGGAGATTTTCTCCTTCCGGTAATGGTCAAAATAATAGTACAGGTAAAATAGACCAGAAATTGAATAATATACGATAACTGGCGGCCATTCACGAAAATTTATGAAAAACTTAGTTTTGGCACTAGAAATGAAGATCGGGTGAGTGTCGAAAAAAAAAGTTGTTTTTCCATGTTTTTTTTTTTGGGGGGGGGGGGCGGCGGAGGGGGGGGGGGGAACTCAATTTTTTAAGTATGTCAAGTGGGGTGTTGTTTATTTTTTTTTTAAATTCTGAATTGAATGAAACCATGTGAAAGTCGATGCGATCATTTATTACAAAGTTACGGCAGGTTTTATGAACAAAAATTCGAAAATTATACTTTTTAGTGCAAGCAAGTTTTTTACTGCAAGAACTGACGGCAGTTCACGAACATTTGGGAAGAACTTCGTTTTAGAACTAGAAATGAAAGTCCGATGAGTCCCCTCAAAATAAAGTTGTTTTTCGTGTTTTGAGAGGTGCAAAGGGGCGCATTTTAACTCAGGGGGAAGGTCAACTTTTTTTTAGATAGGTCAAGTGGGATATAGTTTATTATGTATTTTTTAATTCTAAATCGAATGACGCCATCCGCAAGTCGATACGACTATTTCGACACAGAGTTACGATAGATTTTATGAATACCAAGTCGAAAATTATACTTTGTTATTGAGCACAGCTTTGTGACATTGATTTTACGTTAAAAACATGTTCCTTATGTCAAATAATATCAAACTTGTCCTCAAAATAGTAATAATCAAAATCAGGCTCATCTTAGTCTTCTTCAAGGTCATTAAAGTTTAAAA